>CM037882.1:15358432-15958432 GCA_021292165.1 Shinisaurus crocodilurus
GGTCTCTCCCCTGTGTGGATGGTGCGGTGTATTGTGAGTTTCCTGCTGTGGCTAAAGCTCTTTCCACATTCCAAACATGTAAAAGGTTTCTCTCCTGTGTGGGTTACTTTATGCAGAATAAAATACGTGCTCTGACTGAAGCTCTTCCCACACTCCAAGCACTTATACCGTCGCTCTCCTGTATGCATTCTTTGATGCTGAGAAAGGTGTCCACTCTGTCTGAAACCCTTCCCACATTCAAAACATTTATATGGTCTCTTCTCTGTGTGGATTCTCTGATGTACTTTAAGGCGGGATTTAGAACAAAAGCTTTTCCCACATACAGGGCACTTATTCTCTCTCTTTTCCTCCTGTACTTCTTGTTGTTCTGGGATTTCATGGGCATCCCCACCTTCAGCGGCAATGGATTCATTTCTCTGCTTTTCTTTCATTGCCGTTTTTCTTCTCTGCTGCTTCTTCGGTTCATCTCGAACACCAGTTTTTTCTTCCAGCTCCAGATGTTCGACTTCAGCAGACATCTCGCCTGGTTCCCTCATTCTCCCTCTTCCAAAATTCTCCTACTGGGATAGAAAGAGAGAGAAACTGAATTAAGGGCCCAAGGCAAAAGTTAACCAGAGATGCTTCCATAGAAGGCTTTTCTTGTGCCATTGCCCTGCTCCAATCGCAGCATTTTACGGGAGGTGATGTGGGTTTTACAGGGGGGAAATCATTGGACATTTCCCACGATTTTTTCCCCTATGCAAATTAAGGACATTAGGGCAATCTGCATCGGAAAATTTTCTGATGCCTTAGTGATCTAAATTGTTTAAGCCATTCACCTAATTACCGCCTGGGTGTGGCTTCTCAGGACACCAGAAGCGAGCCTGAGTGGGTAATTAGGCAAATAGCATGCAGCTTAAACAATGCCACTGTGGCAAACCAAGTCATTACACTAACCAGGTCACTATGACTGGGTTCAGACACAATAACCCAGTTGTTGTTGAACCGTGGGTTACCGTGTGAATCCAGCTGCACTGACAAGCCATGGCTTGTTAACCACGAACAACCCACGAAGAGAACCCATGGTTTGTTGTTAGATTGTGAACTGTGGGTTGTTCACCATGGTCTGTTATCTTGGCTGGGTTCAGACAACCCGACAGCCCACGGTTCAACAACAACCCATGGTTCAATGACAACCCACACTCAACCAGGGCAGGCTGGTGACTCCTCTGCCAGCAGGGCTCCTCATCCATTACAGCTTTTGTTCTGAGCTTTATAGGAGCTATCCATGGTTCTGAACCTATTTTGGGGATGGAGTACAGCACCATGGATAGCTCCTATAGAGCTCAAAATAAAAGCTGCAATGGATGAGGAGCCCCTCTGGCATAGGAGTCACCAGCCTCCCCCCCCCCCGCCTCAACCCTCGAGTGTGGATTATCATGTTGTCTGAACCCAGTCACTGTGAGAGCTCTCACAGTGACTGAAATCCCCCCCAGTACAGCAATTAAGTTTAGAAAAAACCTCCCAATAGCAGCAATGTAAGTGTTTTTCCTAAGAACATAAGAAGAGCCATGCTGGATCAGACCAAAGGTCCATCTAGTCCAGCATGCTGTTCACACAGTGGCCAACCAACTGCCCACGGAAAACCCACAAGCAGGACATGGGTGCAACAGCACCCTCATGCCCATGTTCCCCAGCAACTGGTGTACATAGGCATACCGCCTCTGGTACTGGAGGGAGCATATGGTCATCAAGACTAGTATCCATTGATAGCTTCCATGAATTTGTCTAATCCCCTTTTAAGCACATCCAAGCTGGGGGCCATCACTACATCTAGCTTCATTACCATGCACAGCAGTGTGGGGTTAATCTTCTTGGGGGTGTTACAGCACATGGGGAGGAGAGGGGGGTTAACTCTTCCCTCCTCAGCTGTGACCCTCCCCGAAAATCACCCCCCTCCCCATTCATGTTCATTAAGCAAAACTTTCCTATTGGCACCAATGGACAGACAGCGCTCTGGGAAATAGATTTGGGGACAGAGCTCCATAGGCCCAGGGCTAGCAACACCCCTGTGTTAAGAGCATAGCCACAAGGGCTAGTTCAAAAATTGGCCATCTTTTTCTCCGCCCTGAGATCTTTTAAATTGGAGATCCCAGGGCATAAGCCTTAAACCTCAATAAATGCTTACTACTTAATCATGTGTAGTTTTATTTACATAAAAGTGCATGAAGCGCTTTGCAGACATTCTGACTGGCTTCCCTGGATCCCTCAAAGCCCCCCAAGCTACTGACACTCCCACTGAGTTCCCTCCCGGCTTTCTCTCTCTGTGTACATTTCCCAGCAAATTATCGCTTTTGCCTGCCTGATTTACTGATTTATTTTCTCCCATCAACCTCCCACTCTTCTCCCTGGAATATCCTCTTCAGCCAAAAACATTTGGCAAGCCCGCCTCAATCCCTTCCCACCCACCCCCACCCCGATCTACAGCACAGAAAAAAATTAAGCAAAATCCCCAAACCTACCTTCCATCCCCATGAAGGGGGGGCAGGAAGTGACTGCACCGCTTTGCAAACCTCCTCTTCCTTCCTATAGTCGCTCCTCTAGGGATACAAACTCTCACAGTTTAACCCTTAGGAACCAAAGCGGAAAGACCCTCTTGCATAGTAGGCCCGCTGAAAGAGATCAAGCAAAGTGGGGCCCTGCCGTCAAACTCAGGAATACGAGATCATGAGTTCGCACACACAACAAATTCTTACTCCGGACTGACCGGAGTGTCAGCGGAGATGCCTGCTTTGTCCCCGGCGGTGCCCCTGTGCTTTTAAGAAGGGGTGGGGAACGGCAAGCCCAGGGGACAAAACTGACCTACCAGGGGTCCCAGTTCAGCCCTCTGGGTTTCCTGGCTTTTGTGCAGTTCCCCCCCCCCCCTCTAAAAGGTTGAAATACTCCTCCTAAGACTGGCAGGGAGAGCTTTAGGGTACAATCCTATGCATGTTTAGACAGAAAATAAGTCCTACAACTCCCAGCATTCCCCTGAGGAATGCTGGGAGTTGTAGGACTTTTTCTGTCTAAACGTGTAGATTTGCGCCTTTAGGCTACAAAGTGCTGGTATTTTAGCCCCACCCGTTCTGCCTTTGGCCACGCCCTCTTTCCATCCCACCCTGCGCATCCTTGGAATGGACCCCCCCCCTTCTCCAAAATGGAATTCAGCCCTTGGGCTGACAGGTTCAACACCCATGTTTTAAGAGCTATGTGACATGTAGAGATTTCACAGGTGAAGCTTTCTCTCCCACCCCCCAATATCACAGTTCATCCTTCTGGCAACTCTTAAAGACACGGGAGCACTGGAAGTAATCATCATCATCATCATCCAGCTCATTCTGCTGAGTGGGGCCCTGGAGGTCTGCCCCAAAGTCCTGCCCTAACGGTGCCATGGGATGTACCAAACAGTGGTGCAGCTAGTTAATTTTAGACCCTGGACTTAACAGTCTAACTGGGGGCCCTTTAGGGCGTAATCCTATGGCAATGCTTATAAGCCCCTGAACCCAGAGGCTTACAGGCATTCTATGCAGAGCAGGAGGCGTGGCAGAGGTGGTCTTCACCTCCCACTCCTCCGGCCCTGCATTTTCCGCTAGATGGGCTTTGTTGCCCATCTAGCTTTAGCATCTTGAAGGGGGAGGGAAGGTGTCTGGAGAGGCCTCAGGATAGCTCATATCCTGGCTGCTCCAGTCTCCTCCCCTCCCCCCCAAACACCCCCTTTTCCCTCTCTCCAAAGTTGTTTTCCCAACCTCAGAGATCAGCCGATGTGGTTCTTTCTGCACCAGCTGTGCAGGGTTGAGGTAGCACTGCCTCTGATCTCAGATCTGGGAATCCAAACTATATTATGGCCCCTCAGACACTGTCATAGGACTGTTCCCTTAGCTTAGAGGGATATGTGTATTACAGTACTTCTATTATGAAGCAGACATACTGTATTGTTATCCAGCCTTTACTCCCTCCAAAATTGATTCTAAAAAACTATGTAATAAGAATACTTTTATAGAAAGTCTAGGGATGTAAAATGTCTGGAAATAATGAAGCCATGGGGGGAAATGATTTTTTTAATCCTCTCTGTAAGATTCCCTGTGAAGGACTTGCAACCGGTCCTCTCAAGATGAGAAATCAAAGGCGCCAAACTGCCAGCCTTGGCTCTGTCCTCTGATTTTCTCAGGGCTTTGCCCTTGGTCTATACACTGGATTTAGCATTGAACCGACAGAGGAACTACACACATCATGTGGGGTAAAACCAGGAAAGTTTATTTAGGGTAAACCGATTACAATAAAAGATGGGAAATGAGGGAAGGGGAAAGGTGGGGAGACACTTTGGTATATACAAGTAGAGCTACAAAACAACAAAACTAGTTCCTTTACTATATAAACACCCAGGCACTTACTCTTTGCCTGGGGGGTTGACCTTCTTAGGGCTTGCCACAAAACCCAGAAGCCAGGGTTGATAGTATCGATCCCCCCCCCTGCTATCTTCAACCAATCAGGATGAATTTCATCTGGGCTAGGCAGGGGAGGGGTGGCTCCTAGGTGTCAGAGGGGTGAATTCCTGACCATGACTAGAGTGCCTGGGGAACATTTGCATGCTAATATACACTGGAGACTCTGAGAGGAAACTGTAGGTACATTTGCAGGAGATTCTGAGGCAGCCCAGAGCCATCAGAGGAACTATGTACATTTGCAGGAGGTTCCCAGCCTCCTGCTGGGATTACACTTGTTTTCATGTGTGTGGTGGAGAAGGACACTGAGATCTGGTCTGCTTTTCTTCACATTCCCAACATAGTTATTTCTTCCATTCCTTATTAAAATTATTGATCTAATGTATCTTTTACTGATAGATGTTTAGGGATGCTTCAAATCATGCTCAGTTTCCCAACATGTGAGTAGAGTCACCATATCATAAAATATGGAAGAAAGTGTGCATTCTTGACAGTTTGGGTTTTCTTCTACAGAGTCCTGTGTTTCTGCTGTAGCAGTCAATTGATGTAGTTCTAATCTAAAACCCACGTGTGAAAACCCACTGTCACCATATGCAACGGAGCAGCATGTGGGTTATCCCACCTAAATTAATTTTGAGGCATAGGTTTATCAAACTCACTGCCACAGTTTTTAATAAAGTTCTCAATTAGACCTCATCACTAGGGAATGCGGCCTCAGCTATAAAACCTTTTAACTGCTGCCACTAAAATAAACCCTCTCTACAAAAGAAACTCAGCAACCTGGTTCCTATGGCATAGCCATGGGATTGACACGATCAGTAGAGACAACCTTTCAAAATGAACAAAAAAAATAAGATGTTCATTAACGGAAATTATTTACAAAAGTGAATAAAATGTCACTCTTCAAATAATAGGTTGAGATTGCTAAAATGTTCTTCAATTAAATATGGTTGCTCACCATTCCTAAGCTGAGTCTTTCCCAGCTAAATAAAATCCCAAAAGCTTTTCCTTCAGACCAGATTTCCCTAAGCTCCAACGCACAAACAGGAACAGGTCTAGGAGTTTCCCTAAATTTCCTTGCAAACAGGAACAGATGGTGTACACCAGTCTTCCTCTGCCCTGCTTCTTCTGGCTTCTAGGATAATTCAGATGTCTCAGGGACTACTTGCTGAAGTTTCCTCTGGCCAGAGATAAAATAGGAACTTAAAATATAAGGGAACGGTCCTATGGCCCCTAGACATTGCTTGAGGGGCCATATGATCGTTCAGATTCCCAGCGCCAAGGTTGGAGACAGTGCTCCAACCTCAGAGCTGGGAATTGAGCTCCGCCCGCCCTCCCCCTTGCAGCCAGCAGGGAAAGAATTGTGCTGGCTGGCTGCTCTCTGAGGTCGGAAAAGCAACCTCGGGGAGGGGGGAAAGGGTAGGTTTCAGGAGGTGGGGAGGGGATTGCACCCTAGCTTGCTTTGCTCATAAAATTGTCATGTTTGTTATATTAAATTTAAAAGCATAGTTCCTTCAGTCTATACAAATTTCCTGAGTTTACTTTTAAAAGTGTTTAACTATAATTATAATTTTATGAGCAATCCAAATTATACATAACATAACTTTAGGAACATAGAGGCTACATTACGTTCCTAAAGGCGCCTTCCCCAACCTGGTGCCCGCCAGACATTTTGGACTACAGTGTCCAGCATTCCTGACCATTGCCCTTGCTGCCTAAGGCTGATGAGAGCTAAAGTCCAAAATATATTCAGGGCACCAGTTGAGGATGGGTCGTAAAGCAACAAACTGACTTTAGATCTGTAAACAGCACTAAAATAAATAAGTATTGCTTATTTTTCAATCTTCCCCCAAATTTTCATTTTTTTCTGTGGGGGTGGGGTAACGGGGGGGGGGGAAGTTGTTTTTCCCATGGCTTCAAAATTTCCAGAAATTTTACATCTCTATCTCTGAGTGGTCATTTTGCAGGGGGGGCATCTGAGGTCCAGTCGTGATGGTGCCACTGAATACACCAAGAGGAGGCTGATTGTAAAAAGGTGAGGCCAGAGCAGGAAATCATGCAGTGACCCAGCAGGCAGCCTCCTCTGTGGGCAGATGGGTGCTATGGGCTCACAGGATTATTAACAGTGCAATTAACATCATTAACAATGCGATCCTATGCTTCCCTACTCAGAAGTAAGCCCCATCCAGTTCAACTGAAGGGACTTATTATCAGTGTACATAGGATTGCAGCCTTAATGGACTTAGTCCTCCTGGTGACGTGCGAGTCGTTCTCCCGCAAACCCACATCGCGATTGGGAACAACTACAGTGGTCCAATCCTGAGGAAAGCAAAGTCTAATGCTAAAAGTGCTTTGCACATGCTCAAAGGCACCCTCTTATCTCTCCAGCAACCAAGAGACTGAGACGTTTGACTCAAAAGAGGTGTTGATATATTTTATATTCATTTATTTTACTTATTTATTATATTTCTACACCGCCCAATAGCAGAAGCTCTCTGGGGCCCCACAACAATTAAAACGATAAAATATAATATAAAGGTTTAAAACTACAGTATAAAATAAAGAGAAAAACCAAAATAAGACCTAGCAACAGTGCAAAGATTTAAAATACAGTAACAGATTTCAAACAACATTTACCGTGCAATCCTATACATGTCTACTCAGACATAAACTCCACTGCGTTCAATGGAACTTTCTCCCCAGTAAGCGCGAACAGAATAGCCCCGTAGCCATCCAAAAGAAAATTGTAGAAGAGGAAGGAAATCTGGGGTCGCTCAGTTGAAGGACCACGTGACCTCGCTGGGTTTAGACGCGCTCGAGGGGTGCAGCGGAGTCACTCCGAATTCCTTTACACTAGACCTCCCTTAGGAAGTGATGAGCGAGGCAAGGAGAGCGTGAGCGACGGATGGATGGAGAGCGTGGGAGGGCGAGTCACTTCCTGCTCCGCCTTCCCTGTGAAAGTGGCGTTTGAATTTCCCACGCGGGGCGCATCGAGGGGAAGGGAAAAGGATCGGCCCTTCGGGGTGGAAATTTGGTGAGTGGGAAGGAGCCCTTGCAGGGGAGCGGGGAGGAAGAGAGGGCCGGGGCGCCAACCCTCAAAAGGAGCCGGAGAGGGGTGGGCTAGCAGGTACAGATCACCCCCGCTCCCGATGCCTGCAATGGTCGCGTGTCTTCCTCCTCCTCCTCCTCCATGTTTTCCTCTCTCAGGTGTTCAGTGAAGGTTCAAGGTTGGGGGGGGGGGGAAAGATTCCTGTAGCGCCTCAGAGATGTTCGCATCTTTGGTGGCAGGCGCGGCTCCCTTCCGTTTCTTACGTCTCTTCCCTGCCAACTTCGCAGATGAGACCGGGGACACGTGTGCACCCGTTTACACGTGCCGCCTGACGCTGAGCCTCTTCTCTCCGTAGCCAAGTAACGGCGCCGAGGGTTGGAACAGGGCGAGCTGCCTTACGCTGAGTCGGACCATGGGTTGCAGGCGGGTTTCTCAGGCTGGGGCTGGCATCCTGACCACGCTTACTCGGGAGCAAGCCCAGTGGAAGTCAGCGGGGCTTGATTCTGAGTAAACACGCCCCTTTGCCCTGTTTCGCCTCTGCTTTCCTCTTGTTGACTGGTGTTCTTATTTGCTCTCCGGTCTGCAACAACTTAAAAATGTTTCATTTCATTCATCTGTTCACTACATGCCTATGTCTCACCTTTCCCCCTTGGAGATCAGGGCGGCATAGGCTATTCTCTCTCCCCTTTTATCCTCACAACAGCCCTGGGAGGTAGGTTAGGCTAAGAGAGGGTGATTGGCTGAAGATCACCCAGTTAGCTTCATTTGAACCCAGGTCTCCTCAGTCCAAGTGCAGCACTGTTACACAGCCTTTTCCCAGGCTTGGGTTCCCCCAGACATTGTTGGACTACAACTCCCATCAACCCCAGACAGCATGGGAGAAGGTGTGGGGCTGGCAAAGTGATTTACCCGGCGCTTTGGCCAGAATGGCTTCGTCTGCCCTATACCTTCTCCCATACTGGCTGGGGCTGATGGTAGTTGTAGTCCATCAACCTCTGGGGCGTGGCCATGCCCTGATGTCTGAGACTCATGGGTGTGGTCATGCCTCCTGATGTGATTCGGAGGGCCAGGTAGGAGATCATCCTCCCCCCCCCCCGCCCCAAACTACTTCCCCAGCCCAGCCCACGCCAAGGAGACACACATGCTCGAATTCTGAGGCCCTTGGAGGCTGCCTGGGCTGCCTCTTGGACTAGGCTGGCCCTGCTAGCTGTCTTCTAATATTGGGGTAATGGTCTTTTTTTCCCTTTTAGGGAGAAACTGGCTACGTTTTCTCTCTCTCTCTCTCTCTCTCTCTCTCACACACACACACACACACACACATCAGGGAATCTAAATTTCGCCTGCCAACCAGCTGCTTCTCCAGAGACTGTGGAGACTTTGCGTTGTCTCAAAGAAAGAGCCATTCATTCTGTGGAAAGAACGGCTACCGTAGTTCTGGCTCGGGAGGCCTTTGCTCTAAGGAGGGGAAATGGCGGTGGACGGGGGAGACGTGTCGGCTCTGGGTTTCCAGTGGAAGGTCATGGAGGCTCTCGGGGAAACAGACCCTGAGACGGAAGCAGGAGCAGGAAAAGCCCCTCGTGACATCCAGGCCGGGAATGCTGAGGAATTCTGGGAAAGAGCCACGCCGCAGCAGGTCAAGCAGGAGTCGGATGAGGGCTGGGAGGATAACTTCCAGGGTTTTGTGAAAGCGCTGGAGTCCCCTCGTTCAGAGGGGGGCAACTCTTGGCCGCCACAGTCCAGGCCCACGAATAGTCGGGTCCTGTCCCGCTTTGGAAGTGTGGCTGACCCCAGCCAGCGTCCTGGAGAAGAGAGGACAGCCCAGTTCCCACCAGGCCTCTGTGCAGAATCCCAGCCGCCTGACGCCAACCTGTTGCCATGCAGCAAAGGGCATTGTGGGGAAGTGAAGCAAGAGGACCTGGACGGGGAGGCCATCAGCTCTGACACGCAGCGGCAGCAGTTCCGACAGTTCTGCTACCAGGAAGCAGGAGGGCCCCGAGTCGTCTTCAGCAGACTCTGGGAGCTCGGCCATCGGTGGCTGAAGCCGGAGACGCACACCAAGGAGCAGATCCTGGAGCTGGTGGTCCTGGAGCAGTTTCTGACCGTCCTCCCCCCAGAAATGCAGAGCCGGGTCAGGAGAGGTGGGCCAGAGACCTGCTCCCAAGCGGTGGCTCTGGCGGAGGATTTCCTGCTGAGGCGGCAGGAGGAGAAGCAGGACGAGCAGCAGGTGAGGGTAATCGAGACTGGGAGCTCCCAGGGGCTGAGTTTGTTCCTACGATATGGAGCATCAGCTCGTTCCCAGGGCCAGTTTAATGCGTTCAGCCATATTGAGTGGCTAGCAAAGCTTTTCCTGGACTGTACACTTAAGACTGCAGTTCAGGAGTTGCATATTTGCATACTTACTCCATATTGTATAATACTTCCCCCACCTGTACATATAAAACTAGCATGCCATGGAGAAGGGTTCAGCAGAGCTGTTTAAGGTGGAGTAGACAAATTCACAAAGGAGAGGGCCATCACTGGCTATTAGCCACGGTGCCTAAATGGACCCTCCATGCTTGGAAGTAGTCTATCTCGGAATACCAGATGCTGGAGACAAACCATAGCAGAGAGCTGTTGGCTTTGTGACCTGCTTCCTGGAAGCATCTGGCTGTCTACTGTCAGAAACAAGATGCTGAGCAAGGAGGATTTTTTGGACTGATCCAGCTGGGCAATTCTCAAGTTTTGAATTAGCCACTGTAGCTATGTATGCGGCAAATGCGGTTCAGCATAAGCAAGCGTAGAGTAATGCATGTTGGGGTGAAAAATCCCAACTTCAAGTATAAGCTGATGGGATCTGAGCTAGCAGTGACTGACTGAGATAGAGAACTTGGGGTTGTGGTGGACAGCTCGATGAAAATGTCATCCCAGGGTGAGGCTGCTGTGAAAAAGGCAAATTCCAAGTTAGGCATAATTAGGAAGGAATTGAAAATAAAACTGCCAAGATCATACTGCCCTTATACAAATCTATAGTGAGACTGCACTTAGAATAATGTGTACAGTTGTTTTCATCACACCTAAAAAAGGACACTGTAGAGTTGGGAAAAGGGCCAAAAGGGCAACTAAAATGATCAAGGGGCTGGAGCAATTCCCTTACAAGGAAAGGTTACAGCAGCTGGGATTGTTTAGCTTAGAAAAACAGGGAGTAAGGGGAGACATGAGAGAGGTGTACAGAATTATGCACAGTATGGAGAAAGTGGATAGCGAGACATTTTTCTCTCTCTCCCATAATACTAGAACCCAAAGGGGTCCTCCCATGAAGCTGATTGGTGGGAGATTCAGGACAGATAAAAGGAAGTACTTCTTCACACAATGCATAGTTAAACTATGGAATTCACTTCCATAAGGTGTCGTGATGGCCACAAATGCATGGAGAAGGCTATATCCATGGCTACTAGTCCAGATGGCCATATGCTACCTCCAGTATCAGAGGCAGTATGTCTGTGTACACCAGTTGCTGGGGAACATGGGCGGGAGGGTGCTGTGGCACTCCTGTCCTGCTTATGGGCTTCCTGTGGGCAGCTGGTTGGCCACTGTGTGACGGAAAAAAGGAGAGAACTAGGTTCTCAGGATGCAAAAATCTTTATTAAAGGAGCCCGACGCGTTTCGGCCTGTGTATTTTTCAAGGCCTTCCTCAAGGGGCTGTGAATATTCAAAATACATACATTAAATTAACTTAACATGGTTGGGACAACACATAATAAAAATACTTTCTCATTGTGTATGGAATTTCTTTACATTCTTATTAGAAATCATTTCAAAACATTTTCTTAAAAATGAGAAACAAGTACTGCTTTTTTTAAAAAAAGGAACACATTTTCTTTATATAAATAATAACTTACTTGTAAAAGAGTCTGCAGATTACTTGAACAACTGTGTCTTCCACTGTTTCACTGGCGACTGAAAAATGGATCTTTTTGAACATGATTATATTATGGTACAGTTTTTTTCTTTTTTTCTCGATGTTATCTCGTTGGCAAAATGTCAAGGACACCCAGTCAGGACACAGCTTGTTTTAAAACACCACAGTGATTTTGCAGTCACATTAATGGGGACAGTTCCAAATCCTCATTAAGACCTCTTGGTTTTAAAGTATTTAATTTAATTATCCACTGTATTTCCCTTCTTAATAATTGTTTTTCATTGTTAGTGTTAATTTTGTCCAGAGTCCAAAAAGTAAGGTCTGTAGGGGAATGTTGTTGTTCTGTAAAATGTTGAGTTAGTGGAGCACCTTGTGGCTATCCTAATGCTGTCATTACAGAGGGTTTCAAGAAGGTTGAAAGAAAAACACAGGCAGAACTCCTAACAAAAAAGAATGTTGAAGTGCAAACACGAATCCATTGCACTTTGACTTATGATAAAATAAATGATAATCTACAGAGCAGTATTAGGAGACATTGGCATATGATACAAGAGATACCTGGTTGCCAAAATCAACCAATGGTTTCCTTTAAGAGAACAAGAAATTTTAGAGATCTACTAATAAGAAGTGAATTCAAAGAAAATTATGGAAGCCCTTCGAATGTTCTGTTTGATTCTCACAGGCCAATAGGACACCACCCCTGTGGACATTGCTGTTATTGTAAATACACCAACAAAACCACAGCATTTGTAAATCCCTCGGACCAACAAAAATATTTTCTAAATTGCTTTACCACCTGTAACAGTTCCTTTGTTGTTTATGCCATCCAGTGTAAATGTCCAAAAGTTTATGTAGGAAAAACTATCAGACCCCTAAAAAAAACGTATAGGAGAGCACCTTAGTAACATAAAAAATAAAAAACAAGGTGCTCCACTAACTCAACATTTTACAGAACAACAACATTCCCCTACAGACCTTACTTTTTGGGCTCTGGACAAAATTAACACTAACAATGAAAAACAATTATTAAGAAGGGAAATACAGTGGATAATTAAATTAAATACTTTAAAACCAAGAGGTCTTAATGAGGATTTGGAACTGTCCCCATTAATGTGACTGCAAAATCACTGTGGTGTTTTAAAACAAGCTGTGTCCTGACTGGGTGTCCTTGACATTTTGCCAACGAGATAACATCGAGAAAAAAACTGTACCATAATATAATCATGTTCAAAAAGATCCATTTTTCAGTCGCCAGTGAAACAGTGGAAGACACAGTTGTTCAAGTAATCTGCAGACTCTTTTACAAGTAAGTTATTATACAAATCAAATCTTTATTACGGTCCAAGACCAGCATAAACAGTAAGTTATTATTTATATAAAGAAAATGTGTTCCTTTTTTTAAAAAAAGCAGTACTTGTTTCTCATTTTTAAGAAAATGTTTTGAAATGATTTCTAATAAGAATGTAAAGAAATTCCATACACAATGAGAAAGTATTTTTATTATGTGTTGTCCCAACCATGTTAAGTTAATTTAATGTATGTATTTTGAATATTCACAGCCCCTTGAGGAAGGCCTTGAAAAATACACAGGCCGAAACGCGTCGGGCTCCTTTAATAAAGATTTTTGCATCCTGAGAACCTTCATAGATCATAGAGCTGGAAGGAGCCTACAAGGCTATCGAGTCCAACCCCCTGCTCAATGCAGGAAACTAGAGGAGGGGTCTCCCATCCAAGTAACAACCAGGCCTGACCCTGCTTAGCTTTCCACGCTCAGACAAGCTGAGCCAGCGTGAGCCACAGGCCTGTTTCTCTCCTTTTTTCCGTTGCATTTGGATGCTTATCTCCTCCCGTTTCTGTCTTTGGCCACTGTGTGGACAGAATGCTGGACTAGATGGACCCTTGGTCTGATCCAGCAGGGCTCTGCTTATGTTCTTAAGTGCAGGTGGACAATTAAAATTGGAGTTGGGGGTATTAATTTGTGAGCTTACTACCAAGACTGATTTCCTCTTGGTAGGAAGCCATTCTTGCTTACGATCACTCTGTATAAGCAGCTCTGGAAAGGAACTAACTCGGTGGAGACTTTTCAGGGAAACTGGTTGTTGATTCTCCAGTTTTGGAATCAATATAGACAAAGTGATTTAGCAGCAATGGATATTTTAACAAGCTGATAGAATGGAAGGATTGGATGTGACTGAAGGATTATATCATCTTGTTTGTTTTGCTTAAATGTTGGATGTTGTGTTCTATTAATTTATAATGTTAAGAAACCATCTTTCAGGTTACAGTATATTGAAAGGCAAATAAACTTTCAATATAAGATTACTGATTTCTCCTTTAGGGGAAGGCATGCAGCTCAGTGGTGGAGCCCCCATTTAGCATGCAGAAGGCCCCCGGTCCGATCCCCGGCATCTCCAGATAGGGCTGAAAAGCTCCTGCCTGAAACCCTGGAGTCTGACTTGGTATAAGGCAGCTTTCTATGTTCCTATTTAATTCAGCCCTTTATTCAGTACCGTGAGGACTGGAAACTTACTTTATTTTTAGGTGGGAGTACTGTAGTTCAGTGGTGGAGCCCCCGTTTTGCATGCAGAAGGCCACCAGTCCGATCCCTGGCATCTTCAGGTAGGGCCGGAAAAGCTCCCACCTGAGACCCTGGAGAGCTGCTGCCAGTCCGTGTCGACAATACTGGGCTAGCTGGACCAAGTAGAGGGCAGCTTCTGATGTCCTGTGATTCAGAAACCTCATTTTGCTTTCTTGAATGGAATGTGTGGAGTGCCCATTTCCTGCCCTCAGCTGGCCAGTAAAAGGAATGGGGATTCATCATAGGCCAGACTCCTGCTTGGTAGATGTGCTAGAAAAGGCTAGTCAGTAGTTTCAATCAATTATGGACAAGCAAGCGTGGCCTCAGGCTACAGACTAAAAGCCCCATGCAAACAATGGAGATAAAGGATCAAAGCCAGCATAGCTTCATGCTAGCCTCTATGCTCTAGTGGGTTTTCCAGGTTACAGCATCATAAAGTTGACACAAAATTAGTCTGGTGGATTACAACCCTCCCTGTTCAAGCCGGACAGGCTACCAAGTTTGCTTAGATCGCTGTGTTACGCTGCATTGCTCCTCCCTCTTCATTGGATGCCTTGCTCTTGGATCCCTGATTCCCACTGCCTCCGCCTCCTCTTCACTAGGAGCCTGCGTTCCCACGGTTTCAGAAGGGCCTCCTTGGTTATCGGCTATTCTCGCCCATCTCCTGCTGCTGTGGCCTTGGCTCCTCGGCAGCCTCTTCTCCCTCCACTCTGAGTCAGAATCAGTTCCCAGGTCTACCTGAGGCGCCTCTGCAAAGATGCTGGGCCTAATCCCTACAATGGGATGGGGCCCCTGTGGCTCAGGCCCACAGGACAACAAAAAAAAGCATAGATTTGCATATGCTAGTTTACATATACAGTAATACCTTGGATTGCAAGTAACTTGGTTTGAGAGCGTTTTGCAAGACAAGCAAATTTTTAAATATTTATTTAATTTATTTATTCAATTTTTTTCAACTTGATATACAAGCGACGTCTTGCAATACAAGTACTGTAGTACAGCTTAAATTAAAAATCTCTGTACAAATTTTTTGGGGGGGATTTCGTTTTGATATAAGAGTGTTTTGGATTACAAGCACATTTCCAGAACGAATTATGCTCTCAATCCAAGGCATGACTGTACTCTAAAGTCTCTCATCTTTAAAGGACCTTGTCTCCTAAGGACACCCCTATTTGTAAAAAGGGATGTATGGACCTGGGAGAGGAGGGTATTTGATTTCAGAAAAAAAACCTCAGGCAGAAAAATTCAAGTGGGGGAGCAGGAGGGGTAGCACATGTGGGCAAAATCCAAGGCTAAAGGATTACAGGCATGAGCAGAGGTTGCTCAGTGCAAAGCGGTAGGAAATGTTTTAGGAGGGAGGTACAAATGACTCTTTACTGATTGAATTTCTCTTCTTACTCCTTTCATGGAATTCGTGTTGGCGTTCAAGGAGCTGGTTACTAATTTCCCCACAGCAGGGGTGGCTCCATTGGATACCTGGCTCTCAAGGAAGGTCAAACTGGAGGAGGACTGGGAGGCCACCTCATTGGGTAAGGTCTCCTCCTAGATAAGTTGTAATCCCCTCTGTATTTCCTAGAACAGCCTTCCCCAACCGGGCACCCTGCAGATGTTTTGGACTCCAGATCCCATACTTCTCTTGCCTCTTCTCCTGCCATATGCAGAAATAAGACAGCTTGAAGCTTCTCCCTTTTCTTGTCAGCTCCATTAGCAATACAATATAATTCAAATCCTTGTTGCATGGGGGGACTCCTTTGAGTGTTACACTGATAAAATGACTCGCCTGATATTGTAGGCAGGCATGAATGTTAGTTTGTGTGTGACTCACTCAGTAAAAGCTGTCTTTTGGTATGCTGTGTCTGGAGTGTTCTGCCTGTGCCTCAGAACACCAAACATTACAAGCCCCAGCCAGCACGGCCAGTGGTAAGGAATCCAGGGAGTTGTCATCAAAAGCATCTGGAGGGCGCTAGGTTGGGGAAGGCTGCTAGTAGAAGCCTGGATCTGGGCTTCCTCGTTTCCTGATACCTGAAAAGCATGTTGGTCCTGTTTTTACTGCTTTTGTAAACCACATTGGTTATTACTGACCCCCCCAAAAAGGGGGGGGGGTATAAATCCAGTAGATCAGACATGCACTGCCTGTTGACCTCCACCTAATGTCATGCGGCCCTCTGCAAGTGATCAGTTTAGACCCCTGACAAGAGCAATCTGTCCTTTGCGTGGCAGCCCGCTGGATCCAGAGGAAGGGGAGAGAGAGAGAAAGTGGGTGGCTATGTAGGCCCTAGAATTAGCTTGTGCCAGGGCAAGAGGAGGCGAAATCTGTAGAGGTAGCTATGATCGATCATTGTAAAACAAACACCCCACTGCAGAGTCCTACAGTGCCTAAAGAACTACCACATTCTGTTGTGATATGTATCACTTTACCAGCTGCAGCACATTGTTTACACATGGAAGGGACAGAATGGCTGTAAACAGGTTTTGTTATGTCTTACTAGAATCCTTGATTCTGGACTGTGAGAACAACATGAGCTGGTCACATGGTTTGTATGTTCTGATGATGTGCTAACTTGTTTTCTGTCTGAAGCCATCTTAGAGAGAAGGTGGATTGCTTTCTCTCTTCTTCTGGTTCTTCTTGCTAGACTTTGTTCCTGCAACAATGTAACGTCTTTGCTGAGGTGGAGTTAAGCTCAACTTACTCCACTGGATGTAATGCTTGCTATGCATTTATACTCTGCACATGGACTGTAACTAGGAAATGTATACTCTGTAGAACTTTACTTGCTAAGTAAATAAACAGGTAGAAATAGACCTGTGGTGTTACAGAGTGTTTCCTGACTCCATGGATTAATCTGCAACGGGGAAGCTGGAAGCAAGTCTGATTACAGGGGCAGACTGGGCTGGTCAAAATTGGCACTGACACAACACGCTGCACGCTGCGTAGGGAGGTGAGATCTGGAAGATCTGTGTGTGGAATTTCAGGCGTCTGTTAGCACACAGATAGGATTATAAATCTCCCAACTCTGCTCAAACGCCAACACATTCCTCATGCCATACGCTTTCCGATCAAGTTGCTCTTAGCCCACAAAATCTTACGTCGCAATAAACTGCAGGCTGGAATATGTATGTATGTATTTATTTATCTTTACCCTCACCTTTCTACCAAGAAAATGGCACTCGAGGCATTTTACAAGCTGTAGATAAGTAAAACTTGATGAAAGCAATAATAAAACATAGGCAGCGTGATCCAGTGTGGCTGCCCGTGACCCACCAAACTTGGAGGATTATGGGTTTCCTATCGAGGCTGGGAGGAGCGCAGAGGTGAAGGTTACCTCTGCTCTTCTCCCGCCCTGCAAAAGACTTAGATTTTGGCCATCTAAGTCTTTTGTGCCTGCTCGCGAGGAGGACAGGCTGAGGCACTGCTGGGATACATAGTACCCCAGCAGAGCCTCACTCCTCCCCTCTCTGCCCCTTGGAATGCCCACCCAGTGCCAGATCTGAAGTCAGTCTTGCAACTTTAAGAGCTGCAGCCGGCACTGAAAGAACCGCAAGGGTGGAGGGAGGGCGCTCCAAATTCAGAGTCCCAGCCCTGACCTAATATCTCGAGGGCTCCCACCCCCTAGAACACCTTCCCCACGTGCCGTTCAGGTGGTAGGAAATGTGGTATGTTTTAAACACCGCTTGAAAACACACTTATTCACACAGGCTTTCTCCAGCTTGTAATTACTTGCTCATACACTGCTCTATCTTACTGTTCCTTGTATTGCTTTGTATTGTTGTTGCAATTGAAATTGTTTTAACCGTGTATTTTAAACGTGATTTTTAATATTTATAAGTATTAGATATTTTATTATATTAAGCGGTATCTAAGTATTATACATAAATAAAGTAAATTTAGAGGCATCTTGACAAGAAGTCACCAGATCATGGACATAATTCTTCTCTCTATCTCTGCAGTTGATGGGAAAGGAAGTCAGCTCAAGGTGGAGAATTCTCAGTGTGGAGGAAATGAGCCAGAGGATGCACCCAGGGACAATATCAGAAATAAGCCAAGTGAATGTGTCAGTTAAAGAGGAGATGCAGGAGGAAAGATGTGAGTCCAACGAGGAACAGGGGAAGCTGCCAGTGAAGAAAGAGGATGAATGTCATGAGTTCACAGAAGGTCTTACAGCTGCAGTTATCCAAAATTCCACAGTGGACATTAGGGATAACATGCCTTTGTTCTCCAAGTATGGTAGAAGATATCGCTACAAACCAGAACTTGTTAAGATGCATACTAGGGAAAACCGCGATGAACGTCCCACATCAGAGGAAAATCTCCAGCAAAGTTCATACTCTGATACGCAACAGAAAGAGAGAAAATCTGAATTCTTCAAGTATGGGAAAGGAGGTCATATGAACAGATATCAGGGCAACTCTAGAGAAGAGAAATCTCACAACTCTCCTGAGTGTGGGAAGAGCTCCAGTTCCAGAGAATCATTAGCGAGACATCGGAGAATTCCTAGCCGAGGGAAAACGTACAAGTGTTCTTCGTGCGGTAAATGCTTCGGGCAGAGAGAAGATTTGAAGAGACATCAGAGAATTCATACTGGAGAAAAACCATATGCGTGTCCAGAGTGTGGGAAGTGTTTCAGGCAGATACAACATTTGAAGAGGCATCAGACCATTCATACCGGGGAGAAGCCATACGAATGTCCTCAGTGCGGGAAATGCTTCCGATATAAAGGTTACATGATGTGTCATCAGAGAATGCACACGAACGTTGTGAATTGAAGGAATGCCTCCGTCAGAGAACACACCTGAAGGATCATCAGAGAATCCACACCGGAGAGAAACCAGTTCAAATACGCAGAGTGTGGGAGAAACGGCTTTCGGCGTTCTCGAACTCAGATCTACTGGTAGATCTCTGGGTGATTTGCAGTAGATAGGCAAGGGAATCTCCCAGCTGTTTTAACAGCAACAACATAAAGGTGGGGTTCCCCCCCTTCAACTAGGCTGCTGAAATGCAGAAGGCTTACTGGAGCGGGCGTGAGCAGGGAAACCAGGATGGACTTCTGTGTCAAAAGGACTACAAGCTCAGTTCTGGTACTAAAACAAATTCCAGGGCTGAGTGTATGCTCAGACACGCCCTGTTCCTTAATTCTCAGTGTTTATCCTTCGCCACATCCCACCAAGCCATTATTTTGCACCCAGTGGGTTTCAGGGTTCTAGAAACAAATGAGCAGATCTAGCAAGGCTGAATTTTGCCCACCCCGTTCTAGAACCCATAAGGGATGGGGGGGGCGCGGAACAGAGAAGTTTAGTATATTGAGCACATCGAGAGAAATAGGAGCTGAAGTAGGACAAAAACGGGGGGGGGGGGCAAAGCTAGAAATGCCCCACATGCAAATGTGGCAAAGGAAAAAAAGCAAGGCAGGACAACCAGTGAGACAAACAGGGGTGTGAGGGTAGTGGAGCAAGATGGGGATGATGAGGAAGAGGCTTCATTAGAACTTTTTTTTTTTAATGCCTCAGACGAAATAGATCCTAGGAAACCTTATGCTATACGTTCATGTTGTTTGGGACGAGATCCTGAGCAGCAAGGGCTTATTTAATGAAAGTTTTGTTGCGAGGACCATTCAATATTGATAAAAAAGAGGTAGTTGCAGTTATCCTATTGGCAGGATCAAAAGAGACGGATGTTTGCCTTGCATCCAAACACGCCTACAGGAAATTCTGGTCATATTGTAAACTTGCCCAGAAAGATAATCCTGCACTTTTGGAAAGCTTTGAAGCAGTCTCTCTTTTCCAGAGCAATACTAAAGTTCTTATTAGCTTTAGAACCACAACAAGGATTTCTCAATATGCAACAATTCTTATAGGTCCCAACAAAAAAATATGATGGAGGTTTCTGGACAGGCGAATAAAGAATATAGTTAGTTGAAGAATGATAATTTGGGATACCGCTATGGTAAGATTCCCAAGTATTTCTTTCTCGGAACTGATCGGGGAATTACAAGATGTAGGGGTCAATCACAGGCTTGCTGTCAATGCAGGTCATATGAACACCGCAGGAGAATTTGCACCACCTTCTTATGCTCACGATGGGACAGAGGTCATCCCTTGCCACTTGCCATAAAAGTATTTGTTGCGGCCTGTGTAGGGAACAAGGACATACTTACTTCTAAGTTCTACAATAAGCAGGATGCAGAAAAATTAGAGCAGGCAACAAAGAGCACCCAAGCGGAGGGGGGGGGGAGAAGAGACGGGCGAGGAGCAGAACAAAGACAAACTGTCAAAAAGACCAAAGCAGGAAAACAAATACAGCTGAGAGAGAACTGCAAAATAAGTGGGTTGAGAATGGAAGGGCAGCAAAATCCGTGTAAAGGAAAAGTGGTGGTGGTGGTAGGGATCAATATAGCAAAAATAAAAGATGCACATCAAGAAATGCCTCCAGAAACTTCATCACAACATACTCAGTTTTACTCACTGCAGGAGTGAGAAGAGGAAAATTAGAGTTTGGTGTAAATTACAAATGGATAAAATATATATATACAAGGCCTACATTAGACACTTATATCATCCCAGGAAATAAAAATAAAGTTTGTAGGCAATGCTAATGACATTTCCTTTTTGGTAAATAATAATAAAGAAATGATCAAAATCAGTAAAATATTTGAAGAATATGGTAAAGTATCTGAAGTGAAGCTAAATTTTCAAAAAATGTTTTCCGATCAGATTGGAAAAGGAAGAGGAGCAGTTATATTTATTTATTTATTATATTTATACCCCGCCTTTTTTCCTGCAAGATTATATATTATATTATAACTGTAGAAACAGTATCTAAAGCTAGTGACCAAACAGATTTCAGAGAAGCAGGTGACACAGTGGATCAGGATAAACTTTTTAAAAAAGGTTTACTTTTCACAACACAGAAAGGTTGGAAAATGAACTAGTATAATTGACTAGAACAGTTTAAAGAAAAGACAGTAACATGGCAAAAGTGGTTTCTCAACATTTCTAAAAAAGCAGTATATGTAAAAACATTACTAATTCCAGCAAATGTAACTGCAGGTTATCTGCCTCTAGGAGTACTGATAAAAGAAGTAGAGAACATTTTATTTGAGTTTTTATGGGGTGCAGTCACTTTTCCTTTGGCTAGAACAGTAGCTTTAAGTACAATAAAAGAAGGGAGATTAGATTCTAAACCATGAAGTTTTTAGCAGGATCTTTTAGTTTCAGGGAGCAATCCTATGCATGTTTGGAGAGAGAAAAATCATACAATTCCCAGCATGGCTGCCAGGGGAACACTGGGAGTTACAGGACTTTTTTCTCTC
This sequence comes from Shinisaurus crocodilurus, assembly GCA_021292165.1. Lineage (NCBI taxonomy): Eukaryota > Metazoa > Chordata > Lepidosauria > Squamata > Shinisauridae > Shinisaurus > Shinisaurus crocodilurus. The sequence continues at coordinate 15,379,725 of CM037882.1, forward strand.
TAAACATGCATAGGATTGCACCCTCAGTTTTGGAATTTACACTTTCCAGAAAACACAACCCCAGATGTGGCTTCTTCTATTTGCACAATATTGGGAAGGGGGGGAAAACTGGATGGAGAAATGGTAGAAGGAACAGGTGACTTCTTTTCTGGTTACTTGTGCTGTGAAAATCACAGGCCCAGCATATTTCTGGGAAATGTATACCTTTTAAAAATAATATAGTATCAAGGCAGAATGGATTAATGAAGGCAAAGAAATGATTAAAATAGTGAAACAAAAAATATATTTAAATTATATTCAAAATGATTTTAACCATTTCTTTACCTTTGTTAATTGATTCTGCCTTGATATACATTTCCCAGAAATATGCTGGACCTGCCAGTTTCCCAACACAGGTAAGCACAAAAAAAGTTGCCTGTTCTTTCCACCATCTCTTTACCCCTTTGGGGAAAAAATACTTGGGCAGACCAATCATACGGCCCCCTAGGCAGCATCTAGAGGGCCACAGGATTTTTCGGATTCCCAGATCAGGTTGGAAACACAGCTCTGACCACAGCTTCCCTTCACCACCACCCCCTGCAGCTGGTGCAGAAAGAACTGCGCCAGCTGTTTCTCCGAGGTCATAACAGCGACCTTGGAGAGAGGCGGTAAATGGGGCATTCTGGGGGGTGGGGAGAGGAGGAGACCAGGGCTGCCAGGATACAATGTATCCTGGCAGCACCCCAGCCTCCTTCCCTCCCCTTCCAAAGAGCTACAGTTAGACAGCTGAAATTGACTGTCTAGCTGATTTGCAGAGCGGGAGGAGCGCTTAGGCAAAGATCACCTCCGTGCTCCTCCCACTCTGCGTAGGATGCCCATAATCCTCTGAGTGATGCACTTGGAAGAATTGAGCAACACAGTCACATTTGACTTTGAAAGAGGAAACTTCTCTAAAATGAGGGAATTGGTAAAAAGGAAGTTGAAAGGGGGAGAAGAGGGTTAAATCCCTTCAAAATGCTTGGAGGTTACTCAAAACCACAATAATAGAAGCTCAGAATGTATACCACAGATTAGGAAAGGTAGCAACAAGTCCAAGAGGTCACCAGCATGGTTAACCAGCAGTGTCAAGGAAGCTATTAGAGACAAGAAAGCTTCCTTCAGAAAATGGAAGTCTTGCCCAAATGAAAACAAAAGGGAGCATGAGCTTGCACAAAGGAGATGCAAGCAGACATAAGGTGCAAAAAAAGCATTTTGAAGATCATATCACTAACAACATCAAGGCCAACAAAGAATTATTTCAATATATGAGAAGCAGGCAACCAGCTAGGGAGGCTATTGGACCATTGAACGATAATGGCGTTAAAGGAGTACTAAAGGAGGAGGAGATTGTGGAGAAGCTGAATGAATTCTTTTCATCTGTCTTCACTGCAGAAAATACAGGACAGATACCTGTGCCTGAATTAATGTTTTCAGGAAGGGAGTCTGAGGAACTGAGGCAAATAGTGGTGACAAAAGTTGAAGTTCTCAGCCTATTGACAAATTGAGAGTTAATAAATCACCGGCCCCAGCTGGTATCCATCCTAGAGTTCTTAAAGAACTCAAATATGAAGTTCCTGATCTTCTAACAAAAATATATAACATGTCCCTAAGATGTTACACATTTTTATTAGAAGATCAGCAATTTCATATTTGAGTTCTTTAAGAAATCTAGGACATGTCTTCTGCACCATAAGACTGGAGAATGGCCAATGTAACACCAATTATTTAAAAAGCATCCAGGTGGGATCTGGGAAATTACAGGCTGGTTAGCTTAATGTCTGTTCCGGTAAATTGGTTGAAGCATTATTAAAAATAAAATTAGTAAGTATGTAGAAGGACGAGCCCTGCTGAGAAAGAATCAACATGGCTTCCGCAAAAGTAAGTCCTGTCTCACTAACCTTTTAGAGGTCTTTAAGTGTCAATAAAATGTGGACAAGGGTGATCCGGTAGACATTGTTCACTTGGACTTTCAAAAGGCTTTTGACAAAGCCCGTCACCAAAGACTCCTGAGCAAACTTAGCAGTCATGGAACAAGAGGGGAGGTCCTCTTATGGATCAGTAACTGGTTAAAGAACAGGAAGCAGAGGGTAGGAATATAAATAGTAAATTCTCCCAATGGAGGGATGTAAACTGGGGTCCCACAGGGATCTGTATTGGGACCAATGCTTTCCAACTTGTTCATAAATGATCTGGAATTAGGAGTGAGCCAAGTGGCCAAGTTTGTGGATGACACCAAATTATTTAGGGTGGCTAAAACAAAAAGGGATTGTGAGGGGCTCCAATAAGATTTCTTCAAACTAGGAGAATGGGCATCAAAATGGCAAGTGCAGTTCAATGTAAACAAGTGTAAAGTGATGCACTTTGGAACGAAAAATCCCAACTTCATGTATAAATTGATGGGATATGAGCTAGCGGTGACTGACCAAGAGAGAGATCTTGGGGTTGTGGTGGACAGCTCAATGAAAATGTCAACCCAGTATGTGGCTGCTGTGAAAAAGGCAAACTCCATGGTAGGCATAGTTAGGAAAGGAATTGAAAATGAAACTGCCAATATCCTACTCCCCTTATACAAATCTATAGTGCAACTGCACTTAGAATACTGTGTACACTTCTAGTCACTCCACCTAAAAAAGGATATTGTAGAGTTGGAAAAGTGCAGAAAAGGGGCAACTAAGAGTGCAATCCTATGCAGGTTGAGACAAACAAAATTCCCCAGGCAGCCTTGTAGGACTTTTGCCTGTCTAAACATGCATAGGATTGCGCCCTAAAATGATCAAGGGGCTGGAGCAACTCCCCTATGAGGAAAGTTTACACCTTGGATTGTTTCTCTTAGAAAAAAGGCAAGGGGAGACATGATAGAGGTGTACAAAATAATGCATTGTGTGGAGAAAGTGGATAGGGAGACATTTTTTCTCCCTCTCTCACAATACTAGAACCCAAAGGGGTCCTCCCATGAAGCTGATTGGTGGGAGATTAAGGACAGATAAAAGGAAGGACTTCTTCACACAGCGCAGAGTTAAACTATGGAATTCACTTCCACAAGATGTAGTGACCACCAATTTGGACAGCTTTAAATGGGGACTGGACAAATTCATGGAGAAGGCTAGCAATGGCTATATGCTACCTCCAGTATCAGAGGCAGTATGCCTATGTGCACCAGTTGCTGGGGAACATGGGACAGGAGGGTGCTGTGGCACTCCTATCCTGCTTGTGGGCTTCCCGTGAGCAGTCGGTTGGCCACTGTGTGAACACGACTAGACAGACCCTTGGTCTAATCCAGCAGGGCTCTTATGTGCATGCCAGCAATGGGCACGGCCAGGGCTCCCCTTTCCCACTTTAGCTGCTTTCTCTCACCGGTTGCCCTCCAGATGTTTTGGACTTAAATTCCCATCGGCCTCAGGCAAACGGTCAGAAATGCTTGGAGTTGTAGTCCAAAGCATCTGGAGGGCACCAGGTGGAGAAGACTGCCTTGTAGACTCCCCCACAACCCCCACCCTGATCTGAGTGAAGATCGCACCCCCCTCCCGCCGCCATTAAGCTTTTTCCTAAATAACAGGGAGGAGAATCTTCATCAGGCTCTGGGGGAGGTAAGGGTCAGGAGAAGCGAGGGGGCCGCTCTAGCCCACCGTACTCTTTCGAGAAGAGCCACAGATTCATGACTACTGACCGGCACAGAGCTAGAGCGCCTCTCGCCCAGTCTTGTCATCATTGCAAAGGCCGGAACCGAGAGAGACGGAATTCGTAGAGCGGCCCTCCGGAAGGAAGGAAGGCTAGAAGGAAAGGAAGTGACGGATAAAAGGCCCTTCTCTTCCTCTTTTCCGCCGCCTCCTCCATGCCTCGGTGGATGCTTCGCTCTCTGCGCCGCAGGACTTGAACCCGGTGCTGCGGCAGAGGGCGGGAAAGGACCTTCGCGGCTCTCGGGAGGGGATCAGGTGAGCTAAGAAGCACCTGGGCCAGCAGCAGGGGGCAGACCTCGCCTCCTTCCCCAAAGAGGGGCACGGGTGGGCAAGCCTTTCAGGGTCGAGGGCCGCATCCCCACGTGGAGAAAGGGGGCAGGGGCGGGTCCAGAGCCAAAAGTGGGTGTGGGAAGCCCTTTTCTCTCCTTTTCATTCATTCATCCCTCTTCCAGTTATTTATTCTGTTTTGCCCTTGTAAGGCAGACGTGGGGAACGTTTCCTCCCCATTCACCCCCAGATGATGTTGGATTTCAGCTCCCATCATCTCTGGCCATTGGCCGATGCTGGCTGTGGCTGATGGGATGTTGGAATCCAACAACATCCCAAAGGCCCGCAGTTTCCCCGCCCCTGCTCTGTGGCAGCTTTCCCCAAGCTGGTGCCCTCCAGATGTTTTGGACTACAGCCCCTATCATCACTTACTTTCTATTCTGGCTGGGGCTAATGGAACTTGTAGTCCAGTACAGCTGAAGGGCACCAGGTTGTGGGAGGCTGCTTTAAGGGATGTGAATGGAGATATGTGTGTGTGTATGTGTGTGATAGGGAGAAAAAGTCACAGGAAGAGATTTATTTGAAACCTATAAAGGCAACCTAAAAATAATTTTAAATAAATCTCTCCTTGTTTGTCTGTCCTCTTCTCCCCCAACCCCTCATATATATGGCTATTCACACAAACAACACAGCCTCCCCCCCCCCCCCCGTGCTACCAAGCGATCCTGATGCAGCCAAGGAGCAGTACAGGAACAGCAGTCTGGGTTATAGTGGGTGACTATTATTACAGTAATACCTTGGATTGCAAGTAACTTGGTCTGAGAGCATTTTGCAAGAGAAGCAAAATTTTTTGAAAAATTTTGACTTGATAAACAAGCAAGGTCTTACAAGACAAGTAGTCGTAGGGATGTAACCACTTGCCTTGAGCGGGCCGAAATCGGCCCCGCTCACGCCCACCAGAGACTCACTTTGATATAAGAGTGTTTTGGATTACAAGCACGGTTCCAGAACGAATTATGCTTGCAATCCAAGGTATTACTGTACTTTTAATTTAATTTCTATACCACCCAACAGTCAACGCTCTTGGGGCAGGTCACAAAAATCAACAAACCACAAATACAAGATAATAAAACATTGTGTATGTGTATTAATATACAAAATTTTAAACAATCTAAACAGCTAAAATGTTGTGACATGTATCACAATCACCAGCTGTGGCACATTGTTTACAAATGAAAGGAACAGAATGGCTGGTAAACAAGTTATGTTTTGTCTCCTACTTCCTGTGTGTTTCTCATGGGAAAAGTAGGTGTGAAAGAAATACGAGCTGGTCACGTGGTTTGTATGTTCTGACGACGTACTGACTTGTTTTTTCTCTGTCTGTAGCCATTTTGGAGAGATGTTGAACTGTTCTTTTTTCTTCACTCTCTTGTCTTCTGACTAGTGCTTGCTGGACTAAATGCAATCATGTAATGTCTGTGCTGAGTGGAGTGAAGCTCAACTTGCTCCACTGGATTAAATGCTTGCTATGCATTGTACTCTGCACATGGAAATGTATACTCTGTAGAATAAGCTTTGTTAAGTAAATAAACAGGTAGTAAATAGACCTGTGGAGTTTACAGAGTTATTTCCTTACTACTGGAATCTGCAAACAGGAGGAAGCTGAGCTGGCTGACATCCGATACGCTGAGAAGCTGCGCTGGGAGTGGGAGAGACAGATCTGAACTTCTGTGTGTGGATTTATGGGCGTCTGCACACGGGAATAGGGTTTTAAATCTTCCATCTCACTCATGCGAGGCACTCTGCTTTTCCTCACGCACCAACATAAAACAATTTTAGTAAGATACTGGACCTGATAAAGACAGCTGACATAAATGCCCCATCATATGCAATTAAATGCTTGGGAGCAGAGAACAGTCTTAATCTGGCACTGAAAAGATGACAGTGTCAGGCACCAGGTGGGCCTCAGTGGGGAGATTGTTCTGGGGGTCACCACTGAGAAGGCCCTCTCCTTTGTTGCCCCCTTTCGAGCCTCCCTCAGAAGAGGCACTTGGAGAAAGGCCTCCGATGATGATCATAGTGTACAGGTAGGTTCATGTCGGGAGAGGCACTCCGTCCTAGGGGTGGGGTGTAAGGTTAAAGCCTCTCTCTCCCTCCAACCAGGAGATGCTGATTATGATTGCTGTTTCCCTGTTACTGTTGGCAGCTCCTAGACAGCTGTCTTTGCCCCTGTGCTTGGCTGCTGGCTGATCAGCTGGGGCGGGGCTCCCCAGGCTATGCAGAGAGGAGCTGAGGCCTGCATGCGACATAAGGAAAGCCCTGCTGGAGTATTAAGTGAAAGGTCTGTCTAGTCCAGTGGTGCTGTTTGGGGCAGGGCTTTAGGGCAGGTATCAAGTCCCACTATGAGCAGGCGGGGCCCCAAACACAGCAAAGCATTTGAGGTGAAGTAATACCCATTATAGGGAGTAACATAAAATGTCCCGTGTCTAAAGTTACTTAACCGCCCCATTGATCTAGTACCATCATCCTGTTTCTGAGAGTGGCCAGCCAGATGCTTTTGGGAAGCCCACAGTCAAGGGCAGAAAGGTAACAGCGTGCTGCTCTAGCTGTTGTTTGTCTCCAGCAGCCAGCGTTCACAGGCACGTGGAAGCTACGACCCCTCAACATCTGAGGGGCCATAGGATACTTTGGATTCCCAGCTCCGACCTCAGAAGGTGTCAGAGCTTTGACACCCCCCTTCCCCTGTCCCTTCGCAGCTGGCGCAGAGCTGCCTCTCTGAGATCAGGAACACAACCTTGGAGAGAGGGAAAAGGGGATGTTTTGATGGGCAGGGAGGAGACTGGAGAGGCCAGGATACAAGGTATCCTGGTGAGGCCTCTCCAGCCTCCTTCCCTTCACCTCTGAGACACTCCAGCTAGACAGGCAAAATAGCCCATCTAGCAAAAATACAGGGCAGGAGGATGGGGAGTAGAAGATTGCCTCCGCTGCTCCTCCCGCTCTGCATTGGATAGACTTATAGGGTGTGCTCGCACGACACGGGAACCGCGAGGGAGCAGAAGTCCCCCGCGGTTCCCGTGTCGTGTGAACGCTGACCGGGGGTGCCCCCGCGGGACAGCCGCACACGGGACGCACACAAAGTGACCATGGGTGGTAGAGGGGTAAGCCCCTACCGCGTGTGGCCACCCTGCCGTGTGAACAGCGGGCGGTTGTCCCATGGGGGCTGCACAGAGCGGCTGGAGCTGCCGCCGCTCCAGCCTGTAGGGGCAAACAGCCCCTCTGGGCATCCCGGGGCCCCGCCCCCTAGCGTTGGGAGGCCCGCACTGCGGTGCGGGAACTTCCGGCTCCACCGGGGTCCGCCCACGTGCGGGGGGCACAGGTTGTCTGTGGGACCCCGCAGATCACCCCGCCGGATCCCGCGGATTGCCCTGTGGTGCCTCCCCCGCCCGCAGCCTGGGTCGTGCGAACCAGTCCATACACTTTCATAGATCATAGAGTTGGAAGGGACCTACAAGGCCAGAGTCCAACCCCCTGCTCAACGCAGGAAACTAGAGGAGGGGTCTCCCATCCAAGTAATAGCCAGACCTGGCCCTGCTTAGCTTTCCACGCTCAGACAAGCTGAGCCAGCATGAGCCACAGGCCTGGATGCCCGTAAGCCTCCATGTTCAGGGGCTTATGATCATTGCAATAGGATTGCGCCCTTATTTACTTACTTAGTTTCAGAACATTTTCATACTGTTTTTCATTTTAATTCCAAAGTGTGTCCCAAAAATAAAAGCATGATACATACAATAAAACCAATCAATAAAATGGTGATAAAACAATAAAATATCTCATTAAAATTTCAGCTGCCAATGGGTATATCCTCTGTGAATTTGCCGAGTCTCTTTTTTTAAAAAGCCAGTTTTGAATCAAATCTTGTGTGCTAGTATGTGTCTTAAAAACATGTTATGTGAACTAGGACTACTTTATTTAAGGATTTTTATGCCACTTTCCTTTTGAAACAAAAGTTTTCTTGCGACAGCTTATGGTCAGGACAAAAACATTTTTGAGATAAAAACCAGTATCTAATTTTTAAGAGCACCTAAAACAGCAGCATAAAATGATTCCTAATCCTAATCAATGATCCAAGTAAAACAAGTATTTTTAGTTATACTTAGAACTCGGAGGCTTCCAGGATTCCTATGCCCTGGCGGGGTGAAGCCACCAGGGTGGGAGGAGTAATGAAGGTGATCTTTGCCTTCCTGCCCCCTGTTCTTCAATTTTTTGCTAGACAGGCTTTTCAAGGCGGTGTTCCAGTGAGCCGGGAGGTTGGCACAAGGGAGATTGAGACGGCTTTGGGGTTTTACCTTTCTCACCTACTTTGGGAGCCTGGAGGCGCCAAAGTAAGGTGACGATGGTAAGGCCCTCCAGCTCCACATGGAGGGCAACTGGGCGGTGGCGGGCCATCCCGCCTCCGGTTCAGTTAGGATGCATTTGCCAAATATTGGTCTTTTTTCCCGGCCAAGGGCCGGGCTAAGTTAAAACCGCACTTCTACCCTTCACAGATCTTCAATTCAATAAATGTGGCCCTGATTTGAAACCATATACCCTGTGTCTGCCTCTTCTTTATCTCGCCTTTACACGCACAAAGAACTTCCAATGGCCCCTCACCTGGGGCCGGAGAGAAGGCTTGCGCGTGGGGGAAGAGAGAGGAGGCAGGCAGCTGGTCAAGTGAGTCACTGGTAACGAGCCAATGGCTCAAAAGGGCGGGGACACAGGTAAGAGCTTATTTAAGCTCCTGGGTTCCCGCCCTCTGTCTCTTGCTCCTGTTTTCCAGCTCCCTCCACTCCCGCCCTCTGAGCAGTGTAGGCTCCTCTGGCCGCCTGTTTCCTGCAGGCCGAGACCGGAGAAGCCAGGATACAATTTATCCCGAGCCTCCTTCTGCCACCTTCCCACCCCCTCCAAAGTGCCCTCACTTTTCAACCTGTCTAGTGAGGGTGCTTTGGAGGGGGAGGGAAGGAGGCTGAAAGAGGCTCCAGATGAATCGTATCCTGGTCTCCTTCCCTCCCCACTCACCGGGATGCCTCCTTTCCCCCCTTTCTGAGGTTGAGTTTCCAACCTTGTAGAGGCGGCGGGCGTGGTTCTCTCTGGTCTGACTGTGCGGGGGAGGGGGGATGGATCTCTGACTCCCCCTCCTGAGCTTGGAGCACTGTCTCCAACCTTGGAGGGGAGAATCCAACTTATCCTATGGTCCCCGGGATGCGTGCCCAGGCAAGTCCGCCACTCTTAGCAAAGGCAAGTCCCCCACCTTCCAAGGCAGCCCCTTACACTATCCAAACAGCTTGTACTCTGAGGAAGTACTTCCTAATGCTTCATCTAAACCCTTTCTTTTGTCATTTGAACCTGCTGGTTTCCTCCCCTCTGAAGCTGGAGTAGACATCCTGGTGTTGTGTGCCCCCCCCCCGATATTTTGGACTATAACTCCCATCATCCTTGACCATTGGCTGGGAATGATGATTTGCAATCCAAAATATCTGGAAGGCACCAGGTTGCCTCTTCCAGCATGTGGAACAACACTACAGAAAAGTTCCCCATCTTACATGACATCCCCTCAAATGTATGTGTGTATTCAAGAGATACAGCAGCTGTTCAGAGTACAAATATTTTCCCAAAGCAGTGCGTGAAATATAATGACACAAATGTTAGTTAGAACATCAAAATTGAAACTAACAAAATTGAAACTAACGAACAAGAAAAAACAAAGAGCAGGGGAAATAATATTATTTCCAGCCAGCCCTTTTACCATAAGATCTACAAACTGTAGCCAAACTAAGGACATAGCAACAGAACCACTAACGTACCCTCTTAATTAAAAACCATCTGAAACTAAATGAAAACATTTTTAGGGCTTGCATGAAAGAAAATAGAGAGGGATCTACTATATTTCAGGGAGTGAAATGTAGTGATGGCCACCAATTTGGAAGGTTTTAAAAAGGGACTGGAGAAATTCATGGAGGAGCAGGCTATCAATGGCTACTAGTCCTGATGGCTATATGCTGCCTCTAGTATTGGAAGCAGTATGCCTATGTACTCTAGGTGCTGGGGAGCATGGGCAGGAGGGTGCTGTTGCACTCATGTCCTGCTTGTGGGATACCATGGGCAGCTGGTTGGCCACTTCCATGTGAACAGGATGCTGGACTAGATGAACCCTTGGTCTGATCCAGCAGGGCTCTTCTTATGTTCTTAGGGAGGGAGTTTGTATATTTCAGGTTGTATGCACTTGCATCCTGCTGTTTACAGCGTGGTTATTAAACCAGGAATCCCGGCTTCATATGACATGTGAACGGTGCCTGTGTGTGTGTGTGTTGACCAGATCTTTAGAAACTCATCCATATGTTGAACCACTTGGTAAATGGTGTGCTGAACATGAGCATCAAAACTTTAGCTATCTCTAGTCTATACCTTTTTTTAATTCTTGATTCTCTCCTTCAGGCCAAAGCACCTACATACAAGACAATCTCAGACTCTGCACTCCGTGTCGCCAAGAAACACTGATTAACTGTGCACAAGAGTTTCTCCCAGGACCAGTTCAGGCCACACCTTGGCGTCAAGAGTGACGATGGCAACAGAGCCCAGAAATGATGCAGTTGTGGGTCTCCCACTGGATGCTGTGTCGGAGGACGGAGTGAAGACAGAGGTGCAGGACCCAGCAGAATCTGAACCCGGGAAAGATCCTGGGAGAAGTTCTTTGGTCGCCCACTCTGAGACTATGACGGAATCCTCAGGGGGAGTCACACCGGAGCACATTAAACAGGAACTGGAAGACGGGCTGCAGGAGTGCTCAGAAGCCCAGGGCCACACGTTCCTGAAGGCTGAAAGGTCTCCTTCTGAACGAAGAAATGCGCAGCTGGTGAAGTCCGGACCAAGTGACGATTCTGAGGAAGATGCATCTCCCTGTGAGGAAGCGCTGGACGTGGAACTGCCCCCTGGGGAAGACCGGGTGAGCCAGCTCCTTTCTGCCATCGGCAGAGAGACCATCAAGAGCGCGATGGCCAAAGACAAGGAGGACTTCATGGAGGTGGTGGAGGAGCCGGCAGACGAGGGTGTCCCCACCCTGGAGATCGAGCGCCAGTGCTTCCGGCAGTTCTGCTACCAGGATGCCGAGGGCCCCCGTGAGGTCTGTGGAATGCTCTGGAAGCTCTGCCATCGGTGGCTGCAGCCAGAGAAGAAGACCAAAGACCAGATCCTAGAGCTGGTGATCCTGGAGCAGTTCCTGGCCATCCTGCCCGAGGACATGCAGAGCTGGGTTAGGGATGGGCGTCCGGAGACTTGCTTCCAGGCGGTCGGCCTGGCTGAGGAGTTCCTGGCGAGGCCAGACAGGAATGAACCCCGTAAACGGCCGGTGAGAGTGAATTTGGTCCTGTGAGGGGCAAAGACAATTCTGGAAGGCTCGGGGGAGGGGGCTAAATGTCAGAGGTGGCTTAACAAAAGTTGCATCGTTACATGTCGGTTATCTTGGCTGCTGCACTTAAACCGTCTAAAACAGGTTCAGACAATTTCACAGTGGATACATCTTAGTTAGCAGGGATTAGTTGTGAGAGTGAAAAGGAACCTGCATATTCAGGGGCAGTGTACCGCAGAATACCAGTTGTTGGGCAGCAAATAGCAGGTCAGGGCCAGTGCTGTCATGTCCCGTTTGTGGACTTGCTAGAAGGAAGATTTCCTTGCTGGACAAGATCCACCCTGGAACTGATGTATTTAAAATGTTTCTAGGCCGCCTTTCATGACAGGAGCCCTCCCAAGGTGGCTTACAACCTGAAAATTCATTATTATTAAAAAGTGATAGAGTAATAAAACGGCCGACATTTATAAAAACAACACTCGCCAGCATAAAAGATCTGGCCTAGAGAGTACTAAAAGCCTACCGTATAATTGCAGCTACAACCCAGAACAATCTGGTAAGATATCAGGGGAAGGCCTGAGTAACCAAGTAAGACTTCAGGGTCTTTCTAAAGGCCTGTAGTGGTGAGGCCTGATGGACCCGATAGCAACAAATTCCAGAGGTGTGGGGCCACCACAAAAAAGTCCCTCTGATCCAGCAGGGCTCTTCCTCTGTTCTTGTAAAGCAAGGGAGGGGGAACTGGTTGCCCTCTGGAACTTGCTGGGCTACAGCTCCCCATCACCCCTGGTCGTTGACCCGGCTGACTGGGACTGATGAGAGTTGGGAGTCCAGAACAACATCTGTAGGACCACAGTTCCTCCACCCCTGTTGTAAAGGGTTGAATCGGCCTTCCCCAATCTGGTGCCCGGGAATGCTGAGAGTTGTAATCCGAAACATCTAGAGGGCACCAGGTTGGGAAGGCCGGGTTAGAGCTATTCTGTTGGCAGGTATTCAGCAGGGCAGTTCAGAATGGAACCTCCATCTGTAGCAGCAGTTTATCTCTCCAGACAAGGTTCTGGGGGCCAGCAAAAGGAGCAGCCTGTTTCCTTCGTGCCCTGCTTTCAGGGCTTCCCAGAGGCAAATGGCTAGTCACTGTTGGAGACCGAATGCTGGGGTAGATAGACCCTCGGTCTGATCCAGCCAGGCTGTTCTCATGTTTGTATAAGGGAAGTTAACTTATGGAATTTGCTGCCCCAGGATGGGACTACGGCTGTTGGCTTAAATGCTTCATGTGGGGGGGGATTTAACCAATTCATGGAGGAGGAGAGAACGTTGTAGTCTGGAGTGCTTCTGTTCAGGGTTCTAGCCGGATGTGCCCTTTTCCAGGACACCATTCCATTCCCCCTCTCGTTTTACCATTAGAGAAGGGGTGTTGAACCTATTATTATTATTATTATTATTATTATTATTATTATTATTATTATTATTATTTACAGTATTTGTATACTGCTCCATATCTAAGTAGATTCCAGAGCAGTGAACAGTAAAAAGACAAAAACAGATAAACGAAACAACAACAATACATTGAAAACAAAGTAACAATTACACTGGTGGTTGGAGAGCAGAGAAGGCTTCCCAAAACGAGGAGGTTTTCAGCAGGCACCGAAAGCCAGCACAATGGTGCCTGACCTCTAGAGGCAGGGAGTTCCACAGAAGTGGAGCCACCACACTGAAGGCTTTTCTCCTGATGGACTCCAGTCGGGCCAAAGGTCCATGAGGAACCACCAGGAGCATGTTCTCCGATGACCTCAGTGACCAGGCAGGTTGGTACGGGAGGAAACACTCTCTCAGGTATCCTGGTCACAAGTTGTTTTGGGCTTTGTACACAAGTACCAGAACCTTAAATCTTTCAGCCTGAGTTCCCGATTCCATTCTGGAGAGGCGCTCCGGCCACATTCTAGTGGTGGGCGGGGCTAAAGGCAAAAAGGTGCAGGGCCAAAATACCAAAACTACCAGCGGGGTTTAGCTTAAAGCCTTTACTGTCAGCAACTAAGTTTTAGGAGAGGCATTTCAGCCTTTTAGAATGGGGGTGAAGAGGGCGTGTGGAACTGCACAAAAGCCTTGAAACCACCAATTAGTCGGGTAGGGCCATCTGGGACCCCCAGGTGGGCTGGATTGGGACCCCCAGGCGGGCGGGCAGAAGTTCAGCACCCCTGGTGTAAACAATACTGAGCTAGACGGGCCAATGATCTGATTTCGTATTGGGCAGCATCCTATGCTGAAGGGTTCAGCCTGAGACTCTGGGGTGACATTGTGAGGGGCCAAATCCTAGCCGTCTCTCACCCAGTTCTTTCGTTGTTGTATCCTTACTGTCATTTCAGGTCCTGTGGCCTTTCAAGGAGACGACTGGTGTTTTCCCCAGGCCCGGGGGGGCTCCGTCGGCTTCCAGTGCCTGGCCGCTGTTCAGAGAGAACAAGGAGGACGCCGCTGCCAACGTCCCCTTGCTGGGTAAGGGTTCCTTGGCTGAATGAATGATCTCTGTTCCCTTGCAACTCTACAGAGGGTTATATTGGCAAGTAGAGGCCAGTCTCCGCTCCCGTGGGGTTTACGGTTTGAAATGGGCGGTGGGGGAAACCACACAGAGAAGGGAGTGAGAGGCTAGGGGGAAAACGGGGGCAAAGGCTGTCAGCGTCCTTGAAATCCCCGTAGCCCTCTATCAGGACCAGCATCGGTGCCCGCCCTGACATCCTTGGACAGCGGCCAGGGCTCCCATAGCCCGTCAAGGCCCACTGCTGACACCTGCCCTGTTTTCCCCTTGGATCGGGTTGGCAACTTTGTGCCCTTCAAATGTTTTGGACTACAGCTCCCATAATCACTCGCCATTGGGCAAGCTGGCTGGGACTGACGGGAGTTGAAGTCCAGAGCCTCTCGAGGGCACTGTGTTGCCTTCCCTCTACCCTAGATAAATGCTGCGAGCAGCACCAGCCTGCCATTTTAATTTCCCAGAATTCCCCTGATGTAGTGTTGCTACATCTTCTCAGGCTGCTGCGGCCTACTGTTAGCCACCCCTGCTACCAGGTAAGCCATCCGGGGCTTGACGATAGAGGAGGGCGGCCACCAGAGTGCACTTCGCCCAGGGCATTCTCAAACGTGGAGCTGGCCCTGGCCCTCTCCCAGTTCCTGTAGGGTCAGGAAGTACTGCCACTATGTATTTTATATATTTATTATATTTATATCCCACCTTTTTTCCTGCAAGGATCCCAAGGTGACTTACATAATCCTACTCCTGCTCTCCATTTTATCCTCACAACAACCCTGTGAGGTAGGTCAGGCTGAGAGTCAGTGACTGGCCCAGAGTCACTCAGTGAGCTTCATCGCTGAGTGGGGACTAGAACCCGGTTCTCCCAAGTTCCAGCCCTAAGCACTACGCCACACTGGCTCTCAGCTATGTTGTAACATGTTTAATGCCAGCAGCGTGCACCAGGAGGTGTACAGAAAATAAACACTGCTGGATTGCCGATCTAGTTACAATCAGGATTTGATCATGACAAGAGGGTTAACTGGTAGTCCTGGGAAAAGTGGACTTTGGAAAGGGGCCGATAGCTTGGAATAGAGCTCTGCTTTGCAGGCAGAAGGTTCCAGGTTCAATCCCCGGCATCTCCACCTAAAATGGCGTTTGGGTAGCAGGGCTGAGCAAAGGCACTGCCTAAAGCCTTAGAGCACCATTGCTGGTCACTGGGGGCGATCCTAGACAAGTCTAACCAGTGGTCTGGTTTGGTTCAAAGCCAATTCACGAGAGTGCCAAATAAAGCATTCAGGTCAGGGGTGCAGAACCTCAGGCCCATGGGCCTGATCCAGCTTGCCTGGAGTCCCCAGATTGCCATGCCCCCTTCCCCATACCCCTTTCCCCCAACCACTGTTCATTTGGTGGCTCCCTGGCTTCTGTGCAGTTTGTCTCCCCCATTCTAAAAGGCTGTAATGCTTCTCCTAATGCTTCTCCTAATGCTAGTTCTCGGTGGTAAGTGCTTTAAGCTAAATTATGCTGGTATTTTTGGCCCTGCCCATTTGCATTTGGTCCCGCCCACCGCTGGGAATGCAGCCCCCAAGAGCTGGAAATGGAATTCTGCCCTCAAACTGGAAGAGGCTCAACCCCGCTAGTTTATGTCAATATGGCTCACTCTTTTTTTTTTAGTCTTCCTTGCTCTGTGATCAGATCCGTGCCTTCCTTTCTCCCTAGCAAAGGCCACTCTCACATGGTAAGGTTTCTCTCCTTATTCCAGCAGGTGACGGGAGGCCGTTTTGGAAAGAGAAGACTCTGCCGGTAAACTCCGGGGGAGTTGGGCTCCCTTGGATGCTGCCAAGACGAGCAGAACCAAACATTTCCCAGTTTCCCGGTCAGGGAGAAGTTTCTGAAAACCAGCAGGAAACATCCTCCGGCAATGAAGGAGGAGAAACCATTCATTTCCAGACAGGCTCCGCAGAGAATCCATACACGTGCTGGGATTGTGGGGAGAGCTTCACCGGGCTGGATGTCTTGATCGCGCATCAGAGTACCCACACTGGAGAGAAGCCCTTTATTTGTGGAGAGTGCGGACAAAGCTTCAACCAGCGGTCGCACCTCACCACACACGAAAAGACCCACACGCAGGTGAAGCCCTTTGCTTGCCCCGAGTGTGGTCAGAGCTTTAGCAAGAAAAACGGGCTGGTGGCTCACCAGAAGATCCACACGGGAGAGAAGCCGCATCATTGCCTCGAGTGTGGGCAAAGCTTCCTGCACAGGTTCGACCTTATCCGACATCAGAGAATCCACACGGGGGAGAAGCCCCACGAGTGCCCCGACTGCGGGAAGGGCTTCCGGAGCATGTCAGCTTTCCACGTGCACCGGCGGATCCACACGGATGAGAAGCCGTACCCATGCTCGGCCTGCGGGAAGAGCTTCCGCCATCGCACGAACCTCATCGTGCACGAAAGGATCCACACTGGTGAGAAGCCGTACAAATGCACGGAGTGCGAGAAGAGCTTCGGTGACGCATCATCGCTCCGGAAACACAGGAGGGCTCACACGGGGGAGAGGCCGTACGTGTGCTTGGAGTGTGGAAAAACGTTTTCTCAAAATGCTGGCCTAGTCCAGCACGAGAGGATCCATACAGGCGTGCGACCCTACCAATGCTCCCTCTGTCCCAAAAACTTCCGGGACAAGTCGGCTTACTCTGCACACCAGCGAACGCACACCAAGGAGACTCCATTTCATTGCCCAGTCTGCAGCAAAAGTTTTGGCCATCGCTCCAACCTCCTTAAGCACGAAAGAATACACACTGGGCAGAAGCGGCACAATCCAGCTAAAGCTTTGTCATAATGTGTAAAGAGCTTTGCCAAGAAAACCAAATCTCCTTACACACCAGAGAATACCTTTGGAAGAAAGGTGCAACTTGCTTCTTATCCCACTCTTAACAAAACCCTGTAATGTTCATTTTTCCACCAGGAAGGAAAATGATCAAATTTCCTAACTTCTGATTAGTTCCACAATGGTTATATAAAACTTATTAATTACTGGAACAAAACTGTAATCATTTCTATTGGAAGGTATATTGATCTTATGAAGGTCAATATGACCGATCCTCTTTATTATCACTACCTTTTCCTTTCCCCACTTCTTATGTTTTCATTACTTTATTAGGATTCTTTCAATTTTATTATATTTTCAGTGAACTGATGTAATGAGTAACACCATTCACCCTTGAATGCACGTAGGCTATAAACAGTTGAATGTGATTATTCTGTTCAGCGCTGTGACTTCTGGGAGCTGTCCTTGTCACAACGTTTTAACATACAGGAGACTTTTTTTTCTTAATCACCCTCCAAAATGCTCTGCTTCATTCCTCAGTGGGCAGTTGCCATCTTGGATCCCCCCCCCCCCATGCAATGCATGACATAAAGACTGCGTGGAGGGGAAATCTAAGGTGGCCATCACCTGCCACAGAATGGAGCCCAGTGGCTCAGGCCCAAACTAAGACGCTGCCACCTACCAGGTAAATATACACATCCAGGGCAGGGGAGTGACTGCCAGTGGTGGCAAGCAGCTGTGGCCCAATGGTGGGGAGCAGGGTGGTCCCCATTGATGCTGGTGGGGCCCTTCAGAAGCACCATACTGAGGGCCCACCAAAATCTAGAGTGGGCCCTGTCTCCTTCAGGGTTTCTTGCCTTGGCAAGAATCAGCCATCACTTGCCTATGTGAGAGTTACACACACACCCTCCCCCCGTGCCAGTGCCTGATTGGTGGGTTTCCCTCCACCAGCCTGTTTCACCCACCCACGCCACAAGATAAAGGCGGGTAGGGTTTTTCCCCCTGCAGTTTTGTCTTCAGCTCAATTTTCATGAAGACCTCCATGCCTTAGGATGGAAGTTATTATGGAACTTAGCTTATAGTGGCTCCGTATAGGCTATGTAGAAGCTACTTTTGTTTAGCTATTCTTTTATATTGTACCTTGCTTTTTATTTCTCTCTGGATCTCTTTCCTCCCAAGTTTAATAAAGTCTTTCTAAATTGGATGTTGGAGTCAACTGCTTACTGGAAAGGACCGAAGAAGGAGTTGTCCCCACACTTGCTCAAGTTGCTTGGATTTACACTACATGCATTTGAGCCCATTCTCTCAGCTCCATCTGGGTGGTCCACAAAAAGGTTGCGGGGCAGTTGAGAATATCCACACTTGGCCCTGCACTGTGCTTAGTTTATTTTTTTTCCTGATGGCGGAGATCCAGGCCGTTTAGATCAGGGCTGGATTACTGAACAGGTTAAAAGGGCCCTGGCTTATGGTCCATGATTTTTGTAATACAGCGCTAGTGCAATCTACTAATTATTCCCTTAAAATATATTGGTTAAAAAAGTCCTTCTTAGTGGGCTGGCCTAGTAGGGCCTGTAATTTTCCCAATACAACACCTGTTTAGACCATGATGCCAGTGCAGACAGAAAAAAATGATTCCAATATGAGGTGTGTTTTTTTTGGGGGGGGAGGGTTTAAATTCTGAAGTTTTCTTATATTAGCTCACTTTATTTTTGTTTGTGCACGCCTATTTTGCTCACTGCCTTGGGTGTAGTTGGTCCAGAAAGGTGATATATAAATATGTAAATAAATAACCCTTACAGCGTGACATCTGTGCAGATTAGCTGGCAGGCGGCTGTCCTCCCACTTTAAATGCGTACCTTCCGTGGTTGGAAAGGAGAGCGATGGCTGATTTTCAGAAGGAAGGAGCATTGTGTGTAGGCCACTTTGCAGGGGTGGCGTGAGACCTTCACACACTGGGCCTTTTCGGTCCTTGTCTGATGGTCTTAACTGCTATGCTGCATGGTGCAAAGGGTTCTCCCCGTGTGCGTAAAACAAATAACTGGCACAATGTTAAAGGCATCTCATATTGATAATGTAAGGATGACTAGGAACTGGGGTGTGTGTGTGTGAGGCATGAAGATACAGAGCAACCCATATAAATATATTGAGGCAGATCAACGCCGCATGACAGAATCATGAAAACATCAGAAGCAAAAAACTGATGCCACAAAGGGCAATATATGCTGATGTAAGCTGGGGCAATTCCACTCCTCCCCCCCCAAAAAAGCCCCACTGTTTCTCTTGATGTCTCACTGTAACCAGCCAACAATTCTGATCTAGCATAGGACGTGGGGAGCATGTGGCCCACCTGATGTTGGCAAGTCCCCTCATCCCTCACCATTGGCTGTGCTGGCTATGGCTGATGGGAGTTGCAGTCCACCAATATCGGGAGGACCACATGTTCACCATCCCTGATCTTTGTTCTCTCTCCCCCGCCCCCCTCAAGTGGCACGTTAATTTTTGCACAGTCATTGCCTCCCACACCTTCCCTGCAGATCATCCCCTTGGCATCGTTGTAGGCAGGGCCGGTGTCAAGGGTAGGCATGATTGGGCACCTGCCGAGGGCCCACACAAAAGCCTCCTCTTCACCACGGCAACCTGCTTGTTCTCCGAGCAGCTAGTGCCAATGGCGGTGAGAAGGTGGATTCGCTGAGGGAGGGGGCCCGCGGAGGGGGCCTTGCCCAAGGAACCTCCAAAAACCTGCAGCTGGCACTGACTGCAGGCACAAGTCCACAGTGGAGATGTCCACCACTGCTCTTTTATCCCAGGAACTCTGGGAATCGTAGTTCTGAGGTGGGAGGCAGCGACAGAGCTTTGCGACAGGGTAGGGGGAAGGGGTCTTTCGTGTCAAAGCCCAAGTCCCTCCCTGCTTTCTCCCAGGAACCCTGGGAATTGTAGTTCTCGGGGAGAGAAGATGGGAGTTTTGCAACATAACCTTCTGCAACCAAGTGTCCTCCAGATGTGTTGGACTACCATTATAAATCCATGCTGGCTGGCTGGCTGGAGATTATGGGAATTCCAGTCCAGCGCATCTGGAGGGCACCAGCCTGAAGAAGCCTGCTATAACACAGGAATGTCGCTATTGTTGATTGAAGAGCATGGTCTCTTCTTCTCTCTCCCCCCCCCCCCGCCCTGCCTTTGTTTCTCCCAGTTTGGGTGGGTGGGTTGCAAGCTAAGGGGGAAGCTGACCGAGTCAGTTCCTAGACAGACTTGCATGTGAATGGGGAGAGGTGAAGTCTAAAGTCACTTCCTGCTCCGCCTCTCTTTTGGTGGGTGGGGCGGAGAAGCAAGGTAGAGATTTTGAATGTCCTGGGTGCATCTTCGGAGCTCGGAAAGATTTTGTCCTCGGGCAGGCAGAGGATCCGGTGAGTGACAAGGGAGAGAGAGCACCACAAGAGAGAGTCTCTTGCGGCACCTTAAAGACAAACCCGTTTATTTTGGCATAAGCTTTCGTGGACATCGTTCCCTTCCTCAGTTGCGTGGTTAACCTCAAATTGGCAGATTTATATACATATGCTGGGGTGGGGGTGTTTGTTGGTGAGGGAATGTAAGTTATGTTGCCAGAGGGAACGGACATGCAAAAAACGCAGATACTGGTCGGTCCCTTAACGGTTGCCATTCACAAAAGGTGGTTGGCTGCTAATGCAGACATTGTTGCAATGGTGAGCTGATATAGGGATGGAGGAAGGGCTGCAGCGCAAAAGAAACCAACCACTCCAGAGCCCAGGTGACAACTTTCAGAGGGATACCCGTGTTAATCTGTTGCAGTCTGCGTCTTTGTTCATGCCCTACTTGTAGGTTGCCCGTTGGCAGCTGGTTGGGCACTGTGAACCAGTGCTGGACTAGATGGATTCTTGACCTGATCCAGCACGACTTTTCTTATGTTGTTGTTCTACAAACACTTCTGCCATAATAAATCTGTTCATCCTTCAGGTTTGACAAGGTCCCCTGATGGTTCTTGGCTTGGCAGAAACTCTTGCTGGTACCTGTTGTTCATTAGCCTTGCATTTAACGACTCACCTGGCATCTCCAGAGGTGACCAGGGATGACGCGGAAGTGAGTGCATGAAACTCAGAACCGAGTGATGGATCTCTCCATCTTTCCTTGGCCAGCCCGTTCAGTAGGAGGTAATTATTTAAATGAAAACAGCAGGAGAGAGAAAAGAGAATATCTGGTGTCTACTAGAGATGTTTATTATGCCTGAACTGAAGCATTTTGGAAAATCTTATGTTCCTTCATTGGGGGCTGAAATTAAAACCATAAAGCATCATCATCATCATCAGGCGATCACTCGTGACCGAGTAAGATTGTCTTCCAGGATAAAAATTTACAAAAAGAAAATTTTAAAAGGAGGAAATTCTAAAGAAAATTGTGTAGACTCTAGCGATGGGTCCGTAAGTGACTGTGGAGGCCAATTCTAGATCCACATAGCTTCCCACAGTGAGGACACAGGTTACCAGATGGAAGATGGTCCTGTAAAGGATTCGTTTGACGTGCTTTTCGCTTAGCACGTTTCTCCCTTTCACCTTGAACTCGGGCTTCTTCAAAGTCCATGGAACCTTTGTGAAAGGCCAACCTCCAGTTAGATCGTTCATGGGCCAGAGCGTCCCAGTTTTCGATGTTTATATTGCATTTTTTTAGATTAGCCTTAAGAACATCTTTAAACCTCTTATACTGACCACCGATATTCCGCTTTCCATCCTTGAGTTGGCAATAAAGTAACTGCTTTGGGAGACGGCAGTCAGACATTCGAACAACATGACCGGTCCACTGAAGTTGGCGTTGAAGGTATGATTTAACAAACCATAAAGCATTGTTAAAATGTCTGTGTTACTCCAAACATTCTCATATTGGCAATGTAACTTGTAATATGAGCAATAGTTTTTATGTATGTTTTAATCTTATTCTCATGCTTCTAGCTTCAACCATGATACATGTGTGTTATTTATGAGAAGTTTTTTTCAGGATATTAAACCGAATTTTTAAACTTATTTATTTTGATTTTAACACGCTGAACCCATTAATGGATTTTGTGATGAATGGCACAAGCTGTGATAGTAGTGGACTACATTATACAATGCATTTGCGTGAGAATGTTTGGAATAACATAGACATTTTAACAATGTTTTATGGTTTTAATTTCAATTTCAGCCCCTGACGAAGGAACAAAGATTCTCCGAAACACGTCAGGCATAATAAACGTCTCTAAGAGGCACCTGCGATTCTTTTATTTCTCCTGTTGTTTTCATCACACACAGGTGCGTGCCTTCCTCTCTCCTTGCTTCACTGAATTTTTAAAATGAGACTAGTAAAAAGGGAGTAGCCTTTGTTTCCATGCTGGCTGTGTAGGCAGTGGCATGCCCTTATCTGTAGCCAGCATGGAAACAGAGCCTGCTAGCCTCTGCACAGGCTAGTAAAAATAAGTGTTTAGGCTAGTAACTTTTGGGGGCTTATTTGCAAGGCTATGATTGTGGCAGTGAAGCCTCAGCCATTGGCTGGCTGAGCTGGTGTGTGCATGGAGTGACTGAGATGTGAGTGTTTTGATTGCTCTGGGAACAAAAGAATGAGAATGTTTGCAGTCCCAACTACTCTGCCAGCAGGGAAAGTTGTTTGTCTGGGTGGCATTAAAAACCTCATGGGGTTGAGGGCAGGAAGAGGATTAGGAAGATACTTTGGGGAAGCTAAAGGAGTCCAGAAACATCTGGCTAAAAGAAGGATGCAGGATAAGCAATTTGTGCAGAGAAACAGGAACCAGAGGCAAAGGGGGAGGAGACAGTGAAACTGAGACAATTTCGAAGATTGATTCATAGAGAGCCAGTGTGGCATAGTGGTTAGAGTAGTTGGACTGGGACTCAGGAGATCTGGGTTCTAGTTCCCAGTCGGCCATGAAGCTCACTGGGTGACTTCGGGCCAGTCACTGACTCTCAGCTTAACCTACCTCACAGGGTTCTTGTTGGGATAAAATTAAAAGGAGGAGGAGGACTATGCAAGCCACCTTGGGTTCTTTGCAAGTAGAAAAAAGGGTGAGATATAAATATAAAAATAAATAAATAAAATTGATGGGAACAAACCAGCCATTTACAATAAAAAAATAACAATGCTTATTTTTTTAAATAAGGCTTCTAGTTTATTGATAGTGTCATTGTTATACATGGCACATTACATGGTTTCGTAGACAAAGATCAGGTCCCCACCACATCTAGAAAAGACAATGGGAAAGTTAGAGCAGACCCTGATGGATTAGATGGATTGATGACTCAAGGTAAGGCAGCTTCATCTACTGCATGCCTTGGCTCTCTGCTCTTCTCTCCTGTCTTTGCCCCAGCTCCCTGTGCATGCGTGCGTGAGAGAGAGAGAGAGAGAGAGAGAGAGAGAGAGAGAGAGAGAAAGGGGGGGAACCCTGACCTCACCCACCACTAGCTCTGGTTCTGCGCACTTCCTGCTCTAACCCCACCCCCATGGCTGATATGCAGCCCAGGACAGATTATCCCCAAGAGAATGTGGGCTTGGGGGTGTTGTTGTTGGGAGGAGGTTCCTTACCCTTGCTATTGCAAACTCATTCTCCAGGTGGATCTTTATGTAGTCCAAATGGCACCATCAACATAGAAGAGGGAAGTATCGGCTGGCTTGGGGAAAGCCAAGCTTTGCAGAAGTACCGGTACATTTAATTAAAAAAATTTTTTTTAAAGAAAAAACCTCTTAAACTGTGGGGTCAGGGAGATAATCCAAGCAGCCCAGTGAAGACTTAGTGTACTCAATGAGCATGGAAGGCAGGCTGACTGTTGGGGACAGTGGGGAGAACAGAAAACAGGAGAATGGAATGGAATGACTTGAAAGAGGGCACGGCTGGCTGGAACCCTAACAGGAACATTCCAAACTGTACCGTTTTGTTGCAGGTCCCAATTGTTCTTTCCGAATCCCTAATATTGTCCCTCTTTTCCTCAGGCAGATGTTCCACCTCTCCAATATCAAAATTTGAACTCTGAACTATCGTTGCATCTTGGTTCACTCTTTCAGTGGGAAGTTGGCCTGCCAACTCAGGCCAAGAACTAAAATGGCGGCACAACACAGAAACACACCCAAGTTTTGCCTCAGCTCAGAGACTGCAGCAGAGCTGGGCGTGAAGATAGAAGTGCTGGACCCGGTGGAATCTAAAACAGAGAAGGGTACAGGGAGAGTACCTTACATCCCCCAGCCTGGGAGCCTGAGGGAATTCTGGGAAGGCAGTGCTCCGGAGCATGTGAAACGGGAGCCTGAGGGGGGGCTGCAGGAATGCTGGGAAGCCCAATGGCAGCAGTTCCTGAAGGCGGTTCAGTCTCCGTCCTCTGAACAAGGAAACCCAGCACTACTGAAGTTTGGACTGAGGGACCTTTCTCGGGCAGATTTGTTTCCCTCTGAGGTGTCTGACACCGGCCCACAACCTAGGGGAGAGGGGGTGGCCCAACTCCTGCTCGGCCTTAGCGGAGGAGCCCAGGAAGTCCGTAGAAATCCATTGGCCAAAGAGGAGGCCAGTTGCAGGATAGTCAAGGAAGAGAGCCCGGACGTGGAGTGTGTCCGCCTACGCTTCCGGCAATTCCGCTACCAGGAGGCCGAGGGACCCCGAGAGGTTTGCAGCCGACTCCAGGAGCTTTGTCACCGGTGGCTGCAGCCAGAGAAACGCTCGAAAGAGCAGATGGTGGAGCTGCTGGTCCTGGAGCAGTTTCTGGCCATCTTGCCACCCCAAATCCAGACCCGGGTCAGGGAGGGAGGTCCAGAGTCTTGCAGGCAAGCGGTGGCCCTGGCGGAGGAGTTCCTGCTGCAGCAGCACCGAGAGGAAGACAGGTGGGAAGAGCAGGTGAGGATCTTTCCACGCTATTTTGTAATGGCTGACTATTCAATTTGAATTATTTTTTGTGCTTTCTGAAATTAGGTACAGTAATATTTTTAAAAAGAATTTAAAGATGTATTTATTTATTTATTTATGTATGTATGTATGTATGTATGTAAAATTATTTTTTGGCCAGCTTTAAGGGCAAAACTATCCCAAGGCAGTGTACAAGATAAAAACCATACAAAAGTATACAAGTAGACAAATAAATGTACAATAAAATGCCATGAAGTGCTATAAAAACAAGGCACACTTGGATGAAGCCGATTATTTAGATCCATGCCAGTCGGGCTTCAGGCCTGGACATGGGACAGAAACAGCCTTGGTCGCCTTGGTGGATGATATGAGGAGGGCTTTGGATAGGGGTGAATGCTCCTTTCTAGTCCTCCTCGATCTCTCAGCGGCTTTTGATACCGTTGACCACGGTATCCTCCTGGACCGCCTGGAGGGCTTGGGCTTGGGAGGCACTGTATTGCAGTGGTTCCGGTCCTTCCTCTCTGGAAGGTACCAGAGGGTAGTTCTTGGGGAGGAGGCTTCGGACCCTCGGCTGCTCACTTGTGAAGTGCCGCAGGGTTCCATCCTCTCCCCGATCTTATTCAACATCTACCTCAAGCCGCTGGGAGCTATCATCAGGAGGTTTGGGGTGCGGTGTCTGTGAGAGCTGGACTGACCTGGGTTCAAAAGCTTCCCTAGCCAGTGACCCTCAGTCCCAGTCACGCAGGCGGAAGGAGGAGATAACAGCAGTTAATAAAGATTAAAGAGTTTATTTGTAAGACCCAATTACGTGGGATTAAGGCAACCAATGCATCTCTACTCACTACATCATTGCAGACTCAAATCCAATACCCCAGTGGTAAGGCTAGATGAAGTGAAGTCCAAGAGACATGTCGAGTCGAGACGAACAAGACAGCAAGTGGAAGAGAGAGGAATGAGTGAAGCTATCAACAAGTGTGCCAGCTTATATACCGCAGACCCTGCACCCACAAATAGGACATTACTCACTCCAGTTGTATAACCTATTCATCAACATGTTGACGTCTTCAAACCTGTCCAAGGTTGCTGAGTCATATCACCTCGAGACTATGTCAAGTAACACCCACCAGGTCAGGTGATAATCCCGATGTCAGGTGGTAATCTCGTTCTGCCTATGCAAAACCCAACAGTGTCATCAGTATGCGGATGACACGCAGCTCTACCTCTGTTTCAAGTCCTCACCGAGGTTGGCCGTTGAGACCCTGTCCAAGTGCCTGGAGGCAGTGGCTGGCTGGCTGGGAAGGAACATGCTGAAGCTGAACCCCGACAAGACCGAGGCACTTCTGGTGGGGGACAAGGGGAGGTTAGGGGATGTTGACCTGGTGCTGAATGGGGTGCATCTACCCCTGAAGGACCAGGTCCGCAGCTTGGGGGTCATTCTAGACTCCCAGCTGTCCATGGAGGCTCAAGTGTCCGCTGTGAGCCGGGCAGCGCTGTATCAACTCCATCTGATACGGCAGCTGCGCCCCTACCTTCCTAATCACCTGCTCCCATCAGTGGTTCATGCCTTGGTCTCCTCTCGCCTAGACTACTGTAATGCGCTCTACGTGGGGTTACCCTTGAAGACGGTTCGGAAGCTACAGCTGGTACAGAACGCGGCGGCTCGCCTGGTTAAAGGCAGCCGGCGGCGGGACCACATCACGCCAGTGCTGAAGGATTTGCACTGGCTACCAGTTGCTTGCCGAGCCAAATTCAAGGTGTTGGTTTTGTCCTTTAAAACCCTATACGGTTCCGGTCCAGTCTATCTCAAGGAGCGTCTCCAGCAACACCAAGTGGGCCGCTCAACAAGATCTGCCACAGACGGCCTTCTCCTTGTCCCGTCAGCCAGAGCAGCTAGACTGGTGGGGACGAGGAAGAGGGCCTTTTCCGTGGCGGCCCCCATACTGTGGAACTCTCTCCCGAGTGACCTACGCCATGCCCCCTCTCTGCTGAGCTTCCGCCGCTCATTAAAAACCTGGCTGTTCAGGCGGGAATATGGGGTGGGTTAAGATTTTAAAATTTTTATACTGTTTTAAATGTATTTTATTGTTTTTATTCTATGTACATCACCCAGGGTGGCCGGTTGCCGGCCAGATGGGCGATAAATAAATATAAATAATAAATAAATAAATGTAAAGAAGTTTAAACAATTTTTTCATGCTGCTTATCTGAAGCAGCTCAGTGTGATCAATTTGGGGGCCTGTCTTCTCTGATTCCCTGACTGTAAGGAGAAACCATTGCTGGTTGTTGAAACCCTAGAGACTCATTTGAAGATAATGCTGCTGCTAAAGGCACAGGAACAGGGGGTGATAAAGAAGTAGGCAACCTTACCTGTAACCACATTCTCCTCATGTTTGCATTCTGCCCTGAGTGTGATTCCCAGTGTCTTTCCAGGTGCCCGGGACATTCAAGGAAGGGGCTGCCAGTTCTTCAGTTGCAGACAAGGCTCTACCTGACACCTGGCAGACGGTGCTCTTTCGGGAGGTCAAGCAGGAGCAGGACAGAGACACCACCTACGAGGGTAAGGATTCTTTGCACCCCAGCACTGTCCAAAATTACTGAGACGAGAAGAATAATAATCTCTTCTTTTCATAAAACCAGAATATATTATGCAAAAATCAAAGTAAAATATGTAAAGGGGCTTAATTTGCATAATTTGTTCAGGTTGCAGAGTTGAGTTCCTCTTGACCAACATTCAGTTTTTAAAATTCTTTTTATCACTCCTTCTAATAGTGAGCTCAGGTAGTGAGTGCCAACAGAAATGGAACCTAAAGAACGCCACTGAGAAACAAATGGGAAGTATCAGCATGCTTGGGGGGTGGGGGCAGAAATTGAGAAGTACAGCACACACAAATGTGTGTGTGTGTGTGTGTGTGTGTGTGTGTGTGTGTAGACACACAGACACACACATTCAGAGAGAGAGAGCGCGCAAAACAAAACCCCTAAGGTCAACAACCTCAAAGAACAGTTTGATGAAGCCCGAGCATGCTCAGTAGACATGGAATGTTCAGCGTCAGCTGGAAAACCAGAACAGAAAACTGGGGGCGAGGGAAGAGATGGAATGGCCCACTAGAGGAGGGCATGGCTGGCTGGCTGGCACCCGGAGCAGGAGCACACCAAGTGGTGCAGCCAGGGAATTTTAGGCCCTGGACTGAATAATCTTACGGGGCCTCCTTTAGACGACCAGGTCTGATTACTTCAGTTGTGATGCACACGAGTAACATTTCTCTTCTCCCCACCCACGCTCCCTGTTCCATCCTTTACCACTGGTTCTACACTCCTGATATGTTAGAGCAAAAAGATGGTTTGAATCTCGATTCTCCAGACAGAAGCATCTCTGCACAAGACAGTCTCAGACTCTGCAATCTGTGTCACCAAGAAACTCGGATTCACCCTGCAGGAGTATCTCCCAGGACCAATTCGGGCCACGCCACGGTGACGATGGCAGCAGAGTGCACAAGCGAAGCGGTCGTGAGTCTGCCACTGGATGTTGTGCTAGTGGACAGAGTGAAGACAGAGGTGCAGGACCCAACAGAATCTGAACTGTGGAAGGGCTGCCTGGTTATCCACTCTGGGGGTACGACAGAATCCTGTGGAGGAGTCACACCGGAACACGTTAAACAGGAACCGGGCAGGCTGCAGGAGTGCTCGGAAGCCCGGGGTCAGACGTTCCTGAAGGATGAACAGGCTCCTCCCTTTAAAGCAGGAGAAGCGCAGCTGTTGAGGTCTGGTCCGAGGGACACTTCTCAGGCTGATCTATCTCCCCGTAAGGAAGCATCAGGCACTGGACTGGAGCCTGGACGAGTCATGGTGACTGAACCCCTGCCAGGCGTCAGCAGAGAAAGCCATCAGTCTTTCAACAATGTTTTGGCCAATGAGAGGGTGGACTGCTGGGAAGTGAAGGAGGAGCCTCTGGATGAGGGGGCCACCAGCCCGGCGGTAGAGCTGTACTTCCGGCAGTTCTGCTACCAGGATGCCGGGGGGCCCCGTGAGGTCTGTGGAATGCTCTGGAAGCTCTGCCATCGGTGGCTGCAGCCGGAGAAGAAGACCAAAGATCAGATCCTGGAACTGGTGATCCTGGAGCAGTTTCTGGCCATCCTGCCCGAGGACATGCAGAGCTGGGTCAGGGACAGGCATCCGGAGAGTTGTTTCCAGGCTGTCAGCCTGGCTGAGGAGTTCCTGTTGAGGCGGCAGGACAATAAACCCCAGGAATGCCAGGTGAGACAGAACTCAGTCCTTGGAATGGCCAAGACAATTGCAGAATGGAGCCTGGGGTAGTGGATCCTAACCGTCGGTGGTGGATTTTGTTAATTTATATCAATGTATGTTTGTTAGAATGGTTGCTGTGCTTAGATGGACTTAAAATGGATTTAGGCCGGTCTTCGCCTACCTGTCACCCTCCAGAAGTTTTGGAAGGCAAGTCCCATCATTCCTGACCATTGGTCTTATTAGCTGGGGCTGACAGGAGTTTTGTTTTGTTTTTAATTTATTATTGCATTTATATCCTGGCTTTTTTTCTCCAAGGAGCCCAAGGCAGCTTACATGGTCTCCCTTCTCTCCATTTTATCTTCACAACAACCCTGTGAGGTAGGTGAGGCTGAGAGTCAGTGATTGGCCCAAAGTCACCCAGTGAGCTTCATGGCCGAGTGGGAACTAGAACCCGGATCTCCCGAGTCCCAGTCCAACATGCTCACCACTACGCCACACTGGCTCTCAAGTTGAAGTCCAAAACACCTGGAGGGCATCAGGTTGGCGAAGGCTGGTTTAGAGAAATTTATGGTGGATATGCCTGTTAGCGGGGATTAGCCATGATTGTGAAATGGACCTCTGTGTGTGTTTGAGGCCGCAGAGCGCAGAATACCAGTTGCAGGGTGGGGGGACAAAGAGCAAGTCAGGACCATCACCTTCATGTCCTGTTTGTGGGGGAATCTGGCTGGCCGTTATGGAAAAGGGGGCAAGATGGTCCTTTGCTTTTTGTGAACGGAGAAGGGTGGGTGTGTCCTGACTCCCAGTCGTGTAGGCAGGGGCAAAAGTTGCTCAGCTTGAACACCAACCCAGCAAGGGTGGGCTGCCACCACCCCTTACGTCGAGCTCCGCCTGAGCCAGGGCACTCTCAGATCTTACAGGCAAGGTAGGCTGGACTCCACCTCTAAAATAGGTTCACCGCCATGGAGCACCATGGATAGCTCCTATAAAGCTCAAAATAAAAGATGCAAGGGATAAGGAGCCCCACTGACATCGGAGTCACTGGCCTCCCTTGCTCACAGGACACCAAAAGTCTTATGAAATAGGGGCCAAACAGGCACCCTCCATTTCCAAGGCTTAGGCCTGAAACCTTAAACAGTAGCATTAACCAAGAAGAAGACTCTGGATTTAGTGCTGAGGCAATTTAGAATGAAGCACACAGGCAGCCAGCTATAAGAGGTAGTGACTGGGTTCAGACAGCACGGTAACCCACACTCAAGGGTTGAGTGTAGGTTGTTGTTGAACTGTGGGTTGTTGTTGAAACATGGGTTATCCTGTTGCCTGAACCCAGCCGAGATAACAAGCCCTGGTGAACAACCCACAGTTCACAACCAAACAACAAACCATGGGTTCCCTTCATGGATTGTTTGTGGTTAACAAGCCATGGTTTGTTAGCGCAGCTGGGTTCAGACAACACGATAACCCATGTTTCAACAACAGCCCACACTCAACCCTTGAGTGTGTGTTATCGTGTTGTCTGAACCCAGTCAGTAAGTTTATTGGGGAAGAGGAAAGGGGAATAAAAGACACACAAGAGCCAGAGTATGTTTGGAAACAATACTTCAAGGAAAAAATAACAAAGTTACCTAAACCTGTCTATACGTACCTAGGCCTGCATCTTCAAATAGAACAGGTCCCAGACAGAAGTACTTGGAGGCTAAGGCGAAACAGAGACCAAGACGGTGGGCAGCTATAAACCCCCGTGTTTTATACCCAAAAAACCTTTAGCAGAGCTAAGGTGATTCTTATTAGCCAATCACAAGCTAACAAATAGTCTTCTCAGGCTTTTGGGTGGATGAGTGGGGTGAAAGTTCCCACAAACGCTCAGCTGCACTTGTTCAGCCTAAGTAGCGAGAGTGCTGCTGTGGCCTTGAATCCCTGAAGGGTACGAGACACACAGATATGGCCTAACCAATACATGCAGGCTCAGCCTCACAGAACGGAACTTTACAGGCTGCTGAGACACGGAAGGCAAAATGGATTTCTTGACAGTCTGATCCAGCAGGGCTCTTCCAGCAAGGGTGGAGAACCTGTAGACATCTGGCTATTGCTGGACTGCAGCTCCTGGCATTCCTGACCATTGGCCATGCTTGCTGGAGCTGATGGGAGTTGTCATCCAAAATGTCTGGAGGCCACTGGGTTGGGGAAGGCTGTACTGGGCAATACTGAGCTACAGGGACCAGTGGCTGACTCTTCATAGGGCAGGTCTGACACTCGAGGGCAGAGTATGAGAGTTGAGGTTGCTGCTGTTGCACAGGGCCAAATATTCCAGTCGTTCCTCACCCAGTTCTTCTGTGGTTGCTGTTGGATCTGGACTGCCATTTCAGGATCTTTTGTTGTCGTTGGATCCTTACTGCCATTTCAGGTTCTGTGGCTGTTCAAGGAGGAGGCTGCTGATTCTCCAAAGGCCGAGGGGGCTCTGTTGGATTCCAGCAAATGGCCGCTCTTCAGAGAGACCAAGCGGGAGGGCGACGCCCATGTCCCTTTTCAGGGTAATGATTCCTTGGCTGGATGCTCCGAATTCCTTGACAGAGTTCTATAAGCGAATGTAGACAGGTCTCCGCTCCCAAGGAGTTTACAGTCTGGAGTGGACAGTGTGGGGTTAAATAAGACATTTTTCTCCCTCTCTTGTAATTCTAGAACCCAAAGGGGTCATCCCATGAAGCTGACTGGTGGGAGGTTCAGGACAGAGAAAAGGAAGGACTGCTTCACACAGCGCAGAGTTCAACAATGGAATTCACTTCCACAAGTTGTAGTGATGGCCCCCAACTTGGATGGGTTTAAAAAGGGATTCGCACAAATTCATAGAGGAGAAGGCTGTCAATGGCTACTAGTCCTCGTGGCCATATGCTACCTCCAGTGTCAGAGGCAGTATACCTATGTACACCAGTTTCTGGGGAATATGGGCGGGAGGGTGCTGTTGACTCATGCTGGCTCAGCTTGTCTGAGTGTGGAAAGCTAAGCAGAGTCAGGCCCGGATGTTACTTGGATGGGAGACCCCTCCTCTAGTTTCCTGCATTGAGCAGGGGGTTGGACTCAATGACCTTGTAGGCCCCTTCCAACTCTATGATCCTATGATCCCTATTTGTGGGTTTCCTATTTGTGGGCAGCTGGTTGACAACTGTGTTAACCGAATGTTGAATCTAGCATGGCTCTTCTTATGTTCTTAAGTGGGGGAAGAATGTAGCGAAATGGTGTTTTGTGTCCCTATGGACCTATTTGAAGAAACCCCAGTCCATTAGACCAGCCTTCCCCAATATGGTGCCCTCCATATGTGTTTGTTTATTTTTTAATTATATTTATAGCCCACCTTTTTTCCTGCAAGGAACCCAAGGCAGCTTACATAATCCTCCTCCTCTCCATTTTATCCTCACAACAACCCTGTGAGGTAGGTTGGGCTGAGAGTCAATGAGTGGCCCAAAGTCGCCCAGTGAGCTTCATGGCTGAGTGGGGACTAGAACCCGGATCTCCCGAGTCCCAGGCCAACACTCTCACCACTACGCCACACTGGGTCTCTGCAGTGTTGGACTGCAACTCCCATCGTTTCCAGCCACCATGGCCAATGGTGAGAGATGATGGGTATTGTAGGCCAAACATCTGGAGGGCCACAATGTGCCCACTGGCCTTAGTGCACAACTGCTGATCAGACCAGACAATCGTAGACTAGACAGCTAAATTGTCTGAGACTGTTTAAGTCAGTGTTCTCCAACCTTGGGTCCCCAGATGTTTTTGGCTGGGGCATGCTGGGAGTTGTAGGCCAAAAACATCTGGGGACCCAAGGTTGGAGAACACTGGTTTAAGTAGATCAGCCTTCTAGATGTTTTTGGCTACAAGTTCCATCAACCCTGATCCTTGGCCATGCTGGCTGGGACTGATGGGAGTTGCAATCCAGAACAGCTGGAGGCCACCAGCTTGGGGAAGGCTAGATCGTTAAGGTTGCAATCCTGTGCACACTTACTTGGGAGTAAGGCCCATTAAACATAGTGGGGCTTACGTCTGAGTAGACAGGTACAAGATCACAGTGCTAAGTGAAAGTTAAATGTTTAGGTAAATATGGCTCTTCTATTTCACTCTTCCCTGGTGTATTCTTTGTTTGTTTTTTATTTATTTACCACATTGATATGCTGCCTGGTAACAGCATTCTCAGGGCAGCTTTACAGTATCAATATATCATTAAAATACAGCAATCAACCATAAAACAGTAAAACAGCAGATGTTAACAGAATTTAAAAGATTGACGAGATCTTAGAAGGCCTGGGAAAATAAAATGGTCTTTGCCTGGTGCTGAAATGACCATAAAGTTAGGTGTCAGGTGAGCCTCTCTGGGGAGAACATTCCACAGCTGGGATACCACCACTAAAAAGGCCCTCTCCTTAGCCACCTGCTGAACCTCACTTAGTGGGAGCACCCGGAGAAGAACCTCTGAAGATTATCTTTGTCTCCAGACACATCTGGTCCAAGCCTTCCTTCTTTCCTGGTGAAGGGAAATGCCTCATTGCCAAAATTCTTTGTTTACTCCAGCAGGTGACGAGAGGGCATTTTGGAAGAAGAATCTGCCAGTAGATTCCAAGGGAGGAGAATTACACTGGATGCCACCAGGAACAGAACAATCCATTTCCCAGTATCACAATCTAGGAGTAGCTTCTGAGAACCAGCGAGAGACTTCCGGTAACAAAGAAGGCGAGTCTGTTAGTTTTCCCCAAGGTTTTGAGCAACTGCATGCAATGCCAGCCCCGCAAAGAATCTTCAAGGGTGAGACGTGTGCTGAGTGTGGGAAATCCTTCCGATGTAAAGCTGAGCTCATTGAACATCAGAGGATGCATTCAGGAGAGAAACCATACACGTGCTCAGACTGTGGAAAGAGCTTCTGCAGGAGGAATGTCCTGGTGGCACATCAGAGGATCCACACCGGAGAGAAGCCGTTTAATTGCTCGGACTGTGGGAAAAGCTTCAACCAGCGGTCACATCTTACTGCACATGAGAGAACCCATACACAAGAGAAGCCCTTTGCTTGCCCAGATTGCGGGCAAAGCTTTAGCAGAAGAACGGGGCTCGTGGCTCATCAGAGAATACACACGGGGGAGAAGCCCTATCACTGCCCGGATTGTGGGAAAAGCTTCCGGCAGAGGTTCGACCTTATTCGACATCAGAGAATCCACACAGGGGAGAAGCCGCATGTGTGCCCTGACTGTGGGAAAAGCTTCAGGAACAAGTCGGCATTCCTCGTGCACAGGAGGATCCACACGGAGGAGAAGCCATACCCATGCTCGGGCTGCGGGAAGAGCTTCCGGCATCGCACAAACCTCCTTGCGCATGAAAGGATCCACACGGGTGAGAAGCCGTACAACTGCAGTGAATGTGGGAAGAGCTTCGGCGACGGATCGTCCCTGATGAAACATAGGCGAGCCCACACGGGGGAGAAGCCGTACAAATGCTCGGAGTGCGGGAAAGGTTTTTCTCAGAATGCCGGCTTGGTCCAGCACGAGAAGATCCATACAGGGGAGAAGCCCTATCAATGCCCCGACTGCCCCAAAAGCTTCCGGGACAAATCGGCTTTCGTTGTGCATCAAAGGACCCACACAAGGGAGAAACCGTACTGTTGCGCAGGCTGCGACAAGAGCTTTAGCCATCGCTCGAACCTCCTTAAGCACGAAAGAATCCACACCGGGGAGAAACCGTACAAATGCTTGGAATGCGGAAAGAGTTTCACGCAGAAGCCAAATCTCCTCGTTCACGAGAGAACCCACTTGAAAGGGAAAGCATAGATTTGCTCGGAGGGTGGGGCGTGTTGTTGGGGACCTCCGAGTCCTTGCTGTGCATACATGGAGGAGCAAAGCACTTAGAGAAAAACTCAGGAGTTCTCCTCTAGAGAGGCGACGTTGCTTTGCATTTTCCTGCCATTACTGAATGGCGAAGGGGAAAGTCAGGGGAAGCGTTTAGGTTTTTTATTCGTGGCATAAAATATTACCGGTAAGTGTCTGAGCAGGGCTTCTGGTCGAGGCCAAGTCTCTACATGCCAAGGGACCATCTCCGTGAGCTTTGTTCCATATTGTTCAGCTGTAAGGCCTGCGAAGGTCAAATCCAGCCTTCCCTTACCTGCTGCCCTCCAGAAAGGTGTTGTATTACACCTTCCACCATCCCCAGGCAGCACGGCCACCGGCCATGATGACTGGGGATGATGGGTATTGTAGTCTGACACATCCGGAGGATGCCAGGTTGGGGGAAGGCTGGCCTAAGAACATAAGAAGAGCCCTGGTGGATCAGAGCAAAAGTCTACCTAATTCAGGGGTGTTGAGCCTCGGGTCCACTGGCCAAATCTAGCCCACCTGGGGTCCCAGCCTAGCCCTCCAGGGTTCCCTAGATGGCTGTGTCCCCTTCCTCTGGCCTCACCCCTTTCTCCCAGTTGTTGGGTGGCTTTCTGGCTTTTGCGCAGTTTTTTCCCCATCCTAAAAAGTTGCAATCCCCACTCCTAAGGCATAGTTTCTGGCAGTAGGAGCTTGAAGTTAAAATGTGCTAGCATCTTGGGCCCCTGCCCTTTGCCCCACCTCCTTTGACTTTGGCCTGGCCCACCACTGGAATGCAGCCCCACCCCCGGTGAGGCCCGTGTCAATGGGGCTCCTTATCCATTGCAGCTTTTATCCTGAGCTTTATAGGAGCTATCCATGGTGGTGAACCTATTTTGGGGGTGGAGTACAGCACCATGGATAGCTCAGAATAAGAGCTGCAATGGATGAGGAGCCCCACTGACACAGGAGTCACCGGCCTCCCCTGCTGGCATGTGACCCCCAAGAGCTTCTCCATAATGGAATTAGGCCCTCAGGCTGAAAGAGGTTCAACACCCCCAAGTATGTGCTAGGTACCGAAAAGATCTGGGGCCCAGGCCCACAGGACAAAAAAAAAAAAAAAAAAGCACAAATTTAACCCCCACTTAACCACGAAGCCAGCTCATCCAGGGGGAGCAGATGCTACCGAGATCCTCAGGGCCCCTGGACCTTTATTTCAGCAAGTGCCCCTGGACAGCAGGGTGGTGGGGCAGACGGCCTCCCAGAGATCCGGGGCTCCAAATGAAAGATTTCTGAATAACCCTGAACAAATTCCTCATCCTGTTTCCCTCAGTGGTCAACCAGGTTCCCCCGGAAAGCCCAAAAGCAGAACATGAAGTCAGCAGCCCCCCCTCCCCCCAACCTCATTTTGCTGCTTGCTCCCTAGCAGTTGCCATGCAGCTTTTAAAGATGTGGAGCCTGTCAGGGAAAAAAGAGGTGGCAACCTTAATTCAGCACCACAAACATGGTTGGATAAATAAATAAATACAAAGGGATCCAACCCAGACCTTCAAGAGCTAAGCACTCAAACCTCTCTGGCTGGAGGAACAAATCTGATGCTTTCAGTTTCTCCCATGTTCAATTTTTTTTTTTAAATCTCAAGTTCATTCCATCCTGTTTATGATGAAAATTGAGTATTATGGTACGTTTTTATCCAAGAAAACCTGAATGAAGTTCTCACCCATCCCGTGCCATGATCCCTACCTATTGGCCATGCTTTCTGGGGATGATTGGAGCTGTAGTCCCAACAACAGCTGGAGACCCAAGACTGGGAAAGGGAGCCATAGATCAGACAAATTCATAGAGGAGTATGTGATGAAATGGACTCTATCTGCAGAAGTTGCTGCCCTAGTAAGTTCTTTTTAAAAAATAGTTATTTTTAGGCTGTTTTTAAGGGTGTAAACTCTCCCAATGCAGTGTAGAAGATCAAAGAAGCAGCACAAAACAATAAAAATAAATTTAATTGTTGGCCATAAGAAAATCCACAAACTACATACTAGGGTGATATCTTTATTAGGCTAACTCAAAGGTCACCCCCCAACAGAAGCAGTGTTAGGGGGTGGCCCATTAGGGCTGGATCCCCGAATCTCGGGGAGGCCGTCTGCCCCACCACCCTGCTGTCCACGGGCACTTGCTGAAATGAAGGTCCAGGGGCCCTGAGGATCCCTGTTGCATCGTATCTCCCTGGATTAGCTGGCTTTTCGCCCACGTGTGCTTCACCTCCTGCTGCCCCCCCCTGGATCTTTCTGCCCAAGTTTTTTTTTCTGAAATCAAATGCCTTCCTCTCCCCTGTCCATACATCCTTTTTACAAATAGGGGTGTCCTTAGGAGACAGGGTCCTTTAAAGACACACACATAGAGACTTTAAAGCATATGTAAATTAGCAAATGCAAATTTGCATTTTTTTGCCCTGTGGGTAACTAACACTGCCTCTGCCCCCCAAAATGTGTGATCTTTAAAGTGCTACCAGGCTGTTTGTTTACTTTGCTGCAACATACGAATTCTCCCGCTCCTCATGGAGGAGACGTCTATCCAAAGCAATCTGACATGAGGGTGAAATGGAACCTGCAGGTTCAGGCGCAGTGTATCTCTGAACACTGTAGTCATAGTCAGTTTGTTTATATACGTCATTTTCTACAAGTGGATTGTGCTCAAAGCAGTTCACAGAAAAGAAAGTGGCAGCATGCTGAAAACAATAATAGCAATACGATAGCCATCACTCCCTCTAATAGCA
Organism: Shinisaurus crocodilurus; assembly: GCA_021292165.1. Lineage (NCBI taxonomy): Eukaryota > Metazoa > Chordata > Lepidosauria > Squamata > Shinisauridae > Shinisaurus > Shinisaurus crocodilurus. The sequence goes on from CM037882.1 coordinate 15,417,110, forward strand.
AACTCAGGTGGTGAGTGCCAATGGGATTGTGGCCACTGAGAAATAAAAGGGAGGGATTGGCATGCTCGGGGGAAACTCTGAGTTTTGCAGAAGTACAAAAACATTGTTTAAAAAACACATAGGGGGTGGGAACCCCAAGCAGTCCAATGAGGACTGAGCATGCTCAGTGGCCATGGAATGCCAAGTGTCTGTTGAGGAAAAAAACGGGTGTGGCAGAGGAATGGAGTATCCTAGAAGAGGGCAAGACTGGCTGGCTGGAACCCTGAACGGGAGTACTTCACACTGCAACATTTTGTTGCAGGTCCCACTTGTAATCTAAAATGATAATATGTTACTATTTTATTTATTTGTTTATTTAATTTCTATACTCATCATCATCAGGCGATCACTCGTGACCGAGTAAGATTGTCTTCCGGGATAAAAGGAGGAAATTCTAAAGAAGATTGTGTAGACTCTAACGATGGCTCCGTAAGTGACTGTGGAGGCCAATTCTAGATCCACACAGCTTCCCACAGTGAGGACACAGGTTACCAGATAGAAGATGGTCCTGTAAAGGATTCATTTGACGTGCTTTTCGCTTAGCACGTTTCTCCCTTTCACCTTGCACTCGGGCTTCTTCAAAGTCCATGGAACCTTTGTGAAAGGCCAACCTCCATTTAGATCGTTCATGGGCCAGAGCTTCCCAGTTTTCGATGTTTATATTGCATTTTTTTAGATTAGCCTTATGAACATCTTTAAACCTCTTATATTGACCACCGATATTCCGCTTTCCATCCTTGAGTTGGGAGTAAAGTAACTGCTTTGGGAGACGGCAGTCAGGCATTCGAACAACATGACCGGTCCACTGAAGTTGGCGTTGAAGGATCATTTTTTCAATGCTAGTAGTCTTTGCTTCTTCCAGTACACTGACATTTGTTCGCCTATCTTCCCAAGTAATTTGCAGGATTTTCCGGAGGCAATGTTGATGAAACCTTTCAAGGAGGTGGAAGTGACGTTTATAGATAGTCCATGTTTCGCAGGCATACAATAAAGTTGGTAATACAATGGCTTCATAAACCAGTGTTTTGGTCTTCTTACAAATATCCCGATCCTCGAACACTCTATGTTTCATTCGAGAAAATGCGGCACTTGCGGAGCTCAGACGATGCTGGATTTCACTGTCGATGTTAGCTGTAACAGAAAGATAGCTGCCAAGATAGAGAAAATGATCGACATTTTCCAGTATTGTCCCGCCAAGCTGGATAGATGGCATCACCAAAGGATTGGCTTGCACTTGCTGATGAAGCACTTTGGTTTTTTTGATGTTAAGTGAGAGACCAAGTTTTTCGTATGCTTCTGCAAAAGCATTTAGGATAGTTTGGAGATCATCCTCTGAATGTGCGGAGACCACATTATCATCAGCATACTGAAGTTCCACAACGGAGGTTGTAATTACCTTACTTTTTGCTTTCAGCCTGCTGAGATTAAAAAGCTTTCCATCTGTTCGATATATAATTCCCACACCGGTGGGAAGTTTCCCCTTGACAAGATGTAAAACCATGGCGATGAAAATGGCAAATAATGTTGGGGCGATAACACATCCCTGTTTAACACCTGATCCCACTTTAAATGGAGCACCATGAGAGCCGTTGTTGTCCAAAACCGTTGCCGTCATGTTGTCATGGAGAAGTCGCAAGATATTCACAAATTTATTGGGGCATCCAATTTTCATAAGGATAGTCCAGAGAGCTGTACGGTCTACAGTATCAAAGGCCTTAGCCAAATCGATAAATGCCATATAAAGGGGTTGATTTTGCTCCCGGCATTTTGCTTGGAGCTGACGTGCAGTAAAAATCATGTCTACTGTCCCTCTAGAGGGGCGGAAACCATATTGAGTTTCAGGGAGGATCTCTTCTGAAATAGATAGAAGACGGTTTGCGAGAATCCTAGCAAATATTTTACCTGCGGTTGCTAAGAGAGAAATGCCCCGATAGTTTCCACAGTCTGTTCTATCACCCTTCTTAAAGAGGGTGATAATTATGGCATCCCTGAAGTCTTCTGGGATCTCTTCTCTTATCCAGATTTTTTCGATGAGTTTATGAAGATGTTGTACAAGTTCGGGCCCCCCTTCTTTAAAGATTTCAGCAGGAATCCCATCTGGTCCACTAGCTTTGTTGTTCTTCATTTGATTAATGGCTTTTTTTACTTCATCCAAAGTGGGGAGTATTGCAAGTTCCTCTTTAATTTGTTTTTGCGGGATTTGCGAAAAAATCTCATTATCCACCTTAGACTTACGATTTAAAAGGTCATAATAATGCTCTTTCCAACGCAGTGCAATAGACTCTTTGTCTTTTAAGAGTTTGGTGCCATCTTTTGATTGTAAAGGGTTTGTACCATAGGTTTTTGGTCCATAAATGGCCCTTGTGGCCTTAAAAAAGCCCCGTGCATCATGAGATTCTGCAAGTTGTTGAATTTCTTCAGCTTTCTTTTTCCACCAAGCGTTCTTAAGTTCTCTTGTTCTTCTTTGGACCTCAGCCTTTGCGCTAGCGTAGGTTTTTTTCTTGGCAGCGCAGTTAATATCATTTTGCCATATTTGGAAGGCTTTCCTTTTTTGGTCAATTATATATTTAATCTCATTGTCATTTTCATCAAACCAATCCTGATGTTTCTTAGTTTCATATCCAATAGTTTGTTCACAAGCTGCAGTAATGGAGGTTTTCAGCTTAGACCAATGGTCCTCAATGTTGTCAGGAGGTTCCGTAGGTAGATGTTCCTTAAGAAGTGATTGAAGACGAGCTTGCTTAATAGGATCTTGAAGGACTTGGATGTTCATTTTACGCCTTGGTTTCCTTCCTTGAAGCCTACGTTGGGGAGCAATGTTGATAACCATTGTGGACCGGATTAGTCGGTGGTCTGTCCAGCAGTCGTCGGCACTCACCATGGCCCTAGTAAGAAGTACATCGCGGCGATCTCTAACACGGACAATTACATAATCCAGAAGATGCCAGTGCTTTGACCGTGGGTGCTGCCATGATGTTTTAAACTTATTCTTTTGTCGAAAGAGCGTGTTTGTGATAGTGAGATTATGCTCTGCACATATAGACAAAAGTAAGAGTCCGTTCGGGTTGCTATTACCAACTCCGTCTTTTCCAATAGTTTCTGGCCATAAATCAAAGTCATGCCCGACTCTTGCGTTAAAATCGCCCAGGAGGATAATTTTATCCTCCTTAGGTATCTCTGACAGGAGAGTGTCCAACTGGCTGTAAAAACTTTCCTTGATGTCATCATCAGCATCTAATGTTGGTGCATAAGCGCTCAAAATAGTTACCTGTTGGTTATTGGCGAGCTTTAATCGAAGAGTTATCAGGCGTTCGTTAATGCCAGTAGGAACTTCTGACAAAGAGTTCACTAGTTCATTTTTGATGGCAAAGCCTACACCATGTATTCATCGGTCCTGCTCAGGTAGTCCTTTCCAGAAGAAGGTATAACCTCCTTTTTCTTCTTTCAGCTGTCCCTCTCCTGCCCTTCGAGTTTCTTGAAGTGCTGCTATGTCAATTTTAAACCGTCTCAGCTCCCTTGCAATAATAGCAGTCCTACGCTCAGGGTGTTCACTATCTATGTTATCCAGCAATGTCCGTATATTCCATGTTCCAAAATTCAAATGTCTTTTTCGACCGCTAGAATGGTGACCCCACTGGACGCGGTAATCCAGTCAGGGGAGAAAGAGGTAGACTATGTTTAGGGCACCTTTTCTAGCCCCCTCCCCATACGGGGTGAGCAGAGTGGATCCTAAATAGGGCTGCTCAGTCATGGATACAGCTGCCGAGCTGCTCGACTACCTCGTTCCTTGAACAGGGCGACTGAGTCTGCATCCACCGCCCATGTGCTGGTCCATGACTAGGGGCTTCCAGATTCACAGTCCTGCCCCCGTTGCCATTCGCCAGTCGCCATGGGACTTTTTTTGTTGTTGTTGTTTGGTTGGTTGGGTTGGGTTGGGTTGGATGGGTTGGGTTGGAAGACGCCTGTGCGTGAAACTGTTTTATGTGGGGAGATCGGTGCACAACGAATCACCACACAAACTTGACAGAGTACGGCAGAGATCCAATGGCACGGTTACCCTGACGATTGGAAAACCATTCTCTGCTGCAGCCTTCATCCGCCTTCAGAGCCGTTGTAATTTAGGTTTAATTATCTTCCGCCTGTTCTGCCGTTGAGGACTTTATGTTTTGGATCGTTCTTTGTCTGGTTCCTCTCCCCGGACCTTACCGCCATGGGTGACCCTACTGGGAGTACATAGCTCCCGACGGCATTGCTCACAGGATTCATCGGAACACGCAAGCCCACTCACCACTTCAAGGTGACGATCCGGCGAGGGGCAATTTCTATACTGCCCAATAGCCGAAGCTCTCTGGGTGGTTTACAACAGTTAATCTGAGTGAACGTTGCAGCACTACTTTGAAAGGACCTGATTTTGCGTTGGGGGGGCAGTTTTTAAGCAGAGTCCAGAACGCTGTGTACATGAGAAAATGGATATACAAGGTGGAGGTTCTCCATATAACAGGGTTGTAAGCCTTCTGCAATCGTGCCAAAATAGCTTTCGGAACTTGGTGTAGAATCAAGCTTGCTTTAAAATGAAAACAGTTCCTTGCAGGAAAAAAAGGCGGGGTATAAATGAAATAAATAAATAAATAAATAAAACAAAATCTGGTTTCTAGTCCTTATGATTGCAGTGATAGACTTGACAAACAGTGTCCGTAAAACCTATTAATTTGGAAAGATGTGGGGCCAGGGGCAGCCCAATATGTTTTGATGCCTGAGGCCAAGGACAAGATACCACATACCCCAGTCCATGTACAAAAGCCAATCAGGCGGGCAGTTGAATGTAACTTCTCCGCGCCAGACCTGAGGGCAACAGGATATCTTAGGTGGCACAGGGCAGGCTATGTGGCACAAATACTGCTCTGTTCTCTAAACATCTTCTCGCCTCTCCCCACCTCTCAGGATCTCTCATCTGAGGTGACCGCTTCACTCTGCCTAATTGTAGGGCCAGACCCATGCAGAAAAAACAGTTCTGGCTTTAGGTTAGGGGGGGCTTAGGAGCTTGGCTCTTTGTTCTCCTCACAGCCAGCAGAAGCAACATTTTGTTTTCATTTGCATAACTAACGTAAGTCTTAGAATCTGGATTACCCATTCTAGAATGTTTCTTTTAGGAACACAACAAAGCTGAAATAAGATGTAAGTGATTGCAATGTGAGAAAAGTCTATAGGACAGATCACACCTAATTAAACATCGGAGCATCCCCGGAGAAGCAACACTCATAAAAGTATTAGTGACAAGGGCAGTGTATAATTTGTGCCATTGTGGAAAGTTGGGGGTGGGGAGGGAAGAGAGAGATGCTCAAAGATTAATGTATGCATTGCTGAACAGCAAAGGATATGAAGATATTTAAAAAATGGTTTCACAGTTCCTTGTTTTGCTTCCTTTGTCTATTTTCCACACCAGCCTTCCCCAACCGGGTGCTCTCCAGATGTGTTGGAACACAACTCCCATAATTCCCAGCCAGCCTAATACATCTGGAGGGCACCCCGTTGGGGAAGGCTTTTCTAAACCATCCACAAAACTTGTACGTTCCTTAAGGGCACAATCCTGTGCATGTTTAGACAGAAAAAAGTCCTGCATGTTTAGGCAGAAAAACGCTGGGGCATGCTGGGAGTTGTAGGCCTTTTTTTTTCTGTCTAAACCTGCATAGGACTCCACCCTTCATCACTTTACTTTATGTGTCTGTGGTTGACTTTGGCTTTTACCCAATCAAGAGCCATCTTTGAAACAACCTCTTAATATTTATTTTTATTTATTTATTTATTATATTTATGAATCGCCCATCTGGCCAGACATCTGGCCACTCTGAGCGATTTACAATCCAATAAAATACAAGGGGGATAATAATACAATAATATAATACAACTGTGTGCCTTTTTTGTATCCCTCTAAACTGCTTCAGGATTTGTTCAATGACAAGCGGTCTATAATAATAATGAATAATGTGGTGTGGTAGAGAACATAGAGAGCCAGTGTGGCATAGTGGTTAGAGTGTTGGACTGGGACTCGGAGATCTGGGTTCTAATCCCCCCACTTGGCCGTGAAGCTCATTGGGTGACTTTGGGCCAGTCACTGACTCTCAGCCTCGCCTACCTCACAGGTTTCTTGTTGGAGGATAAAATGGAGAGCAGGAGGACAACCATGTAAGCTGCCCTGAGTTCCTTGCAAGAGGGGAAAAAAGTGGGATATAAATATAATACAGGCAGTCCCTGAGTTATGAACTTCCCGACTTACGGACAGCTCATACTTAAGTACGGACCACCATATATGTAAAAATCTGAGTTAAATACAATGGTTCGTACTTACAAACACACGCACTATACTTTGCAACACTTTGCAACACTTTGAAAACATTGTGCGGCTTCTGTTCTGACTTACTTACACATTCGACTTAAAGACAGACTTACGAATGGATCTCATTTGTAACCCGGGGGCTGCCTGTAAATGAAAATATTTTTTTAAAAAAACAATGGACTACATCCAACATCAACAGGACTTTACCTGCCTCTCCTCCCCCCTGTATCCCCAGATGTGCTCCAGAGGGTCCTTGGAGCATTTTTTTGTGGGGTGCAGTGGCTGCATCCATTTTGCCAGTGAAGACCATTTTGATGGTGAGTGGGCACCCCATAATACAACCCATTATGGCTTACCCTGACTGGCAGCCACTCGCCGTGGCCTCAGGCAGCGGCCTGTCTTTCCTCCCTTTTGTAGCTGGCAGTACCAACAGATTCAACCCGGAACCTTCTGCAGGCAAGCCATGCATTCAGCCACTGAGCTGCTGCAGTTTCTCCCCTCGGGGCACAGGTGGGGAACCTCAACCCCAAAGCTGGCCTTCCTGGGGTCCTGATGCAGCCCTTTGGGATTTCCTAGATGGCCACGCCCCCTTCCCTTGGCCCCATCTCCTTTCCCTCAACCATGAATTGTTTGGTCGTTTCCTTGGTTTTGTGCTGTTCCCTCCCCCCAAAAAAGGTTGAAATGCCTATCAACCTGCCCGGTCACTGAGGTAATCAGATGGCATGATTCTGGTGGTTCTGCATGAACCTATGGTCCGATTGGAGTCCACCTGGAGAAGAGCCTTCAGCGTGGTGCCCCCATTTCTCTGGCACGCCCTGCCTCTGGAAGTCAGGCAGGTGCTGACATTGTGTTGTTTCCAGTGCCTCCTGAAAATATCTTTATTTCAGGAAGCCTTCCTTGGTTGACCAGCCACCATTTGTATTGATACAGTTTTTAATATTGTGTTTTACTCTTTTTATCTTTTTTATTGTTCACCGCTCCGCAATCTGTGTAGAGGTGGAGTAGTATATCAATGTTGTAAATTAATAAATATGTCGGTGTTTTGGCTACAGCCCTTTTGCCTTTGGCCCTGCCCACCACTGAAATTCATCCTCTGGGCTGAAATGGGTTCAACAACCCTTCCTTAAGGAGACTGAGTGGGTTTCATGGCTTAGGGAGAAGTGGGGGGGGGGATTTAACCCTTTGACCCCTACTGTGGCCCTGAAGCAGAGCAGGGATATTGTGGTTTCAGCCTGCCTTGTAGGTCATAACAGCATAAGCAGAGCCCTGGATCAGACCAAGGGTCCATCTCATCCAGCATTCTCTTCACGCAGAGGTCAACCAGCTGCCCACGGGAAGCCCACAAGCAGGACATGAGTGCAGCAGCACCCTCCCGCCCATGTTCCCCAGCAACTGGTGTACATAGGCATACTGCCTCTGATGCTAGAGGTAGCATATAACCAATCAGAACTAGTAGCCACTGATACCCTTCTCCATGAATTTGTCCAAACCCCTTTTAAAGCCATCCAGATTGGTGGCCATCACTACATCATGTGGAAGTGAATTCCATAGTTTAACTCTGCACTGTGTGAAGAAGTCCTTCCTTTTATCTCTCCTGAATCTTCCACCATTCAGCTTCATAGGATGACCCCTTTGGGTTCTAGTATTATGAGAGCGGGAGAAAAATGTCTCATTTTCCACTTTCTCCACACCATGCATAATTTTGTACACCTCTATCATGTCTCCCCTCATTTGCCTTTTTTCTAAGCTAAACAATCCCAGCTGCTGCAACCTTTCCTATGCATGGAGTAGGAGGCAGGGCTAGATGACCTTCAAGGTCACTTCCACTACTTATAATCTGGCATTGCTAGCAACAGACAGACAGACATCCTGTCATGCCCATTTTCAGGAAACTCCATTCCATCCCCCTTTCCTCCAAAAAGAGGAGGAGGAGCAAGAGCAGCAGGTGGCAATGGCGATGAGCAGGTGGACTCAATGAGGGAGGGTGTGTTGCCCAAGGCTCCTGGAGCTGGCACTGACTGTAGCCACAATTACAGGCCTGTGGCTTATGCTGGCTTAGTTTGTCTGAGTGTGGAAAGCTAAGCAGGGTCAGGCCTGGTTATTACTTGGATGGGAGACCCCTCCTCTAGTTTCCTGCATTGAGCAGGGGGTTGGACTCGATAGCCTTGTAGGCGCCTTCCAGCTGTATGATCTATGAAATCTACACAACGAAGACCTCCCCCCCTGTTCTCCCAGGAACTCTGGGAATTGTAGTTTTGAGGTGGGAAGCGGCGATAGAGCTTTGCAACATGGGGAGAAATAGGGGGCCTTTTGTGTCCAAGCCCAAGTCCCTCCCTGCTTTTCCTAGGAAACCTGGGAATTGTAGTTCTGGGGCGAAGATTAGAGTTTTGCAATAGAACAGAACAACACACCCCATTCCTAGAAAGGTATTTGCACGATCTCCCACCCACTGCCTTTGTTTCTCCCCGGAGCTGAGCGGGGTCCTAAGGATGCTCCTGGGACGGGGAGGGGCGATTTGCATGCTACCGGGGAAGCTGACCGAGTCGATTCCTAGACAGACCTGCGTGGGGATGGGATTTTGGGGGAGGTGGGTGGGAGAGGGTAAGTCTGGAGTCATTTCCTGCTCCGCCCCTCCTGCGAAAAATATAGGGGGAGGGACGAGGTAGCGGTTTTGAATTTCTCAGGTGTATCTCCGGGGCCAGGAGAGATCTCCTTGTCTTTGGGCAGGCAGAGGATCAGGTGAGTGACAAGGGAGTTAGGTGGATTGGACAGGGCTGCGGTGAGAAAAAAAGAAAGAAAGAAGGAAAGAGACAGGAAAGAAAGAAACGAAGAAGAAAGGAAAGGAAGAGAAAGCAAAGGAAAGCCGCATAACTTTGATGACAACTTTCAAAGGGGTAGCCGTCCTAATCCCCACTCGACCATGAAGCTCAATGGGTGACTTTGGGCCAGTCGCTGACTCTTAGCCTAACCTACCTCACAGGGTTGTTAGGATAAAAATGGAGTGGAGGAGGACAGCTCCTTGGAGGAAAGGCGGGAGATAAATATAACAAATAAATAAATAGCCATGCTAATCCGTAGCAGTTTGCATCTGATGAAGGGCACTCTAGTCCAGAAAAAAACAATGGAGCGTCTTGTGGCACCTAAAAGACTAACAAATTTATTATGGTATACAGTATAAACTTTCACGGGCTTGAGTCCGCTTCATCATGTATCTGATGACATGGACTCCAGTCCATGAAAGGTACATTTATCTTTAAGGTGCCACAAAACTCTTCGTTGTTTTTGCTGCAAAGGACAAACCTAACTACCCCTCTAGAAATTAGTCCAGAAAAGGTTCTGCTATAAAAAATCTTCAGGTTCTGGTTCCTTCAGGTGTCGCACGTACGCCAATGGTTTTTGTTGGAAATCCCTGCAAGTGTCCTATTATTATTAATCAGCAACAACTTGCCTGGATAAGGAATTTCTTGCAGGCAAGTGAGCAGGTGGGCAGAGGAGAGATGGTTTCTATGCTAGACATGGAAGTGGTGGCTTCCTGTCATCTGCAGCCACCATGGAAATTTAGGCAACTATTTATTTATTTAGTTAGTTATTCAGTCATCCTATAATAAATTGTTCACAGGGTGACATATAGATACAGACAGGTAAAACACAAAAATCCAATAAAATCCACATACATAAGAACATAAGAAGCAGCACGCACGGGCACACGCACCCTTTTAAAACAGGAGTGTCAAACCTCTTTCAGCCCAAGGGCCAAATTTAATTTTGGAGAAGTTCTTGGAGCGCTGCATTCCAGTAGTGGGTGGGGCCAAGTGGAAAATGGGCAGGGGCAGAATACCAAAAAATACCACAAGTATTTTAACTTCAGTACAGTAATACCTTGGATTGCAAGTAACTTGGTCTGAGAGCGTTTTGCAAGACAAGCAAGTTTTTTGAATAAATTTTGACTTGATAAACAAGCGACGTCTTGCAATAACCGCTCGCCTTGAGCGGGCGTAGCGGGCCGAAATCGGCCCTGCTCATGCCTGCCAGAGACTCACTTTGATATAAGAGTGTTTTGGATTACAAGCACGGTTCCAGAACGAATTATGCTTGCAATCCAAGGTATTACTGTATATTATAACTGAAGGCTCTTACAGCCAGTAACTGTGCCCAGACGGGGTAGATTTGTCACCCAGGTCTGAGGTCCAACGCCCTTGATTAAAAATGCATGGAGACTAAAACACAACAGGAAGCAACCAAGAACAGTGCAATCCTAGGCAGGTCTACTCAGAAGTAAGTCCCACTGAATTCAATGGGGCTTATTCCCAGGAACATGGTCATAGTATTGCAGCATAAAAGATCTAAAAACTTTCACAGAGATGGAACGGCTTTAAGATACAAACCGGGCAGCAAGAATATGCAACAATTTAAAAACACTGAGAATTTTAAAAAAGTATTTGCCTTCCATCAAAAAAGGCATTAGGGTAGGCATCAGACAGAGAGGTTTCTCTGGGGAGACCCACTCAAAAGTAGCCACTTGCTACACCTCAGTCTATGAGGGCACACTTAGCAGGCTAGTAAAACAAATGACAGGTTAGTAACATTTTTGACTTATTTATGTTGCCAATAGATGATGATGATGATGAGGATGATGAGGATGATGATCCATATTGTATAATGTTTGTAATAGGTTCTAGTCCCTACTCGGCCATGAAGCTCACTGGGTGACTTTGGGTCAGTCACTGACTCTTGGCCTAACCTACCTCACAGGGTTGTGAGGATAAATTGGAGAGGAGGTGGAGGATTATGTAAGCTGCCTTGGGATCCTCGCAAGAAAAATGGTGGGATATAAACATAATAAAAAAATAGCTGAGTGGGGATTTGAACCCGGATCTCCCAAGTCCCAGTCCAACACTCTAACCACTACTCTCCATTGCCTCTCAGGCACTTGAATCAAGCTGTAAATAGAGATTCACCGCATTGCCACCTTCCTTTCTGTCTGCCTCCCTGAATCTGGAGAACGGCTGCCAGTCACAGCCAACAGTACTCGATCCGATGGACCAGTAGTCCGGCTCAGGATAAAGGCACCGTACACTGTATATATAGCCATTTCCCCCCGACCTGGTGCCCTCTAGATGGACTGTAACTCCCATCATCCCCAGCCAGCATGGCCACAGCTGGGAGTTGTAGTCCAGCACATCTGGAGGGCTCCAGATATGCTTAGCATTAGTATTCACTATACTAATAGTGAACTCAATTTTCTATATGCCAGTCTTTTGTGCGGCCAAAACGGCACCATCCAGATCCCCAGGCTTGAGGAAAGCTGAAGGTTTATAGAAGTAGATAAGAAACTTGGGGGGGGGGGGGCTGGGAACCCAAAATGTCTCATTGATGTTCAGTGGCCCCAGAATGTTGTTGAGATGGGGGGGAAGCAGAAAACTTGGGCTGGGGGGGTGGGATGGACTAGACAGAGTAACTGCATGGTACGTTGAACAAGGAACGTTCCAAAATGTAATGTTTTGTTGCAGGCCCCACTTGTTCTTTCTGAATCTCTAATACTATTTTTCTTTTCCTCAGGCAGATGCTCCACCCCCTCCATTATCACAATTTGAACTTTGGAAGGCCTATCATTTGCCCCTCGAACCGTTGTTTCAGTGAGACGCTCATCCCGCCAACTCAGGCCAATCTTGGCCTGAGAACTAAAATGGCGGCAGAACGCGGAGATGCGCCCACGTTTGGCCTCAGCTCGGAGACTGCAGCAGAGCTGGGAGTGAAGATAGAGGTGCTGGACCCGGTGGAATCTGAACCAGGGAAGGGTACTGGAAAAGTACCTCATGTCCCCCAGCCTGGGAGTCTGAGGGAATTCTGGGAAGGCACTGCTCCGGAGTATGTGAAATGGGAGTCAGAGGGGGGGCTGCAGGGATGCTGGGAAGCCCAGTGGCAGCAGTTCTTGAAGGCAGTTCAGCCTCCATCCTCTGAACAAGGAAACCCAGCACTACTGAAGTTTGGACTGAGGGACCTTTCTCAGGCAGATTTGTTTCCCTCTGAGGAGGTGTCTGACACTGGCCCACGGCCTAGGGGAGAGGGGGTGTCCCAACTCCTGCCCGGCCTTAGCGGAGGAGCCCAGGAAGTCCATAGAAACCCATTGGCCAAAGAGGAGGCCGGTTGCAGGATAGTCAAGGAAGAGAGCCCGGACGTGGAGTGTGTCCGCCTACGCTTCCGGCAGTTCCGCTACCAGGAGGCCGAGGGACCCCGAGAGGTTTGCAGCCGACTCCAGGAGCTTTGTCACCGGTGGCTGCAGCCAGAGAAACGCTCGAAAGAGCAGATGGTGGAGCTGCTGGTCCTGGAGCAGTTTCTGGCCATCTTGCCACCCCAAATCCAGACCCGGGTCAGGGAGGGAGGCCCAGAGTCTTGCAGGCAAGCGGTGGCCCTGGCGGAGGAGTTCCTGCTGCAGCAGCACCGAGAGGAAGACGGGTGGGAAGAGCAGGTATGTATATTTTAAATTTTTTTTTATTGATTTTAAAAAATAGAACAATTCATCTACAGTCCAATAATGGGGGGGAAACAAGGAGAAAAGAAACAGCTGAAACTCTCATAGGGAAAGTAATTGAGGGTACACTCTTGGAGAAATGATCACAGCACATGCTAAGTACAATTCATACAATCAACAGTAAGTGTAAAATATATATGGGCTCATCTAAAGTATCTCTCCACAGTTAACCTTGAGTTCCTGGTTTCTTACAGTTCTGGAATTTACAAAACATATAAAACTGGATAGTGACCTGGTGTGCACATGACGCTAACCCATGTTTTATTTAACCCATGGTTTGTTACCCTACCCAGGGTTTGTCTGGCAGACAATCGAACAAACCCTGGTTTGTTTTCTCAATCCCTGGGTTGTTTCTTTCCCTCCTCCTTTGCCCATGCCCTCCCTGTACCCCAAATGCTTTTGTGGCACTGTAGTATTGGCATGCAGAGTGGCTGGTGTGTGTGTGTGTTTTACCACTCTTGCCTGCTGCCTCTGTAGCCTGGCAAAACAACCCATGAATAACCCACAGGTCTGGGTTCGCACGTAACAGCAAGTCATGGTTTAAACCACCCAGAGTTCACAACCCAACAGCAAACCATGGCTTCTCTGTCAGGGTTGTTCATGTTGTCGTTTTTTTAAACACGTATTTTATTTAAGAAATATATGGTAACAATGATATAACAAAAACATCAACACACGCAGCTGTTTTACGTTATTCATCACAGGTTCTGTACATAATTTAGGATCGTTGTCCCTGAACATACCCTTGTAGTATACATTTTAAGCTCTGTTACAGCCACAAAAAGATCACTTTTCAATTATTTGCCTTGCTAGTTACTACACCCTTCCAAAAATAGGACTGCCCACTTGGTGGATGTTGGTCCATAGACTCTGCATTAATGTATGTCATGAAGAGGGACCACGTTTCTAACAATGAGTCCTGCTGATTATCCCTCTGATCCATCGGTTATGTTGTGTTTGTTTTTCAATAAGAGCCTCCTCCCAGATTTTCAGAAACCACCCATTCACAGTGTATCCTGTTTTCATTTCCATTTTCATTATTGTGCTATAACTATTCTTGCTGCTGCTAGTAACACACAGCTCCAAATGACAGTTCCCTGGGACTGCAGACTCTGGCCTCATCCATCGGCCGGAGAACCAAGGGCCACTGGGAGGCTGCACCCCACGCCTCACAGGATTAACATCATGGCAAGGGGGAGATCAGCCTCACTCCATGCATCGGCCAAAGAAGGAACAGCTACAGGGAGCTTGTTTCGCCCTTCCCTGCCAGAAAAAAAATCTTTAAGAACCTTGTAACTAAGATCTGGTGCCTGAGTTCTGCTTTCTTCCTCCTCCCTCCCAATCCCTTTTCCTTTTGTGTCATGTCTTTTAGATTGTAAGCCTGAGGGCAGGAACTGTCTCATATTAATCTTTGTCAGCCACTCTGGGAGCCTTTTTTGGCTGAAGAGCGGGGTAAAAATGCTGTTGATAATAACCGTTGCTTTTGTGTGTCATTAAAAATAGAAAGAAGAGCTAATAATGGAGGGTTGTTCATGGTGAACAAACCATGGTTTGTTAGCATGGCTGGGTTCAGACAATGCAACAACCCAGAATTCAACCACCCATACCATGGGTTGGAGTTATGTGTGAACCCAGCCTCCATGAAACTATCTGTTTCTGTTGGCTTCTCGTAGGCTTAAGCTATTTGGTTCGTTTCTCTGACAGCGTAATGGAGGTGAGAATATTTCCGAGCTATTTTTTAATACCTGATTGTTCAATCTGAATTATTTTTGTGCTTTTGATATTATAGAATAACATATTTAAAAATAATATTTTCTTGGTGTTAATCTGGAGCGGCTCAGTGAGAATAATCTGGGGTGCCTTTCTTCTCTGATTCCTTGAGTGCACAGAGAAACAGGTTGGGTTGTCTAAACCAAGAGTGCAGAACCTCAGGCCCCGGGGTCCCAATCTATCCCTCCTTGGGTCCCCAAATAGCCATGCCCCTTTCCCCCAACCACCATTGTTTGCTGGCTTCCCGACTTTTGTGCAGTTTTTTTCCCCATTCTAAAAGATTGAAATGTCTCTCCTAAGGCCTAGTTACTGACAGGAAGAGACTTAAGTCACAACATGCTAGTTGTTTTGGTATTTTTGGCCCTGCCCCTTTGCCTTTGGCCCCGCCCACCACTGGAATGCAGGCCCCGAGAGCTTCTCCAAAATGGAATTTGGCCCTCGGACTGCAAGAGGTTCTGCACCCCTGGTCTAAATCCTGTGGCCAAATAACAAACTAGTTCCCTGAACATCGATCCTTATGTAGCCAAAACGGCACCACCACCCCAACACAAGAGGGAGTTATCAATAGGTTTGAGGGAGCCCCAAGGTTTGCAGAAGTAGAGGGGGAAATATCCAAAACAGCCCAATGAAGACTGAGCATGCTCCGTGGGCACAGAATCCTGGCTGACCGTTGGTAGGGGGGAAATTGGGGGGTGGGGTGGGATTGAATGGAGCATCTTGGAAGAGAGTGTGGCTGGCTGGCTGAAACCCTGAATAGGGGCACTCTATGCTGCAACATTTTGTTGCAGGTCCCACTTGTATGTAGCAGCTGGGCTTGAGGTCTCAGCCAGGCATTTTACAGCAAACACTTTCAGCGCAAAAGGGGGATTGTGAGGCGCAACCATGTGCCCCTCCCTTATGACTTATGGTCCATACAAATGAACATATTCTAATTCTGGTCCAACGGCAAGAGGAATTGGGTTGTCATACACGGTTCTTCCCTGCCTCCTCTTCTCACAACAACCCTATGAGGAAGGTTTGACCTTCAGACATAGTGACTGGTCTGAGACTATCTGGACAGCTTCATGACTGAATGGGGATTTGAATCCAGCTCTGCCTGGTCTTAGTATGACACTCTGACCACTACACAACACTGGCTCCAGGGTTGCCAACTGACCAGGAGAAAAGGCTCCTGGCCTGCTCCTCTGCCTTTAGCCTCAGTTAGGTATGCAGGGACAGGCAGGTGAAGCCTTTCATAGCATGGAGAGAAGCATTTTCACCTGCTAGCATCTGCAGATTGTGTTGCTGCTAAAGGCACAGGAGCAGGGATGATAAAGAAGGTGACAACCTTACCTGTACCCACATTCTCCTTGTGTTTGCATTCTGCCCTGAGTGTGATTCCCGGTGTCTTTCCAGGTGCCCGGGGCATTTGAGGAAAGGGCTGCCAATTCTTCAGAGGCAGACAAGGCTCCACCTGACACCTGGCAGACGGTGCTCTTTCGGGAGGTCAAGCAGGAGCAGGACAGAGACGTCACCTATGAGGGTAAGGATTCTTTGCTCCCTGGCACTGTCTAAAATTACCGAGAGTGTTGGACTGGGACTCGGGAGATCCAGGTTCTAGTCCCTGCTCAGCCATGAAACTCACTGGGTGACTTTGGGCCAGTCACTGACTCTCAGCCTAACCTACCTCACAGGGTTGTTGTGAGGATAAAATGGAGAGAAGGAGGAGGATTACCGTATGTAAGTCGCCTTGGGTTCCTTGAAGGAAAAAAGGTGGGGTATGTAAAGGCTGATCTTACACCAACCCTCCAGGGTAGGCCACAGCCCCAATGTTCCCTGGACTGGCACACACCTCCCAAGGTCTCATACACCAAACCGGTGTAGCAGCCCTAACCTTTAGACAAGGAACACACGCCAAGATTGATTTGGAGACTTTATTAAAAAGTAAAAATAACAAGTTAGTCAGTGTAGGGTCTCCAAGTGTCCAATATAAGTAAAATAATCCCTTATAAGAAAGGGCTAAAAGAAGGTAAGGGAAAAGGGGTGAGGTAGTTGTTGTGAGGAAAAGGGAATGGGAATAAAAAGGGACTCTAAAAGAATATAAAAACAAACCCCAAGAGTCTGCAGGAACAAAGCAAGTCAAACCAGGCCTAGCTTTTCCTAGTTAACCGGTCAGAGTGGCATACCTGCCCAGATGGAACTTCTCAGCATCCACGCCCCAAAGGAAGAACCCTGAAGCCTTTTCCCCTAGCTCCTTTATTGCCACCAGGGTCTATTTTCTCGCCCAGCGTTCACCAATCCTGTCTTCCTAACTGTCGAAGGAGGGCCCCCCGCCCTTTCTCAGCTGTAGACACTTTCTCATGACTTCATCCCAATTAACGCCTGACCTTGCTTCTCAGCTCTGCAGCTCACCCTTATCTCCCAGGTGCTCCCAACCACCCTCCCAGTACATTCCAAAAGACTAAAGTAAAAATCTGTTCGCTAAACAGCAATGGGGGGGGGGGGGGAAGGGACATCTAACAGGGTTTCCCTAAAGTCCCAGCTACTACAAGTCCCATCTTCACAGGGTATAAATATAATAAATAATTAAATAAATAAATAAATAATCTCTTCTTTCCATAAAACCAGAATATATTATGCAAAAATTAAAGTAAAATATGTAAATGGACATAATTTGTACAGGTTGCATGGCTAAGTTTCTCTTGACAAACCATTTCAGTTTTCAAAATTCATTTTATAAGAACAAAAGAAGGGCCCTGCTGGATCAGACCAAGGGTCAATCTAGTCCTGCAGGGCTCACACATTGGCCAACCAGCTGCCCACAGGATCCCACAAGCAGGACATGAGCGCAACAGCACCCTCCCACCTATGTTCCCCAGCAACTGGTGCAAATAGGCACACTGCCTCTGATACTGGAGGTCACACATAGCCATCAGGGCTAGTAGCCATTGACAGCCTTCTCCTCCATGAATTTGTGCGAATCCCCTTTTAAACCCATCCAAGTTGGGGGCCATCAGTACATCTTGTGGAAGTGAATTCCATAGTTGAACTCTGTGCTGTGTGAAGAAGTCCTTCCTTTTGTCTGTCCTGAATCTTCCACCGGTCAGTTTCATGGATTGACCCGGGTTCTAGTATTATGAGATGAGTATTTATCACTCCTTCTAATAGCAAACTCAGGTGGTGAATGCCAAGAGAAATCGGAAAACAAACAAACAGAGCTGCTGTCAAACAAGTGGGAGGTACTGTATTGGCATGCTCGCAAGGAGAACCTGTGAAGTACAAAGTATCTAAAAACAAAAAATACCTAAACGGGCAACAAACCCAAAGAAGCTATCCAATGAAGTCTGAGCATGATCAGTAGGAATGGAATCGTCAGTGTCAGCTGGAAAAGAAAAACAGAAAACCGGTGGGGTGGGGGAATTGACGGAATGGCCTGTGGGTGGAAGATGTATTTGGCTGGCTCTGTAAACAAGAGCAATCCTATTAGGTGGTGAGAATACAACAACAAATTTATTGAACAAGTCCTCAGACCATTTCACACATAATAACCACACACTGGAAACAGTTAAAAAAGGAGCATTAAAATAGCAGAAAGTTAATACATGATGCTTAATACATACAGCTAAAATTAATATATAGAGTAAAACAAATTACATATACATTTTGATAAAAAGATCCATTAAAACCCACCTACATTAGGAGCTAGCTGTAGCATCCTTAGATGTGCTTTCTTTTTCTTTTTTTCTTAAACTGGCCGCCTTAATTGCGAAAAGGGCAACCCTTTGAGTCACCAATTGGTTGGATCCTCGTAAAAGAAAATTCAACTTGTCCTCAACCGCCCAATTTCTCATACGACAAAGAAATAAAGACAAATAATGTTCCCTACAGCTGCAATATAACCGGTATTTCAGTACAAAGTGAGCCAGATCTTCTATTTCCGGAGCACCGCATATACACAATCTATCTTGCACTGGAATGCCCTGAAATCTGCCTTGCTGCATCATCATATCCATTTGTTCAAAACGGAGGCGGGTAAAAACCATACGTAGATCCCTTTTCATTGGGAAGAAGATATACAGTCATGCCTTGGATTGAGAGCATAATTCGTTCCGGAAACATGCTTGTAATCCAAAACACTCTTATATCAAAACGAAATCCCCCCAAAAAAATGTGTACAGAGATTTTTAATTTAAGCCCTACTACAGTACTTGTATTGCAAGACGTCGCTTGTATATTAAGTCAACAAAAATTAAATACATATTTAAAAATTTGCTTGTCTTGCAAAACGCTCTCAAACCAAGTTACTTGCAATCCAAGGTATTACTGTATTTCTCATCCTGATAATGGGTTTTTGCTCCCGCTAACCATTTCATGGACCTTGTATTTGACAAGGCCGCCATGTCTAACTGAGCTCTTGTATCTAAAACTCTTTGTTTAAAAATATTTTTTATGTCGGGTCTAAAAACAGTTAAAACCTCCATGCTAAAACCATATTTTAAAATCAATTGTGCGAAACCATCAAGCCAAGATTTTTCTACAGTTTTGGCTGCCTGTTCATTTAGGCATTTCTTAGGTAGCCTAACTTCACCCATTTCAACTAACTTGCCATAATAATTAAATAATCGAAGGTGGATCAGATCTGATACTGCCTCTAAACCAAGTTCTGTTCTAACTGTGTGAGCCGGGGTAGCCCTAGACACGCCTAAAACCAAACGGATGAAACTATTCTGAATCCGTTCAATTTTCTCATTATTGGCAAACCCCCAGATTTCTGCACCATAGGTCAGAACCGACAACACCTTTGCCCTATAAACTCTCAATACTGGTTGGAGTGAGCCAGGATATCTGTAGTTGAATAGCCTGTTCAAAGTTTGAGCACAGGCAATTGCTTTCAGCTCATTTCTTCTCATTTGTAATGTCCAGGATCCCACAGATGAAAAGGATATACCCAAATAAGTAAAAGAGCCCACCTGCTCTATTTCTTTAATATCTAAAAACCACTTGTATTGCTTCTTTTTCTTGCCAAAGATCACCACTTTTGATTTCCTGTTATTAATTACTAAGTGGTTCTCCCTACAGTAGTCGCTGAACTTTCTTAATTGTCTACGCAGGCCTACCTGTTTAGTAGATAGCAAAATCATATCATCTGCATAAAGAAGGATATTTACATATCTGTCCAAGACCTTTGGCATATGAAAGTCTTGACTGCAAATTTGTGCAACTACATCATTGATATAAAAATTAAAAAGAAACGGAGCAGGGATACAGCCCTGACGAACCCCTTTATCTGTGGAGATCCTATTTGTTAGAACAAAATCTACACCAGTTCTAACCTTTAGGCTTGTATCTGTATAAAGAGCTTTTATGAGAAAAAGGAGTCTCCGGTCTATACTTGTTTTCAACAGTTTTCCCATAGAAGATTCCTATTTATTGAATCAAATGCAGCACTTAAATCAATAAATGCAGTGTAGAGCTGTCCACCCTTCGCGGTATATTTTGTTATAAGGTGAGACAAAGTAAAACAATTATCAATAACTGACCTTCCTTATCTAAAGCCTGCTTGCTCTTCTGCTAGGATAGAGTTTTGTTCAGCCCAATCCTCTAATTTCTGGAAAAGAAGCTTGGAATAAATTTTTGCAGGAATATCAATTAAGCTGATTGGCCTATAATTTCTGGGATCCCCCCGGTCACCCTTTTTAAAAAGTGGGACTACTATACTGAGTTTCCAGCCGTTAGGAATACGTCCTGTGTTATTTATATGGGTAAACAAGCCAGCAAATACAGTGGCCCACCAATCAACATTATCCTTAAAAAGCTCAGGTGGCAAAAAATCTTCTCCAGGAGCTTTATTGTTCTTTAATGACTGTATAAGAGGCTTTATTTCCTGCATAGTAACAGGTGGCCATATAGGTAAGTCATCAAGATTCCCGAAGGAATTTCCTACGTAGGACGTTCTACCTTCTTTTGTCTCTTCCTTAAATAGATCATAATAAAAAACCTCCCAAGCCGAGGCAGATATAGGTATCTCCAAGTTTTAACCTGGATTTCTTAGTCTGCCAGAGACTAACTGCCAAAAGTGTGCCGAGTTTTTGTTCCTAGCTGCCAATTCCAAATCTGCCCAACTTTTAGCAACATAGCTAGCTTTCTTTGCTGTGATTAATTTTTTATATTCTCTCCTAATATAAAGTTTAGATGTGTAAATTCCGCAATCTGGAGTGTCATGTGCCTTTCTCATTTGTTTTCTCAGTCTCTTCCTCAACACTCTGCACTCTTCATCAAACCACGGGGCTTTTTTGTTCCTTAAACTTTTTGATCTAACTTTAGACAATAACAAGGGTTTGATATGAGAGCAAATGGTCTGATATGCACACATGACAGAGTCGATATTCACCTCAGGAAGACAGATCATATTCCCCAGTTCCCTTCCCACATTAGAGTTCAGGACAGACTTGATGGACGTTGTATCCACTTGCTGCCATCTTAATCTTTTCTCTTGAACTATATCCAAATTCTGCATTTCCTGCTTGTCTGCCTGGGTTACTGGTCTTAAGTCAGATTCTAGGATTACCTGTGTGGATACAGGTTGGTGATCACTATCTTCTCTGATAATTACTGAGATACCAGGGAACAGGTGAACAATTTGTCTCGACACACAGATGTAATCAATCACACTACCAGCATTATAACTGAAGAACGTACAGGGATATAAAAGTCTGGGGTCGCTAGCCCAAATGCATACATTAGCCCCAACAGACTTTGACCCACTTTATTTACTTTCTTATCACTGGAGGACCACCAGTATGTCTCTTGGAGTTCATCCTCTACAGCCTTTGCGGGTATTGAACCAATTCTAGCGTTAAAGTCGCCCATCATAATAATTGGAGCATTCGGAAATCCTGAACTCAAATCCTCCATCATATGTTCCAGAAGTGACCAAATGTTAGTAGAATAATACTGGGAACTTACTGGGGGAATATAAACATTTATTAGGATTAAAGTTGAATTTGGCGTACTTAACTTAACTGCTAAACAATTTGAAGTGACATCAGCAATTTTCACTAATTCACCTTCCCATCCTAAATCTTCTTTTACAAAAATTGCTAAACCACCAATTGCTCTTCCCTTATCTCTTATTTTACGGGCAGGTTGAAACCAAAT
Organism: Shinisaurus crocodilurus; assembly: GCA_021292165.1. NCBI lineage: Eukaryota > Metazoa > Chordata > Lepidosauria > Squamata > Shinisauridae > Shinisaurus > Shinisaurus crocodilurus. The sequence goes on from CM037882.1 coordinate 15,438,922, forward strand.
TTTGTACCCAGGCAATAAATCCTCCTCTTTAGTTGTAAGCCAAGTTTCTTGAAGTGCAATCAGATCAAAGCTGGCTAGAAATTCAGTCAAATCATTACCTTGATGACAAGTCTTCCAGCCAGCAATGTTCCAAGACAGAATTTTAACTGGCAAAGTTATAGACTGCTGTTGGTAACTATTCGGAGGCAATTGTGACTTCGGACCATACTCTATATCTGAGGGGAAGGAGGAGAAACTGATATTAAGTCCCCCATCCCTATAATAACATTGTGCTACAGGATGCCATCCTGATCCTGATTTAACTGGCCTTTCTGGCTGGACAGACTCAAGGCACACAAGTTCATCTTTAAATGGGCTCAGTTTGCTGACATTAGATCTTATTGGATAAATTATATCTATTCTGGGTTGCTCTGGATTGTTTGGCTTTATATTACATCCCAGTTCTTCTTCTTCCAAGTACCTCATTGCAAGCCAATTTGTACCACTACAAAGGCCCCCCTTTGTGAGCTTAGATGGTGTATTATGAATTCTCTTGACTTGGTTCAGAACCAAGTCAGGTGTCAAGGGGTCTTTTTTTACTTCCTCTGTTCTCTCACCTTTCACATTGTCAAAAAATCCCTCACCCACCAGTCCTTCACCTTGTCGAATTTTTTCTTGTCTGTCAACTCCTAACGCATCCACCCTCAAATGTCTGCCTATCTCAGTTTCCACATTTGTATCTACAAGTTTGACCGCTGCACAGGACTGCTGTTTTGTTAAACTGTTTCTCAATAAATCTAATCTTTTCAGGATCTCCACCTGAACAATGTTTGGCAGTGACCAAAATGAATTAAATAAAGCTCTCTCCTCTGGAGAAAAGGCTCCGGCACTTTCAGTAATGATTTGTTGCGGATCATGGTTAGGGACCGATTCTTTCAGTATTGATACCAAAGTCTCTGACTGACAATGGGTGGGGGCAGAATCTAGGGTACAGTTTAAATCAATAAGATTTTCAATGCTTTTCACAGTCATATGATCAGAGCCTTTATGACCTGCAGTTGCAGTACCATATACAGAAACTGGTGTTGCCTGATTCTCAAAGAATCTTGCAATAACCAGCCTGTCTTCTAAAAAGACCTCCTTGGCCCTATAAATTACGCTAGCAATATTCCGATCTTTAAATGTTACTACAGCCCGGGCACTAATTCCATTAAAATACAGATATTCTATAAAAACAATATCTTTGAAGTTCAGTGTTCCTGGGAAGACCCCATTTAAGACATAAAGGAAATGTGCCATACGCTCTGGCTGTGTAAGGGAACCCTTAGGTTTGGGGTAGTTGGGAAAAACTAGCTTTTGTGGGATCAGCACAAGATTCCAACACATTCTCTCATATATAACCGGCTGGGACTCTACAAAATAAGATATTGGGGCCAACTTGTTAGTGCAAACATCATCCTTCCTCTTTGCCCTGCTACTGCCAAGTACTTTTACCCATGGATCTTGCATCTCATTCAGGTCAGGAGCATTAATTACTTTTCTCTCTGTCTCACCTTCTTCCTCAACTATCCGCCCTGAGTTAACCACAATAGCTAGACCTTTTTTCTTTTCCCTTTTTTCTTTCCCCACCTTCTGCGATGACTTGTTAGAATCTGAATTTGATTTTAACTCTGCACTCAGTTTGAACAGCCTCTCTAAATCCTTTTTCTGGCAACGGTGTACTTTTTTCTCCCGCTTTCCAATATTTTTAATATTTTTACTTTTCGTCTGCTTTTTACAAATTCCCTTCCGATCTACTTTGTTGACATCTTTAATATGGGTCAGTGAGGAATTCTTAGTTATCGTCCTAACTTGAGTAATGTTTTTATCAATTCCTGTTAACACGGGACCCATCTCATGAGATTTATAACTTTCAACCAATGTTGTTAACAGACCATTACATACAGAGAGAAAGTTTTTAATAAGGGCTAATTCCCTGTATACCAAAAGGCACCATCCTTCAATTAAGTGATTAGCATTCTCTGTTTCCTCTGTTTGAGTAGAAATTGATCTGTGTTTTGGGGTTGAGACGTTATATGCCAACTCAAGAATCTGTCTCTGCATCAGTTCTTCAATTGATTCCACTTTATCCAATGTTTCATCCTCACCCACCTGATGCAGTTCCTTGATGGAGGACATGTATTCAGCAAGGGCCAACTCTGAGGCCAGATCTAACAAAGCTCTCGGTGTCCTAGGCTGTTGTATGGTCCCTTTAAGGTCCACTGACCAATCCAATACAGAGTGCATAGATGGTAATTCATCCTGAGCAGACTTACACAGCACATTCTCGGTCTCCTTCTCCACCTCCTCATGTTTAAGAAATTGGGTAATTTTAATTTGTCTCTTCCGTGGTTCAGGGGGGCCATTCTGCGGGCTGGGAACAATCCCTAGCTCTTTATACGTTCTTCTGGTAAACACCATTCTCCCAACAATTGAGTCAGCTCTTCACTTTAATCCCACTCCTGCTGCATGACTGCTTGATTTTAAACAAATGATAAGCTCCCTCGTAACAATTATCTTCTCAATGTAGACATGGCAGGTCAGTTATCTGTAGACACACGCAGACCTGGCAATAGGCCCACACAAACTTTTGCAAGCCTTCTTACAGAGTTCCAAACAACTATAATTTTGGCAGCAAAATTATAAATTCTGCAGCAGGACTATCGACACTCCTATCTTTAATGTGCTGTTGTATGAAAATATTCATCCACAAAGCTGGGTCGAGGGGGGGAGACTACTTCAATGGCAAATAAAGCAAAACCAGCAATTCAAGCCTTTGCGTCCTTTGAAAGTAGTAAAACACAGTTTCTTCACTCACAGAAATAGCAGTTGGCTAAACAGGCAGCTCAAAAAAGAAAAGCAAATAAGATTCCAAGGCCGTAAAATAGTAAAAATAAAACATTTAGATAAAAAATAAAACATTTAGATAAAAACAGCGGAGCTCACCAAAACACAGCCACCCTAGCAGGAAGAACCAATAGAGGGGATCTACAATGCTGCAACATTTTATTGCAGGTCCCTCTTGTATAATAAAAAATAGTTATATAAAATTTTATCCCACCTTTTAGGAAGCCTCTTCAAAAGATGACTTAATAATAATAACAATAATAATAAGGAGGAGGGCTGAGCTGGATTGGGACCGTGGCATGGGAGATGGGGGCTTTACTCCAATGGGAGTATTCCTCCCATTGTGAATAGTGCGTGTGTATATCGGGGATGGGGGGGATAATTCTGACCAAGACTGAGGTGTGGGCAAGGGGTTAAAGCCCCATATGCCACGGCTCCAATTTGGCTTGTCCCATGCCCACACCGGCTTTTTGTTTATGAAGAATCAACTTTTCAAGGGCAAGCTCTGTGACGAATGTCACATCTGGTTTGGTCCTGCTTGTGGACTTCTCACAGGCATCTGGTTGGCCGCTGTGTAAACAGAATGGTGGACTAGAGGGGCCTTTGGTCTGATCCGGCATGGCTCTTCTTATGTTCTTAACCTGTTCTGATGCTCCCTTTTCTCCCTGGAGCATCAAATCGCTCACCTTTTGGATTTTCTCCTTATCCAAACAGGCAGTGGGAGGCGTGGTGCGGAGGAGACAAGCCAGCCGGAAAATTCCGGAGAATTGCAACCATATTGGATGGTGTCAGGAAGCGCTGAGCCAAACGTTTCCTGCTGTTCTGACCCGGGAAACACTTCTGTGAGCCGGCAGGGAAGCAGCTCCCTGGACCAGGAAGGGGATGCATCTGTGCATTGCCGGCAGGTCTACCAGCCACTCAACGACCGACTCGCCCGGCAAAGGATCTCCAAAGGCGGGAGGGAGAAGACGTGCATCGAATGCGGGAAAGCCTTTCGGTGGAGAGCCGAGCTGGTTGCCCATGAACGGGCGCACACTGGGGAGAAGCCGTACGAATGTTTGGACTGTGGCCGGAGCTTCAGTTACAAATCCCGACTGATCGCCCATAAGAAAATGCACACGGGCGAGAAGCCATATAAGTGCCCCGACTGTGGGAAAAGCTTCAGTCGGCAGCCCCACCTGATTGCGCACGAGAGGGTCCACACGGGAGAGAAGCCGTACACATGCTCCGAGTGCGGGAGGAGCTTCAGCGACCGGTCAAATCTGAATACCCACAAGCGGACCCACACCGGGGAGAAACCCTACCGGTGTTCACACTGTGGGAAAAGCTTCAGCCAGAGCTCGACCTGCATGAAACACGAGAGGATCCACACGGGAGAGAAGCCGTACAAATGCTCAATGTGCATCAAGAGCTTCTGCCAGCGATCGCAGCTGATTAACCACGAGAGGATCCACACGGGAGAGAAGCCATACAAGTGTTCTGTCTGTGGGAAAGAGTTTAGCCGCAGGACGGACCTTGTCACTCATCAGAGAAGACACACGGGAGAGAAGCCGTATAAATGCTTGGAGTGTGGGCGGAGCTTCAGCGCAGGATCAAGCCTTAATGAACATAAGAGGACCCACACTGGGGAGAAAGTGCGGTGTTCGCACTGCAGCAAAGGTTTTGCTCACCTTTCGGACTGTATGAAACACGAAAGAACCCACACACCAAAATAATTATACTAGTGTACTGAGCAAAGCAGACGCTTTCGTTGGACTGCATGTACTCCATGTTCTAAAAAATATATATCAAGCAGAATTCTGCAGCTTGCATAACTTATGCATATTTTTTCTCTTCCTTTGCATAATTTATTCTATTTCCCCCCCACTTAAGCCCCCATCCCTCTGATCCCAGAGAATCTTATTCAGCATCTCCTCTGGCTTCTGAGGTTTTGGCAAGCATTGCTCACATGCTTTCAAACATACCTTCACATCCATGAGGGCTAGAAACTTGATTATTCTAAAAAAATGAAATCTGAGATTCTCAGGAAACAGAATTCTGCAGCTAGTACCAAATAAGAAGTGAGGATGAATTTGGGCTCTGTGTATATCTTACGTTGCTGTTCTGTAAGAGCACAGAACAGCAACATAACATATATACCCAGATTCTCCCTCACTTCTTATCTATAATTTATAATAATAAAAGAGGGTGTCTGTCTGTCTGTCTGTCTGTCTGCACAATGGCAGTATGATCGTGAAACATAGACAAGTGAACCTAAGCATGTGTACTAAGGGGACCCTAGGGGTGCGCTACCTTGGGGTTATTTTGTTTTTAAAATGCATTAATTAATTTTAATCAATTTTAATGTGTCTGTGTGGTTTAAACCTGCAGTAACATAATCAGTCACTAGGTGGCAGACTTCCCTAACCAGCAGAGAGCTTTGCACTCCAAAGGCAAGTGAGATTAGTAGGCTGAGGGACAGAGTTATAGGCCTGCTCCTCCCCCATGCTGTAGGGCAGACTGCCCCCACCCCAGAATGGAGTGGACAGACCCCTCTCTCGGGCTATAGGGGTGCACCGTGGCAGGGGTGGTGCCTAGGAGTGCCAGCAGGTGTGCCTTCACTCTGACGGGCTGGGCAGAATGTGACCAACTCTGACATCTGCATAAGTTTGTTCGAAGGCTTCACTGTATCAAACTTAGGGTCATTCCACCCCATGTGAAGCCAGGTCCATGCACCAGTGCAAAACAGGAAAATTGACACTGCCTGGGAGCTGCATCTGACTGTGGTGGAAAGAGCTGAATTCAGAAACTGAATCTTGTTGTGCATGCAAGAAGCTCGATAAGGGGGAGGATACAGGTGTTGAGAGTCTAGAATACAGTACTTGAGTTTATTTATATGTTTATTTACTGCATTTTAATCCCACTTTTCAGACAATTATTTTCTGCCAAAGCAGCTCACATCAATTAAAAAAAGAGCAGCAGGCCCTGCCATCAGACTTACACACTAAAAAGACAAGAGACGCAAGGGAAGGGGAGTGTTGGGAGAAGGAAGAGGAGGGAGATCCCTTTTTCAAGGCCAAAACAAGGGTTGAGCTACAAGCAGGCACTGAAATGCACTTCAGGCCAGGCTGATTTTCCCTTGCTGGTATTCCTGTTTCCATAGCAATTGGTGGTTGTTTGGCCGATGGCTGGGGCCAGAGCATTCTTTTCCTCTTCTGCAGTCCCAGAGCAGCAGGCTAGTCGGAGCTGATGTTTCTTTCTGGCAGGGCTGTGGAAGCGAGCTCCCTGCTGCTGATGGTTCTCTGGCTGATCGCAGGGCCAGGGGTGTCGCCCCTTGGCTGGATGCTTTTCCTGGGAAGCAGGAATAAGGCAGCCTTATTTAATTGTTCACGACGTTATCTCGCTCTTCCTTCAAATGTTGTTGCTAGTGGCATATGTGGTCCCTGTTGTTCTTGCCCCCTGCAACAACCCTGCGAGGTTGGTTAGGCTGAGAGCTGGTGACTTTCTGGTCACTCAATGAGGTCTGAATGACTGCAAAGTCCATCACAGCAGTCCAGCCTTCCCCAGCCTAGCACCCCTCAGATGTGTCGGGACTCCCAGTGGCCATGTTGGCTGGGGATGATGGGAATTGTCATCCAAGTAACTACAGGGGCGCTGGATTGGGGAAGGCTGTTTTAGTCAATGGACAGCCAGTGGCCATGTTGGCTGGGGAAGATGGGAATTACAGTCTAAACACTTCTATGGGGGGCGCCGGGTTGGAGAATGCTGCTTCAGGCAATGGATGGCCCTTGGCCATGCTGGCTGGGGATGATGGGAATTCTAGTCCAAAAACATCTGGAGGGAACTGAGTTGGGGAAGGCTGGCCTAAAAGTTAGGGCAATCATCTTCAATATTTTCAGACCCAGGACTCCCGTTTAACCCCAAGCCTGCGCTGCAGGACCCATTTCAAGGTGGCTGCTTTGTTTCTAAATCAGAGGCATTAAAAATGTTAATGCCGTCTTCGGTTGCATGCATTAACAGCATTAATTGCATGAACAAAAGCATCAGGTCCAGGTCATGGGAGGCACGGTTCCGCTGCTCTGTTCTGCGCTTGGGTGCATTTGGTGTACCGTGCCCAGTCCCGGGCGCCCCAGTTTAAGAAGGGCGTTGACAAACTGGAGGGTGTCCAGAGGAATGCAGCCAGGATGGTGTGAGCGGGCAGGAAACCGAGTCCTATGAGGAACAATTGAAAGCGTGGGTATATTTAGCCTCGAGAGAAGATTGAGGGGAGATACGGGAGTTGCCTTCAGATATCGGAAGGGCAGTGTCGCTCCGAAGAGGGGTCTTTCCAGGCAGGGGCCTCCTAGCGCTACCAGTCAGAATACAGGCTGCAGTATTATCCCATCTTTTATTTATTCCACCTTTTCCTCCTCAATGGATTTATTTTCTGGAAAGAAAAAAAGGCGGAAGCAGCAGTGGAAAAACGGAAGGGTTACATACGAGTGGAAGATGATGTCCGGACCCAGTATAAAACTCTGCGAGTGAGGGAGCGCGATGGCATGATAAATGCCTCATCTGGAAGCACCCTTAGGGCGCAATCCTATGCATGTTTAGGCGACATGCATAGGATTGCGCCCTTATTTTCTGTTGCTCCAGCCGGCAGGGGTAGAACCAAGGGGTGGAAATTTAAGAGAAGCAGATTTCGGCCAAACATTCGGAGAAGATTCGTAACAGTAAAAACTGTTAGCCAGCGCAACAGGCTGCCTCGGGAGGCGGTGGGCTCTCCTTCGCTGGAGGTATTGAAGCAGAAGGTGGGCAGCCATCGGTCAGGGAGGTTCTTGTGGCGTCGCAGATCCTGCACTGAACGGGGGCTGGGCTAGGTAACCTCCCAAGGTCCCTGGCAATGCTATATTGTTACGATTCCGTGTTCACATCGGTCTGTCAGTTTTTCTCCTCGTCTCCCCCCTTTCCTAGGGTCAGACTTACACATGTCACTAAATCCGCCTTTGTGATTGGGGGATTCACCCCCCCTTTTTTAATCAATAGCTAGCGGGTGGGTAGGAATCCAGATAAGGGCTTGGAATAGATGGATCGGGGTTAACCCTTTCCCTGTGCCGTTTTCCCTCCAAAAATACTCCCACCCAAAAAATATGCTATTTGTCCCCTTAACAAGCTTTGGGGGCAAGTCGCAGCTTCAGAGAAGTAATTTTCCTCAGGGATATGGGGTGGGGGAAGTTAACCCCCTTTCCCTGCACGTATACCAAGATGTGGATCAGACCCCCTTCCCATGGCTGCCTTCAGGGTTTTTTTTAATTATTATTTTTAAAGAATACTTTTCATGGGTTGTATTCAGTGTTCGTTCTACTCAGAGTTGACCCATTGAAATGAACGGCACTTAGGTTAGAGGAAAGTATGAGAGAACTGGAACACTGGATACAGCCCCAAAGACACATTTCGTATCACATCTAGTTTGAACCGGGTACTGTAGTTTGAGTGGTGATGGCCACCAATTTGGAGGGCTTTAAAAGGGGATTGGACCAATTCATGGAGGAGAAGGCTATCAATGGCTACTAGTCCTGATTGACTAAATGTTACCTCCAGTATCAGAAACAGTATGCCGCATCCCCTTTTAAAGCATACTGTATGCCTGTGTGCACCAGTTACTGGGGAACATGGGCGGGAAAGTGCTGTTGCGCTCATGTCCTGCTTGGACTGTTTTGGACGTTGACTCCCATCAGCCCCAGCCAGCAGAAGCAATGATCAGAATCGTGGGGTTTGTAGTCCAAAAAACACCTGAAGGAGAGTCACAAGTTGGGTGTGTGTGTGTGTGTGTCATTTTTTAATTTATTTATTTTTTAAATTACTGTATTTCATCAACGAACAATGCAACATGAAAACATAACTTGACACCAAGGATGAAATAACCTATCAACAATGACCTGGATATAGCAACACAGATATATAGAACTGCAGGGCTAAACTTCCTCCGGAGGGTCTACCAATCTAAATTTTGCTAGGGAGTATGAATTAGGTCTTTCCAGATGGCTACACATGATTGTGGAGGTCCCCCCCCCCCCAATCGCTCTGAAGTTGGGGCGGGTCATAACACCTCAGTCAGGGCATCTTCTTTCTGTTTCCCCGTCCAAAGGTTAAAATGACCGAGTCCTGGTTCCTAGAGAGTAATGGGTTTGGGAGTGAGGGGAGTATCTTTTCTGTTTGCCCGCCCAAGAGTTAAAATGACAGAGCCTTGGTTCCTAGAGAGTAATAGATGTGGCCGAGGAGGAGCGGAGGGAGCGTCTTTTCCGCTTCCGCTGCGTGGGGCCAATGGCGTCTCACTTTCCCAGGGAGCCTCATCAGAGCGAAGTACTTTTGCAAGACTTCCAAGGAGGACCTGGTGAGTTAAGGTGGTGACGATGATGAGGGCTTTGGTTTTGACCTATAAAGCCTTACGCGGCTCGGGACTGCGATACCTGACGGAGCTCTTCTCCCGGCATGAGCCTACCCCTCAGGCTCTGAGGGAGACAACGAAGGAGAGGGCCTTCTCGGTGGTGGCCCCCCAATTTTGGAATGATCTCCCCCATGAGGCCCGCCTGGCACCAACATTGTTATACTTTTCGGCGCCAGGTTAAAACCTTATCTCAGGCATCTGGCAGCATATGATGAGGTCTTGAATTTTTCTTCTTGATTGTTTAAAATTGTTTTTAGATATGCGAGTCCCTCTCTGTGTTGTATGTTTATATGTTTGTATGTATATGGTTTTTATAATGTATTTTTAAAGGTTTTATTCATTGTAAACCGCCCAGAGAACTTCAACTATTGGGCGGTATAGAAATGTAATAAATGAAATAGATGGATGATCAGTGAAGGCTGGTGGCTCCAATGTCAGTGGGGCAGTGTATCCACTCCGGGTTAGAGTAAAACTTTTAAGGAGCTATCCATGGTGCTGAACCCTAGCCATCGCCCCAAAGTAGGTTCAGCACCATGGATAGCTCCTTAAAGGTTCAGCCTGCAACCTTCAGTGGATATACCACCCCACTGACATTGGAGCCACCAGCCTCCACTGTGGATGATGATGATTCTGATGGAAAAGAAAGGAAGACAGACAGATAGATAGATAGATAGAAAAGTGTGTGTGCACATGGAGAGAGAGGATGGATGTTCTAGTGAAACCAGGGGTGGAAAAATAAAACAGGCAAGAAAGTGAGAGATGGCTGGGGAAGGTCAGACACATAAAATCCAGCCTCTTTGAACAGGGAAGGAATTGGAAATGGGAAGGAAAGAAGGACCCTGTTGGTGCCAAGAGATGCTGCAGGGGGGCCTGCCCAAAGAGGCACTGTTGTGGGGGAGATGGTGGAGGAAGGGAAGGGAAGGGAGATGGAGGGGAATAAGGGAAACAGTGTGGCACAGTGGTTAGAGTGTTGGACTTGGGAGATCTGGGTTTTAGTCCCCACTCAACCATGAAGCTCACTGGGTGACTTTGGGCCAGTCACTGACTCTCAGCCTAACCTACCTCACAGGGTTGTTGTGAGGATAAAATGGAGAGGAGGAGGATTATGTAAGCCGCCTTGGGTTCCTTTCAGGAAAAAAGGTGGGGTATAAATATAATAAATAAATAAATAATAAACATACCTGCTTGTTTTGGTTACATATATTTAGGCTTTGCTTTATAGCGGGGTCAAACAAAACTGGAGAACATCCAAAATGGCCAATAAAGGACTAAAAAGACAAAGTCTCAGGATGTTGAAAAAATATGTAGTTTAATTCCAAGGAGTAGCCCTATGCGTTTTGGCCCTGAATTATATATATGTATATATATATATGGGCCTTCTTCATGGGTCTGTATTTGTAAAAGTGCCTGCAGAGATTTCTGAAAAAGATGAATCCTCAGCATCAGCATTCTGAGATGTCGTCTCTTTATTTGTTTTGCTTTAGAGCGGCCTTCCTCCAACCTGGCCCTGTCTGGATGGGTGGAACTACCACTCCCATCATCCCCAGCCACCAAGCTGGATGGGGATGGTGGGAGTTATAGTCAACATGTCTGGAGGGCACAGTGGCCAGGATCCAACGGGGCACTTGCGCCCCTGCCGATTTTCCTGCACCCCGCCAATTCTGTTGCGGAAGCAGCCCCACCACCACCACTTCTGCAAAGGTGATTTAGCACTTCTGGGGGCAATCTGGAATGAGCGGAAATCCTCATTTCTGGAAGGAGACAGGTCATCACAGCTCGCATAAGGGAGCTCCACCAACCCGCCTCCTTCCAGGAACAAGCATTTCCACTCATTTGGGGGCTTCCTCTAAGGAGCACTAAATTTCTGTTGCATAAGTGGTGAGTCCCTCTTGCGGAAGGGAATCTGCAGGACAGAAGGAAATTGGTGGGGACAGAAGTGCCCTGTTGGATACGGCCCTAGGTTGGGGAAGGCTGCTTTAGAGCCAGGGGGGTGTCAGTGATTACAGTAGGGGTGGGCAACTTGTAGACCTCCAGATGTTTTGACCTACAACTCCCATCATCCCTCACTGTTGGCTATGCTGGCCAGGGCTGATGGGCATTGTAGGCCAATTAGATATGAAGCAATGATTATTTCTTTGTTTCCTTTTTGTTGTGACTTTCTATAGCTATCTAGCTTTGATAATAATGATGTTACAAATGAATGGAAGTGGTGGGTGTATGAATGTATTGGTGAACGGTGGTGTACAAGGGTTGTAAATAAATTAAAATTATAAATATTAACCAGGTTAGCTGCTGCTGCTATCATCATCATCATCATCATCATCATCATCATCATCATTAGAGCCAGTGTGGCATAGTGGTGAAAGTGCTGGACTGGGGCTCAGGAGACCCAGGTTCTAGTCCCCGCTCAGCCATGAAGCTTACTGGGTGACTTTGGGACAGTCACTGACTCTCAGCCCAAGCTACCTCACAGAGTTGTTGTGAGGATAAAATGGAGAGGAGGAGGAGATTATGTAAGCCGCCTTGGGTTCCTTGTAGGAAAAAAGGCAGGATATAAATAGAATAAATATAGTAATACCTTGGATTGCAAGTAACTTGGTCTGAGAGCGTTTTGCAAGACAAGCAAAAAATTTTGAAAAAATTTGACTTGATAAACAAGCAAGGTCTTGCAAGACAAGTAGTGTAGGGATGTAACCGCTCGCCTCGAGCGAGCGTAGCGGGCCAAAATCGGCCCCGCTCATGCCCGCCAGAGACTCGCTTTGATATAAGAGTGTTTTGGATTACAAGCATGGTTCCGGAACGAATTAGCATAATTCGTTCCAGAACCGTGCTTGTAATCCAAAACACTCTTATATCGAGGCGAGCGGTTACATCCCTACACTTGTATTTCAAGACGTTGCTTGTTTATCAAGTCAAATTTTTTTAAAAAAATTTGGTTGTCATGCAAAACGCTCTCAGACCAAGTTACTTGCAATCCAAGGTATTACTGTAAATAAATATTATTTCATGTAAGTGGCACTTTACAGAATATAAGGGGCTAGAACCCTGCCCCAAGGAGCTTACAATCTGCAGCTTGAGACAGGGGAAACAACAGAGGATAGGAAGGGAGAAGGAGGCAGGGGTGAACAGGGCAAGATGATGCAATTGATTTCAGTTGCAGTGGGCTTAGTTCAGTTCAGTTCAGGCTTAGTTAGTGGGATATGGCGTGGGGTAGGAATTAGGGGTAAGGGTGGCTTTTGTGAAGGAAGAGAGAGATGTCCTGTGAGGTTGGTCCAGATATAAAGGGTGGCAAAGGAAATGGACTGAGTCATTTGAGGGAGCACGAGGGACCTTTGGATGGCTGAGGGCAGTGAGGTTGGAAAGAAGAAGGTCAAGGGCGGGAATGTATTCTGGCAGCTGTCAAGCACTGGTGGAGGGGAGGGGGGGAGAATGAAAAACAGCAAACCCCTCGCTTCCCTCTACTGATGGTAGATCTACTGACTCTCTCTCTCTCTCTCTCTCTCTCTCTCTCTCTCTCTCTCTCATCCCCCCTCCCCCGCTGCCCTTCTCCAGCAGCAGGAACATTAGTTTAGTTTGCACTCTGCGCTGGGAGATACTGGAAAGGGATGGTTTAGCTCCAGGTGTTGAGTTGAAGCCTGAACCGGAAGGGATGAAAATGGAGGACGAAGACCCAGCCAGTTACGAACCAGGGAAAGGAGCAGGAAACGGTTCTGATCCCATCTGGGCCAGGAGCACCAGAGGATTCTGGGAAGGAATGGTTTTGCCACAGGTTAAGCAGGAACCCAGTGAAGGGTTGCAGCAGTGCTGGGAAACCCAGTGGCAGGAGTTCTTGAAGAGGGCGGAGCAGAGTGCCCCACTGGGGGTCGTGTCCATCGAGAGTAGCAAGGATTTTCTGCCCCACGTGGAGAGGGCTGCAGACCCCAGCCAGCCATCTCTGGAAAGGCTCCAATTACTGTCAGGCCTCAGCAGACAAGCCCGCCAGGGGGACAGCAAGGTCTTGGCCAAAGAGGAGGCAGATGGTGGGGGAGTGAAGGAGGAGACCCTGGAGGAGGAGGAAGAGGAGACTGTTGCCGCAGACGTGCAGTGCCAGTGCTTCAGGGAATACTGCTACCAGTTTGCCGAGGGCCCCCAAGAGGCTTGCATCCAACTCCGGGAACTTTGCCTTCGGTGGCTGAAGCCGGAGAAGCGGACAAAGGAACAGATCCTGGAGCTCGTGATCCTGGAGCAATTCCTGACTGTCCTGCCCTCAGAGATCCAGAACTGGGTCAGGGAAGGCAGGCCAGAGACCTGCTCCCAGGCAGTGGCCCTGGCGGAGGATTTCCTGTGGAGGCAGCGAGAGAGGCGAGAGACAGGAAACGCAGGTGAGAGGCTTGGGGTCTGCTATGGAGATGGAGTGAGCATTTCATGGGTATTAGGGCAGGAGAGCAAAGCTGCACATAATTCAGGAACTATAGGAACAAGTGAGACCTGCAACAAAATGTTGCAGTGTATCTGCGCCTCCTAACAGGAGTGCTGCTGTTCAGAGTGCCCGCCAGCCATGTCTGACTCCAGAACACTCCATTCCACTCCTCACCACGAACCCGAGTTTTCCACGTTTTTCTTTTTCAGTAGGCACACTGTGGCTGGTGAGCACGCTCAGTCCTCATTAGACTGCTTTGGGGCAGGGGTTGTCCCTTTAGGATTTTGTTCGGGGTTTTTAAAATATATTTTACTTGTACTTCTGCAAATCTCAGGGTTCCCTCGAGCTTGCTGATGCCTCCCTCTTGTTTCTCAGCGGTCCTGTTTTGCTTCCATTTCTGTTGGCACTCACCACCTATGTTTGCTATTAGAAGGAGTGATGGAATGGAATATAGTCTCTTGTCGGCAGGGAGGACATGTACATCAGTGGCAGTGCACCTGCTTTGCATGCGGAAGGTTCCAGGTTAAGTCCCTTGCATCTCCAGTGGGGGACCAATGTCAGGGAAGTGCTGTTGCCTTCCTGGCCTGTTGGTGGTCCTTTTGGAGGCATATAGCTGGCCACAGTTGGAGACAGGCTGTTGGGTTAGATCAGTGCTTCTCAATTATTTTCTGTCATGCCCCCCCTAGGAAGAAGAAAACATTTCGCGCCCCCCGCGCGACTGTAAATAGTATCATTTGTCTATAAAATTGTTATAAGTACACCTCTGCATAACACTGTATCCTTATTAACGTATAAGAGAATAAAAAAAGAAAGAAATGTGGATCAATTTACAACAAAGAATAGCTTTATTAACTGTAGCAGAAAAGATTTAAAGGAGCACAGGATTTAAAGGAACACAATATTAAAAAAAACTTTTAACTGAGGTCAAACGAGCCCCCCTTTACGGAGCCTCGCACCCCCCCTGGGGGCCCCGCCCCACTATTTGAGAAGCAATGGGTTAGATGGAGCTTTGGTCTGTACTGGCAGGGCTCTTCTGATGTTCTTAAGAGTCGCTGGCTGCATTTCTCTGCCAATTGTTTATCTCCCCTTATCTCTTTTCCCAGCAGCGTATGTTCCTCTCCTTCCCCTCCCAAAACCTAGGGAAGATTAGTAGCTGAAGATATTTTTAAAAGGGTTGCTGGTGTGTATATGTGTAGGGGTGGATTTGCTGGTGAAAATTGGCAGGAGGGGGAGGGTTAAGTGTCCTCTCTCCCCCTCCCCCAGCTATTTTTTCCCTTCAAATGCCCTCACTGCATTTTCATTACCTGTACCATCCACACCCACCCCACACCCACCCCACACCCACCCTTTCCCACTAAATGGCTTCCTTGCTACAATTTCAGGTGCCAAGGGCATTGACGGAGGAAGCGCTTATTTTAGCCAAGGCGAAGAGGGCTCCATTGGACAGCTGGCAGAGGTCGATCATCAGGGAAATCAAACAGGAGAGTGATGGAGATGCCACCTTGGTAGGTAAGGATTCCTCGTGCAGGGACTCAACGGATGTTCAGAGCATCTGATGGAGAAATTGGGACTGCTTGCAGATGCATGAAATAAATTTGTATTCTGAACCAGGTAATTACAAATTTTGGAAACATCACCCATTAGAATGCGTGTGCAGGCAAAAATGTCCGTTCCCCCCTTTCTCCAGGCTTCTAAATAGCGCCCTTGCTCGATCACCTTTGGTGAGTCGGAATTGTCTCCAGGTGACCAGGCAGGGAAACATTACAGTAATTGGCTCTTTCCTTCTTTAGGATCGAAAATGACTAACGTAGCTATGTGTGAGCTACTAAAGCTTTCTGGGGACCAGTCACTTTTTGTTGTTGTTGCTGTCTTTCTCTCTCATTCTTCCCAAGCTGCAGCCTGTGTCGAGGTTTTCTTTCTGCTTGACCAGGGAATGATTCATATTAGGACTACAGCTCTCTCCCGCTTAAAGAAATCTTAGCTGATTGATAGACCAAAACTCATAGGATTTATCTATTAATTAAAAATTGTATAGATCTACATATGAATAGAAATAATATTTCTGAAGAAAGAAACTTAATTTGTTTCTTTCTCTTTAGATCAGTGATCCTCACTGTTTTTTAGGCACTTTGCTCCAAACACTGCCACCGGTATCACTGACAGGCCTTTCCTGGGCTCTCCTCTTCCACCCCTGGTCCAGCGGTAGTGCTGTGCATGGACTCAGCTGGGCAGGGCCTCAGTCAGTCACCAGGCAGGCAAATTTTGACAGGCTCACTTGGTCTTAGGATTGGGATGGATATTTTTCTTGTCACTGAGAGAGTGCTCTGCTCTACTCAGTGCTGCAAAATCTCCCAGTGCAGGTCTATATTCCTCTCTCTCAATCTCTCTCTCCTGCACATTCAGTTTCCCCTCTACCTCCAGTGCCTGTCCTGTGCAACACTGCAGCTAACCAATCACAGTGCTCTTGGCCTCTTGGGCTTCTCCCCCACCACAGCTAATTGGCTGATTGCTCCTGTGTTCTCCTCTTCCCCCCCCCCCGCCCCCCACCGATACCTTACAGTTGAGGAGCAGCATGTCTCCTGACTCTCCAGCCCTGATGCTTCCTCCAGACGCCCAGATCACAGCAGCTGGCCTAGTGCTAAAGCAAAAAGCAAGGCAAAGCTAGAGATGATCTGCCTGACAGTGAGCAGTTGCTACAAAAAAGAGACAGTGACTGGGTTCAGAGAAGATGATAACCACAAACAAGCCACAGTTCACAACCCAACAACAAACCATGGGTTCTCTTCATGGGTTATTTGTGGCTAACATTATTATTTATTATTATTATTATTTGCATTTATCTATTGCCCATCTGGCCGGCAAACCGGCCACCCTGGGCGATGTACAGAAAATAAAACAGAACAAAATACATTAAAACATTTTTCTCCATTAAAATACATTAAAACAGTATAAAATTTTAAAATCTTAGCCCACCCCATATTCCCGCCTGAATAACCAAGTTTTTAATGAGCGGCGGAAGCTCAGCAGAGAGGGGGCATGGCGGAGGTCACTTGGGAGAGAGTTCCATAGTACGGGGGCTGCCACAGAGAAGGCCCTCTTCCTCGTCCTGACCAGTCTAGCTGCTCTGGCTGAAGGGACAAGGAGAAGGCCGTCTGTGGCAGATCTTGTTGAGCGGCCCACTTGGTGTTGCTGGAGACGCTCCTTGAGATAGACTGGACCGGAGCCGTATAGGGTTTTAAAGGTCAAAGCCAACACCTTGAATTCAGCTCGGCAAGCAACTGGTAGCCAGTGTAGCTCCTTGAGCACTGGCGTGACATGGCTTGTTAGCGCAGCTGGGTTCAGACAATAGGATAACCCATGTTTCAACAACAACCCACGGTTCAATGACAACCCACACTCAACCTGTACTCAGCCCTTGAGTGGGTTATCATGTTGTCTGAACCCAGCCCGAGAGTGAGTGAATGAGAGAGAGAGCAGCAAAGACCCACACTTGAGGTGTTTGGGAGCCCACTGAGGCCCTCGGGCCTTGCAGTGAAGAACACCTCTTTAGATGATATCATTGTGTATATTTTATATTGCATTTTATTGTATTTCTTATTGAATGTTGTAAACCGCCCAGAGAGCTTCAGCTATTGATAATAATACAGTAATGCCTTGGATTACAAGTAACTTGGTTTGAGAGCGTTTTGCAAGACAAGCAAATTTTTAAATATTTATTTAATTTTTTCTGACTTGATATACAAGCGACATCTTGCAATATAAGTACTGTAATACCGCTTAAATTAAAAATCTCTGTACAAATTTTTTTGGGGGGATTTTGTTTTGATATAAGAGTGTTTTGGATTACAAGCATGTTTCCGGAACGAATTATGCTCTCAATGCAAGGCATGACTGTAATAATAATAATAATAATAATAATAATAATAGCAGCCTTTGATTTAGAAGAGGCATTCCCTCCCTCCTATGTTAGAGAGAGTGAAGGGGGGTGTTTTCCGATTTGAGGCTTGCCACCTGCAGCTTTTCTACTTGTATTAACAATAATAAATATCCGCTGCCCTATGAATTAGGGCACTTTTTAAATATTTTTTTTTAATGGATTATGTGTACACACCAGCCATCCCTTGCCTGGTGCCCTCCAGATGTTTTGGACTACATGCCCCATCAGCTTTAACCATAATGACCAGTGGTCAGGGATGTTGGGAGTTGTAGTCCAAAAACATCTTGAGGACAGCCGGTGGGGGAAGGCTGATATATATAGCAAAAGTGATCTCAGTTCAAGACGATGGTCTTGAAAGGGGGCAAAGAAACGGATTAAATGAAGAAATACATTCTCCGAGTGTTGCTCCTTTGGTATCGGTAGCCAAAGTGGCAACATCCACACTCATGAGGAAGGCAGGGAGGCGTCAGCAGGCTTGGGAGAGGTTTGCAGAAGTACAACAGATATCTAGGCAGGGGAATACCTCCCCCAAATAAACCTCCCAGAAACAACCCAGCGAAGACTGAGCATTCCTAGTGGCCGTGGAATGGTGACTGAGGGGTGGTGGATGGATATCAAGGGAGATAGAATGGAGCGTCTTGGAAAGTGCATGGCTGGCTGGAAGGCTGAACATGAGCAGGCCACACTGCAGCATTTTGTTGCGGGGTCCCACAGCAGCATTTTGTTGCAGGTCCCACATGTCTAACCTAATTAGTACTTTTTCCTTACTCCAGCAGGCAGTGATGTGAAATCACGCCAAAAGGATCAAACTCAGCCCAAAACGTCTGGAGCTTGGGAACCCTCTGGGATGTGGCCCAGGGAAGCCAAACAGAACGTTTCCCGCTGCCCAAATCAACGAGAAGCTTCTCAGAGCCAGTGGGAAAGTTTCGCAGAGAAGGAAAGGGGGGAATTCATTAACTGTCAGGGCCAATACGAGGAAGTCGAGGTGCTGAGAGTCCTCAAGGGCCAGCAAGAAAAACCAGGCATCGAACGCGGAAAAGACTTCATGAAAAGACCCCGGGTGAAAAAAAAACAGTGCAAGTGCCCGGATTGCGGGCAAAGCTTTAACAACAGGTCGGTCCTCATTACCCACCAGAGGATACACACAGGAAAGAAGCTGTACAAGTGCTCCAACTGTGAGAAGAACTTCCGCCAGCAGTCGCAGCTCGTGAGACACGAGAGGATCCACACGGGGGAGAAGCCCTACAGGTGCCCGGACTGTGGGAAAAGCTTCAACCGTACCTCGCACCTGGTCCTGCACAGAAGGACCCACACGGGGGAGAAGCCATACACCTGCGTGGACTGTGGGAAGAGCTTTTGCAGGAGCAACATCCTCGCCATCCACCAGAGGACCCACACAGGCGAGAAGCCGTACGCCTGCCCCGACTGCGGGAAGAGCTTTCGCCAGCAGTCGCAGCTCGTGAGCCACGAGAGGATCCACACGGGGGAGAAGCCATACAGTTGCCCCGACTGTGGGAAAAGCTTCAACCGAAGCTCGCACCTGGTCTTGCACAAACGGACCCACACGGGAGAGAAGCCGTACACCTGCACGGACTGCGGGAAGAGTTTTTGCAGGAACAACGTCCTCGCCATCCACCAGAGGACCCACACGGGTGAGAAGCCCTATGACTGCCCTGACTGTGGGAAGAGCTTCAGTGACCGGTCGCACCTTATCAGACACCAGAGAATCCACACGGGCGAGAAGCCCTACATCTGCGCCGACTGCGGGAAGAGCTTCAACGACACGTCGAGCTTCATCATGCACAAGAGGACCCACACGGGGGAGAAGCCCTATGTGTGTGCCGACTGCGGGAAGAGCTTCAACGGCACGTCAGCTCTCGTCCGGCACAAGAGGATCCACATGGGCAAGAAGCCCTATGCGTGTGCCGACTGCGGGAGGAGCTTCAGCGATGCCTCAGGGCTCATCGTGCACCAGCGGACCCACACGGGGGAGAAACCATATGAATGCTCCATCTGCGGCAGGAACTTTAATGACCTCTCAAACTATAATAAGCATCAGGCGCTGCATGGAGAAAGCGTTAGCTGAAAAATGCTGTCAGAATAAGAGCTTTCTTCGTGGGGCTTCTACATGTACAACAGATGTGTGGAGGGGGGTGAGGGGCAGGGCCCCCGCACATCCTTGGCGTTGCGTGCCAGCGCTGCCATCCACACATTGAGCGAGTTGTGGGGAAAATGAGCACCTTTGTGCATGAAGTTGTATGCACATATATGCTCCATGTGATCATATAGGGCTTCAGCTCACCAGTCCCGGTTGTGTGGAGAGCCTCCAAAACTGGGAGTGCCAAACCTCTTTCATCCCAAGGGCCTTGTTCCATTTCAGAGAAGGTATCCGGGGCCACATTCCAGTAGTGGGCGTGGCCAAAGGCAAAAGGGGGCAGGGCCAAAACGACCAGCATGTCTTAGCTGAAAACTCTTCCTAAGCCTCAGGAGAGGCATTTCAACCTTTTAGAATGTGTGTGTGTTGGGGGGGGGGGGGACTGCACAATAGCCGGGAAACCATCAAATGATCGGGGCAAAGGGGGTTGCGCTAGGTGTTAAGAATAGCAGCTGGGACTACAGGGTGAGATGCAGGCTGAGACTCAAAAAACCCACATGCAATTTTTAGAACGCCTTTATTGCGATAGAATGCAGTTCCGTTCAATCCATGCACACCTTCCACATTCACTCAACGTGGGAACGGCAGAGCCTGACGGCCAGCCAGGGTTGTACACTTGGAAGCGGGAGCCGTGCTGAGCGCAACTGCTTCTCCGGTGCCCGTGCCTTCCTCCTCAGAATTCTGCTGATGTTTCTGTATCAAAAATACTTTTTCTCCCAAGCCTTTGCCCGATGTGGAAAAACACGCCTGTTGACCACATGTCCTGGTCATGATTGGGGGGTTTTTCTGGAAACTCTGCTGTTTGATGCTAAAGGGTTTGATTGAAAGAGTTTGTTGTTTGATGCCTTTCCCCTAGAAGCCTCGACCACCACTTCACCTGCTGAATTATGCAATTTTCGTCTCAGATTTTGGGCTTATCTTGGAAGTCTCTTTGTTCAGCAATTTCCCCCAAACTCAGCTAATCACAATGCATCTTGTTATTCACATTTCCTGGTCAGTTCTACATGTACGCACACGTTATTTTTCCAAATTCTTCAGTTTCTACTGCACGTTTCTTCTGGTAACCTTCCTTCCTTCAGACCTGTGGAACCCTTTCAGCCAATAAAGGGGGGGGAGCATTATATGATTTTACATATCTTACTCCCCCCAATGATACCTAAGTTCCACTTACTGTATCATAAAAATGCATTCATTCCTAATTCAACCGTATAGAATTGCTGGTGTTCTTTTAATTCAGTAAAGATTACATGGATGTCTATATATGTTTTTCATATTTTGCAATACAATCATAATACAATTAATGTTAGCAATAGCATGGCAACAATAAGCCATGAGATAGGATGCATTAATAAATATAAAGTAAGGCTACCCTTAAAACCCCAATCCTTTGAAGATATCACACTAGTGAGGTTCTGTTAACATTGGGCAAGTTCACGAAAACATCATGTTTTCGACGATAGCCCCGGGAAAAAAGGCAGGGGGAAAAGACTGGATTCATACGATCATGCCGGGTCGCCGACCCCCCTTCATGGTCTTTCCCTATGCTAGCATTGTTCCATACCCTCCAACTGGAACAGACGCTAGGATGTGTGTGTGTGTGTGTGTGTGTGTGTGTGTGTGTGTGCGCGCGCGCGCGCGTGCGTGCCCACGCCTGAAAAGAGAAGGAGGTGGAGGTGGCACCTTCGTCTTTGGACTTACTTCTAGTGTATGTGTGTGTGCACCCATGCCCGAAAAGAGAAGGAGGTGGAGGGTGACAATTTTTAAACAAAAAGAAAGGGATTGCCCTGCAAGCACTGACGCCCCCCCCCCATGAATACACCCTTTCCCGTGAGTAAGTCCCATTGAACGTAATAGGACTTACCGTACTTCTGAGTACACATGCATAGGATTGCACTGTTACTCTGTTTTCAGAGCAGTGGTGAATTTTACTTGGCTCTACCTGTGTACCCCATGTAGAAAACTCTACAGTAATGCTTATGATTATTCTGCAGGGATTTTGGATTGTTTTTTAAATGCATTAGAAATTTTTAAAAATTAAATTTTTAGCAGAAAACACACACCCCTCAAAAGAAAGAAAGAAAAAATCCCAACTACCTCAAATAGCAGCGACAAACATCATTCCATTTTGGCATCATTGTTCAATCACAGTGTTGTTGTTCTTGCTTTTTAAAAATAAAGTACAGTAGAGCCCACCTGTTTTTTTTCTGAGCGGAGAAAATATGAGCTTGCAGGGTGGGCCTGTGAACCACTTTGCACACTCAGATATATTTAAATGTTAAATATTATCTCTGTGGCAAACTACTAATGAGAACAAAGCCACCATGGAGAACAAATCTCCCATTTTTAAAGTGGGAGAGAGATCTTTAAAATGAGTTTCCTGCACAATGTAGGGAAAGTAGGCTGACGGTTACGTTTGGCATATTCCTCCCCGGTTTACCCATTCCTACCATTTGTTGTCGCCTCTACAGTAATATCTTGGATTGCAAGCATAATTCGTTCCGGAACATTGCTTGTAATCCAAAACACTCTTATATCAAAGCGAGTCTCTGGCAGGCGTGAGCGGGGCCGATTTCGGCCCACTCGAGGCGAGTGGTTACATCCCTACACTACTTGTATTGCAAGACGTTGCTTGTTTATCAAGTCAAAATTTATATTAAAAAATTGCTTGTCTTGCAAAACGCTCTCAGACCAAGTTACTTGCAATCCAAGGTATTACTGTATATTACATTCTAGATTGTAAGCTCTGGGGCAGGGAACTGTTCTGTTATACTCGGTAAAGCACCATGCACATTGATGGTACAATAATAATAATAATGACAACAACAGCAATCATCATCATCATGGGGACAGTTACTTTACAATGGCCAGTAAAAAACGAGGGAGCCATCAACGATTGTGTTGCTAGGCAGAGTTTGGAGAATAGAGAGGACTGGGATTTCCCCCTCTGGCCACAGGGCTCTATGGTTTTTGGTTGGAAACAATGATAGATGTGATATTCTGGGTTCACACGGTCAGGAAAACAAAGATACGATGCCAAAACCATAGATTACAAAGTTTTCTATCGTCGTGCAAAATTTATCATGGTAAATTAACATGACCGAGTTCAGACGACCGTGAAAACAACCAACAATGAAAACGAACAATGGGCATTGTTTTCATGGTTGTCTGAACCCAGTCATTGTTTCCTGATCAGCCATTCATATTAGCTCTCCTTGGACATAGAACATTTTCACCTTTTGTTTCTGTAACTTCTGTCCTATCTCGGCCAAATTGTCAGGCCTAGCCCAGGCACTGTTGGACGTGTGGTCTTGGAGCAAGACTTGAATTTAGAGATGGATCAGGATGAAAGAGATCTTGGGGTTGTGGTGGACAGCTTGATGAAAATGTTGACCCAGTACACAGCTGCTGTGAAAAAGGCAAACTCCATGTTAAGCATAATTAGGAAAGGAATCAAAAATAAAACTGCCAATATCATACTGCCCTTATACAAATCTATGGTGCGACCACACTTAGAATACTGTGTACAATTCTGGTCACCACACCGCACCTAAAAAAAATATATTGTAGAGTTGGAAAAAGGGCAGCTAAAATGATCAAGGGGCTGGAGCAACTCCCGTAGGAGGAAAAGTTACAACATCTTTGTATACAAAATTATGCATGGTATGGAGAAAGTGGAAAGGGAGACATTTTTCTCCCTCTCATAATAGTAGGACCCAAAGGGGTCATCCCATGAAGCTGATTAGTGGGAGATTCAGGACAGATAAAAGGAAGGACTTCTTCACACAGCGCGGAGTTCAACTATGGAATTCACTTCCACAAGATGTAGTGATGGCCACCAATTTGGACAGCTTTAAAAGGGGATTCATGGAGGAGAAGGCTATCAATGGCTACTAGTCCTGATGGCTATATGCTACCTCCAGTATCAGAGGCAGTATATTTATGTATGCCAGTTGCCGGGGAACATGGGCAGGAGGGTGCTGTTGCACTCATGTCCTGCTTGTGGGATCCTGTGGGCAGCTGGTTGGCCACTGTGTGAACAGAATGCTGGACTAGATGGACCTTGGTCTGATCCAGCGTGGCTCTTACGTTCTTATGTAGGATGTTTTAGAATCTGCCCAAGCTGTGCTCTGTCCGGAAGCTGGGAGCTCTTTTGTGCCTGTGTTCCGAAAAGAGCAGTCTGATACTCCTTATCAGCCACAACCAGAGCCAGCCTTGAGAGAAGCCCCAGATTTGCAACACCCTGAGAGTCTTCCTGTGGGAACCGAGCAGGCCATAGAACCAGGAAGACAGCGCCGATAAGGACAGAAAAACATACGACTCTTTCAGGAATGAAGTGCAATCGGGCTCAGTGGGTTGGATCCAATAGTCGTGCAAGCGGACATCTACTCGCACAATGCAACGGGCCTTCCCCAGCCTCTCCTCCCCCCCTGCAGACCCCCGCATGCCCCACATCTGCTCTGGAGGGTCCCCCAACCCTTCACAGCAGAGTTTGAGGGCATGTGAGGAGCTGCAGGGCGGAGGGGAAATCAGTTCCTCTAATGACTTCCATTCCATGAGCGGATGACCAGCGCTGGATCCAGCCCAGTTGGGCTTCTTTTGTGTTTGGAGTCAGGCTGTAAGTTAGAGAAATATTACATACAAGCAGTGGAGGCTGGTGGCTGCAATGGGGTGGTGTATCCACTCCGGGCTTTCGGGTGAACTTCTAAGGAGCTGTCTATGGTGCTGAACCCGAAAAACCCCTGCTTAGTTTCAGCACCATGGCTAGCTCCTTAAAAGTTCAGACTGCAACCCGGGGTGGATACACTCACTGCCCCCACTGACATTGCAGCCACCAGGCACCAGCCCCTGCTGCAGATACAAGGCCATCTGTAGTTCCCTGACTCCACACAAGTCCATGCACTCTGGGGCATAAGAATCTCAGCTCCTGCCCCCCCTTCCCCCCCCAAAGAAGCAAGTTTCTAGTTCTCATGACTGCTTGTGAGAGTGTTTTGGTAATGCCTTGTGAAATCTTCTCAGAAGCCAGGAGTTTCTGAACATGACTTCTGGGGGGGAGTAAAAGCTGACTATTCACACAAAGGACATGCTTGAATATGTATGTTTATTTACAGCAGTCCTACCAGTGTGAGTTCTGGAGGAGTTGCTTTGCCTGCTTATCCACATGGGGGTGGGTCCTAATGAGAAAATGATATGATATAAAAAACAAGGTCAAGCTGCAACAGCGATAGGCCCGCTCAGAGCGTGGGCATGGCCCTCACAAGTCCGACCCCAAATAAGCCCCAGTGAGCAGGAGAGAGTCCCCGCAGAGTCCCCTGAGGGAGGAGAGAGAGATGGCTCAGTAGTGGAGCTCATGTGTGGCATGCAGAAGGCCTCAGGTTCAGCCCCTGCAGCGGCTCTCCAAATTTGGGTCCCCAAATGCTCTTGAACTGCAACTCCCAACATCCCCAGCCAGCATGGCCAGTGGTCAAGGATGATGGGAGTTGTAGTCTGAGAACATGGGTTGTTAGACTACACGGTTGGGAACCCGGCCCGCTGTGTGAAAGGATTGGTGGCAGCAGATGCTAGGAAAGACGTCCTTCTGCCAGAGAGGGCGGAGAGCCAGGGCTTACAACAACCCTGCAATGTAGTCAAATGTGTAGAGCAGCCTTCCCCAACTTGATGCCCTCCAAATGTGTTGGACTACAACTCCGATCATTCCTAGCCAGCCTTCCCTGGTGGTTGTACTTAAGGATTATGCGCAAGAAAGAAGTGCTTTGAACAATTGAAAGTGTAAGTGCTATGTGATGAAAGTATTCAGTTGTTGCTGCTGTTATTAATTCAAGCAAACCTAGCTCATTACCTGTGTCGTTGCTTTGGGCGGTGGTGTAACCTCACACACTCAGAAGTCGCACTCATTTCAGTGAGACTTACTCCCAGGTAAGGATGTGTAGGATTACAGCCAGAGGTTGTGATCTTACACCACTTACCTGGGAGTAAGCTTTATTGGATTCAATGGGGCTTACTTCTGAGTAGACACATATATGACTGCATGGCAAAGCTAATTTTTTGTGCACACTTCCCTGGGAGTAAGACCCACTGAACACAATGAGTGGGTTCAGACAACACAATAACCCACACAAGGGTTGAGCGTGGGTTGTCGTTGAACCGTGGGTTATGGTGTTGTCTTGAGCCCAGCTGAGATAACAAACCATGGTGATCAATCCACAGTTCACAACCCAACAACAAACCATGGGTTCTCTTCATGGGTTGTTTGTGGTTAACAAGCCATGGCTTGTTAGCACAGCTGGGTTCAGACAACATGATCACCCACGGTTCAACCACAACCCACACAACCCTTGAGTGTGGGTTATTGTATTATCTGAACCCAGCCAATGGGACTGATTTCCATGTCAGCATGCATGCGATTGCATCTGAACCATAACACAGATAGTGCAGCAAAAAAGGAAGAAGACTCCACACCTCCACACCAAGTTGCAACTAAGGTGTGCCTCTAGGTAAATTGACTCCTCCTCCCGCCCCACCCCAAGCCAGCACTTAGTTGAATCTGGAAGGCACCATCGCTCCATTCACTTTAATGCAGACAGGCTGAGCTTTTACCACTCTTTGGGCTCAATCCTATGCATGTGTAGAGAGAAAAAAAAAGCCCTACAACTCCCAGCATGCCCAACCAGGTATGCTGGGAGTTGTAGGACTTTTTTCTGTCTACACATGCATAGGATTGCGCCCTTAATAGTGCAAAATCAACGGAGGTCCCAAATCACCCCGGAAAGCGAGTGAACCTGCGCGAACTGAACGGTTCTATCCAGGTTCTATCAGACAGTCCCAGTCCAGGTTCTATCAGACAGTCCCTGGTTCTATCCAGGGCCAATCGCCGCTTTCAATGTCATACAGGAAGTTCAGGCTCTCGGGTGACTCTATCACAGAGATAGAAAAAATGAAGAGTGATGCATGAGCTAAATTATGGTTTCCATGTACGCCCCCCCTCCACCGCATTGAAAGTGACAGCTGAACCGTAGAAATCAATGAAGAAAGCCAGGACCTTACCCTAGTTGTGACGTGACTGGGCAGCACCATTTCCCTACCCACCCCAAACACAAAAGGCAGCAAAAAGGCAGGAGTTTTTGGTATTAATAACCCGCTGGGCCATTTTGCAATTTGGCGGTGCGACACCAGCAAAAAGTATCAGTAACTAAGAACTGGTGCCTGAGTTTTGCTTTCTTCCTCCTCCCTCCCAATCCCGTTTCCTTTTGTGTCATGTCTTTTAAATTGTAAGCCTGAAGGCAGGGACTGTCTGATATTAATCTTTGTCAGCCACTCTGGGAGCCTTTTTTGGCTGAAGAGCGGGGTAAAAATTGCTGTAAATAAATAAATAAATAAATCAGTAATAAATCAGTTTCTCTTTAAAACAAGGTGGGCCTTGTCTTAAATCAAAATCACATTCCTTGAAGCCTCCTGGCAGGAGGGGTAGACATTGCCCGCCCCCAGAGCCCTGGACGTGGCCCAGCCCTTAAGTAGATTGTTACTTGCTGCAACCTGAAAGGCATGTTTTGAATGGGAGATTTTTGGCTGGAAATCCATGCCAGTCTTAACTCAAGTCCCCAGAACCTGCAACAAAGGGAAAATAGCACTGGACTACTCTACAGGGTTGTTGTATGTTAGACTTTCAGCCTCAGCATTACCCCCCCATCTGAAATGTAGGGACAATTGTATTGGACTACATTGCAGGGTTGTTGCAGCCACAGTCCGACCCACAGTTTACAATAGGGGTTATAATGACTGGACTACATTGCAGGGTTGTTGTTGTAAACAATATGTTGTTGCTGCAATATTAACAGCGGACCATGTTGTGGTCCCATTTCAGCCACACATCGCCCCAATCTGCAATATAAGGATAATTGATTGAATTTACGCTAGAGTTTGCAATGGCAGGGTTATTTTTAAAATGTTAAAATGCTAAGGAAAATAATTGAATTTGCCCCACACAAAAAATGAGAAAGAGAACAAACTCCTCTCTTTGCTGCTACTTTTTGTTTCTGGGTGGAAACTTTGGTGCCACACAGCTAAAGTAAAATTCTGAATTTCCCCGTTGATCTCTATGGGCATCTTCCACGCTGAGATTTAAAAATGGCTTCTGCGATGTGAACCCGGACATTGGCTATCCAGACAAATGAAGATGCATCACTTATATTTCTTTCTGTGCTCTATGAATTTTTCTTTTTAATCTCTATGGTCATTTCCCTTTTCTTCTACTGTGGGAAATCCAAGAGGAGTTTGAATTTCTCAGGCGCGGCCAAGGCTAAATTAAAGAAAAAGGGCAGGGAAAAGCCTCGTTGGAAAGATCAGGTGAGTTTATAGAAATGTGTGGAGCTGTTTCCTTGAGATCTGATATCGTCCCCCCTGCAATTTCTTGAGGACTAGTGCATTCCTCAGTGCTGCCTCCATCTATACTTATTAGGGGAAGACACCATGTAAATCAGCCTCCTCCAACCGGGTGCCCTCCAGCTGTGTTGAACTACAGCACCCATCATCCCCAGCCAGCACGGCTTACGTAAAAATGAATACGAAGCTACGCAAAACAAATACAATATAAAATCAGTAAATAAGTATGTGATCAATGCTGTTATTTTTAAATTGTTTTCCAGTTCTTATTTTTATTTTTAAAATCTTACCATCTTTTTAAAATGTATAATTTTTCTGCTTATTTATTAATGTGAAAATTATAAATGAAATAGATTATTAAGGAAGCGGCCATATTTCGGTGGTAGAGCCCATGCTTTGCATGCAGAAAGCCCCAAGTTCATCTACTGGCATCTCCAGTTTAAAAATATTCCGGATAGAATATTATTATTATTATTATTATTATTATTATTATTATTATTATTATTATTATTTCTATACCGCCCAATAGCCGGTTTACAGCAATGTGACAGGAAGGACCTCTCTCTCTCTCTCTCTCTCTCTCTGAAACCCTGAAGAGCTGCTGCCGGTCAGTGTTGACAAGCATGGGGGCTACGTGGACAAATAAGGTTGACCTCTGTAGGGATGTGTGAATCAGCAAAGCTGGAACTCGGCGAAGTTCTCCAAATTCCATCTTGAAACTCATTCCGACTCAAGCCCCTGTCAGATTGGGAGCTTTGGTTTTTTTCCCTTCCCGCATGAAAATCTGTGTGTATTTTTGTGCGTGTTTTTCCAACTGTATGGATCAATTGTGTGCACAGGCCTGTGGCTTACACTGGCTCAGCTTGTCTGAGCGTGGAAAGCTAAGCAGGGTCAGGCCTGGTTATTATCTGGATGGGAGACCCCTCCTCTAGTTTCCTGCATTGAGCAGGGGGTTGGACTCGATGGCCTTGTAGGCCCCTTCCAACTCTATGAAATCTTTCAAATGCACATATTCTTCCTCCCATTGATTTAAATCCCTCCGGTTTAGCCCACCGCTGGCTTGTATTTGTGTGCATTTGTCAAAAGCACACACTTTTTCGTGCACGTTTTCCCGACGTGTTCTTTTTGGTCCACAAATCACAAGCTCGGAAATGTATGAACTTCGACCGTAGATTGCATCCAAGTCCGAGTTCTTTCCAGAAGGTGGGAACTGGGTAAAACCTTGATCAAAAACAAACTGAAATGAATTTCTCTTACATTCCTACTTATATGGCAGCTTCCTCTGTTCCTGGAATTGATTCAGGGTGAGGAATCCAACATTTAGTTGTGTTCTAGATCCTTAGCAGCAATTGAAGTCGATCGCAGACGTGTCTAGGCAAAGAAGCTGACGAACACAGGACCATAGGAAGCTGCCTTTACCAAGTCAGACCCTGGGTCCATCTAGTAGCCCAATATTGTCAACACTGACCAGCAGCAGCTGTTCAGGATTTGAAGCAGGATTCTTTCCTAGCCCTGCCTGGAGATGCCAGAGATCGAACCTGGGACCATCTGCATGCAAAGCAGGGGCTCTACCACTGAGCTATTGTCCTTCACCTAAAAATAAAGTACGGTTCCAGTCCTCATGATTCTGAATAAAGGGCTGAATTAAATAGGAACATAGGAAGCTGCCTTATACCAAGTCAGATCATTGGTCCATCTAGCCCAGTATTGGTGACACTGACTGGCAGCGGCTGCCCAGGGTTTCAGGCAGGAATTTTCCCAGCTCTTCCTGGAGATGCAGGGGATCAAACCTGAGACCATCTGCGAGCAAAGCAGGGTCTCTCGCACTGAGCCACAGCCCCTCCCAACAAAACAGATCAGCCTGCAGTCCAATCTTAAACATGTCTGCTTGGAAATAAGTCCCACAGACTGCAACGGGACTTACTCCTATTTTAACAGTGCAATCCTATCCATGTCTACTCAGACGTAAGTCCCATTGAGTTCAGTGGGACTTATTCTCAGATAAGGGTTGTATCCTCTTTTTGTCCTATTTAGACCCACTGGAATGGAAGGGACTTACGTTAGTCCAGTTTGTCTACATTCACTTGGGTTTTACCCTTAAAGGTTGCCTAAAAACCATTTAAAATAAATAAAATAAAATAAATTATTCTTAAAGTGTGGCACCCAGAACTGGTTACAGTACTCCAGATGAGATCTGATGAGTACAGAATGAAATGGAACTATTCCTTCCCTGTGACTTAGAAACTATGATTCTGTTAATGCAGCCTAAAATCACATTAGCCTTTTTTGCAGCTGCATCACACAGCTGGCTCACATGCAGCAGGGATTGAACAGGTTGGTTGAAGGTCAGGGGGAGAGGTAGCAATGGTGGACGGATGGCTGTGACAGATGGCTCTGGACCGCTTGAAGAGGCACTGGGGAATCTGACCAACCCTAATCTCTAAGATTTATCAGAGAGCCAGTATAGTGCAGTGGTTAGATGGACTGGGACTTGGGAGATCCGGGTTCTAGTCCCCACTTGGCCATGAAGCTCACTGGATGATTTTGGCCCAGTCACTGACACTCAGCCTAACCTGCCTCACAGGGACTGTTGTGAAGATTATAAGGAGAGGAGGAGGAGGACCATACAAGTCACCTTGGGTTCCTTGCAAGAGGAAGAATGGCGGGCTATATATGTAATAATAATAATTTTTTAAAATTGTTTGTGAGGGTTACTCTTTTCTTCCCACCACCCCTTCAGGAAGAAGCACCTCTCTCTTGTAAAGAATTTCACCTTTTACCCGCGAACTACCTAACATTTTGCAGTGAGACAGAGAAAGATTCTTGCTCAGCTGGCTACAGGGGCTCCGGTTTAGCCCACCGTCGGCTTGGAAAGGAAAATGGCCGCCGGGCAAGGAGATACGTCGACCTTGAACCTGCCTCTGGAGGCTGTGCTGAAACAGAGAATGAAAGTGGAAGAGCCCAATCCGGCTGAAGCAGAGGAAGAGGCAGGAAAAGGCCAAACAGCCGTCCGGGCCGAGAGCGCTAAAGGATTCTGTGAAAGAAAAGTGTCAGACCATGTGAAACAGGAGCCACCGAAGGGGCTGCCACAGCCCTGGGAGGCCCAGCTGCAGGACTTCCTGAAAGCGATGGAGTCTTCCCACTCGGAAGGGAGAAGCCCTCATCAAATCATGGTGGCGTTAAGGGACGAGGCCCAGACTGTCCTGCTCCCTTCTGAGGGAGCAGTGGACACTAGGCTGCGTCTGAGGAGAGAGAAGCTGGCCCACCTCCTGCCAAGCTCCAGCAAAGAAGCCCAACAAATAGCAAACAACCGGTTGGCCAAAGACACGGAAGACTGTGGGAAAGTGAAGGAAGAGATCCTGGAGGAGGAGGCCGTCAGCCTTGACATGCAGCGTCAACGTTTCAGGCAATTTGGCTACCAGGAGGCCAAGGGGCCCCAAGAGGTTTGCAGCCAGCTCCGGGAACTTTGTCATCAGTGGCTGAAGCCGGAGAAGCATAGCAAGGAGCAGATGCTGGAGCTGGTGATCCTGGAGCAGTTCCTGGCCATCCTGCCCCTGGAGATGCAGAGCTGGGTCAGGGACTGTCACCCGGAGACCTGCACCCAAGTGGTGGCCCTGGCCGAGGATTTCCTGCTGAGGCACGGTGAGGGCAAGAGACACAAAGGACAGGTGAGAGAATTGGATATGGTTCCGACGAGAGCCAGTGTGGTATAGTGGTTAGAGTGTTGGGCTGGGACTCGGGAGACCTGGGTTCTAGTCCCCACTCAGCCACGATGAAGTTCACTGGGTGACTTTGGGCCTGTCACTGACTCTCAGCCTCACCTACCTCACAGGGTTGTTGTGAGGATAAAATGGAGAGGAGGAGGACCACTTGAGCAAGAGGAAGGATGGATATATTATTATTATTATTATTATTATTATTATTATTATTATTATTACCCGCCTTTTTCCCAATACTGGGACTCAAGGCGGCTTCACAACATTAAAATTTGTTCAGTTAAAACATAAATCGAAAAATACAAAAGTTAAAAATATAATTAAATCAGAAATAGTATTAAAATTATATAAAATATCTCAGCTAAAACAATAACTATAAGAACAGTGCAAATCCATCACATTCTCATAGGTCCAATTTTATTCCCCAAAGACCTGCTGGAACAAGAACGTTTTTGTCTGCCTGCGAAAACATACCAAGGAGGGTGCCATTCTAGCCTCTCTGGGAAGGGAGTTCCAGAGTGTTGGAGCAACCACCGAGAAGGCCCTCTGCCGTGTTCCTGCCAGGCGTGCCTGGGATGGTGGCGGAACTAAGAGAAGGGCCTCCTCAGAAGATCTCAAAGTACAGGCAGGCTTGTAGGGGAGAATACGGTCTTTCAGATAACCTGGACCCGAGCCGTATAGGGCTTTATAGGTCATAAGGAGCACTTTGAATTGTGCCCAGAAACAGACTGGGAGCCAGTGAAGCTGTTGTAATGGAGGAGTTGTGCGCTCCCTGTAGCCAGCCCCAGTCAGCAGTCTGGCAGCAGCTCTTTGAACCAGCTGAAGTTTCCGAACACTCTTCAGAGGCAGCCCTACGTAGAGTGCGTTACAGTAATACAAACAGGATGTAACTAAGGCATGTGTCACTGTGGCCAAATCATCTCCAGGAACGGGCGCAGCTGGCGCACTAGCTTTAACTGTGCAAATGCACTCCTGGCCACCACAGAAACCTGGGCATCCAGGCTCAGGGTTGAATCCAGAAGTACACCCAAGCTGCAAACCTGTGCCTTCAGGGGGAGTGTAACCCCATCCAACACAAGCTGACTCCCTATTCCCTGATCTGCCTTGCGACTGACCAGGAGCACCTCTGTCTTGTCTGGATTAAGCTTCAATTTGTTTGCCCTCATCCAGTCCATTACCGCTGACAGACACTGGTTTAGCACAGCAACAGCTTCCTTGGAATTAGATGGAAATAGAGTTGGGTGTCATCAGCATACTGGTGACACAGAACCCCAAAACTCTGGACAACCTCTCCCAACTGCTTCATGCATATGTTAAATAGTATGGGGGACAAAACAGAACCCTGAGGAACTCCACAAGTCAACGGCCAGGGAGTTGAACAGAAGTCCCCCAGCACCACCTTCTGGGTCTGCCCCTCCAGGAAGGAATGGAGCCACTGTAAAACAGTGCAAGTCCCTTCCCAGCAAGGCGGCCCAGAAGGATACCATGGTTGATGGTATCAAAAGCTGCTGAGAGGCCCAGCAGAACCAACAGGGACACACTCCCCCAGTCTAGTTTCTGGCGTAGGTCATCTACCAAGGCGACCAAAGCTGTTTCTGTCCCATAACCAGGCCTGAAGCCAGACTGAAATGGATCTAGATAATTGATATCAATGCAAGTTGATATCAATAATTCCCCTTTACTCGGCACTGGTTAGGCCTCATCTTGAGTACTGCGTCCAGTTCTGGGCACCTCACTTTAAGAAGGACATAGACAAACTGGAGAGGGTTCAGAGGAGGGCAACAAGGATGATAAAGGGACTGGAAACAAGGCCCTATGAGGAGAGACTGAAAGAACTGGGCATGTTTAGCCTTCAGAAGAGGAGACTGAGGGGAGATATGATCGCACTCTTCCAGTATTTGAAGGGATGTCACACAGAGGAGGGCAAAGATCTCTTCTCGTTCATCCCAGTTTGCAGGACACGGAATAATGGGCTCAAGTTACAGGAACCTAGATTCCACCTAAACATAAGGAAAAATTTCCTGACTGTCAGAGCAATAAGACAATGGAATCAACTACCTAGGGAGGTCGTGGGCTCTCCCACTCTGGAGGCATTCAAGGTGCAGCTGGACAGACATCTGTCAGAGATGCTTTGACCTAGATTCCTGCATTGAGCAGGGGGTTGGACTCGATGGCCTTGTAGGCCCCTTCCAACTCTACTTTTCTATGATTCTATGATTCTAATGTGTGAAGGACCGCTGCCGGTCCTTGTCCGCGAATTTGGGAGCTAAGCGGTTAATGTGACAGCTCAGAGCTCCCGTTCGTGCGCTCTGGGTCAAATCAGGACGAACGCATTGGATTAGGCACTGAATCAGAACGAAACTACGGCTCAGTCAAAAGTGAAACCAGTTTATTTACAGAGGTAATTGAGCGAATCAGGTCAGGGAGATAAGCGAAATTGTAAACAACCAATTACGTCAGGGAGTACAATCCACAAAAGAAGGTAGAACTATCAAACAAAAAAGAACCTTCCGGTATGCTATCCTTATCTAACATTGAAGACTCTACCCTAGTCTAACACTAGCAACTAAGACAGACTTACAGCGAAGTACCCAGGCGGTCTGCTTGGGGGTTGGGTGTCTGGGTTGGCCTGAGCCGACAACCCACTCTGTGCTGCCTTGCACCTTGTTCCCAACAACCTCAACGGAGCCTGGGCTGTCGCTTTCAGGGCTCCAACCCTGGTGGGCCACCTCCTAACACCACCTCTGACCATCAATTGTTTCATGGTTTCCCGGCTTTTGTGCAGTTTCTTTCCCATTCTAAAATGTTGAAATGCCTCTCCTAAAGCTGAGTTACTGGTAGCAAGAGCTTTAAGCTAAAATATGCCGGTATTTTTTGTATTTTGGCCCCAGCCCTTTCACCTTCAGTCCCACCCACCACTGGAATGTGGCCCCCAAAAGTTTATCTGAAATGGAATTCAGCTGAAAGAAGTTCTGCATTCCATAGACTGTATGCCTCAGGAGGAAGAATCCTCTATATCCTCCCAGAGATGATAGGATTGCTCTGTAAATCCTTTTAAGATTTTTTTTAATTGGAGGGCTCTCTGTGGGTGCCCTGCCATCGGAGGTGAGGCAGGTGGCTACTAAAGAGAGGACCTTTTTGGTGGTGGCGCCCCTGTTGTGGAACACTCTCTGTAGAGAGGTCCGTTTGGTGCAAACCTTATTGTTCTTTTAGCACCAGGCAAAAGCCCTTATTTTCCTGAGCTTTTTAGATGCAGTTTTAATCCTTTGACTTTTGTGTGTGCACTGTTTCTCTACTTTTGTGCCTTTTCACTTGTTTTGGGGTTCTTGGGGGGGGGTTTGTTTTTTTTGTAATTATGTTTTAATTATTTTGTTCTTTTCATAAACCACCTCTGGGAATACTTTTAATAAAAAATAAATATCTTCCTGCTCCTTTCCATTTGAACTGTTTCATGTGCTGTTCCAGGAGGCAGTATACGCTTTTCCCAAAGCAGAGCAGGCCCCACTGGAAACCTTGCAGAGGCCCTGCTTCAGGGAGATCAAACAAGAGGCCGACAGGGATGTCACCTCGCTGGGTAAGACTTTCATTATTTTGTCCTGACCCCCCCCCCTTTTTTATTGGGTGCTCTGAAATCCCAAATCAAGTTTGCCACTGATAGCCGTTTTCATATTTCTTAACCAGCGGTGCAAATCTGATCACTGGAGCATGTTGATTTACAAGTCAGTACCACATCCTTCAACATCGAGGAGGGTAAACTGTCTGTCATGTTTTAGGTGACTTGATTTTTATTAATTTAGGAAATAGTACATCGCCTGTCTCCAACCTCAGTACATTAGGAATGGGAAGAACTAAATCTCACAGGCAACATAATAGCACTTTTGTCTTTCCAGTCCACTCCACGGTTTCTTTCTACTTTCTGCCTTTGACCAACCTTTCCTATATTTCAAAGGAAAATTTCCAAAATCCACATCACCGTAATATCTTTTGGAATTCAGGGCAACACTGATGTGGAGGACACCACGTGGGCAGGGCCAGCCCTACCATTAGGCAAAGTGAGGTGATTGCCTCAGGCGGCAAATGCTGGGAGGCAGCAGCGAGGGGTCAGAGGAGAGAAGTGTATGACACGTGGCCTTCCCTACACCTGCTAAGCTAGTCAGCTGCCTTCAGGTGTGGTGTCCCAGGTGTTGAAGAAAGATGTTCAACCTTGAAGAAAGGCTTTTGTACATGGAATGGGACAGGGCGCCATCTTGTTCTTTTGCCTCAGGCAGCAAAGTATCTTGGGCTTGCCTTGTCCATCTAGCTGCCCAATGGCCCCTTGCTTTCCCTATAAATACTTCCATTTGGGTTGGAGAGAATTGCATATGGCATTAGTGCAGCATTGTAAGTTAGTCCACCTAAGCTACTAGGCTGCAACTTTTTATTTTTTATTTTTGGTACTAGTCAGCTAACAGGCTGTGTTTCTATGCTGGCCACAAGCCCCATTCTCAGTGGACAGCATGGAAACGCAGGAGTTAGCAGTGTGGCATAGTTGCCAGTCACTGACTCTCAGCCTAACCTACCTTGCAGGGGTGCTGTGAGGATAAAAAGTATGTGGTGACCAGGCGAATTGTGAAATGCCACGCTGTAGTAGCAACAGGCTGCAAATGGGGGAAACAAAGTTGAAAAGTTGATCTTTCTTCATCCATCGAACCAGATTTGAAGCATGCTTTCTTCTTGGCAGGGGATAACAATGTATATCTGAACCCTTTCCCCACTCTAGCATGTCTTGAGAGAGCACGCCGGAAGGAGAAAACCCAGCCAGGCCATCCTGAGGATCCAGAGCTGTTTGCAGCGTTGCCAAGGGAGGTGGAGAGGAATGACGCGTGTCGTCGTGGCCAAGTGGAGGAATCCGAGAGCCTGCAGGGAAACAACCCCAAAGTACAGGGGGGGAAATTCATTAATTCTCAGGGTGGGTATGAGGATCTCGAGGACAACGGAGTACAGAAGCCAGTAATCCTCAAGGCTGGAAGGGGAAATGCAGGCATTCAGCTGGGGCAAGTTCTCAGGCTGAGATCCGATCTCGTTGTGCATGAAAGGACTCTGACGGGAGAGTCCCAGTATAAATGCACTGTTTGCTGGAAGACCTTCTGTAGAAGAAACGTCCTCATTACACATCAGAGAATCCACACTGGGGAGAAACCCTATAAATGCTTGGACTGCGGGAAAAGCTTCAGCCAGCGCTCCCACCTGATCCTCCACGAGAGGACTCACACCGGCGAGAAGCCATACAAGTGCTCGGACTGTGGGAAAAGCTTCAGCCAGCGGCCGCACCTAGTCAAACATGAGAGAATACACACGGGGGAGAAGCCGTACAAGTGCCCCTACTGCGGGAAGAGCTTCAGCGACCGCTCGACGTTGACAACGCACAAGAGGACACACACGGGAGAGAAGCCGTATTCCTGCTCGGACTGTGGGAAGAGCTTCAGCGACCGGTCGTCCCTGATTGCACACAACAGGACTCACACTGGCGAAAAGCCCTATAAGTGCTCGGAGTGCGGGAAAAGCTTCAGCCACCAGTCGACCCTCATTCGGCACGAGCGGATCCATAACAGTGAGAAGCCGCTGAAAGGTTTGGAAGCCGGGAGGAGCGCCGGCTTGGTCTTGGCAGCAGTGGAGAAGGGACCTCGCTTTGGAGACCAGCCTCCGGTGCCATGGACCAATTCCGTGACGTGGGGGGAGTCTCTGTCCGTCAGCCTGAGCTCTCCCCCTTCTGAGAAGTGGGAATGACAGTTAACCTCACCCACAGGGCCCTTTGGGAGGTGGCAAATGAAAATAAGGACTGGAAAGCATTTTGGAAAGGCAAGGCTGCCGTATACGCATGACACCAAAAACCTACATGGGCACAGTGTGTGAATGCTGGAACTGCATGCATTTAATGCTGTAATTGCAACTATTTGCAAAATGCTATTCATTCTGGGTTGGATCCAAATTTAGTCATATAGTATATATATATATGTCCTCCTTTTTTCCTCTTGCAAGGAATCCTATGTAAGGTGGCTTACATAATCTTTCCATTTGATCCTCACAACAACCCTGTGAGGTGGGTTAGGCTGAGATTCAGTGACTGGCCCAAAATCAGCAAGTTGAGCTTCTTGGCTGAGCAGGGACTAGAACCCGGATCTCCCGAGTCCCAGTCCAGCACTCTCACCACTACACCACATACATTTAAAGTGCAAGCCTATCAAATTTAGAGAGAGAAAAAGGCCTACAGCTCCCAGCATGCCCCAGCCAGCATAGCTTTTTCTCTCTAAACTTGCATAGGATTGTGCCCTTAGATAGTCTTGATCAGTGATGTAGAGGAACCTGGGCTCACAGAGCTGAAACGCCAGGACTTATTGATTAGCAGGGACACTGACATAATCTGCCACCCCCTCGGGCTTTCCTATTCCCTGAGTTTAACTGTAATCCTCACAGTACATGGGTCGGGTGTGTGTGTGTGTATTCTCCCAGCAACAATATGTTATTGTGAGCGATCCTTCTTGTAGTGCAGAGTATTTTGGTGTGGCCTGGTGTTGAGCTGGCAGCTAAGACCCATTAGCTTTGCCAAGGACCTTGTGGAGGTTGCTTCCCTTTCTCTCGTTTGAGGTTAAACGCAAGAAGGGCTCTTCTAATCTTTATTTATTATGCTTTATTATGCTAAACTGCAAGCCAGCAGAGCTGGCTTTAGGTTACAGTGAAGAGCTGTGTTAGCCTGCTATAGAATCAGTTCATTAATACAATGTGACCCAGCTGAGAGTTGATTTCAGCCTAAATAGAATTGTTTCCCCTTCCCAGTAACTGAGATCCTAAAAACTAAACCCTCAAGGCAGTTGGTCTTCCCCCCTTAATTGACTTCTCCCCCTTGGATCTGTCAGGCCCTGTGTCCCCCTTCTGCTCCTCCAGAAAGGCTCTGGTTTCCCATGGTTTCAGGAGCACCTTGACTCTCTCCCCGCTCCTCCCTTATCTCTATTCCTTCTGTCCTTGGCTCTTCATTCTCTGCTTCCTGCTCCCTCTCTTCCTCTGAATCAGAATCTATTCCCATATCCTTTTGAGGCTCCTCTGCAGAACTAGTGGGCCCAGTCCCTACAGACCTACTCCTGGTGGAGACGAGAACTCCCAGAACTCGCATTTTTGGACCCTCCATGGCGGCATGGCTATGGGGAGTGGCATGATGAGCGCCTGCACTCGAACATTTACCACTGCTCATGACTAACTGAAGTCCCATTGATTTCAATGGGTCTATGTATGACTAACTCTGAATCCAACCCAGTGACAGGAATGTTCTAAAGATCTGAAGGCCTAGGAGGGGGGGCGGGAAATAGAAAAATTGGGAGAGTGGGCAAAGAATCCACACACACACCCTGCCTGCCCCTAATTCCTCTTTTTCCATTTTTTCCAAGTAAAAAATTGGACATTTGGGGAAAATGGACCTTGGGGGCTGGGGGAGAGGGGCGAGAAACCAACGTATGAACTATTTTTTGCATTAGAATGATTTTTTTAAAAGGCAAGACTTCAAACTATTGTTTTAGCTGCCTTTTACTTTCTCAAAACACTTTCTGATGACTATGTAAGACAGGGGTGGGCAGCTTGTGACCCTCCAGTTGTTTTGGCCTACTACTGCCATCAGTCCTAGCCAGCATAGCCAATGGTGAGGGATCATGGGAGTTGTAGGCCAAAACATCTGGATGGCCTCATGTTGCCCACCATTGATGTAAGACAATCTACAGCAGGGGTGGACAGATCTGGATCTACAGGTGGATGATTTGCAGTAGATTGGCAAGGATTCCTGACTCCTGGTTATTTAACAATAGCAGCAACAAAATGACACTCTTTCCAGCACCCCTTCCTGCCCTAAATTGGACTGCTGAAATGAAGACAGCTTGGGGTAACCAGGTCTGGGTTTTTGTGTGGAAGCACTGTGAGCTTTGTTCAGTTCTGGTGCTGAAAATAAATTCCTGGACTCAGAAATCCTTAATTCTAAGTGTATGTCTTTTCCTGCAAGCTCCAGTTGGTGGATCTCGGAGTTCTAGTTAAAAAATGAAACAAAAAAGTAAATCCCGCAAGCTTGAAGTCTGTGCACCCCTGATCTTCAGTATTAGGGCCATTACAATTCCTCTGTCCTGTAGACATGCAAGACTCTCTCTCAAATCCACTGGCCTGCTCCAAAATCCTCCATGTTCTGCAACTTGTGAAGGAAAGGGATCCGTCTTTGGAAGCACACAAACCAAAATGAGAAACAAGCTGAAGATACGAAAGAGGGGAGAGGTTTGTTTCAGTCCGCGTCATGGACACACCCATGGACACACAAAATAAAAAGAAAGCTCTGATTGGATGCTTTGGAAACTGATTCTGATTAGAGAAAGAAACTTGAAATGGTATTCCCACCCACCCCCACCCCCCGGATATATGATTTATTGTTTAAGTGACATGATCTGCGTTTAATGTGGCTAATTTTGCCAGGCGTTACTAGGACACTCACTGTGCTGGTTTGGACATCACAATAAACCAATCGTGATGGAAATGAAATGCAGCGAGCCTTGGGTTTCTGTGCTTCCCCCTTCCCCTAGCGTAGGATCGGAAACTTTCCCAGCATCAGAAACATTCACTTCAATTTTTTATCAACTGCAGTTTTGCCTTGCATTTGAACCCTAAACAGCGGTTCATTTTAACTATGGGTTATTGAAACAGGCCAGCTTCATAACCTATAGTTTGAAGTTGGCTTTCAAGCAAACCATGTTTATCGGGTTTGGATGGAACAAGAAACTGTGGTTAAGCAAAACTGGAAGCTTCCAATCTCCTCCTCTCAAAGGGGAGATGCATTTATCAGATCTTCAGAAGTTTTCTTTTTTACTGAAACGCTTCCATGGCTGGGAGAGTGTGTCTCCCAGTCTGTCTGTCTGAATTTGATCAGGGCAGAGGTGCTAGGCAAAGTGGACCCTTTCTGCCCTTTTCCCATTCTGCTGATATTGCTGATCTGATGTTTTCTAATGCAATTTTTTTTAAAAAAACAATAACTGCCCTTTGTTTTATTGTTAGGATTGTGTTGTATTTGGTTGCGATTTGTCTTTTCATTTGTAAGCCGCCTCGAGCTTGATTTTATCGTAGAAAAGTATAAAACCATATATGGCAACATAAATTGAATAAATGAATAAATTGCTACACACACACCCCAAAGCTATGAGCCCCGCAGCAGCCTTTTTGGCCATAGGGGTCAATAGCAACTTCACGTAGGGTGGCCATGTGGGCCTACTTTACAGAGAATAGTCCTTCATTGAAGGTGGCCTTTATTTGAAGGGCTCTCCAGTCCAAATCCAAAATCAAGATCAAGAAGGGGAAAGGAGGGGTCTTGATTGATTCTTTATTTATCCCGCTTTGCAGTCAAAAGGCTCCCAGAGCGGCTTACAAGGATCAGTAATCAGACCTTCAGGCTTACAATCTAAAAAGACATGAGACACAAGGAAAGGGATTGGGAGGGAAGAGGAAGAAAAGCATGATGTTGATGCTTGATTTAGGGTGCAATCCTATGCAAGTTTAGACAGAAGAAAGGCCTAAACTCCCAACATGCTGGGAGTTGTAGGGATTTCTTCTGTCTAAACTTGCATAGGATCGCACCTTTAGTTGCCCAGATGGATGGGAATATATCAATTGAACTCAGGTTTGCACAGCATCTATTGAGCTTCTGGGCTGGCCTGTTCTTTGCTCCTCTTTTTCTTTCTTCTCTGCAGTTTCTCTTCTTTTGAATTCCAGCTTCAGTTTAAGTTGCCCATCAGCAACTAGAACCTGGATACGCCATCTAGCCACAGCCTTCCCCACTGTGGCGAGATGTATTTTGCTTATTTTTATATAATTATAGCAAATTTTAAATTTGCGTCTATACGTATAAATTACCGTGCACATGTTTTATTCGTAAGTGGCCACGTTAGCTTCATGTTGAAGATTTAGAGGGGAAATGGTGTAGCACCACACACACAAACACACACACACACACACACACACACACACACACCAGTATAACTCTGGTTAAATTTGGAAGAAGCACCCCCACCCACCTCGTCCCAGACCCAGAAGTGTTTTAAGTTAACACTGCAATCTTCTCTGCAGCATGGCCAGGAGAGGGAAAATGTGCTTTCTGCAACAGAAAACATTGGCTAGATTTGAGGCTTTGCGGCCTGCAAGCTGCTACAAGCCTACTGCAATTCAGCTGTGTGGTTGCGTTGCTAGGTGTCCACGGCTGAAGTCCCTCCAGGAGTCCAGGCTACATGAGCAAACAGGGCTCTTTGCAAGCACAGGCTTTCTGGAGGACATGTTGGGCCTCAAACACACGCAGGGAAATGTCCCACTGAATCAAAGGCAACCTCTCCTCATTCTCTCTTTTTAATCTTAGGTTTCTGGAAGAGTAGACTGTGAGATGTTTAGTCAAAGGAACTGGAGTTAAAAAGACCAGGCTTCCTGCAGGGAAACTGTTTCCAAGTGAACAAATTCCAGCCTCAGTTCACCTTTTGTTGCAAGCTTCATTTTAGCTAAATCTTCATTTTTTAATTTTTACATCTTAAACATACACGACACCCTGACAGGACCCAGCTTCCTGGGGGTAAATTGGTTGGCTAAAGAAGATAGGGGGGGGTGTACTTACGTATTTATTATATTTATATCCTGCCTTTTCTCTGCAAGGAGCCCAAGGCGGCTTACAAGGTTCTCCTCTCCATTTCATCCTCACAACAACCCTGTGAGGTAGGTTAGGCTGAGTGTCGGTGACTGGCTCAAAGTCACCTAGTGAGCTTCATGGCTGAGTGGGGACTTCAACCCGGATCTCCCGAGTCCCAATCCAACTCTAAGCACTTCGCCACACAGGCTCTCAGCATCCCAGAATCCTCTTTTGGGCCAATCCTCATTTTTTACAGTGATTTTAAAATTTATTTATTAGATTTATATCCTGTCCTCCCTCCAAGAATCTCAAGGGAGCCTACATGGTTCCCTCTCCCTTTTATCCTCACAATGACCCTGTGAGGTAGGTTAGGCTGAGAGATAGTGGGCAAGTTTGCATGTCACGACAACCCACCAAATAAGGTAGGCTAAGCAGGGTGGGTTGTTCATGAAACAATCCACGGTGCATCCGACATGATCGGGCTCACTGTGTGTTGCCCCCCCTCTTCTCCCTCGGTCCTCCTGCAGGTATCCCAGGGGACCCCACAGCAGGACCCATCTTGTCTGCCCTCCCCGCTGTGATTGTGAGCCCTTTTAAGCTCGCAGCGGCTTCCCCCCCTTTTACCCTCCATCTCAAAAAGCAATCCGATTTGACAGCTAATGACAGCCCTTAGATCACCCCCTTTGTGGTGAGATCTTCAAGGTTTTGGCGTTTTTGGACCTGATTCTCCCTGCACCTGACGGACGTATGTCAAAAAACAAAAACACCATGGGAAGCCCTGTAAAAAAAATACACATCCTTTAAAAAGGAACCGGAGTTTTGACAGCTAGCTGTCAAACCTCTGTGCTCCCGCAAAAGGGGGTGGCCCGCACTTCTCCACTTTCCCGAGCACCAAGAATCTCAGGAAAGGGTGAAAAAGTGAGAGGAATCTGAGAAGGGTCAGCCTTGAGGATCTCGCCACAGAAGGAAGTGATCTAGTGGCTGTCCCCTTTTCAGGAGCAAAGATCACTCGTGACAGCCCCTCCAATGTGCCGCTTTGAAGGGGCTGTCACTAGCTGTCAAATCTAGAGATTGTTTTTTGTGATTCCTCACGTTCCAGCATTATTATGCCATATGCGCTGGCTGTGTATTTACCAGTGACAATTCTTAGCTTGGGAAAGCTTTTCCTGTGATACAATCCCCTCTAGTTTGTCGTCGTCGTCGTCATCCTGTTTCAAACGTAAGGTTTTTATATGTATTACTATCTTAGGGTGCAATGTTATGCACGTATAAACAGGAAAAAAAGTCCTACAACCCCAAAATGTTCCAGCATGGCTGGCTGGGGAATACTGGGAGCTCAGTAGGACCTTTTCCCCCCTGTCTAAACATGCATAGGGCTGCGCCCTTCAAAACTAGCAAACCCGTGTTAGTCTGTTGCAGCAAAAACGACACTTTAAAGACTAACAAATGTATTTTGGCATAAGCTCTCGTGGACACTGTC
Source organism: Shinisaurus crocodilurus (assembly GCA_021292165.1). Classification (NCBI taxonomy): domain Eukaryota; kingdom Metazoa; phylum Chordata; class Lepidosauria; order Squamata; family Shinisauridae; genus Shinisaurus; species Shinisaurus crocodilurus. The sequence continues at coordinate 15,482,919 of CM037882.1, forward strand.
CGCTTAAGCAGGATTTGCAGGCCCGATCGTTGTGAGTATGCCTTTCTCGGACCACCCACCCACCCCCGGCCCCAGCAGCCTAGATCGTCAGATGTACGAAGGAGTTAAAGCCGAGGAGTCGATGCCTAGACGGGGTGAGTTTTAGGCTGGGAGGGCGGGTGGTGGCGGCTGTTGCTGGTGAATAGCCCAGAAAGTCACTGCCTGCTCCGCCTGCCGTGGGAAAGTGGCGTTTGAATTTCCCACGCGGGCCGATCGAAGCCGGAGGAATTCTGTTCTGGGAATCGGGTGAGTCGAAATGCGGGTAGGAAGCGGAGGAGAAGCGGGGCTTGCAGCGGAGGGGAAGACTCCTCGAGGGGAAGGCAGCTGGAGATTGAAGAGTTGGGTTCAGGCGGGTGGGCGAAAGCCCCCCCCCCCCAAGCAACAGAGAGGGGACGAGAAGGCGCTGATCTCTCCTTCCCGGCCACCCCCCAAAAAGAAAATACTTCTGGCAGAACCATAAGAGCGAAGCAAAGCACAACTTGGCTCCTTCCTCCAACCTGAGTTCGCTTCTATCTTGCCTTGACTCGTAATCCAATTCTGTTCTCTTCCTGAGGTTTGTCCCTTGAGGGTCCCTGTAGTCCGTACTCTGAGGGCGACTACATTTCCCAGGATATGCGAGGAGAAAAAGGTGCGGGTACGGAGAGAAGAAGGGAAAGCAATTTAGCCTGTTTCCGCCAACCTGGTGCCTCCCATATATTTTGGACTCCAACTCCCATCAACCCCTGCCAGCATAACCAGTGTGAAGGGATGATGGGAGTTGTAGTTCAAAACGTCTGTAAGCCTCCAGGGTAGGGGTGACTAGAGTAATGCTACAATAATGTCAGGGTTGCCTCCCTTGTTTCTTTCCCTGCCCTCCTGCCACTGTCCTGCAAGGCATAAATAAATAAATAAAAATGGAGAACTTTTCTCTTTATTTATTTGTGTATTTATTTACACAGTTTTAGACAGGCTGCCCAACAACCATGTCTCACACATACAAATGAATATTAAAATACAATAACTGCAAAGCAACAAAATGGCAGCCTAAAATTGCTAGCAAACCAGCTTCCCAATGTTACTAAAAATACAGAACAGATCAACAGGGATTAAAAGTTAAGATCACAGACTTTAAAAGGCCAGGGAGATTTGTTTTAAAAAAAGTCTTCACCTGGTGCTGAAATGACCATAAAGAAGGTGCCATAAGTTTCACAGTCTTGGTACTATGGTGGTGACAGACAGACAGACAGACAGACAGATGCATCTTCCTTTATTATTATAAATAATACTTGAATATTGCTTAATGTAATAAAATCTCAAAGTGGTTTGGTAACTCCTGTGTCAGTGGGGCTCCTTATCCATTGCGTCTTTTAGTTTCAGCTTTATAGGAGCTATCCATGGTGCTGTACTCCCTCCAAATAGGTTCACCACCATGGATAGCTCCTATAAAGCTGAAGCAAAAAGATGCAATGAATAAGGAGCCCCACTGACACAGGAGTCAACGGCCTCCCCGACTACAGCTTATATATGTGCTAGCTGTTGCCCGTAGCTTCGCTCGCATGGATTTTAGGATTTGGGATGCCCCACACACAACAGTCATTCAGTCAGTCATTTAAAAAGTTTCCCTCCCTTTTCACCCCCTTAGAGAACATTCTAAATGGCCTAGGGGAGATTTGCATACCCACCCCTATTGGCCCCTGCAGGAATTCATACGAACATTCTAAGTGTCATATGGGCTATTTGCATTACTGCTCCTATTGGCTCCTGCAGCAATTATGAGGTGAGGCCGATTTGCATAACTGCTCCCCTGTTGTTTTGCCCCCCTTTTTTCACCCCCTTAGGGATGGAATTTCCAAAAATCCTTCCTTAGTGGGTGTCTATGTCATAAAAACAATGTTCCTTCAAAATTTCACGTTCCTAGATTAAATGGTTTGAGCTGGGCATTGATGAGTCAGTCAGTCAGTCAGGACTTCTTTTATATAGATAATACAATATGACATAATCTTGTGAATGTGCATGGACACTCTCTTTTCCACAGGGAGAAGCCCTCTTGCTGGTCAGGGAGGTCAGAGCACTCTGGCTTTGTGGACTTGGAACAGCCGGGCCCTTTCCAGACTGCCCTAGGCGTGAGAGACGGAAATGGCCGAGGGAGAAGGCAAAGGCTGTGCCCTAGGCATCCAGTCGCTAGCTGTCTTGGAAAAGAGAATGAAGGAGGAGGAGGAGGAGGAAGAATTGCAGCTTGACTCGAGAGGGGGCCTACCGATTCTCCAGAGTGGGCGCCTGAGGGAATTCTGGGAAAGAAGCCGACCACAAGAGGTCACGCAGGACTGCTGTAATGGCCTCCAGCAGCGGTGGGAAGCCCAATTGCAGGAATTCCTGAAGATGGTGGATTCCTCCCAGTCAATAGGGGGCAACCCCCAGCTGCTGCTGCGGCGACCCATTCATAGGGATGGCAATATGGCTTTTCTGTCCTCTTCTGTGGATGGAGTTGACATTGGCCAGCAAGCCAGAGGGGAGAGGGTGGCCCAGGTTGTGTCAGGCCTCAGCAGAGGTGGCCACCAGGCCGAGAGTGACCTCCAGGCCAAAGGTGAGGCAGATCACAAGGAAGTGAAAGAAGAAATTCCAGATGGGGAGGTGGCCAACTTGGATGCACAGCGCCAGCTCTTCAGGCGCTTCTCCTACCAGGAAGGGGATGAGCCCCGAGACATTTGCCAAAGGCTCCGGGAACTGTGTCGTCTGTGGCTGAAGCCTGAGAGGCACAGCAAAGAACAGATGCTGGAGCTGGTGATCTTGGAGCAGTTCCTGGCCATCCTGCCCTTGGAGATCCAGAACTGGGTCCAAGAAGGTGGGCCGGAGACCTGCAGTCAAGCAGTGGCCCTGGCGGAGGGTTTCCTGCTGAAGAGGCAGCGAGAAGCCAAAAGATGGGAAGAGCAGGTAAGGAGTTAGATACTGTTTGTTTCCAAGAGTTAAGAATATGCAGTGGTAGAGCAGAGCGGACCACTTCAGAGTGCAGGTGGAGGGGTGGGATTTCAGTTTTAAATGCCCCTCAATGCAAACGACAATGACAAAAACTCCCCGCAGACAGAAAGCTAGCAGCTCAGAGAGGAAGCTTCTGTCCCAGACCTCTGCCTGCAGTGCTGGTTTTCTGTTTGCAAGGAACTTCTAAGATAGGCCTAGCATTTAAAAATGTGATCACCAAGGGTCCACAAGTTTTGTCTGGCCTTGGTGGCCAACCAAAGAATTCTGGTCACCAGGACAGTGCCCTCCCCTTTCCCCAAACAACCTTGCTTCACCTCTTGTCCCTCACCTCGTGCTGCACCTCTGAAAAGCAAGCAATATGAGGTCAGGGACCATCTCCTGCTCGCCTCTCCAGCTCTTGAGTTCAGAGCTGGGGGGGGGGGGCATTTTTCTTCTGATCTTTCTAATGCAGGTATGCAGAACCTCATACCGGAGCCCAAATCCAGCCCGCCTGGCATCCCAATCCAGCTCTCTGGGGTTGCCCAGGTAGCCACGCCCCCTTTCCCCCAACCACTGATCATTTGGTGGTTTCCCGACTTTTGTGCAATCCCCCCTCCCCATTCTGAAAGGTTGAAGTGGTTCTCCTAAGGCCTAGTTACTGGCAGTAAGAGCTTTAAGCTACAATATGCTGGTATATTTTGTATTTTTGGCCTCACCCCTTTTGTCTTTGGCCCTGCCCACCACTGGAATGCGGCCCCCGAGAGCCTCTCCAAAATGGAATGCAGCCCTCGGGCTGAAGGAGGTTCCACACTCCTGCACTCCTGAGAAAGCTCTATCCATGGTTGCCACATATTGCACTTCAGTCTGCAGCGACCTCCAGACACGAACTCCGATTATGACTGGAGTGTCAGTCTTGTGTGGAGATTTCTGCGGCACTTCACACCTGATCAATTTATGATGGCATCAGCTTTCCTGGGGTGCAAAGGAGTACCAGTTGAAAGGTGGCCTAAAAATGTATCGAAATGTTGACCCAACCCTGTAGATGTCCTCTTCTTTTTTTCCCCTTTTAATATAAAGATCTCCTTTTCCCGCAGGGAGAAGCAGGTATTTTGGCACTGCCCTTTTGCGGACCCCCAGAAGTGTTGCCAAAATCAAATTTGACCTGCAGGGTGAAAAACGTTCCTCTCCCCTGTTCTAACTGGAGTTGTCGGGGATTGAATCTGGGACCTTTTGGATGCCAAGTAGGAGCTCATCCACTGAGCTCTGGTCCCTGGTGGAGAGTTACTTTGCTTCTGAGCGCCCGGGAAGTGCTGAATCAAAACAAATCCCAGCCTTCCTCTCAGCTTTAGGACTGGGGAGGGGGTGGGGAGTTTCTCACCACCCCGTGCTCCCCCCGATAAGCTAGGACTTGTTGCACTCGCCCAAGGGTGTCTGAGCACTTGCGATAGACCCGTGTTGGTCACCCATGTACAGTCTCTAGTGGTATGGTCCTTTCTGGTGCCGTTCTGTCTCACGGGGAAAAGACATTGAGAATACAAACACTTTTTGTGACTTGCCTGCCCCTTGCTTCTAGGATTCCCCCTCCAAGCCTGGTGGTGCCAACTCCCTGAATGGGATCCTCACTTACTGTTTCAGGCACGGGAACCATTTGGAGCGGCGGAGGCCCGTTTCTCAGAGGCCGAGGTGATTTCAGCCAGCACCTGGCAGGGGCGGATTTTTGTCAAACAGGAGGAAGAGGACGGAGACGCTACTTCTTTGGGTACGGATCCGTTGTTGCTGAGATGTGGGAATGCTTCCTATGTATCTTTTGCCTCTCTTCCCACCCCACACACCCCAGGTAGCCATCCTGTATACCACAGCTCCGGGGGCTTCAGGTGAGACCCCTCCCTGAAGCCCCAACCCCTCTGAGGGGGCAGGAATGACAGTGCTGTGGCCTCAACGGGATAGCCAGCGTCACTCCCCCCTTCCCTTCTCCAATTGGATGGAGAAGATGTCTGCGTGCTCAGCCGGTGCACAGAGGAGCCATGGATGGCGAGAGGCAGGCAAGGCTGCACAGAGAAGGGGTCCCGGAGGATGTCGGGGAGGGGCTTCAGGGCAAGAGGGTCCACCCACTGACAACATCTAGCCCCCTGGAGGCAAGTTGCCCACTGGGACCAGTCCGATTCCCCCGACCCTGCCCTGCGTTGTGGTGAGAGTGTTGGACTGGGACTCAGGAGATCCGGGTTCGAGTCCCCGCTTGGCCATGAAACTCACTGGGTGACTTTGGGCCAGTCACTGACTCTCAGCCTAACCTACCTCACTGGGTTGTTGTGAGGATAAAATGGAGAGGAGGAGGAGGATTATGTAAGCTGCCTTGGGTTCCTTGCAGGAAAAAAGGTGGGGTATGAATATAATAAATAAATAAATAATATACTAATGGCGAATTCAATGTCCGAGTGTGGATCCTTATGTAGCCAAAATGGCACACCAGGGTGGGCAGCGGGAGGGAAGATCCTCTGTGCAGCCCTATGAGGCCTTAGCATGCTTGGTGGCCACAGAATGCTTGCTGACTATTGTGGGTGGGTGGGTGGGTGGGGAATGGAAAATTGGATGGGAGGGGGGATGGAATGGAGTATCCTGAAAAAGGCCCAGGCAGGCTGGCCTTCCCCATTTGTTGTTGCCCAGCAACTGGTGTACATAGGCATACTGTCTCTGATACTGGAGGCAGTATCTTGCCAATCAGGACTAGTAGCCTTCTCTACCAGGAATTTGATTCATCCCCCTTTAAAGCTCTCCAAATTGGTGGCTATCACTACATCTTGTGGAAGTGAATTCCATAGTTTAACTATGCACTGTGTGAAGAAGTCCTTCCTTTTATCTGTCCTGAATCTCCCACCAGTCAGGTTCATGGGATGAGCCCTTTGGGTTCTGGTATTATGAGAGAGGGAGAAAAATGTATCCCTATCCACTTTCTCCACACCATGCATAATTCTGTACTCCTCTATCATGTCTCCCCTCAGTCACCTTTTTTCTGAGCTAAACAAGCCCAGATGTTGTAACCTTTCCTCGTATGCGAGTTGTTCCAGCCCCTTGATCATTTTAGTGGCCCTTCTCTGCACTTTTTCCAACTCTACAAAATCCTTTTTTTAGGTGTAGTGACCAGAACTGTACACAGTATTCCAAATGTGGGCACATCATAGATTTGTATAAGGGGAGTATGATCTTGGCAGTTTTATTTTCAACCCTTTTCCTAATTATGCCTAACATGGAGTTTGCCTTTTTCACAGCAACCGTGCACTGGGTCGACATTTTCATTGAGCTGTCCACCACAACCCCCAAGATCTCTTTCTTGGTCAGCCACTGCTAGCTCAGATTCCATCAGTCTATACTTGAAGTTGGGGTTTTTTTTTGCCTCCATGAGTTCATCTAATCCTCCCTTTAGAACTATCTAATTTGCTGCCCATCACCACATTATGTGGCTGTGCATTCCATAAATCAGGAGTGCAGAACCTCAGGCCCAAGGGCCAAATCCAGCCCACCTGGGGTCTCAATCCAGCCCTCTGTGGTTCCCCAGACAGCCATGCCCCCTTCCCCAGCCCACTGATATGCTGGCATTTCTTTTTTGGCCCCACCCCTTTTGTCTTCGGCCCTGCCCACTACTGGAATGCGGGCCCCGAGAGCTTCTCCGAAATGGAACTTGGCCTTTGGGCTGAAAGTGGTTCAATGCCCCTGCTATAAATCAATGCTGTGTTGTTTGAAGTAGTTCTTCCTTTTGTCTGTCTTTAATCTACTGCCAGTCCATTTCATTGGACAACCCCAAATTCTACTATCATGAGAGAGGGAGAAAAAAGTATCCTGTCTTCCTCTACAGCATGCTTCATTTTAAAAATCACGTTCCTCCCTTAGTCATTTTCCCTGTCCCACCCACCCTATTTGAACTGGGCCCCCACAGCTTATAGCTGGTATTCTTAACCCTGATGCTGCTACATTGGGTATACTTCTTAAGTAGTATGTATAGTTAATCATTTCTTACAATATAGTATGTACTAATAGCGACCTCAAGTCTTCGAGTGTCGATCCTTATGTTGCCAAAATGGCACCATCATCCATGCACAAGAGGGAAGCATCAGCAGGTGTGGGGGAAGCCCAAAGTTTGCAGAAGTGCAAACATATATAGAAAGAAAACCTCTAAAAGGGTTTTGAAGTACAAAAATATTGGGGGGGGGAGGAGGAAAGAAACTAAAACCCAGTGAGGACTTTTTGTGCTCTGTGGCCATGGAATGCTGCCTGGCTATTATGGAAAGCAGGGTAGGAGTGGGAAATGGAGTATCATGGAAAGGGACATGGCTGGCTGGAATGGAGAATCATGGAAAAGGACATGGCTGGCTGGCTGAAACAGAGTAGGAGCACTCCATACTGCAATATTTTGTTGCAGATCCCACTGGTTTCTCGGGATTTCTTTCCTCATCCCCCCATTGTTTTTACCCATTTTCTTGGAATTCCCTTTCCCCATGGCATGTGGAATGAGTCATATTAGAATCTCTCCTTATACCAGCAGGTGATGAGAGGACGTGGGAGGCAGAGCAACATCTGCTGGAGCATCCTGGGGCAGTGAAATTGAACGAGTTGTCGCCGGGAAGAGCAGAATGGAACATTTCTCACTATCCTAATCAGGGAGAAGGCTGTGAGAGCCCGCAGGGGAACCTGGCAGAGAAGGAAGGGGACAGATCTGTTCGGTCTGGGCAAGACTTTAGACAGAAGCCTGACCTTACTGCACAGGAGAGCACCTGTTCAGGAGAGAAACCCTTTAAGTGCTTGGCTTGTGGGAAAAGCTTCAGCCGTCGCTCCAACCTTGTAATCCATCAGAGGACACACACAGGGGAGAGACCCTACAAGTGCCCGAACTGTGAGAAGAGCTTTAGTCACCGCTCAAACCTCAGTGCCCATGAAACGGTCCATACTGGGGAGAAGCGGTACAAATGCTCTGACTGTGAGAAGAGCTTCAGCCACCAGTCGCATCTCATCATGCATCGGAGAATCCACACAGGGGAGAAGCCACATAAGTGTTCGGACTGTGGGAAAAGCTTCAGTAACCCGTCGCATCTTAAAGCACACAAAAGAATCCACACAGGAGAGAGACCGTATGTGTGCCTGGAGTGCGGAAAGAGCTTTAACCAGAGATCTATCCTTATTGTCCACGCAAGAACCCACACAGGAGTGAAACCGTACACATGCGCCACTTGTGGGAAAAGCTTCAGTCAGAGTGCAAACCTTACAGCACATGAGAGAACCCATATGATGCGGGCCACCCATCACACCATAGATCCCTCGGAGGAAAGAAACTGTATCAGGGCCACAAACATGGAGACATCTTCAGTTGGGGAACCCATATAGAAAAGCTCCAATGCGCGAGTGGTTTTTTGTTTGTTTTTAGACAGCAGATTCTTAATGGGAAAGGAAATGTCTCAAGCTGGTAATAAAACTGTAAGCCTTAAAGCAGGGGAGTTGAACCTCTTTCTGGATGAGGACTGAATTCCACTTCAGAGAAACTCTTGGGGGCCTCATTCCAGTGCTGGGTGGGGTCAAAACAAAAAGGAGTGGGGTGAAAGGCAAAAGTGCAGAGGCGGTGTTAGGGGGTGGCCCACTAGGGCTGGAGCCCTGACTCTTTCATTTGGAGCCCTGAATCTCTGGGAGGCCATCTTCCCCACCCCCCTGCTGTCCATGGGCACTTGCTGAAATAAAGGTACAGGGGCCCTGAGGATCTCTGTTGCATCTGATCCCCCTGGATTAGCAGGCTTTTTGCCCACGTGTGCTTCCCCTCCTGCTGCCCACCCCAAATCTTTCTGCCTTAGGTTTTTTTCTGAAAGCAAATTCCTTTCTCTCCCTTTCCATATATCCCTTTTTAAAATAGGGGTGTCCTTAGGAGACAGAGTCCTTTAAAAACACACAGAGAGAGAGAATTTAGAGCATATGTAAATTAGAATATGCAAATTTGTGCATTTTTATGGTCCCATGGGCCTGAGCCCCACATATTTCCGGTACCTAGCACTGCCCCTGCAAAAGGGGCAGGGCCAAAAATACCAGCATATACAGGCCTGTGGCTTACGCTGGCTCAGCTTGTCTGAGTGTGGAAAGCTAAGCAGGGTCAGGCCTGGTTCTTACTTGGATGGGAGACCCCTCCTCTAGTTTCCTGCATTGAGCAGGGGGTTGGACTCGATAGCCTTGTAGGCTCCTTCCAACTCTATGATCTATGAAATCTATGAAACCTAAAGCTCTTCCTACCAGTAACTAGGCCTTAGGAGAGGCATTTCTGATGGCGCGTGAGTGACAGCAGAGCCCCGTGTGTGCGAGATGGGAGATTAAAATCCTGTTCGTGTGTAGCGGCCCATTTATCCACACACAGAAATCCAGATCTTTCTCCCCCTCTCTCTGCGCAGCGTGCAGCAGTTTCGGTTGCAATCAGCCAGCCAGCTTTCCAGCCTGTAATCTGACTCCAGCAGCCAGCTCCCCCCATTTGCAGATAGCAAGGAAAAAACTCTGTAACTCCACAGGTCTATTCTGCCTGTTTATTTACTTAGCAAAGTAATATTCTACAGAGTATACATTTCCTAGTTACAGTCCATGTGCAGAGTACAATGCATAGCAAGCATTTATTCCAGTGGAGCAAGTTGAGCTTTACCCCACCTCAGCAAAGACGCTACATTGTTGCATAAGTCCAGCAAGCAATAGTCAGAAGAAAAGAGTGAAGAGAGAACAGTCCTGCTCCTCTCTAAAATGGCTCCAGACAGACAACAAGTTAATACGTCACCAGAACATACAAACCATGTGACCAGCTCATATTGTTCTCACACTTTAGTAACCCCTGCGAAAACACGAGATTCTAGAGAGACATAATAAACCTGTTTACCCGCCATTCTGTCCCTTCCATGTGTAAACAATGTGCTCCAGCTTGTGAATGTGATACATATCACAACATCCCCCCACATGCTGTAGTACATCTTGTTTACATTTACTCAATGAGGCCTAGCGCCGTCATTAGTTTCCTGTGTCTTACTACAGGCAATGGTTTTGTGAAAAGATCTGCCACCATTTCCCCTGTTGCACAGTATTTGAGTGTTACCCACCCTTTTTTCACACAGTCCTTTACATGAGAGTAACGAACATCAATGTGTTTGGTTCTTGGCTTACATTTTTCATTGAGAGCCATGCTTATGCAAGCTTGGTTGTCCTCAAAAACTGTAACAGCCTTGTCTACTGGTATGTGCGCATATCAGCAAACAGTTGTTTGAACCATTCAATCTCATTGCATGCTTGAGATAAACTGATGAATTCAGATTCTGCACTAGATACAGCCACACAAGATTGCTTACGTGTGTACCAGTCAATCAAACTGTTATCATACAAAATTACAGTCCCACTTGTGGACTTCCTATCTGTTGCAGATCCCCAATCAGCATCAGTGTACACACAAAAACCTCCCTCTGTGTGTGATGACAATTTCAGTTTGCAATTCATGGACCCTTTTAAATACCTTAACACACGTTTCACAGCTAGCCAATCATACATAGAAGGATTTTGGGTTTTCCTGCTACGGTAAGTATGTTTACAGCATTGCTGATGTCTGGCCTACTCACATTTGCCAAATATAGCAGGCTTCCAATAACACTTTGATATTTTCCAATATCTTCAAATTCAGTGTTATCTGTGTGTTTCTGATATTCAAGAGTCATTGGAGTAATATATTATAAACCTGTTGATAACCAATCTATGTTCTCATTTAATCTATAAGGAGCTACTGTATTTAGATTAAATATCCATCTGGACTCTTGGTTTTTAAGTTTTGCTATTTGTTGTTTTCCTGTACCTCGCACTCTTTCTATACACCAAAACCTGACAGAGTTTTCATCATGCTCATGTTCCATGTAGTGTTTGACCATAGTTTAATCTAAATACAGTAGCTCCTTATGGATTAAATGAGAACATAGATTGGTTATCAACAGGTTTATAATATACTACTTTTGCCATGGTTTTGTTGGAATAAATTCTGTATAAAGACCAACATCAGTATAAGTTTGTTCAGAATACTAGATGTATAGCCACACGATCAGGCAGGCAACCTCTAAATGAAGACGATTACCAGGTGTGTGCAAAATTAACACACCAGATAAAATTACTCCATCTGCCAAGCTCTGGAGCATTGTCTCAGGAGGTTGGCAAATGAGACCAGCATTGGTGAGTCAATATACTCCTTCTGAAAGGGTTTCCTTAAATTGTTATCTTTTCTATCTTTTTAAATTTAAAATTCTTCCATTAATGTATGTGCTAATAAAGTAAATGTATATTTTATATAGAATTGAGAATACAGAGCAATAGATTGTAAATGGAATTGAGTGGTAACTACAGTGGTGAGCATGACATCATCTAATTATGTTTTATATTATTATTAATTTTGTTCAAAATGACTAGCTGACTGTAGTTTGATTTACTGTAAGGCTTTTCTGTTCTTTCTAAGCCACTGAAGAAGGCCTTTGGGCCAAAACGCGTTTGGCTTCGCCACCTAATAGCAGGAAAGCTTCTATGCTGAGAGGACTTATCTCAGGAAGAAACAAACAAAAAACATTGGCACTAACAATACCGCACCCAGAGATAAAAGCCCTCCAGTCTGAAAAGACATTCAACATTATCCTCAACCTTTGAGAAGCTATATTTTACATGTCTATATGTTTCTGGCTTATACATGTTTTTTATATATAATTTTTTAAAAAATATTTCTGTAAATCTTGATATTATAAATTAAGTCTATTTTACTATACTTTAATGGTTATATTTTTGGTTATATATATTTCTCTTGACTTTTAAGTTTCTAGGTATTGTTTTAGTCAGGATTTTTAACACAGTCCCTTTTTTTATATATGTAGAATTCGCTACTACACGATACCATGATTGGTCACTGGCTGCAATGGGTTTGAAAGGTGATTGGACAAAGGAGGAGGGGACTCCCCTCCCTCAGGGGAGGCGTGTCAATGAGTATTGGTCCTCATTGATTGGCCAGTGTGGCGTAGTGGTTAAGAGTGTTGAACTGGGACTTAGGAGATCCGGGTTCTGGCCCTGCTCGGCCATGAAGCTCGCTGGGTGACTTTGGGCCAGTCGCTGACTCTCAGCCTAGCATGCCTCATGGGGTTGTTGTAAGGATACAATGGAGAGGAGGATTATGTAAGCCGCCTTGGGTTCCTTTCAGGAAAAAAGGCGGGGTATAAATATAATAAATAAAATCAATAAATGGAACCTCCAGGTTCAGGCACAGTCTACCTCTGAATACCAGTGGCTTGGAGGAGAGTAAACAGTATGGTAAGGCTGTTCCCTTCATGCCCTTTGTACATGTATTGAAGGGTCAGGCCTGGTTATTACTTGGATGGGAGACCCCTCCTCTAGTTTCCTGCATTGAGCAGGGGGTTGGACTCAATAGCCTTGTAGGCTCCTTCCAACTCTATGATCTATGAAACCTTTGGTCTTACCTAGCAGGGCCCTTTTTATTCAGGGTTGGGGAACCTCCAGCCCTCCAGATGTGGTTGGATCCAACTCCCCTCAGCCCCAGCCAGTGTGGCCAATGAAGGGGCAGGTCTGTCGGCGGCTATTAGCCTCGACAGCTAAATGGAACCTCCACGTTTAGACGCAGTCTACCTATGAATGCCAGTGGCTGTGGGAACAGGTAGCAGGCATGGCTGTTGCCTTCCTGCCCTACTTCCCAGGGGCACCCAGATGGACTTTGGGCTGACCCAACAGGGCTGCTCTTTTGCACCCAGACTGGCCTTACCATTAGGCAAAGTGAGACTGGCCCTACACCCACTAAGCTAGCCAGCTGCCTTTAGGTAAGGAGTCCCATCGTTGGTGTTGAAGAAGGATGTGTTGAAGAAATACTTTTGTACATGGAATAGGAGGGGGTGCCATCTTGTGGCTCTATGCTACCTCCAGTACCAGAGGCAGTATGTCTGTGTACACCAGTTGCTGGGGAACATGGGCGAGAGGGTGCTGTTGCACACCTGTCCTGCTTGTGGGTTTTCCGTGGGCAGCTGGTTGACCACTGTGTGAACAGAATGCTGAATGGGATGGATCCTTGCTGTGATTCAGCATGGCTTTTCCCCTCCTAAAATCATAGAATCATAGAAAAGTAGAGTTGGAAAGGGGCCTACAAGGCCATCGAGTCCAATCCCCTGCTCAATGCAGGAATCCAGGTCAAAGCATCCCTGACAGATGACTGTCCAGCCGCACCTTGAATGCCTCCAGAGTGGGAGAGCTCACCACCTCCCTAGGTAGTAGGTTCCATTGTCTTATTGCTCTGACTGTCAGGAAATTTTTCTTGATATTTAGGTGGAATCTGGGTTCCTGTAATTTGAGCCCATTATTCTGTGTCCTGCAAACTGGGATGATCGAGAAGAGATTCTGGCCCTCCTCTGTGTGACAACCCTTCAAGTACTGGAAGAGTGCTATCATATCTCCCCTCAATCTCCTTCTGAAGGCTAAACATGCCCAGTTCTTTCAGTCTCTCCTCATAGGGCCTTGTTTCCAGTCCCTTTATCATCCTTGTTGCCCTCCTCTGAACCCTCTCCAGTTTGTCTACGTCCTTCTGAAAGTGTGGTGCCCAGAACTGGACGCAATATTCAAGATGAGGCCTAACCAGTGCCGAGTAAAGGGGAATTATCACTTCATGTGATTTGGAAGCAATACTTCTATTAATGCAGCCCAAAATAGCATTTGCCTTCTTTGCAGCCACATCGCATTGCTGGCTCATATTCAGTTTGTGATCTACAACAATTCCAAGATCCTTCTCACTTGAGGTATTGTTGAGCCAACAAGTGTCCCCCATTCTGTAACTCTGCATTTGGTTTCCTTTCCCTAGGTGCAGCATTTGGCATTTATCCCTATTAAATTTCATTCTGTTGTTTTCGGCCCAGCGCTCCAGCCTATCGAGATCTCCTTGAATTTTGTTTCTTTCTTCCAGAGTATTAGCTGTTCCACCCAACTTTGTGTCATCTGCAAATGTGATAAGCATTCCCTGCACTCCTCATCCAAGTCATTAATAAAAATGTTGAAGAGCACTGGGCCCAGGACCGAGCCCTGTGGTACCCCGCTCGTTACCTCTCCCCAGTTTGAGAAGGAACCAGGTTACCCACTCAAAAAATGAGATCAGATTAATCTGGCAGGATTTGTTCTTGACAAACCCATGCTGGCTTGTAGTAATCACTGCATTGCTTTCAAGGTGCTTGCAGACTGACTTCTTTATAATCTGCTCCAAAAATTTCCCAGGGATTGATGTCAGACTGACTGGCCTATAGTTCCCAGGTTCCTCCTTCTTGCCCTTTTTGAAGATGGGAACAACATTTGCCCTCCTCCAGTCATCTGGCACTTCACCTGTCCTCCATGATTTCTCAAAGATAATAGACAGTGGTTCTGAGGGTTCTACTGCCAATTCCTTTATTACTCTAGGATGCAGCTCGTCAGGCCCTGGAGATGTAAACTCGTTCAGAGTAATCAGGTGCTCCTTGACCATTTGCCTATCAATCTCAAACTGCAATCCTGCCCCTTCAATCTGCTCTTCAGGTTTGCCAGGGGGGTCATAGACCCTCTTTTGGGAGAAGACCAAGCCGAAGTAGGAATTGAACACTTCTGCCTTTTCCTTGTCTTCTGTTATCAATTTGCCATCCTCATCGCGTAGTTGAACCACCATTTCTTTCCTCTGTCTTTTACTATGCATGTATCTGAAGAAAGCTTTCTTGTTGTTTTTAGCATCCCTCGCTAACCGTAGCTCATTCTCAGCTTTAGCCTTCCTGACACTATTCCTGCAGTTCTGTGCTACCTGCCTGTACTCTTCCTTACACTTCCTGTCCTTCCTTCCACTTCCTATACGTGTCCTTTTTTGTTTTCAGGTCATCTTTGAGTTTATTGTGAAGCCACATTGGCTTCTTCTGTTGCCCTCTGCCTTTTCTCCTTGTGGGAATTGTTTGCAATTGTGCCTTTAAAATTTCCTTTTTTAAAAACTCCCACCCATCCTGGGCTCATTTACTCATTAGAGTCGCTTGCCATGGGACCTTACTTATCATTGTTCTTAGTTTGTTAAAATTGGCTTTCCTAAAATCCAGGGTACGTGTTTGGCTACACTCAGCTTTTGCTCCCCTTAGAATCAAGAACTCAAGTATAACATGGTCACTTTCCCCCAGAGTTCCCGAAACTGCCACTTTATCCACTAACTCGTCTCTGTTGGTTAGAATCAGGTCAAGGATAGCTGCTCCTCTAGTTCCTTCCTCCACTTTCTGTAGGAGGAAGTTATCAGCAGCACAACTCAGGAATTTCTTGGAGGGGCCATGCTTGGCTGAATAAGTCTCCCAACAGATATCAGGGAAATTGAAGTCCCCCATTACTACCACATCATGCCTCCTTGAAACAATGGCAATTTGCTTTTCAAAAGTTTCATCCTCGTCTTCTCCTTGATTGGGTGGTCGGTAGTAGACTCCAACCGCCATGTTCGTTTTATTCTTTGCCCCCTTTATTTTAACCCAGATGCTCTCAATGGGGCTGCCAAGCTCCTCTTCCTGTATCTCTGTGCAGAGAAACGTATCTTTAACATACAGCGCAACTCCACCTCCCTTTCTGTTGCTTCTGTTCCTTTTGAACAAGGTATACCCTTCAATTGCTGTATTCCAGCCATGGGAGTCATCCCACCAGGTTTCAGTTATCCCTATCAAGTCATATTTGCCCTCATGTATCAAGAGTTCAAGTTCGTCTTGTTTGTTGCCCATTCTCTGGGCATTAGTATAGAGACATCAAAGACTATGTGCTTTATACTCCGACTTTCCCCCTACATTTTATGGTAGACGATCATTGGGCACCGCTGGAGCTGTTCTCTCCGTTGTGGCACAGAGGCCTTCTTCCATTGGAACCCCCGAGTTTATGTCTCCCTCCCCTGTTGGATTCAGTTTAAAGCCCTCTTGATTAAGTTCCTCATGCTGTGGCCAAACACATTCTTCCCAGTCCTTGTGAGGTGCAACCCATCCTTTGCCAGAAGTCCATCTTCTAGGAAGTGTAGCCCGTGGTCCCAGAATCCAAATCTCTCACATCGGCACCACCTTCGTAGCCAGTCATTCACTCGGAGTATTTTTCTTTCCCTTTCTATTCCTCTTCCAAGTACTGGAAGGATGGATGAGAAGACTATCTGGGCCCCAAAGTTCTTGAGTTCCCTTCCCAACTCTTCAAAGTCTGCCGTGATTTCTTTGTAACTCCGCTTGGCAGTATCATTTGTACCCACGTGGAAGAGAAGAAAGGGGTATGTGTCGGTGGGCTGTATGAGCCTTGGCAGCTGCTCTGTCACATCCTTAATCCGTGCCCCGGGGAGACAGCACACCTGGCGAGTCCATGGGTCTTCGCGACATACTTTGGCTTCGATCCCCCGCAGGAGGGAGTCACCCACTACGAGTACGCTTCTCTTTCTCTTGCTGTAGGCCTTGGTTTGATTGCCTCCACTGGACTGACCTTCAGCCTCTTGCTCGCTGTCACGTTGGGTGCCCGGTAATTCGTCCTCTGCAGGCTGTCCTCTGCTCTCGTCCTCAAGTACCTGGAAGCGGTTCCATAGCTCCACTGCTTCCACCGGTGCAGAATGTCTTCTAGTTCTTCTTCTCCTAACTGTCACCCTTTTCCAGGGAGTTCCCCCTCCGTTGTTTTCCCTTGCCTCAGCAGTCTCCGACTCTGCCTCATCCTGCCGTTGCCCTTCTGGCTCCTGTTCTACGCTTTGGTGCTGTAGATCCACCGTTCTGTCTAAGAACTCTTCACTTTCTCTTATACTCCTGAGGGTTGACACTTGCTGCTCCAGTCCTCTGACCTTTTCTTCCAACAGCGTGACCAGCTTGCACTTGTTGCACGTGTAGGCCATGTTGCCCTCAGGCAGGAAAACAAACATTGGACACACATTGCAGGTCACCACCACTGCAGATTCCTTTCCTTCCATAGTTCTCAGTTCCCTTTATGTTTCTGCTTTCTTTTTGTACTGGAATGGCTGGTGCCTTATCCTGCCTTCCCTGAATGTTAATAACAGAGTCCCCCTGGTCTATAAGTGTGAGGTATTGGAACAAAACAAACAAACAAATCCAGAAAATTTCTTAGGGTCCTCCCCCTTGACCTCCCCCGCTGAACTCCGCTGCCAAACTCCTGTTTGCTCGCTCTGTTCGCTCTCTCTCTGGGAGCTTGCTTGCCTTATCACGGTCCCGAAAACAGCTGGAGCCTCTCTCCTGTTGTGCTCCTGCTCATCTGGGAGTCAGGAACAGAAAATGTCTTGGCTGGCCCTGAAGGGCACTGATGCCCTATCCCAGGGGTGGGGAACCTGCAGCCCTCCAGAATTCAGGAGTCCCCAACCTTTTTGGGTGGGCAGACATGTTTGGAATTTTGATCGTGTTCTGGGTGTTCTCACAAAATATCTGCCATGGGGGTGAGGCCAGTCACAAAACACCCATTTCTCAGAAGGCAAACTGGTGAAGCTAAAAGGAAAGTATAATGTGCCCAAGGACCTAAGTACAAGGTCGAGGTGGGGGTCTAAGTTCCAAAACACAAAACCGCTCTTTCAAACCCACCATTTTCTGCTCCAACACCCATTTCACAGAAGGCACAGGAACATAGGAAGCTGCCTTATGCTGAGTCAGACCCGGGGTCCATCTAGCCCAGTATTGCCCACACTGACTAGCAGCCACCCTCCAGGGTTTCCAGGCTGATTTTTTTCTAGCCCTACCTGGAGATGCCGGAGACTGAACCTGGGACTTTCTGCATGCAAAGCAGGGGCTCGCCCACTGAGCTACGGCCCTTGTACAAAACAAAAGCAAACCGGTGATGCTCAGAGAAACACACACACACACACATGCAGCACAGGGAAAACACCTCCCCTCTAGCCGCCATCCCCCCCCCCCACCTAGATGTTCCCGTCTATCTCCCAGTGTACCTTTTTTTCTGTGTGGCTGGGCATGTTTCAAAGCAGACCCCCAGGCTGCAGCCATCCAGTGTTTTTATTTTCTGGGACCCAGAGACATTCATGGAAACAAAGGTGGTGCTGGAAGCTAGCAGCATGCCAGCCTCCCCGTTAAAAAAAACATAATCAGGAGGGTCAGGGAGCCAGGTGGGCACCAACGGAAGTCTCTGTGGGGACATTAGCGCCTGTGGGCACTATGTTGAGGACCCCAGTTCCAGATGTTGCCGGACTACAATTCTCCATTGGCCATGTTGGCTGGGGGTGATTGTATAACAACATCTGGAGGGTCACAGCTTCCTCAGGCCTGCTCTAGCCCCTCTGCACTGGTAATCTTACTGGACCTGTCTGGCTAGATTTCACCAGAAATGAACTGTGTGGATTCTATCCCACCCCACACCAACCCTTTCTTGGCAGCCATGAGGACTAGAAGCTTGCTTTGTGACGTGTTGGTACTGGGCTGCTGAGACCCCAGTACCAAGTTCCTTGCTTTTTCTGGGCGCAGCTTTCCCTACAGCCTCCTACCCGCAGTCCTTTTTAACAAGAGATGCTGGGGACCAAACTTGGGCCTCCCTGAAGTTGGTGCCCCCCAGACGGTTTGGGCTAAAAAAAACCACACACCTGTCATCCCTGTTTAGTTCTGTTGGCTGAGGTTGATGGGAGTTGTAGTCCAAAACATTTGGAGGGTGCTAGGTTGGGGAATTTTTTTTCCTGTCTCACACTATCGGGGGTTGTTGTGCCTTTTCTGGGTGTGCACCCCAGTATTTCATCCACACCAGTGCCCTTTAGTGTTACTCTTCCTTCTTTTCCCAGCAGCTGGTTTTGACCTGGGCAGTGACATATTGAGCAGCTGAACCCATCACAGTTCAGCACACTAGATCAGCCTTCCCTAAGTTAAGCCTTCGCCAACCTGGTGACCTCCAGCTGCTTTGGACTTCAACTTCCATCAGCCCCAGCCAACACAGCCAATGTTCATGAATGTTTATTTATGTATTTATTTGCTTATTACATTTCTGTACCACCCATCAGCTGAAGCTCTCTGAGCGGTTCACAAAACAAAACTTAAAACCATAAAATGCAACAACATAGGAAAACATAATATAAAAAATGTAACAGAATAAAACCAAAGTTTTATAGTACACAGTGTGGTTGTTGTTATTATTATTAATTTTATTTCTATACCGCCCAATAGCCAAATCTTGTCTTAGCTACTTAAGTAATTTTAAATTTGTTTTTAAAACGTCTAGTGAATTTTTTGATGTTTTTATTGTTTGTATTTTTATATTGTATTTTATTGTAAAATTGTATAATTGTTGTAAACCACCCAGAGAGCTTCAGCTATTGGGCGGTATAGAAATGAATAATAATAATAATAATAATAATAATATAATATAGGAACCAAGATCAAAGCCAGCAGCTGGGCACTGTAGTCCAAAAGCAGCTGGAGGGAACCAGTTTAGGGAAGGCGGCCCAAGAGGGCACTCTCCAGATGATTTGAACTACAACTCCCATAATCCCCAATGCTTAGCCATTTTGGCTGCGGCTGATGGGAGCTGGAAGTCCAAAATATCTGAGAGGGGCAAGGCTTGGCAGAAGGCTGCCCTATCTGCTTGCGGGCTCTTCCCGCAGGTATCTATACCTGCTACCGTTAAAAATCTCTACCGTTACTGCTGCAAAGGGTTACGGTGAGCGAGTTCTAATTCCCAGAGAGACCGGAAGAGCTTCTGCGGCCGGAAGGGAGGAAGAAATCCGGTTCCGGTTCCCGTGGGAAAGTGGCCTTTGAATTTTCCCACGCGCAGGTCTCGCTGGTTGGCAGGAGCTCTTCTGTCTCTGGGAAGGGAGCAGGCAAGTGGAAAGGGCGGTGGGTGGGGAAGGAGGAGAGGCTGGGCCTCGGAGGGCTACATGGCAGGCAGAGACTCAGCTGGGGAAGCGCTTCCCTCCCGGCATGGGGCTGCTGGGGAGGAGATGTGGGGCTGGCAAAAGCGGCGCTGGCTCTTCCTCTAGTGCAGTGGGACTAGAGGAAAGAAAAATCCAGATCCTTCAAAACGTGTGTGTAGATCAGCCTTTCCCGTCCGGGAGCCTTCTGCAGATGTGTTAGGGGAAGGCTCGTACCGAGAATGTGTGCTGAGTTGTGAGCATTGCTGGCTGGGGGATGCTGGGAGTTGTATTCCAGCACATCTGGAGGGCATCAGGCTGGGGAAGGCTGGCTGCAAGCGGAACAGAGAGGGGGCTGGGTTGTCGTGTTGTGCGAACACAGCCTGGGGGGGGGGGTAGGGCGAGGGGAGCAGTGGTGAATATACTACATGGGGAGATTATTGTTTTGTTCTCCCTAAATCGATGTTTGAGATGAATCAATATGGCTGCATGCAGTAAGTTAAGACATCAAAGAGACAGAGATTTTACATGCCTGGAGGGGTTGAAGATGAAGGCAAAGGTAGAGGCTTTTGAACTTTTCTACGCATTGTGCTGAATGAGGTGGTGCTGGAGCTCTAAACTGACTGCACCCAGAGTCTGCACCTCTGCATCTTAAAGGGGGGGGGGGAGGCCTACCCGTCCTGCATATAGGAATAGCAAAGCAATGCCTGCAGTAGGATCAACCCTGCCCTCCCCCAATCACTAAGTAGTATGCAAGATTTCTAATCCAACAAAACTGGCTAACTTGAAAGCTTGCAGGTTGCTTTGTGATTTGTCAGAGTGGACTTGTTCTAGTTGTAATGTGTAGGCTTGGGGGATGGGGGGGACACCAGAAAAATTAAAATAAAACCTTTTTCCCCCTCCAGGGATTTTTGGAAAATTGGGAGAGAAATCATTTTCCCTTGAATTTTCCTGTCCTGTCCCCCCCAGCTTTCATATCTCTAGTTTTAGTAAAGCAATACTTTATCCTTGCATGAAATTTTTCTAGTGGGCCAACAGAGCTGTTTTTCTGCGTATAGCAAACTAGCACATCAGACAACAGATTTTGAGCTGAGGTTCCCCCATGACAGAATAGTTCCTCACTTTCTTTTCCCCACCTCACTACCTATTGTCCTATTCTTTCATTGGCATCTTTAAACTTCTGTGATGAAAACTCAAGATGCCGTTTGCAAATGGAATTGCTGTAAAGCAGGGAAACAGAAGCCAAATCCAGAAGTGTGAATGAGCATTTAAATATGAGGAGAGGTACACCAAATTGCCCATGTCCAGAAAGATAGTATTTCCCAGAGCTAATAAAGGTGGCGAGGGAGAAGCATATGGTGCAATCTGGTCAGGACTGTACCACTTCAGAATTTAGGTGATGCCTGGTTCAATGCTGAAATGTTCCATCATGTAAAAAATGTAATATAATTTACTGAGAAATGAGATATCTCTCTGTACCTTTCATCTGAATACAGATTTATACATAACAGTAATAAAATTTAAGGCTATGTTCTCCTGCTCCTATTTTTTTACAAGCACTTCCAGTGATGAGTATGTTTTACTGATCTAATTTTCCCTCCAATAAAATCTGTGATCTACACCATTGTAGGATTTTTGTTGTTATTTATGTGCTTGTGTTTTTTTAATTTTTGCTGTCGTGTTTAAGGTTAGCAAAATGTATTAACTTTAAAATTATAAATAAAGTGGTTTTTAAAAATTTGCCATTGTTATTGTTATTATTAATTCATTTCTATCTTGCCTTTTTTCCTCTTGCAAGGAACCCAAGGTGGCTTACATGGTCCTCCTTCCCTCCATTTTATCCTCACAACAACCCTGTGAGGTAGGTTAGGCTGAGAGCTGGTGACTGGCCCAAAGTCACCCAGTGAGCTTCATGGTCGAGTGGAGAGTTAGCCCCTGACAGTAAGTATTTATACATCCTTGTTTTGTTTTAAATTTGTTGTGGTATTTAATGTTAGCAAAATTAATCACATCTGGATTTCTGAGAAATCTTGGAAATTATAAATATGTAATTGCAATCTCTCTGCATAGAGAAAGCAAGGAAGCCCAGGATGGGCAACTTGTGGCCCTCCAGATGTGTTGGCCTACAATTCCTGTCAGCCATAGCCAGCATAGCCAACGGTGAAGGATAATAGGAGTTGTAGCCCAAAACATCTGGAGAGCTACAAGGTGGGCACCCCTGCATAAAGTCCATTCCAGCAGGCTGTTCTGAGGGAGATGAGAGGGAGAAGCAGGGCCATTCCACCAGCCCTGCTGAAAGACTTAATTTCTTTTCCTCTTCTCTCCCCATCCTTTTTTCCTTGTGTGTTGCGTCTTTTTAGATTGTAAGTCTGCGGGCAGGGAACGTCATGTTTTACTGATTGCCACTCCGGGAGCCTTTTTTGGCTGAGGAGAGGGATAAAAAAATACTTTAAATAAATATATAAAGGCTGGCTTCCACCACCACTCAGAAGAAGAGGGCAGCCCATTCTTGCTTGTGGCCCATGGCTAGGAAAGATTATAATTTTACATTGCCCAAGGTGGCCGGGTGGCTGGCCAGATGGGCGATTCAAAAATGTAATAAAATAAATAAAATAAATATTTTTTCTTTAAGAGTACAGCCATCCCCCTGCTCAGCATCTTAGAGGTGAGAGGATGGCCTGTCTCCTGCCGGACTTTTGTAAAGAAACCCCACAGGCCGAAAGCAACCTGTGGGCCGACGACAAAGTGAACTGCTTGAAAGTGAAGGAAGAAATCCTGGACGAGGAGGCCACCGGCTCGGAGATGCAGCGCCAGCACTTCAGGAAATTCGGCTACCAGGAGGCCGAGGGGCCACGAGAGGTTTGCAACCACCTCTGGGAACTCTGCAATCTGTGGCTGAAGCCTGAGAGGCACAGCAAGGAGCAGATCCTGGAGCTGGTGGTGCTGGAGCAGTTCCTGGCTGTCCTGCCCCCGGAGATGCAGAGCTGGGTCAGGGACGTGGAGCCAGAGAACTGCTCCCAGGCAGTGTCCCTGGTGGAGGATTTCCTGCTCAGGCACCAAGAAGATGAGAGTCAAGAAGAGCTGGTGAGAATATTTGATACTCTTGATGCGGAGGTGACACTGGCGTAGATCAGCTGTGCTGATGGATTGCGGGAGTTGTCATCCAACACATCTGGAGGCACCTGGTTGAGGAAAGCTGGTTTAGATGGCTGCGAATCGGGTGGGCAACCTTTTTTGGGTGGAGGGCCGTGTTGGTGGTTGGGGAATCCAACCATAGTGTTGGTAGATGCTAGAGCGTCTGTGATCAGCCTGAATCTCTTTTTTTTTTCTTTTTAAGTGAGTTCTTACAGTTCCTGCTTTCTATGATTAGTACCTGTGGTGCCATTGGGGACTCTTCTTCTTTTCTGAAAATTCTATTTTTATTTTTTTAAGAGCATGCTTAGCCCTTGTACAATCAGGACCAAACCAGCCACCATTTAAATATTTTAACTGGAGAAGGGTTAGACTAGCTTTCCCCAACCTGGGGTCCTTCAGATATTTTGGACTTCAACTCCCATCAGCCCCAGCCAGCAAGGCCAATGGTCAGGAATGGTGGGAGCTGAAGTCTAAAACATCAGGAGGGGCGCCAGGTTGGGGCAGTGTTAGTCTGTGGAAGAACCGGCTTTGATGCCTTTAAAACACTGGCCAAATTATCTAAAGTATTCCTATGGGATGATAAAATACCATCCTTAAGTTTAGCTCGGTTATGGTGTTGAAATAAATATGACACTCTTGGATTTGTATGTGTGGGAAGGTGATTTTCATGAGGGGGTGTTCAGGCCTGTAGTCAGCCTAGAAGTTCGGGGGGATGCCAAAAAAGTAGGGGGGGCTGTTCATCTGGTTTGCAGGTCATTTAAAGACAAAAATTGTAAACTTTTTAAATTATTTGTTAAAAAATTTAGGGAGGGGGCAGAGGAAATTTAGGGGGGGCAGGCCCCCACTAACCCACCCCTGGCTACAGGCTTGGTGGGCGGGGTTAAGCCTTCCCTCTCCTCTCTTGCAACCACTGACTGGGTTCACATGATACACTAACCCACTATGGCTTATAAGCCACAGTGGGTTAGCATGTTGTGCAAACCTGGACCCACGTCAGGGAGGGAGGGGAAAGTGGGGAGGAGGTGGGCAAGGACCCACGATGTGCCCAATAGTCTGTTTCGCACATTGTGGGCCCTGGGGCAAACAACCCACACTCCATTGCTTGTGCCACAGTGTGGCTTATCACGTCGTGCGAACCCTCCCCTCCCCCTGCTAGGAAGTGCTGAATAGACTGGGAAATCCATTCAGTGCTAGAAGCTTTAGCATCCATGCTCTCTCTGATTATCCCTCTGAGCACAGATGCTAGAACAGCGGATAGCAGATGCTCTGGCAGCCATGCTCAGAGAGCCCACTACAGAGAGCACCGCTGCTAGGGAGTCCACGTTCAGCATAATTCCAATGCCGCAAGGCTGGGCAGGGGCTTCTCTGTGTTCCCTGGGATAAGAGTGTGGGGTGGGATTAGTAAACAAGAATCCTTCCCCTTTCCACTTAACGTTACAGGACCTTTTCAGTGGTAACACCCCGATTGCAGAACTCCCTTGCAAGAGATGTAAGATCAGCCCTTTCCTTGAGGTTGACAGCCAAGATGTTTTCCTTCGGCCAGTCTTTTAATGCGTTTTAATTTTATCTGGTTATGGGTTTTGTTGATGTCTTCTGTTTCAGCTTTGAATACTCTTTTTAATGGTATTGATATGTGGTGGTAGTAGTAGTAGTGGTAAGCTGCCTTAGGGGCTCTTCTTGGAGCTGGAAAGTGGAATAGAAATGTTCTATAACCAAAAATAAATGCCTGCCCTTCACCTGCATCCTTCTCACTCTCCTCCTTGTTCCATCCCCTTTGCGGGACCCGGACTGCCGTTTCAGGCAATGAGGCCGTTCAAAGAGGAGGTGGCTCACTTCCCCGAGGCCGAAGAAGCTTCCTCAGATTCCTGGCAGAGGGTCATCTTAGGGGAGATCAAACAGGAGGACGACGATGATGACCCAGACGCTGCCTTGCTGGGTAAGGGGCTCGCTCTTCCCTGAGTTCCAGAGCACTCCGAAATTCCCACAGTGAGCTTATTGTATAGCGGAACCTTGGAGGAACACCTGGGGTTTGTGGGCTGTGGATATACCCAGGCTGTGCATCGGGTGCTTTCCTCTGGCTTCCCATAGCATGAGTTTTTTTAAAAAAATAATTCTATAATTGGTAGCATGTCTGTTAACTGCAGCAGCAGTGTAGGCATCTTGGCCTCTGTTGTCCTGATTCTCTGACCGAATCATAGAATTTTAGAGTTGGAAGGGAACTTTGAGGTCATCTTGTGACTAGTGGCCAAGGAGGGGAGGCAGCTGGGGAGGGAAGCGCAGAGAGAGGATCTGTGTGTGTGAGTGTGTGAATACATAGATGGATGAGGTGAGTGAGAGAGGTGGGGGATGAATGGAATCCATGCATGCACAAGTGTGTGCGGAGATGGGGGAAATGAGGTGTGTGAGAAAGAGAGAATGAATGGATGGTGTGTGTCTGTATGCGTATGAGAGAAAGTGTGTGTGTGTGAGAGAGAGAGAGAGAGAGAGAATGTATATGAGTGCATGTGTATGTAATGTGTGTATGAGTGCGTGAGGGAGGAGAAAGAAAGTGTGTGTGTGTGTGTGTGTGTGTGAGAGAGAGATGAGAGAGAGAGAGAGAGAGAGAGAGAGAGAGAGAATGGAGCGATGATGGAATGAGGTGTGTGAGAAAGATAGAATTTATTTATTTGCAATATTCACATACTGCTTCACATCTAGATCCATAGATCATAGAGTTGGAAGGGGCCTACAGTTCCTGCTTTCTATGATTAGTACCTGTGGTGCCATTGGGGACTCTTCTTCTTTTCTGAAAATTCTATTTTTATTTTTTTAAGAGCACGCTTAGCCCTTGTACAATCAGGACCAAACCAGCCACCATTTAAATATTTTAACTGTCTGGAGAAGGGTTAGACTAGCTTTCCCCAACCTGGGGTCCTTCAGATATTTTGGACTTCAACTCCCATCAGCCCCAGCCAGCAAGGCCAATGGTCAGGAATGGTGGGAGCTGAAGTCTAAAACATCAGGAGTCCAACCCCCTGCTCAATGCAGGAAACTAGAGGAGGGGTCTCCCATCCAAGTAATAACCAGACCTGACCCTGCTTAGCTTTCCACGCTCAGACAAGCTGAGCCAGCGTAAGCCACAGCCCTGTACATACACAGGTTCCAGAGTGGTGAACAATAAAAAGACAAAAAAGATAAAAAATAAAACACAATATTGAAAACAGAGTATCAATAAAAACAGGATATCAATAAAAACAGACCGAATGAATGCATGGTGGATAATGTGTGTACGAGAGAGTGTGTGGGATGGCTCCAGTGTGTGTGTGAGGGAGACAGACAGAGAAAGTGTGTGTGTGTGTGTGTGTGTGAGAGAGAGAGAGAGAGAGAGAGAGAGAACACACGGAGGGATGGGGGGAATGAGGTGTGTGAGAGAAAGAATGAATGGATGATGGATGGGTGTGTGTGTATGAGAGAGAGTGTGATGTTGCTCCGGCCCTGCCCGACACTGCCATATGGCCCTTGACAGCTTACTCCGCAGGAAATGCGGCCCTTGCGGAAGAGAGCCCACCCTTGATCTAATCCAGCCCACTTGCTGAATGCAGACAGACTGCAGCTCCTGCATCCCTCACCGATGGGCCTCCATCCCCTGGTTAACTTCTTCCAGCGAAGGAGCGGTAGGGTCTCGAAGTGCTAGGATGGACTGTACCACTTAGGATGGCAGGTGGAGGATGCCATTTTTGAATGCTTGCTTACTGCCACCACCACCCCAAACAAAAACCCCAACCCTCCTTGCAAGTTATAAAGCACCCCTAGTATAGCAGAGAGAGAGAGGTTCCAGCCCAGCCCACCCTGTACTGTACTGGTTTCCTATTTGCTGGGAGGAGGGTGGTTTGTTTTTGGTAGAGAAGTGTTTTTTTAAAAAATGGCACCTCCAGGTTGAGGTGGTACAGTTCATTCCACCACGGCAGGTCTCTCCCACCCCAATCCCACCATATATGTAGATCCAGGCTTTGTAATGTTCATTGAGGTTCTTTTCATCTCCTGGGTCAGGGAATTACTTCTGCGTTTGGTTGTTCTCCTTCCTGGCAGGTGACGAGAGAGTGCGCAGAGAGGAGCTGGACAATGGCGGGGAAGTGGGACCGCCCGGGATGCTGTTGGGAAGAGCTGAGTGGAACATTTCCCGCAATCCTGATCTAGGCGAAGCCTCCGAGAGCCAGCCAGGAAGCTGCCCGGAAAAGGGCAGGGAGAAGTCAATTTGCACCCTGCAGGGTTACCAGCAAGTCAAGGGAGTCGTGGTCCAGCAGAGGATCCAAGACGAGCGCTTGAAAAAATGCCCTGAATGTGGGAAAGGCTTCGTGTGGCGGTCCGAGCTGATCGAGCATCAGAGATCCCACACGGGGGAGAGGCCCTACTCCTGCTCTTACTGTGGCAAAAGCTTCAGCCGCAAATCTTACATCATTAAGCATGAGCGGATCCACACGGGCGAGAAGCCCTACATATGCTCCCACTGTGGCAAGGGCTTCATCTCCAAGTCGGACCTCATCAAACATGAACGGACCCACACGGGGGAGAAGCCCTACATCTGCCCCGACTGTGGGCGCAGCTTCAGCCGGAAGCAGTTCCTCGTCACCCATCGCAGGACGCACACCGGCGAGAAGCCGTACAAGTGCTCCGAGTGCGGAAAGAGCTTCAGCCAGCGCACCTGCCTGGTCATCCACGAGCGAGCCCACACTGGGGAGAAGCCGTTCAAATGCCTGGTGTGCGGCAAGAGCTTTGGCCGGAGGGACATACTCATGACCCATCAGAAGTTGCACACCCGGGAGAAGGCGTACCAGTGTGCTGACTGGTTGTGAAATGGTTGCTTAGCTAACGTGTCTGCTTTTGTGCTCACAATTGCCTGTATTTTGGAAGCGATTAAAAAAGGAAGAGTATGTACGTGAGAGAGAGAAGAGAACTTTTTTGCGCTTCAAGAATTAATAGGTATGAAAGAACCCTGGACTGCAGGGCTTCTTCACACATTTTTAGCCTTAGGTGTTTTTGAGTGTACACCTAAAAAAATGTAATGTGTGAATTAAGTGACTAAGTGTATCATACAGGTTATGCTTTCCGGAGACCTAGGATTTGGTTATAGCACCTTGTTGAATGCACGTTCTGTGTGGCCAGCTTCGGTTTGCTGCCACATTAATGCGCCTGGCTCGGATGCAGTGCCAAATCATGGTTTGGCCATCCTCGGGTTTGAGTGCGCTCTCCTTGCATGTTCCAACTTCCTGGTTTGGGCAAACCAGTTTCAAGTGCGTTTCCAATTTTTGCTCGGAAGGCAAACGCAGATGGTCACCATTAGCACTTAACAGCCAAACTGGTTTTCCTGAACCAGGAAGCTGCAGCGTGGGAGACAGAGATTGAAAACCCGAGCCTTGGACCCAGCAGCTATAGCACCCCAAGTGTACAGAATGGCCCTGAGAGAAAATTGGCTTGTGGGAATACCGGTAACTTCATTTGCAAACTAAACTTGGGCCAAGATCGAAAGAAACTCGTATTGAATGCTGTGTGCCTAAGGTCACTTTGCACATGAGCAGTAGCCCTTCCATGGCATGTGACAAAAGACTTGAAGCGGAAGGGTGTTTTACAAGCTATTTTTTGGCATGGTGTGTGTGGGGTGGTGGTGGTGGTGGGGCTCCTCTTCAATGAAAGACAGAAGCCTCACTGGCTTGATTTTTGCCAAAACTTGGTTTGCGCTAACCATAGTTTAGAATCCAAACAACCATGGTTTGAACTTCCAAACTGTAGCTCAGAGCTGCTTGTTTGCAGTCGTTTTCTTTCCACTCAGTGCTCATATCTCTGCACAGGTGCCTGCGGAGGCAAAGCAATGGCCATAACTTTGGTTTGCATATTCAGACAGCGCAAACCAAGCCATGGTTTACAAACCCACTTCAGACCACGTCCTCCGATTCTGGTTTGCTAGCTGATTGTAGCCCATGGTTTGTTGATTCGGACACTAAACCGGGGTTTGGACAACGTAGGCCAAATCATCTGGAAGGTCACACAACTCCCATCATCCCTCACCATTGGCTATGTTGGCTATGGCTGATTTGTAGCCCAAAATATCTGGAGGGCTACACATTGCCCACCCTTGCACTAAACCAAACCATGGTTAACCTTCCTTAACCATAGTTTTGCATGATGTCTGAATTGAAGCACTGTGAGGGTAAGCAGTGGAGGTTTACCTAATGTAGTTCTATGACTATCTGCGCTTATTATATATATTTTAGAATTGTTTTATTTATAACGTTCATAGATTTCCCCCCACCCCCAATCCATGCATATTTCATTTCCCCCCCAAATGTAAAAGCTGCAAAACAAACATATGAATATGACAAAAGCAAAAAGTCACCTACACAAACATCATTATGTATGTTAATAAATGGACTGTCTGTTGAGAAGTTTCCCCAATGTCATTAAAAAAAAAAGTAACCTATTTTTAGATTGTAAGCCTGAGGGGCAGCAACTCTCCCTCTTTTAATATTAAAATGATACCGCACCTAGTGTTCCTTTTAGGTTCTTGATTAAATAAATTGCTCACTGTTGTGCTTTTCCTTGGCCCTGAGGGGCAGACAGAAGCGGGGAGGGGTTAGTTTTATTTTAAAGCACTTGAAGAATTGAGAAGCTCCCTTTGACCAGTTCTGACCCTTTGACTAGAGTTTTGCTTTCTCTAGCTGACTGCAGCAGCTCAGGCCCGGGTCTTTCTGATCACCTGTTAGCTGGATTCCCCCCCCCCCCAAACTGGAACCATAGTGTTAAAAGGGGTGTTGCAGGAACACCTGAGCTAGAGTCCTCAATGGATTGCTGTTGAGTCGCTGCTTCAAGACCTCCAGCCAGGAAGGGCCAAGCGCAGCCATCTCCCTAGAGCCCAGTCTTGTTGGGTCGGTGGACAGATTTGGAATTTTGAGAGGGTGTTGTGAGCACTCTCACAAAATGGCTCCCATGGTGGGCACGGTCCATCACAGAAACACTCATTTCCAAGGAGGCAAACTGGTAAGGCTAGAAGAAGAGTCACTTGTCCAAGAACCTAAGTACAAGGCAGAGGTCATGGCCGAGTGGGGATTGGTGCCCGGATCTCCCAAGTCCCAGTCCAGTGCTCTGACCACTACACGACACTGGCTCTCAATTTATTTTTAAGGTTTTTAATCTTTATAAACCACCAAGAGAGCTTTGGGCTATTGAGTGGTAGAGAAATGTAAGAAATGAAATGAAAACACAAAACCACTCTTTTGCAGCACACCAGCCTCCCACTGTTTAAATTATTTCTTAATCTTAAGAAATAAAATAAAAGTCAGGAGGGGAAGTGAACTTCACCGGAACCAAGAAAGAGGTGTCTGTGGGCTCATTGGTGCCCATGGGCATCAAGTTGGAGACACCAGCCCTAGAGAATTGGTTACAGTCTTGGACTGCTCTTGCTCCTAATGTTTAACCAAAATCTCCCCTCCTAATAGCTGGTTCATAGATCTAGTCCCACCCTCTGGAGGTATCAGACAGTAAGTCTTTGCCCTCTTCTATGTGACAGCTGTTCACATATTTGAAATCTGCTAGCATGTCCCTCCTCAGTTTTCTTGCCCAACCTGACGTTCTTGAACGTAGGTCCCTCTGCATGCAAAGCAGATACTCTGTCAATGGGTCCCTCTGGGTTACAGCAACCCTTTAAAGTAGGCCAGCCAGTGCTGTTGGTCTCATATTTCAAAAGGGGACTTTAAGGCTGAAGGACTAGTGGTTGACTGCACGGTGAATTTGAGGTAAGAGTAGAACCATTCTTAGCCCCTGTACCCAGGGTGGGGAATGTATGGCCCTCCAGGTGTTGGGCTGGAACCACCATCACTTTCACCATTGGCTATGCTAGCTGAGGCTGATGGGAATTGCAGTCCACACATTTGGAGGCCTACACATTCCCCACCTGTGCCCTGCCTTAAGATTGCAATCCTTAACATTTACTACTAGGACAATGTGGCCGGTGGATACTGTGAGTTGTAGGCCCAATGCATCTGTGTTATGCATCTACGGGATTGGACCATGCCATGGTTTACGGTGGATCCACTGTGTGGTCGAACAGATGGAAGCCCACAGCTGCAGTAATACAACCTCTTGTGGTATGCTGATGATAATGTGGTCTCCGCACATTCAGAGGATGACCTCCAAACTATCCTAAATGCTTTTGCAGAAGCATACGAAAAACTTGGTCTCTCACTTAACATCAAAAAGACCAAAGTGCTTCATCAGCAAGTGCAAGCTAACCCTTTGGTGATGCCATCTATCCAGCTTGGCGGGACAATACTGGAAAATGTCGATCATTTTCTCTATCTTGGCAGCTATCTTTCTGTTACAGCTAACATCGACAGTGAAATCCAGCATCGTTTGAGCTCCGCAAGTGCTGCATTTTCTCGAATGAAACATAGAGTGTTCGAGGATCGGGATATTTGTAAGAAGACCAAAACACTGGTTTATGAAGCCATTGTATTACCAACTTTATTGTATGCCTGCGAAACATGGACTATCTATAAACGTCACTTCCACCTCCTTGAAAGGTTTCATCAACGTTGCCTCCGGAAAATCCTGCGAATTACTTGGGAAGATAGACGAACAAACGTCAGTGTACTGGAAGAAGCAAAGACTACTAGCATTGAAAAAATGATCCTTCAACGCCAACTTCAGTGGACCGGTCATGTTGTTCGAATGCCTGACTGCCGTCTCCCAAAGCAGTTACTTTACTCCCAACTCAAGAATGGAAAGCGGAATATCGGTGGTCAATATAAGAGGTTTAAAGATGTTCATAAGGCTAATCTAAAAAAATGCAATATAAACATTGAAAACTGGGAAGCTCTGGCCCATGAACGATCTAAATGGAGGTTGGCCTTTCACAAAGGTTCCATGGACTTTGAAGAAGCCCGAGTGCAAGGTGAAAGGGAGAAACGTGCTAAGCGAAAAGCACGTCAAATGAATCCTTTACAGGACCATCTCCTATCTGGTAACCTGTGTCCTCACTGTGGGAAGCTGTGTGGATCTAGAATTGGCCTCCACAGTCACTTACGGACCCATCGCTAGAGTCTACACAATCTTCTTTAGAATTTCCTCCTTTTATCCCGGAAGACAATCTTACTCGGTCACGAGTGATCGCCTGATGATGATGATGATGATGCATCTGGAGGGCACCAGGTTGGGTAAGGCTGTGCTAGGGAGTAAACCCCACCCCGGAGGCACAGTTAGACAAGCATGGGAGACAGACCAGCGCTCTCGTTTTTAATGCCTCCTTTTGTTCGTGGGCAGACGTGCTCCTTACAACAACTACAAATAGCTGGCTGGGGTATGCTGGGAGTTGTGGGACTTCTCTCTCTAAACATGCATAGGATGGCGTCTTTTAAAAGGTTAAAATCCTGCAATCAACTGCCCTGGAAGAGAAATGGGGGGGGGGGGAGTCTAAAAGACACGGAAATTGGTTCCTGGGTATCAGTCTCAGCATCAAGTCTATGGCTACCTATCCTCTGATGTCACCTTCGCCTTTGAATGTCCCAGGTGCGCCATCAGGACAAAGGGCTGCAGTCTCACTGGTTCTCCACCAAGACTTCCGGCTCCTGGTTGCACATGGTAGGCTATATCATCATCAGGCGATCACTCGTGACCGAGTAAGATTGTCTTCCAGGATAAAAATTTACAAAAAGGAAATTTTAAAAGGAGGAAATCCTAAAGAAAATTGTGTAGACTCTAGCGATGGGTCTGTAAGTGACTGTGGAGGCCAATTCTAGATCCACACAGCTTCCCACAGTGAGGACACAGGTTACCAGATGGAAGATGGTCCTGTAAAGGATTCGTTTGAGGTGCTTTTCGCTTAGCACGTTTCTCCCTTTCACCTTGCACTCGGGCTTCTTCAAAGTCCATAGAACCTTTGTGAAAGGCCAACCTCCAGTTAGATCGTTCATGGGCCAGAACTTCCCAGTTTTCGATGTTTATATTGCATTTTTTTAGATTAGCCGAAAGAACATCTTTAAACCTCTTATATTGACCACCGATATTCCGCTTTCCATCCGAGTTGGGAATAAAGTAAAACTGCTTTGGGAGATGGCAGTCAGACAGCCTCATCCTATGTACGTTTTACTAGAGATAAGGTTCACTGTGTTCAGTGGGCCTTACTGATGGAAATTGTAATGTTGCCTGCTTAAATCAACGAGGTGATGTAACCACTAGTTACAGTAGGAGGAAAGGGTTAATTGAACAATTCCCATGGTGCATGTTTTGTAACCCCTCCTCCCTACTTCCTCCTCTCTGTAGGCAGCTCTCTCTACCGCTCCAACCTGATGGAAGCATGGTCTGAGCTGGCTTCCAACCAGTGCTCTCGAATGAATAAACGGACTGTAAGTAAAACTAATAAATGTCTTTATTAGTTTTAAACCTTGTATGGACAGTCCGTTCCTTTTAAGAGCCTTTTAGCAGGGTTTAGCAACCCATGTGGTGATAACCAGTTTCAATAACCAGGCTGCGCATAAGGGGGAAAACTCTGCATCATCCTAACCAGTATAGGACTGGCTCCTTTTTCCCATATCTTCCAACACTTACTCCCAGGTAAGTATGCATAGGATTGTAGCTTTAGTGGGGGCTAGATTATTTATTTTTACTTTAATCCCACACTCTCTTACACTGCTCAACTCCTCACCCCTTTCCTTCCTTCAAACCCCTAATTTCCTGTTCAAGCAGCCAAGCGGGAAAGCCTGGTCCAGTTAAGAAAAGAACTGTTCGGGCGGGGGGGGGGGGCTTGAAGCACGATATCCTATACCTCTCTATTCAAGAAGTAAGCCCCATTGATTTCAATGAGTTACTTTCAGGAAAGAGGGTATAGGAGTACGGCCTAAAGGACAAATCGCTGCAAGCAAAGAGGGTCTTGAGCCCCCTGCCCTGTTTTTCGGTTTGTTTGGGGGTTTTGGGGTGTGCGCGCGTGTGTTGTGTGTTTTTTTAAAAATAATCTATTGATTCCTATGAAGTCCCACCGCCAGTTTTGCCCCGCACATGGAGGATGCTAATCGGAACCGGAAGTGTAGGATTTTCAAAGTAAAACTCTTTGTATCAGAGAGACTGGAAGACTCTTCTTTGCTTCTGGTAAGGAATCTGTTGATTCGCAAGGGGAGTTTTGGGGTAGAAGCAGCAAAACAAAAAAAGAGCA
This sequence comes from Shinisaurus crocodilurus, assembly GCA_021292165.1. NCBI lineage: Eukaryota > Metazoa > Chordata > Lepidosauria > Squamata > Shinisauridae > Shinisaurus > Shinisaurus crocodilurus. The sequence continues at coordinate 15,517,058 of CM037882.1, forward strand.
AGAGATGCAGGAGTTTGGGAAGAGCAGGAAGTGGCCATCCCATAAAAGAGGGCTGGGGGATGCATGGCTGTCCAGGAGTTGTTGGACTGCAAGCCCCATCATCCTTCGCCTTTGGTTGATGGGAGTTTGCAGTACAAAAACATTTGGAGAGCCACACATTCCCCATCCCTGCAGTAAAAGGAGGCTGGAGTAGCAAGTGCTTATCCCCGCCAACTAAATCTGGGAGAATCCGATGTTGCCAGCTGACCATCAAAAAAGCCTGACCTGTTGTGCTCCTGTGCCATTGAGCGGGGTTTGGTCTGCAGAAATCAGCAAGTGAAGCTTTGCCCTGCCAGTCCTATCCCTGGCCTGGGTTGTTGTTAAACCTGATCCTCTCACTTTATTGCGGCTGGTCAAACTGCTCTGAAATGCACAGGAGCAGAGGCCGATCAAAAAGTTGGCAAACTATCTCATTCTTCACCCACCACCCATGCACCGTCCTGTAATCATCTCCTCCTTTTATGTCTTTTCCCTGCTGCTGCAGCTCTTTAGTTCCACCCTGATCAAAGTATTTTTTAAAAAAGCAAAGTGAGTCATATTGGTCCATGAACAAAAACTCCAAATTCCACAGTTGGGCAATACCTTTCTTAGGACCAATCAAAACATTGCAAAATAGTGTGCAAGCTTTTGAGTCGTCCAGAACTCTTCATTAGAGGTGGTACAAAAAGCAGGAGATGGAGGAGAAATATTAAAAAGTTACAAAAAATTAGGCTAGATGTTGTGGCTACTAGTCCTCATTGCTATATGCTACCTCTAGTATCAAAGGCAGTATGCCTCTGAAAACCAGTTGCTGGGTTCGAGAGGATGCTATTGAGCTTGTTCTGCCTGTGAGGTTCCCATTGGGGCACCTGGTTGGCCACTGGGAACAGAATGCTGAACTAGAGAGGCCTTTCGTCTGATTCAGCAGGACTCCTACAGTATGTTTTTATGTGGCTATGAGCAGCACCACGTTTTTGAGTGCCCTTGGGCAAGACACCCTGAATAGCCCCCCTCACTTCTCACTGCCATTGTCACCAGCAGCTTTTAGAAAAAAGGTGAGTGAGGGGAGACATGATAGAGGTGTACAAGTTTATGCATGGTGTGGAGAAAGTGGATGGAGAGACATTTTTCTCCCCCTCTAATACTAGAACCCAAAGGGGTCATCCCAGGAAGTTGATTGGTGGGAGATTCAGGACAGATAAAAGGAAGGACTTTTTCACATAGTGCAGATTTAAAAGAAGTAGAAAAGCCCAGGCCAGGGAGATTGTACCAGCAGCTCCAGAAGAAACCTTCAGTTTGCCTGAGAGAACTGGTGTATGTTTGGTTGGGGCGGGGGGGGTAATGTTTGTTTGTTTGAGTATTTAAACATTGTAAGCCGCTTTGGGTGCCTTAGCAGAAAGGCGGTATAGAAATGTAATAAATAAACAAACTATGGAACAAGGTGTAGTGATGGCCACCAATTTGGAGGGCTTTAAAAGGGGATTGGACAAATTCATGGAGTAGAAGGCTATCAATGGCTACTAGTCCTCATGGCTATATGCTACCTGCAGTATCAGAGACAGTATGCCTGTGTACACCACTTGCTGGGGAACATGGGCAGGAGGGTGCTGTTGCACTCGTGCCCTGCTTGTGGGTTTCCTGTGGGCAGCTGCTTGGCCACTGTGTGAACAGAATGCTGGACTAGATGGACCTGTAGTCTGATCCAGCACGGCTCTTAAGTTCTTAATTAAGTTCTTAATTAATTAATTGCTCCACATCCTCCTCTTCATCATCTCTCCCATTTGCTTGCTTAACAGGCAGAGAGGTAGGTAGCAAGTGGGCCGTGGCATTTCCTGCTCCTCTTTCTCACCACCACTGTTATTTGGGCCAAAGCGAGAGGCATGTGAATAAGTAGGTTGCCATGGTGAAGAGGAGGAGCGACTCCAGGAGGCGCTTGTCAGTGGGCCCCTGCAGCGGTGGGGGTCCTCGGCAGGTGCCCGGCCATGCCTGCCCTTGATGCTGGCCCTGGCCGTGAGGTCTGCATTTTAGGCCCAATCTCAAGTCTGAGATTGTAGATTGAACCAATTAGTCACTGCTAGGTGCTGCAGATATCAGGTTACATCTGAGATTGTGGGACAAATAAGCAATGGCTGACCCTCATTTCTAAAAACACACACTTTTAAGTCTGGCTGTTACCCAGATCTGTCACTAGCCTTAAGCAAAACACAAAGGTTAGGCAGAGCCCAGAAGTAAAGAGAAACATGACAGTCTTTGTATTAGCAAATTCTGAGATTAATTTTGTGTCGTGCACCGGGGGGGAAAAGTCAATTGCAGCCAAATTGTGTAGTATTATCTAGTGGCTGGAGGAAACGGGACCCTCAAAATGCACAGCTGGTAGAAAACCATCTTCCTCTGCTGGTAGATTCCACCATGAACATAGAAATACAGTCTTCTTCAAGGTCCATAAGAGAAAAATCCAAAAGCCATAGTTGAGCAATACCAACTATAAAACAAGTCTTCATGGCCACAACACTGGGCCTTTGTCGCTTGCCTGCTCCCCCCCACCATGGTCAAAAAACTTTTTATTTATTTATTTTGCCCTCCCTGCCCAGCCCCTGCTTTTTGTACCACCTAACCCAGCCTTCCCTAATCTGGTGCCTTCTGGGTATTTTGGACTTCAACTCCCATCAGCCCAAGCCAGCCTGGCCAACAGCTTGCAATTCTGGGTGTTAGTATCCAAAACATCTAGAGAGCACAAGTTTGGGGAAGCCTGACGTAACGTGCCGAAGAGTTCTGGAGAACTCAAAAGCTTGCACACACCCTTGTGACATTTTGGTTGGTCGTAATAAAGGCATCAATCAAACTACCATAGAGCGATGGTGGCCAATCATAGGAAAGTGCTTTGTGTGTCTCCCACATGGATTCAAGGGAGAGAAAAGATCTGTGCTGGCTCCGGGTTTTGGCAGAGTCCCAAGCTTTCTTCATTAGAGCACTCTTAGAAAAAAAGTTATTTAGCTCTTACCATTGTGAAAGCATTGGGAGTCGGAGATCCTTGCCAATCTACTGCAAATCACCCCAAGAGCTACCAGTAGATCCAGATCTACCTTATGCCCACCCCTGAGTTACTTCTGCTTGCTTCAGGCTGCTGAGTATTATTTATTTTATTTATTTATACCCCACCTTTTTTCCTGCAAGGAACCCAAGGCGGCTTACATAATCCACTCCTCCATTTTATCCTCACAACAACCCTGTGAGGTAGGTTAGGCTGAGAGTCAGTGACTGGCCCAAAGTCACGCAGTGAGTTTCATGGCCGACTGGGGACTAGAACCCGGATCTTCTGAGTCCCAGGCCAACACTCTCACCATTTTTATCCCACCCTTTCTCCTGCATGTGGTTCTCCCTCCCCTCATTTTTATGCTCACAACAACCCTGTGAGGTAGGTTAGGCTGAGAGAGTATGAGAGACTGGCCAAAGATTACTCAGTGAGTTTTATGGCTTAGTAGGGATTTGTCTCTGTTCCTCCTGTTAGGTCTGGGACGTGAGCAGCAGATGTCCTCAACTAGAACACCAGGGCTGATGGAGGCAGACAGAAAACCGAGGCTACTTTGGCAAGGGTCAACAAGATCTGCCACGGATGGCCTTCTCCTTGTCCCTTCAGCCAGAGTGGCTAGACTGGTGGGGACGAGGAAGAGGGCCTTTTCTGTGGTGGCCCCCATACTGTGGAACTCTCTCCCGAGTGACCTCCGCCATGCCCCCTCTCTGCTGAGCTTCCGTCGCTCATTAAAAATCTGGTTGTTCAGGCGGGAATATGGGGTGGGTTAAGATTTTAAAATTTTAATATTGTTTTAAATGTATTTTATTGTTTTTATTCTGTGTACATCGCCCAGGGTGGCCAGTTGCCGGCCAGATGGGCAATAAATAAATATGAACAATAAATAATAAATAAATAAATAAAAGGCATGGGAGGACCAGAGCAGGGATCCAGAGCAGGCTGAGGTCATATACAAACAAGGCAGGGCAGGGGCAAAAGGCTAGTCAATCACAAGGAAAATCAAATACCAGCAAGGAGTGGTGGGGCCAGAGGCAAAGGCATCATTGGGAACAGTCAAGGGTTGTGTATCAGCAAGTCATAGCAAGACTGGAACAAGAGACAAAAACACAACACCCCCACCACAAAGATTCATGTTGCTGTGGCAAAGCTGAGCAGGAAGCCTTTTATAGGGCTTCCCGTGGGTCCCAGCTGGTCTTCATGAGTGGGCTGCTCTAGTCCTGTGAGCACCTACAAGTCCAGTGCTAGTCCTGCAAGTATTTGTGGGCGGCCTTGCCTGCTTTCTCCGTCAGGCCACCAGATGGTGCTGTAGCACTGAGCCAGCTGAGCAGATCCTGACACCTCCCACTCCTAGTTCAGCAAGGGCCAAATCCAGCCTGCCTGGGGTGCTAAGCTCCAGGGTTCCCCAGTTGGCCACAGCCCCTTTGCCCTGACCACGGATCATTTGGTGGTTTCCTGGCTTTTGTGCAATTTCCCCCCATTCTAAAAGGCTGAAATGGCTCTCCTAAGGCCGTTCCTGATAGCAAGAGCTCTAAGCTACAGTTTGCTAGTATTTTATTTTTTTTAATTTTTGGCCTTCCCTCTTGCCCTGCCCACCACCGTAATGCCCCCCCCCCCCAGCCTCTCCAAAATGGAATGCGGCCCTCAGGCTGAAAGAGCTCCTGCGCTACTAAGAAGGCTCTATCCGTGGTTGCCTCTTGGTGCACTTCAGTCAACCGGGACCTCCAGACACAAACTCCGATTATGACTGGAGTGTCAGTCTTGTGTGGAGATTTTTGCAGCGCCTTCACAACTGATCGATTTATGGTGGCATCAGCTTTCTTGGGGTGCAAAGAAGTCCTAGCTGAAAGGCAACCTAAAAAAATATTGAAATGAGGACCCAACCCTGTAGATGTCTTCTTTTGCTTTTTAATATAATGATGTCCTTTTCCCTCAGGGAGAAGTGTCTCTCATTTGCCAGGAAAATTCTAAATTGTTACAGTTGCTGGTCAGCTCGGTCTGGAGGCCTGTTGATTTTGGGGATTTTTTTCAGGCCACCCTGGTCCAGAGAGGGAATATGGCAGCAGAACAGAGAGATGTGATGGAGTTAGAAGGCCCTGGACCTGAGAGTGTGGTGGAACAAGGCCTTTGTACCCTCTTGGTTGGGAGTACTAAGGAATTCTGGAGGGAAATGACACGCCAGCGGAGCAGACAGGGGCCAGAGGAAGAGCCACAACGGTCCTGGGCGGCCAACATTCAGTGGGTTGTGAAAACTGAGTCCCCTCAGTCAGACGGAGGCAGCCTTCAGCAGCTGCAGTCCAGACCAAGAGACAATCCGGAGGGTTTTCTGTCACCTCATGGAGACACAGTTGACGCCTGCCAATGGCCTAAAGGAGCGGTGACTCAAGCCCCTCCGAGTCTCTGTAGGGAATCACAAAGGACTGACAGTGACATGTCAGACCAGGTCGAGGCCAGATGCCGGAAAGTGAAGGAAGAGATCCTGGAGGAAGAGGCGGCTGGCTCAGAGGCATCGCGCCAACGCTTCAGGCAGTCATGCTACCGAGAAACTGGCGGGCCCCGGGAAGTTTGCCACAGCCTGCAGGAGCTTTGCCGCCAATGGCTGGAGCCTGAGCGAAACAGCAAGGACCGGATTGTGGAGCTGGTGATCCTGGAGCAGTTCCTGGCCGTCCTGCCCCCGGAGATGGAGAGCTGGGTGAAGGAACACGGCCCAGAGACCTGCAACCAGGCGGTGGCCCTGGCCGAGGATTTCCTACTGAGGCAGCGAGAGGAGGAGAAGTGGAGCGAACGGGTGAGGGAAAGCCTTAACTTGATGCTGAAAAGATGAACATGTTGGCGCCAGGCAAACCTCACTGCAGAGAGCATTCCAGAATGGAGGGCCACCACTGAGAAGGCCTTCCCCCTTGTTTCCACCCTCCGAACTTCCCTCAGGAGATGCACTCGGAGAAGGGCCTCATAGGTGAGCTAAGCTCTAGATTAGCTAAGTTCTACGATATTGAATAGGCCCTACCTGCACCTTCTACTGTAAAGCAGGATCTCCTGCATCTAAACCTTTGCTCTAAAACTGCCTTCCCCAATCGATCAACCTCCAGACTTATTGGACTACAACTTCCATCAGACCCAACAAGCATGGCCAGTGGTCAGGGATGATGGGAATTGCGAGCCAGCAACCTCTGAAGGGCATCAGATTGGAGAAGGCGTGTTTGTTGTAATCCTGGGGTGGGGAAGCTGTGGTCCTCCGGATGTTGCTGGCCTACAACTCCCATCAGTCCCAGTCAGCATGGCCAATGGTCAGGAATTCTGATAGTTGTAGTCTAAAAAAATCTGGAAGGCACCACTTGGGGAAGGCTGATGTAAGGCTGACTCCCTTGCATGTCCAACTCTTTCTTTATTTTATTCATTTACATATTATATTTATATCCTGCCTTTTTTAGGATTTGAAGGTGGCTTACATAAACTTCCTCCTCCTCTCCATTTTATCGTCAGAACAACCCTGTGAGGTAGGTTAGGCTGAGAGTCAGTGACTGGCCCAAAGTCACCCACAGTGAGCTTCGTGACCGAGTGGGGCTAGAACCCTCATCTCCCAAGTCCCAGTCCAGCACTCTCACCACACTTGCTCTTTCTTGAAATGCTTTTTGGGGAGGAGCCAGACCAAGGCCTGGCATCGCCACACATGGCACACCTGGGCAGGTGCCGGACAGGGGGCAGCATCCGGGCAGGGCCCACAGAGAACCTGGGTTCCACCCTTGCGGCCTGGAGCTGCCACTGTAAATTTACCACAGTGCCCTGGAGTGATGCTATGCCAGGGGCATTGTGGGAAGTTTTAAAAGGTGGTGCTGCCGCAGCCGCTGACAGGTAAGCCCACCAGATGACATTTTGCAGAGGGCCGCTATGACCTGATGCTGCCCTTGGCTGCATCACAGGGGAAAGGCCCTTCTCTGCCCAAGACTGCAATGACAAAGAGCCTTCCGGCTCCTTAAAGACTAACAAGGCTATGATAGCTTTCGTGGACCAGAGTCCATTTCATCAGATGCATGAGTTGCCGTCTGAGTTGGCAAGTCTCTCTATATATGTGTGCGTGTATGTGTGTTTACCCACACATTTATTTATTTATTTCTAAGATTTATTAGTCGCCCTATGGCTAATAGCTCTTTGGGAGAAAGAGCTTCAGCACCCCTGCTGTGTGGGGAGGCTGCTGACTCCTATTTTGATGGGGCTCCTTTTCCATTGCAGGTTTTATTTGGAGCTTCATAGGAGCTATCCATGGTGGTGAGCCTATTTTAGGGGGATGGAGTTCAGCACCATGGATAGCTCCTATAAAGCTCCAAATGACAGCTGAAAAACCTGCAATGGATAAGGAGCACCACCAAAATAGGAGTCACCAGCATACCCGCCTCAGAATACCCCTTGCTGGGGAACGCGAGTGGGAGGGCGCTATTGCACTCATGTCCTCTTTCTGGGCTTCCTAGAGGCCTCTGTTCGGCCACTGGGAAACAGGATAACAGGCTGGAGATATTTGGCCTGATCCAGCACTGCTCTTCTTATGTTCTTAGGTGCTGGAGCCGTTTAAGGCAGTGGTTGTTAATTTTCCCGAAGCCGAGACAGCCCCGACAGATACCTTGATGGAGATAAAACAGGAGAGTGTCTGGGCTGTTGCTGCCCCGGGTAAGAATTTCTTGGGTCTTCATCTGCTGGATGCTTCGAAACATCAAATGCAGACATCGGCTTGGGCTGCTTTCAACCTCTTGGGGGTAGTCTCGGAATTCTAGAACTCCAGCTCATCCAGTGGGATCGATGGGCAGTAGATCTGGGACAGATCAAAGGAAGTAACTTCTTCATGCGGTGACTAATCTGAGCGTATGGGATGCCACCACCCCTAGCTGTGATGATGGCTGCTGTTTTAGATGCCATTTTAAAAAAAGAGGATAAATGGCACACGAGGAAAAAAGGACGGGGAGGGAAGAGTAGAGATGTGAAGGCCCGGGAAAAAACCGGAAAAATTCGGGGGGGGGGGGTGTCTCCATTTTTTGGGGGGGGAATTTGGGAAAACTTTTTTTCCTGAATTTTTCCTGGGCCTTCACATCTCTAGGGAAGAGGTATATGGGACTGGGCTTCAAATTGAGAAGTCCCCAGTCCAAATCTCATGTCCGCCGTGAATTCACTAGCTGGCATTAGGCAGGCCTCTCTTTCTCAGGGTCAGTCTTTCCACGTGCAGAATGGGAGTAATGCTGATCTGCCCTTCCTTACAGGGTTGTTGCAAGGATCCCAACACCTTCCCTACAGGAGCAATACAAGGCTACTGTTCAGTGATTCAAGGTGGAAAATTTTCCAGCGCTTATTTTTCTGTGGAAAATTTTCGATTTCATAAGCACATTAGTAAAAAATGAATGTACGCCAACTGAAAATGCAATATTAGGCAAGCTTGGCAGTGTCAAAGTTGTAATTAATTTTTTTCATGTGATTGCCCCCAAGCAAGTATGTGAGAGAATGCATAGGTGTCATTAAAATCCATATATATACGTCTCCGTGAGAAAAAGAACCAATAAGTAGTGATGGTGAAATTGAAGGTGCCCAAGAACCTCAGTGGAAAAGAGTTTCTCTCTGCTGAAATAGATGAGCAGTTGTCAGCATATTATGCACCATGCTTTCGGTTGCTAAAATTAATTAGGGTGCAATCCATTGAGGCTGCCCGTAGGCCTCCGAACTCGGAGGATTACGAGCATCCTGTGTGTGGAGGCTGGGAGGCATATGGAGCTGAATGTCGCCTCCATGCCCCTCCTGCCCCACAAACTCCGCTAGATAGCCAATTTCTATCCTAAGGTTCAATCAGAATCTGCCCTCCTGTAACTTAAACCCATTACATCAAGTCCTGCCCTCTGGAGTAACAAAGACTGAGTAACAAAGTCTTTGCTGTCTTCTATGTGACGGTCGCCCTTCACGTATCAATCAATCAATACACAAACAGAAGCCAAGGGGAAGAAGAGATTAGCGGGGTTTCAAATGATACGTACATTGATTCTCTCTCCCCAGTGAAGGAATGACGCGTGTTTTGGATTCTCTCCTCGTTCCAGTAGGTGAGAGGACAACATCTGGGGAAGAGCGAATTGAGCCAGAATGTTCCAGGAAGCAGGAGCACCAAGAGCCATTCTTGGGAGGAGTCGAGCAGAACACTTCCCCCTGCCCTAATCAGAAGGAATCCTCCGGAAACCAGCCTGGAAGCCGCCCAGAGGGGCTCAGGGGGAAATTCATCAACAGCCAGGGCAGGTACGAAGAACTCGCGGAGGTAATGGCCCCGCTGAGGGTCCTCCAAGATGAGAGGCTGAAGACCTGCCCCGATTGCGGGAAGGGCTTTGTGTGGCAGTCCCAGGTTATCGAACATCAGAGGACCCACACGGGCGAGAGGCCCTACGCCTGCTCGTACTGTGGAAAGCGCTTCAGCAGCAAGTCGTACGTCATTAAGCACGAGCGGATCCACACGGGAGAGAAGCCGTACAAGTGCTCGGACTGCGGGCGGGGCTTCAGCCGGAGAGACGTCCTTGTCGCTCACCAAAGGACGCACACAGGCGAGAAGCCGTACCAGTGTGCCTGCTGCGGGCAGAGCTTCAACACCCATGAGCGCCTCCTGGTCCATGAGAGGGTGCACACGGGCGAGAAGCCGTATAAGTGCTCTGAGTGCGAGAGATGTTTCCGGGACCGCTCAAATTTTTATGCGCACAAGAGAACCCACCAAGGGATGCCCGACAAACATCACGGACTGCAGGAATAGTTTGATTTGCACAATGAATAAATAGTTTGATTTGCACAATGAGGAAACTATAGAAGTGCTCCAAGGTCTGTCCCTATCAGACATAAGAATTCCCCACCCCACTCCAGAAAGCAATCTTATGCGTGTTCACACTGTTGGGAAAAGCTTTGGGTAGCAGCCTAGTTCTCACTGTGTCTGTGCTGTACCACAAAGCAGTTTGGGCCTCTCACGACTGAATACCCCTCCAGACTAAAATAAACAAATCCCTGCACATTGAAAGATAGCATCAGGCAGGAGGCTAAGCTAGAACCCTGTTCCCCGACATGCTAGTTTTCTACTTGCAGGGATTTGTGTATTTATTTGGTACAGTGATTATGCTCCAGGATCAATCCAGTGGTTTGGTTGCAGTTTGCTTTGCAACTTGGCTTTTTAAAGAAATAATGAGAAGGTTATTTGATTATCTATATTTGAGCATACAGTAATACCTTGGATTGCAAGTAACTTGGTTTGAGAGCATTTTGCAAGACAAGCAAATTTTTAAATATTTATTTATTTTTTACTTGATATACAAGCGACGTCTTGCAATACAAGTACTGTAGTACGGCTGTAGTACGGCTTACATTAAAAATCTCTGTACATTTTGGGGGAATTTCGTTTTAATATAAGAGTGTTTTGGATTACAAGCATGTTTCCGGAACGAATTATGCTCTCAATCCAAGGCATGACTGTACTTGCGTATGTGACAGCCAGTATGGTTTAGTGATTGGAGAGCTGGACTAGGATTGGCGAGACCCTGACTGGATCACTATTGGGCCAATCACTCTTTCTCAGCCGAATCTACCTCACAGGGTTGTTCTGAGAACAAAACGGAGGAGAGAACAATGAGTGCCGTGGAGGAGATGTGAGATAGAATGGAATGAATGAATGAATGAATGTGAGCCCCTACCTGCATACTGAAGTGGTACAACCCAGTCACAGGCTTACTTCCTTGGTGAGGGCCAATATGGATGTGTGAAGGACCAGCACCCGGGTCCTATGCGTGAGTTCGGCGCTTAACGGGTTAACTGGCACTGAGTTACAGCCCGTACAAGCAAGTGAAACCGACTAGGAGGTTTGCGTACACAAGAGGAAACTAGAGCCCTTTAAATGACCAAATAAGGCTTTATTTATTTACACAAAATACGGAGCGGAACTAACAGCTTTCTAGGAATACTATAACGTCAGCACAACCTGAGGTGACCTCTACGTTTATCAATGAAACAGGCTCCCAGGCTAGCGCAGTGGGATTAGTCAGTTACCTTAGACTAAAGACTTTACGCTAGTCAATTTCAGCCTGGCTCCAGGTCGGCCGATCCGGGGATGAGAACAGCTTACTCCAGCCGCCGCTTGGAGGATGAATCTTGTTCCAAAGCGCCCTGTGTTCCCAACAACCCCTTACCGGAAGGGAGAGGGGTTTTCTACCCCTGAGTTCCCGCTCTCCCCACCCTCCAGGTCAGGTGGGGGCTTATGCCTGCCCCTTCGTATCAGGTGGGCTTATTCCTGCCCGGGAAGAAGGTGACGTACTGGGTACTTTACAGCTCTTTGAGACTGCCCTGATAGTTTGATGGTCTTGATGGTCCTCTCTTGGGTTTTGTGGAATTCAACCGAGAATCTCCATTGTCGGGGATGCCGGTCTGTCTGGCTGCTTCCCTGTAACTCAATCCCCCCTCCTCGCCCCCCTCCCCTGGACGGAGGCTGTGTGTGTGTGCGCGCGCATGCATACTTGTGTCAGGCTTTCTCCACAGGATGTAATTTAGGAGATCCGTGATCACATCTCCCAATAGTTTTTCCTATCCAAACTTAAAAGCAGCTGCACTAGGGGGGATTGGATATGGGCAGCTGGTGGTGATGGTGGTGGTGGTGAATTTCCCTCTCCCACATAATTTTTCCGATCAAAATTGTGGAGAAAGCCAACCTAAGCCCCCTGCCTGACACACACACACTCACCAAGGAGGGGGGAAGGAGACCCAGGGGGGGGAGACAACCAGTCTCCACAGATGCCAAAGGGGACAAACAACATCTACATAGAATCACCCCAGGGGGGAAGGCAGGAAGCATCACCAGGTTTGTCAATGCTCTTGCATATCAGCCCCATCTACATAAGACTTGAATACCTCTCCAGGGCAGACGCTTCGGCACCCCTAAGAAATGGCCACTCAACACCATAGGATGGGACCATTAAGCAAGTGGCTTCAAAGGGACCCCATCCCACGGGGGGAAGGCGTCACCCCACCTGACCCAAAAGGCCGCCCCTCAGGGAGGGTGTCAACCCACCTGATCACGGAGGGAGGGGCTACCTGAAACACCAAGGTATAAAACACCCTGCACAAGGGAACTTTTCTCTGGACCTGATCAGCAATCTTGCCCATGCCTGGGGTAAGGGAACGAAGGATCAGCAACCCCGGATAGCAGAATCCGGCGCGCTCCAGCTAGCTGGAATCACTGGCCGCTTGGGTTGACCGGACCCCCGGGAAACCAAGCTGAAATCACTCACAAGCCGCTTGGGTAGACCGGGCCTCCGCCGGGAACCCAACTAGCCGCTTGGGTAGACCGGGCCTCCGCCGGGAACCCAACTAGCCGCTTGGGTAGACCGGGCCTCCGCCGGGAACCCAGCTAGCCGCTTGGGTAGACCGGGCCTCCGCCGGGAACCCAGCTAGCCGCGTGCGGTTGACCGGGCCTCTGCCGGGACCCGAGCTAAACTAACTAGCTGAGAGTCCTGAAATCACGTTGTCCTTGAGGCTTTTGCTTGCTACTTTGTACCGTACTGATAAGCTGTATTGCTGGCGTGGGTCTGGGTTTGTGAAGGTAATTTTGTAAATAAACTTGTTTTCTAAAAGATACTTTTGTGGCTATAAGTTATCCCTTTGTTCTGGGCTAAGGCGAGGCGCTGGGGACCTCGGAGAAGGCCCGCCCCAGCACCCGCTACCTCCCTTAGCATTGAACCCGCGCAGAAGACCAGGTTGTCGGTCTTCCACTAAAATCAATCCCCCCATCCCCGAATCTACTGTTAGCCCCACCGTGTGTGTGTGTGTGTGTGTTAGTGGGGAGGAGACAGGCCCAGTATGGGTGTTCCTCAATCATGCAATTTCCCAACATTCTTGCAATCTCAGGTGGTACAGTCCAAAGAGGGCTGTACCATGCAATTCTTCTAAATGTGTAAATCGGCTGCGGGGCCCATTTCTCACTCATTACGGAGCAGCCGATCCAGGTTTGCCATTGAGTGTAGAGCCAACAGGGAGCTGTAGCTAATCATCACTCTCTGAGATTACTCTCTCTCAGGAATGTTGAACCTTACACCTGGGCTCCCAGTCCGGCCCTACAGGGTTCCCCAAATGTCCATGTTCCTTTTCCCTTTACCGCTAATTATTTGGTGTCTGTCCCCCATTCTAAAAGGTTGAAATGCTTCTCCTGAGCTTTAGCTACTGGCAGGGAAAGCTTTAGGGCACAATCCCATGTATGTTTAGACAGGAAAAAGTCCTACAACTCCCAGCGTGGCTGGCTGGGGAATGCTGGGAGCTGTAGGGTGTTTTTCTGTCTAAGCATGCATAGGATTGTGCTGTGAAGCTACAATATGCTTGTATATTTTGTATTTTGGCCCCACCCCCTTTGCCTTTGGCCATGCCCACCACAGGAATGTGCCCCCCCCCCCAGTTATATGACGAGATGTGTAGCAGCAGTTACTCTCTCCGTTTGTGGGATGGGGTGAAAGGTAGCAATTTTAGTACATTTTACATTAAAACTGTTGGCTTGACCATTAAGCTCCAGGATCAATCCAGGGGTTCGGTTGTAGTTTGCTTTGCAACTTAGCTTCTTTTAGAAATAAAGGTAAGGTTATTTGATTATTTATACTTGAGCATACTTGCGTATGTATTTTTATTTAATGTTAAAAAAATTTTAAAATGAGTAATACTGCCTGGTTTGTTTTTCAGTGGCAAGTGCTGCTTTCTGTTGCTTGTGCGTGTGTGTGTATTGTTCATTTCTTTTCTTTTTTTAAATATTTTATTAAATTTTTTCACATCTTACAGCTACTAAATGGATACAACAACAAAAAAATACAACATAAACATTGTGTAGCCCCCCCACCTCTTGGGACCAAGTTATATTTCTCCCCCCCAAAAAATTTATATATATATACAATATAAGATATTATTCTATATTCCAAAAATATAACAAATCTTGACAAGGTTTGTTCCCCTTCCCCTTCACCAACACATAATCCAAAAATTTACCCCAAATGTTCACAAAGGTGTCTTTCTCCAATTGTCCTTTTTGACACTTAATATTACAAGTTAATTTATCATTTAGCGCGATATCCCATACCTCTTTATACCATTCAGTAATTGAAAAGACATGTTGAACCTTCCAATTCCTAGCTATCATTAATTTTGCTGCTGTTAACAAATTCACAATCAATTCTTTTGTATTTTTTAAACAAACTAACTTTTCTGTAATTGTTAACAATGCTAATTTTGGGCAGACTTCTAGTTCCATTCCAATTATTTTTGATATTTCTGCAAATACTTTCTGCCAAAATTCCAGAACATTTTACAGCTCCATATGTGGGCATATGTACCTTTTACATTACATCCCCTCCAACACAATGCGGAACAATTTTTATCTATCCGATTTAATCTTACTGGAGTTAAATACCATCTCCATACCACTTTATAAAAGTTCTCTTTTATCCTAGTTGACATAACTCTTACAATACGTCTGTCTATCCCAAATATTTTTCCAACTTTGTTTCGATATTTCCTCATCAAATTCATTATCCCATAACACTTTAAGAGAATCTTTATGCTCTTCTTCTTTTTGTAACATCGTATATAAAACCTTTGTTGTACCTCTTGTTGAAACATTACCTTCTATAGCTTCTCTAGTCAAAACTATCTTTTCAAAATTGGTTAATTCTCTTTCGCTGTCCATTCTTGTCCTCCACTTCTTTGACCACAGTTCCAATTGCATTGAATTTAACCATGAAATTCTCTCCCTACTAATTCTATTATATGTTCTCTAGTCTTCAATTTTTCCACTCAGTCCATTAATTTAATCACCTTTTTTCTCTTTAGTATAGCTTCTATATGTCTTACATTTTCTGGAAAGTCCTCCATGACCACTACCGGAGTTAACGAGGATACCTCTGGTGTAAAAAGTTTTCTAGTGCTATTCCAACTCTCTAACATATTCCTCAAAAAGGGATTTTCTAGTCCTTTTATAATATTATTTATATTTTTCTTAAACAAAATATTCACCATCATGTTTCCTAATTCTCGTGATTCTAATTCCAACCACATTTTGTCTTTCCCTGCTATAATGTCCAAAATATGTCTTACTTGGTTGGCTAAATAATACCACTTTATATTAGGAAGACCTAAACCACCTATTTTTTGCGCTTTATACCAACTACATTTATTAATCCTTGATCTTTTCCTTCCATTACAATATTCATTAATAATTGATTGCCAATCTTTAATTTCTTTTTCTGTAATCTTTACTGGTAACATCCTAAACAAAAAGTTTATTTTAGGCAATATCTTCATTTTTACCAACGCAATTTTACCCAACCAAGAAAGTCCAATTTTTTAATACTCCTCTATTTTATTTTTAACCTCTGTCTTTAACTTTCTAAAATTTTGTTCTCCTACTTTATCAATATCTTGTGTAATTTCTATTCCTAAATATTTAATTACATTTGTAATTTTAATGTTATATTTTTTTCTTTAACATTTCACTCTCCTCTTTTTTACTATAACTAAACAATAAAATCTTGGATTTACCCCAATTCATCTGAAGCCCAGTTATTTCTCCAAATTCTTTCAAGTGGTTCTCCAACCTATCCATTGTTTCAATAGGATTTTTAATTGTTAATAAAGTATCATCTGCAAATAGATTTATTTTAATTTGATCTCCAACCCCCATCCCTATAATATTTCTATCTTCTCTTACTACATTTGCTAGTATTTCCATCACTAATGCAAACAAAATAGGGGAAAAGGGACATCCTTGTCTAGTTCCTCGGTCTAAGGAAATTTGTTCTGTAATACCATCATTTACCACTACATTTGTAATATTATGGGCATATAATTGATTAAATACTCCTTTAAATCTTGTTCCAAACCCCATATTTTTTATTATCATTTTTAACGTAGGTCATTCCACACAATCAAAAGCCTTGAAAATATCTAATGCTAATACACCCGCTTTAACATTATTTTTCTTTATAGTATATATTATATTTAATACTCTTCTAGTTAAGTCGGCCATTTGTCGACCTGCAATAAATCCGCATTGGTCCACCCCTACATATTTACTCATAAACCTATTCATTCGTCTCGCTAGTATTGCAGTAAATAATTTTGCGTCTTGATTTATTAACGAAATGGGTCTATATGAATCTGGTTCTGTTAAATCCTTTCTTGGTTTTGGAATTACTATAATCATAAATTGTTTCCATGAGGGGGGAAGTTCTCCCCCCTCCATTATATTATTATATAATAACTTCAACCTTGGAATTAACATATGTTTAAAAACCTTGTAATATTCCACCCCTAATCCATCTACTCCTGGGGTCTTGCCCTCTTTTAATTTATTTATAGCAAAATCTATCTCCAAATCTGATAATTGTTGCTCCATCATCTCTCTATCTTCTTGTATTCTCATTTTCATATGTTTTTCAATATATTCCTTAATCCTATCTTCCTCACCTATTCCTGCTTTATATAATTCTGAATAAAATTCTTGAAATTTTTTAAATTTTTCCTTCATCAAATTATGTCCTTTCCCTTTTTTATCCTTTATTATTCCAACTATATTTTCCCCCCGTTTTTTTTGTGTGGATCTAGCTAACATTTTTGAATTCTTGTTACTATTTTCAAAGTAAGCTCTTTTCATATAAATCAAATTTCTCTGTGTCCTTTCAATATCTTTGTTTTCTAACTCTTTCCTCTTAGCTTGTAGTTCTGCATAAATCTGCTTTCCCCTTTCCTTTAAAAATTTAGCTTCTAACTCCCTTATCTTCTCTTCAAGCTTTTTATTAATGCCTCCTGTTGTTTCCTTAATATACATCCTTCTCTTATACTAATGCCCCTCATAACAGCTTTCATTGTGTCCCAAACTACTACAAACTCCTGTATCATTAATCTCCCAAATCTCTCTTAATTCCTTCTCTATCTTGTCTCTTATATGTTTGTACTGGAAAATATTACCACTCAGCCTCCATCTTTTAGCTTCTTTATAATCCTTATTTATCTTAACATCCATATTATGTATTGCATGATCCGACACTTTTACAATACCAATTTCCGTGTTCATTACTCTTGAAATCAGATTTTTAGAAACAAATATATAGTCAATCCTAGAAAAATTCTTTGTGACAGGTGAATAATATGTATAACTTCTTTCATCTCCTTTTACACCCCTCCATACATCTACCATTCCCTCTTTGTTAATTACTGTATTTAATGCCGTTATATTATTTTTCCTCTCTTCTACCGTGGGATTAGATCTATCTATCTTTTTGTTCATCACCATGTTGAAATCACCAGCTATAATAACTAACTCATTTTGTTTTGAACCCATTTCCTTTAATACTTCTTGGTAAAATTCTGCTTGATTTACATTTGGGGCATTTACATTAACTAATATATATTCTTCCCCTCCTAATGCCCCATATACCATTATATATCTCCCCCTAGTATCCTTTTTAACCTTACTCACAATAAAACCACATTTTTTAGAAATAATAATCGCAACACCTCTTGACTTGGTGGATCCATATGCTTTCTCATATATCATAGACCATCGTAGTTTAAGTTCGTTTACTCCCTCTTTTGATTGATGTGTTTCTTGTAGAAATATTATGTCCGCCTTATCTTTATTTAGAAGTGCTTCAATCCGTCTTCTTTTCAGAATAGATCCCAGACCTTTGACATTCAATGTTGAAACTCTTAACTTTGGGTCCATCTTATTATATTGTTGCTCAGAAAACCTTGGTCCCTGTGCATAAACATATATAACCCCAAATCCCTCCACCCCCCACCCAAACATTTAATTATATTTTCCCCCTTCTTACCCCGGGGATAATCACCCCGCCCATGGCTTCTGGAACCTTTAGAGGGGGGGGAGGCTGAGACTCCCACCTACGGACACCAACCATAATATTCATTCTGGTCTCTAAACTATATCCCCTCTATTTCCCCCCCTTTTTTATTCCTTACTTTTTACTTTTTTATTTTTAAAAGTTAAAGAAAGCAAAAATAAAATAATTTTAAAAAATCCTCCAACTGCACCGAAAAATCGTGTATATCTGTATTTCCAACTGACCCTGGCATTTCTTATCCAGTGTATTGTTCATTTCTATTTATTATACATATTTTTAATTTTCCCCCCGTTGATTATCAGACACATCATGCATAATCATTAACTTCAACAGCAGTGATATAATTCTTATTTTCAAATCAGAACTCCAAACTAAGATCTGTATGTGTGTGTGTTGTTCATTTCTATTTATTTCTATTCCCATTCATTTAATATCTCTCAAGGAACCCTCAAGGGAGCTTACAGAAGGGGTCCCCAACCTTTTTGGGTCAGTGGACACATTTGGAACTCTGAAAGTGTCATGGGTGCTCTCACAAAATGGCTGCCATGATGGGGATTGCCAATCATAAAGTGGCTGCCATGATGGGCACAGCTGGTCACAACACACTCATTTCCCAGAAGGCAAACAACTGAGATGAAAAAAAAAAGTAACTTGCCCAAGAACCTAAGTGCAAGGCACCGATTCATAGATCATAAGACTTGGAAGGGGCCTACAA
Organism: Shinisaurus crocodilurus; assembly: GCA_021292165.1. Classification (NCBI taxonomy): domain Eukaryota; kingdom Metazoa; phylum Chordata; class Lepidosauria; order Squamata; family Shinisauridae; genus Shinisaurus; species Shinisaurus crocodilurus. The sequence continues at coordinate 15,535,698 of CM037882.1, forward strand.
GGCCATGGAGTCCAACCCCCTGCTCAATGCAGGAAACTAGAGGAGGGGTCTCCCATCCAAGTAATAACCAGGCCTGCCCCTGCTTTGCTTTCCACACTCAGACAAGCTGAGCCAGCGTGAGCCACAGGCCTGTTGGGGCATGAGCTCCAAAACCAAAACAATTATATTGAACCAAAAGAAAGATGGCGCTGGAGGACAGCATTTTGCTTTGAAGCATGCCAGCTTCCCAGGTTTTTGGGTTTTTTTAAAGAATGTTTTTTAAAAAAAAACTTAAATAAAATTGAAATAAGATGGGGCAGGGAACTCATGGGCACCAAGAGAGGTGTCTATGAGCATATCAGTGCCCACAGGCACCATGTTGGAGACTTCAGGCTTACAGCATAAAAAAAAAAAAGAATACTATTTATTTATTTATTTATTATATTTATACCCCGCCTTTTTTCCTGCAAGGAACCCAAGGCGGCTTACATAATCCTCCTCTCCATGTTATCCTCATGACAACCCTGTGAGGTAGGTTAGGCTGAGAGTCAGTGACTGGCCCAAAGTGAGTTTCATGGCCAAGTGGGGACTTGAACCCAGATCTCCCGAGTCCCAGTCCAACACTGAACACTCTAACCACTATGACACACACACATGCTTAAAGAAGGTTAAACAATTTAGAACTGCTTAAAAGAGGAAGAGCAGGTAGGTAAAAAGAAGATACAATAGTTCACAGAGCTATAACGACTGTTGACAGGGCTGGCCCAAGACATTTTGCTGCCTGAAGGGAAGGACAAGATGGCACCCCCCTGTCCCCACTTCAGTTCTGTATACCAGCCACAGAAGCTGACTGCACTGAAATCGAATCTTAAAAACTGGTGATGGCACTGTGTCCTCCACTGCACCTGAGGGCAGCGGGCTGGTTGAGGGGGAACAGGGCAGACACAACTCTGTCCCCCAATAAAGGGGAAAGGTTAAGGGGCTCAGGAGGAACAGATGGGGTGCGGGTGTTAGCTGCCACTAACTGGGTTCAGACAACATGATAACCCACACTCAAGGGTTGAGTGTGGGTCGTTGTTGAACTGTGGGTTGTTGTTGAAAAGTGGCTTATCATGTTATCTGAACCCCTCCAAAATAATAAACCATGGTGAACAACCCACAGTCACCACCCAACAACAAACTATGGGTTCTCTTCATGGGTTGTTCGTGGTTAACAAGCCATGGCTTGTAGTGCAGCTGTGTTCCAACAACACGATAAACCATGTTTCAACAACAACCCATGGTTCAACCACCCCCCATGGTTCAACAACCCACACTCAACCCTCGGGTGCCTGGAACTGCTCATTCTACCTGTACTTTATTCACTAAAAACAATTTCTGCCTGTGCACAGCAATCCTCTCCAAATCCAAGAGAACAGAATTTTGTCCCTGACCACTTCCATTAAGACTCAGTGTCTATCCCACCTCTGCCACCATGTGAAGGACCGCCACCGATCCTTTTCCGCAAGTTCGGGAGTTAAGAGGTTAACCAGCAAGCTCCAAAACTCCTTTTTGCACTCCCTGGGTTAAATCAGGACAACCACACTAGATTAGCACTGAGTCAGAACAGGTAGAGTGAAATTGACCAATTGTTTACAAAAGTTTAATTGAGCCAATCAGGTCAGGGAGATAGGAGAGTTTACAGTCAATAAAACAGTCTTAGAAAATACAATCCACAATTGAAGGCAATGAGGCTTGCAGAAGCACAGGCAGAACCTGCTGACATAAAAGAACCTAAGCTTAAACTTATCTAACACAGAAGAATCTGCTCTAGCCTGCTGCTACAGAACTAGTTAGACTTACGAATATTATCCAGGCAGACCGCTTGGGGGTTGAGTTTCCCGGGTTGGCCTGAGCTGTTGACCCGCTCCATGCGGCTCCGCACCTTATTCACAACAACATCAACGGAGCCCAGGCTGTTCTTTTACACCCTCCCTCGCCCCTTCCTCTCACTCCCACCCCCTCCCTTTGATGGCAGGATGAACTGGTTCTGCCCAGCAGGGGTTGCAGAGGTACTTTGGCACCACTTGGCTCATGGCGCCTCACGGTGCTTGGAAGGAGCTTGAGGGTATTTTGGCAGCTCTTTGAGACTGCTTGGGGGGGGGGAAGGCCATTGAGGCAAAAATGCAAATGTGTCCCGGACTTAACAACTTGCTTGGACAAGGCGATCTGGCTGCTTTCTCTCCACAATTTAATTTTAACTATCTGAGACCAGGCTGTGTCCAGACTCAATTTTATAGGCTGGCACGCAGTGTGGGATTGTACTCGGGCCGGGGCTGCCAGAACACAAGACATGCAGAAGGGTTGGAAGATCTCTCTGGCTTGAAAGGCCGCATAGGTGCAAATGTTTCTCTTTTCCCCACAGGGCTTCCATTTTGTGGTCCTTCCTTGTGAAGGTTTTTTCTTCCTGCTCCAGGAGGTAACAAGAGACCATGAGGAATGAAGGCAAACCAGCTGGAGAATCCCGGGAATCACAGGGAAGTTGGTGCTGAATGGAATGTTTCCAGCTGTCCTGATCAGACCAGGAAAACCTCAGAGAGCCAACGGGGGAGTTACCCGGAAAAAGAAAGGGGACTGATTAATTCAGTATGGCCTTCTGGTGCATGAAAACACCCATTCAGGAGGGAAACGGTATAAAAGGTTCTTCTACGAGAAAAGCTTTGACCACATGCTTCATTCGCACCTCGTTCCTTGTTACTCATAAGAGAACCCATATAAGAGAAAAAACGTGTGAATGTTCAAGGCAGGGGAAAAGCTTCAGTCAGTGACCGCACCAGAATATTCATGAGAGGACTCGTTTGGGAGAGAGACCACTTTAATGTTTGGACTGTAATATGTAAGAATACTCTTTGTTTTGCCCTCACAACAGACCCAAAACAAAATAATGTAGAATTGGAAAAGGTCCAGAAAAGGGCAACCAAAATGAACAGGGTTCTGGAGTGACTCCCCTGCGAGGAAAAGTTACGACAACTGGGGCTTTTTAGCTTAGGGGAAAAGGCGAGTAAGGAGGGACATGACAGAGGTGTATAAAATTATGCATGGTGTGGAGAAAGTGGATCAGGAGATGTTTCTCCTCCCACTCTCCTAACCTGGGGTCATCCCTTGAAGCTGAGTGGTGGGAGATTCAGGACAGAGAACAGAACAGAGGTCTTCACACAGTGCTTAGTTTACCTATGGAATTAGCTACCATAAGATGTAGTGATGGCCACCAACTTGAATAGCTTTGAAAGGGGATTAGACAAAATTGTGCAGGAAAAGGCTATTGAGGGCTACTAATCATGGTGGCTATATATTATCTCCAGAATGCCTCTGAACACTAGTTGCAAGGGAACATGAGCAGGAGGGTGGTAGAATTGTGCTCATGTCTTGCTTGTGAGCTTCCCATAGACATCTGGCCTGCCACTGTGGGAACAGGGCCATGATAAGTCAGTGCCATGGAATGTTCCCTGACTGACAAAGGGGTGTGTGGGGGCGGGACGACAACACCACTAGCTACTGAATGGAATGGAGTGGCTGGAGAAGGAAGGTGGAGAGACACATAAATCTAAAGAAAGGATAGAAAGAACCCAGACATCTGGATTTATATTTATTATATTTGTGGAGAAAAGAGCCTCTGAGGGTTCCTACACACACACTCACACGCCTGCACACACACACACACACACACACTCATGTGTGAACCGGCTGGGGGGGCGGGGTGTGCATAGTTCCTCTAGATGGCCCCTGCCTGGCGTCCCCATGTCTGCTAGGTCTTTTGAGATGCAAAATGCAAATGTCATGAGTCATGAGTCACCCCTCTTCCCTGCCTGGCCAGGTGAAGTTCATCCTGATTGGCTAGAGGCAGCGGAGCTACAGAAGGGAGTAGGGGAGGGGGGGAAAGATATATTGCCAAGGTGTGGCTTTTGTCTTTTGTCTGGTCGTCGTCGTTGTGTTGTTGCTGTGGATCATGGCAGCAAGCTACGTGGAGGTCCAAGCCTTCGGGCTGGCCTCAGGATCCGGCCCCAGGTGGCTCCTGGTGAAATTAGCTGAATGAGGGTCAGGCAAAGGCAAGCCTTGAGGACGGCTACCCATCCTGGACCTTAGGGTGGGTGTGGTAGTCTCCTCGGGTGGCAAGGCTGTGCTGAAACCAACCCTGAAGAGAACCAGCCCCCAGGTAACTAGTGTGTGCCTGGGAGATGTAAGGAATCAGTTTTGTTATTTTGCAGCTCTATTGTATGTACCAAAGTGTCTCTCTATTTTGGCTACTTCACTCATTTCCCAACTTTTGTTGTAATATGCTACCTGAATAAACCTTCTTGGTTTTTACCCCACATGGTGTTTGTGGTTGCTCTGTGATTCAGCTCTAAATCCAGGTTATAGTCAAAGGCAAGTCCCTGGCAGAGATTCAAGTAGGATTGCAGAGCTGAGGCTGGCAGTCTGGCACCTTGAGATCTCTGAGGGTCTTTTGGGTAAGGGTGGGTTGTGGCGGGTCAGCCAGCCCCCCTTCCTCCACAATATTTATACCCCGCCTTTTTTCCTGCAAGGAACCCAAGGCGGCTTACATAATCCTCCTCCTCCTCTCCATTTTATCCTCACAACAACAACCCTGTGAGGTAGGTGAGGCTGAGAGTCAGTGACTGGCCCAAAGTCACCCAGTGAGTTTCATGGCCAAGTAGGGACTAGAACCCAGATCTCCCGAGTCCCAGGCCAACACTCTCACCACTATGCCACACTGGCTCTTTTCCTGCTCATTTCCTGGTTCACACTAACACTGTTTTTTTAAAATGTCCTCAGGAACAAAAGTGAGAGCGGCCCATAGTCATCAGTGGAGTAATCAAATATTTTAATATAGCTGGGATTGGGCAAAAGTGTGTCCATGCACACTCCTCACACCTCCCCCATAGAGAAAAAATCCCCCTCCCCCAAAATCAATGACTGACTGGAGCAGGGCATAGGGTTGCCAACGATGTATTGCAAAAGAGGAGGAAATGCATCCGCCCCCCCCAAGGTGGACAAAAGCCCCCCTATTTGCATAACATTTACATATACAAGTCTCTGTGTTTGTGTGTGTATAGAAAATTAAAAATAATTATTACTTAAATAGAAAAACAAGACATCTCACCACGTGAAAGACTGCGACCAGGTGATATGCTCAGGTGGCCTTGCTTAGTCTGCTGTCCAGGGGCTGTGGGTGAGCAATGTCAAGGCCCTTTTGCTTTCCCTTCTGATGGTTATCTTTATCTGATGGTTCTTTATCTTTATTGTATTTTTTATTGATCATTGTAAACCACCCAGAGAGCTTCAGCCATTGGGCGGTATAGAAATAATAATAATAATAATAATAATAATAATAATAATAATAATAATAATAATAATATATTATTATTATTATTATTATTATTATTATTATTATTATTATTATTATTATTATTATTTAAACCAGACTTGGACTGGGCAGGCCACCAAATGGAGGACACCTTCAAATAGAGGACTGTCCTATGCCAGCTCTCCAAAATAGAGGACTGTCCGCTGTAAAGTAGGTCACCTGGCCACCCTCGGGCATGGGGAGGAAAACCAGAGGGGGAGGAATGGGAATGGAATGGAGCGGCTGAAGAGAAGAACTCCAGACTGCAACTTTTTGTTGCAGGGCCTCACTTGTCCTTAATATTTTCTGTTGCTGTAACGTTTCTTGTTACCAGAATCAAAACGGCCTCCCCCCCTGCCCAAAAAAATTGGTGTCTTAACTCAACACCCAACTAAGTTGGCTCCTGCTAATTAAGTAAAACGTTCATTGATTACGCAGCCCTACAAACAATTAATGAGTTGGTAGGCACAGGAGCAAGTATTGTTGTGGACCATAAACTTCTGTAGATACCTTTGCAAGGCTGACGGAAACGTCCCCAAATTTCCAAGGCTTGCAGTAAGAAGAGCATTTGCTTTGCTGAAGTTGCAGACATAAGTACGTACATTCAGGCAGGAGCCTGCTGCAGAAACACACTCCCCTTAGGTTTTTTGTTCTTCTAAAAAAGATTTGGGGGGGGGGCATCTGCAAAGTTCGTGTGGCAATTAGGCTTTTTAAAAAACTGCCATTGGTGCCAAAGGAAGGTGTGTGGTTTTTTCAAAGCCTTACTGGGGGAGGGGGTATGGGGGAGGTGATGAAGGGAAGCACCTGGGGAGGGAAGGGGGCGGAGAGAGAGAGAGAGGGAGAGGGAGAGAGAGAATGGGTGTGAAGGAGGGGGGGTTTTCTGGCCCTGCCCACCACTTGCAGAGCCAGCGTCAAGCGTGGGCATGCTCGGGCAGCTGCCAAGGGCCCAGACAAGGGGCCCCTGGAGTTGCTCCTCCTTTCCCCCATGGCAACCAGCTTGTTCTCAAGCCTCTCACTCCAGCCTAGACAACAGTGGTGGTGAGAAGCAGGAGATGTCATGGCCTCCCTGCTTATAGGAGAGGGCGGAGAATATCTCCACAGTCTTGGTGTCAAGGGTAGGCATGGTCAGGCTCCTGCTGAGGGCCCACATCCCAGCAGGGACCCACTGACAAGAGCCCACTGCTCTTCCTCTTCACCAGGGCAACCTGCTTCTTCACTTGCCTCTTGCTCTCTGGCCCAGACAACGGTGGTCGTGAGGAGGAGGAGGAGCAGCAGCAGAAGATGCCACGGCCTGCTTGCTCCCTGGCTCTCTGCCTGCCAAGCAAGCAAGTGGTGGCCATGATGAGGAAGAGGAGGAGCCAGAACAGCTGGTGGCAATAGCAGCAAGAGGATAGACTCACTGAGGGAGGGGCTCCATTGAGGCTGCCTTGCCCAAGGACCCTCCGAAACCTGGAGCTGGCACGGACTACTTGCATGCAGCCCCCAACAGATTTCCACCTGCGGTTGGGTGGGGTGGAACATAAGCTATAGAACAAGCCATAAGTAATGACCAGAGGAAGGGCGCTAGGGCCCAAAAACCTTCAGGCGGTCACAAAGCCGAAACGGCAAGAGAAACCACCACACATTGTAAAATAAATAAATAAATTAAATGATAAAAGCCAACACAGAATCTGGGGCAAAACATTTTCTTTTTAATTTATAAACACTCAAACCGTGTTGTACGCCAAGAAACGCCGATCGGATCCATTCGTTCCCGCAAATCCTGGGCAGGGAAATTTGCATCGCCTTGAAGCAGTACATGAAATAGGGATGGAGAATCTTGTTGGACTGCAATTCCCATCAGACCCAGCCAACATGGCCAATGGTCAGGGAAGACAGGCCTGTGGCTCACGCTGGCTCAGCTTGTCTGAGCATGGAAAGCTAAGCAGGGTCAGGCCTGGTTCTTACTTGGATGGGAGACCCCTCCTCTAGTTTCCTGCATTGAGCAGGGGGTTGGACTCGATGGCCTTGTAGGCGCCTTCCAACTCTATGATCTATGAAATCTATGAGCGTTGTAATTCAGCAACATCCAGAGGGCCTCACGTTCCGCCACCTCAGACATCACACAGAACTTGCTTTGCTTCTGCTCAAAGATCCCCTCCAGGCCAGGACTTTTGTCTCCAGCCACTTCTGGAAAGCTCAGGAGGCAGGTGTGAAGGAGCTGGCCCATTCCCTGTAGCTCGATCCCTACGCTTCGTATTTGGGGTAGAGTGCTTCTGAATAATGAGGTTCTATTCTTAAATTATTACCAGCCAATAGCCTTTTGTAGAGCTCTCTATTAATTTGTCTAATGCAGGGGTGCGGAAGTATATTTTCATGAGGGTGGTGGATTGCCCCCACGGGCCGGATGACGCCCGTGGGCCCAATGGGAGAGAGAGCGCTGCTGCCGCACAAGGGAATCCCCGCTGTGAGTTCTGATCACAGCAGGGATTCCTCCAGAGGGCGTGGCTTAAGAGGCCAAACCCTGCCTCCTGGAAAAACCAAGGAGGCTCCATGGGCCAAATAGATCTTGTGAAAAGAAATATTTCCCATTCCCCTCCGACATGAATTTGCAGCCTCACAATTTCATTCAGAAGGGAGAGGGGGGGGGGATCTTTCTATTTACTCTCTATGTAACATACGCTTGCACACTGACCCTTTTGTTTTCCTTTAGTCATTTTTATGTTATTAGATTTATGTCTCCACACACCCACATTCCTCCAAAGAGTTCAGGGTAAGATACATGGTTCATTCCTCCGCCTTTCCCCCCTCACAACACCCTGTGAGGTAGGTTATGCTGAGAGATGGTGATTAGCCCAAAGACACGCAGGCTGCAATCCTGTGGACATGTACCTGTGAGAAAGCATCATTCAACGTAGTAGGGCTTATTTCTGTAAAAACATGCACAGGATTGCACTGTCAGTAAACTTCATGGCTGGGGGTCAGAATTTGAACCCAGGTCTCCTAAAGTCTAGTCCAGCCTTCCTCCAGCTGTTTTGGACTACACTCCTAGCATTGCTGGCCATTGGCTATGCTGGCTGGGGCTGATGGGAGTTAAGGTCCAAAACATCTAGGGGGCACAAGGTTAGTGAAGGCTGCTTTAACCACTACACTACACTCTTATTTTTCCTGTACACTGGTTAGCCTTTTTGATAGGGAAGACAGTCCAAACTCATGGATTGTGTCATATTGTCTTTTTCTCTGCTCTAGCTCTGCGATACCCGTCTTGAGAAAGGAGGCCCAAACACATTTCATACTCCCACCTTGTGCCACTTCATTGACTTTCAGTTCTGATGCCGACCACGGAGGAGGCATCATGCAGGGAGGGTTGCCAACTTTTCTACCTACCCCTGCTCCTGCACCTTTAGCAGCAATTTGATCAGAGGACATCGGCACAGGACGCTTATCTCCATGCCAGGAAATGCTTCACCGTTAGTACTTCCCCTGCATCAGGCTCCTGTTCTAGGGCACAGGAGCAGGCCCAGCAATTATTTTCCTGATCAGTTGGCAACCATACCATGGTGAGCAGAAGAGAGGTGAGATGAAGACAGCAAGTAAGGGAAACCCAGCAAATGAACCCAATTCACTGACCGTATTGTGTAGACTGAACACTTGTTGGGCTGTTATAACGGAAAAATTAAAGCCAAGGTGGTTGGTTTGCATCCCGCCCAGAATTCTCTGCTTCTATTATCTCAAGAGGTCAGAGCAGAAATTTCACCCCTTTTGGTTTCTTTATTGCTGCCTGCGGATGGATCAAATTTGCACAGGTGTGTTGGAGTAGAACTCCCATCATGTACATCGGGATAGCACCGGGTCAGGAAAGTCTGCCCCTAAAAAACCAGGGAACATTTGGGTTTCAAGATGGCAATTCAACATTGCCAACCACCCCGAGTAATTCCTGAACTGCGCGCCGCAAGAAACAAATCATTCGCTCGGGTGGAGAAGCTGCTTGGCACTCCAGATGTTTGTTGGACTACAATTCCCATCATCCCAAACTGGCCATGCTGGCTGGGCCTGATGGGAGTTGGAGTCCATCAACATCTGGAGAGCCATGCGGCTACCCCTGAACTAACCACCAGGGCACCCAACCCTGGAGGAGGGCACCTGTTGCATCTCTGTGTACTTCACTGCTCTGGCCGCTTCCCAGCCAGCCTCCGCTGGAGGCGGAGCAGTTCAGTTCTGTCTCCACATCAGGGCCCACTGGACTCTCCCTGCCTACCCTGCAGGATTAGCCAACCTTAGAGGAGGGTGCCCATTGCCCCTCTGTGTGAATCACTGCTCTGAGTTCAGTGCCTTCCACACAGGAGACTTTCCCAGCTTTGAAATTCATGGAGAAACACAGGGAAGGGCGGGTGGGCAGGACAAGCGATCCTTTCTCTTACACACCTTCAAAGCAAACCTTTTTGGGAGTAAGGGGGAAGTGGGCTTCCGCTTTTCATTAGGAAAACAATTATTCTTTGGGCATCGGATGTCTCGGAAGCTATGCAATACCCACTGAAAGGGCGGTTGCCTGCTTGCTGCTCTCTATAGCTGTGCTGCTCCTCTCTTCCCCTCAATCCTTTACCTCAGGGATGTTGAACCTCAGGACTGCAGGTCAAATCCAGCCCTCTGGGGTTCCGCAGATGCCCACGACCCATTCCCCACCGCTTTTGTCCGCCTACTGGGCATTTGGTGCTTTCCCAGCTTTTGTGTGTTCTCCCCCTCATTCCAAACAGTTGAAATGCCTTTTACTGGCAGTAAGAACTGTAAGCTAAAACATGCTCCTCCTTATGGCCACGCCCCTTTCTACTTGGCCCCGCCCCACCCTGGAATGCCATTGCCAAGAGGGTCTCCAAAACGGAATTCAGCCCTTGGGGCTGAAAGAGCCCCAAGGCCCCTGCTTCTCCACCATGTTGTCGGCAACTGTCCTCCCAGCTTGGCTCAGGCAGCCACCATAGTGCTGCACCAAGGGCGGTGCTTTCGCAGTTGCATCAACCATTCATGTTTGTCTTATAAAGACCACAAGGGCATAAAGAAGAGCAGCAGCTACAGCCTCTAGAGCAGGGCTCTCCAACCTTGGGTCCCCAGATGTTGCTGGACTACAGCTCCCATAATCCCTTGCCATTAGCCATGCTGGCTGGGTATGCTGGGAGCTGTAGGCCAGCAACATCTGGGAACCCAAGGTTGGAGAGCCCTGCTCTAGAGGCTGGAATTAAACCAGGCAGCTATACTTTTCACAGAATAGTAGAGTTGGAAGGGGCCTCTAAGGCCATCGAGCCCAACCCCCTGCTCAATGCAGGAATCCAAGCGAGAGCATCCCTGACAGATGGCTGTCCAGCTACATCTTGTCTGCCTCCAGTGTGGGACAGCCCAAGACCTCCCTAGGTAGTTGGTTCCACTGTCCTATTGCTCTAACAGCCAGGACATTTTTCCTGACGTCCGGGTGGAATCTGGCTTTTAGCTCCTCTCTCATTCCCACTTTGATATTTTGACCTCCTGGCGCTGAGACTCAAAAGGAGACTAAATCAGGCCTACAGCTCTTATAGTGCTGCTTGCCATTCAGTGCCCTGGAAAGCAGAACGCATGCGGCTCCAGTAGTCCCACCGCTGAATGTCAACGAGAGCCAGTGTGGTTGCTTTGATAGTGCTGGACTTGGGCTGAGGAGATCTTGCCCAGAGATCTGCCTCCTCTGACCTAGTGCCCTCCAGATGCATTGGGACTACAACTCCCATCATCCCCAGGCAACCTGTCCAGCACATCTAGAGGGCACCAGGCTGCGGAAGGCTGGCATAAATATTAAACTGATCTTGGGTTGAACTGACTACGTTGCTCCCCTGGAATCCTGATTCCCAGTTAACGCCTTCCTTGTTCCTGCGGTGTGTTTCCCCGACACAAAGCAGGGGGTGGTTGGCCCCAATGTCTACAGGAGCACCCTGCCTCCCCTACCAAAGGGCTGCACTTTGACAGAGAAGCCTGGTTCTCATGTAACAACAAGCCAGAGTATAGGTTGTTGTTGACTCGTGGGTTGTTGTTGAATCGTGGGCTGCCGTTACATGCAAACCCTGCACTATAGTTTTAACTATGGGTTGTTAACCGTGAACAACCTAAGAAGAGAACCCAAAGTTTGTTGTTCGGTTGTGAACTCTGGCTTGTTCGTGGTTACTTCCTCATAGTTAAACTAAAGTGCAGAGTTCGCACTTAAGAACAACCCACTATTCAACAGCAACCCACGATTCCCACAAATTTAACCAATGAAATGAAATGATTCAATGAGAGCCAGTGTGTAGTGGTGAGAGTGTTGGAAAGGGACTCAGGAGATCCGGGTTCTAGCCCCCACTTGGCCATGAAGCTCACTGGGTGACTTTGGGCCAGTCAGACTCTCAGCCCAACCTACCTCACAGGGTTGTTGTGAGGATAAAATGGAGAGGATTATTATTATGTAAGCCACCTTGGATTCCTTGCAGGGAAAAAGGCGGGATATAAATACTATACATATATACCACCCATTTTCCACTCTTTGTCTAAAAAAGGCATTTTAGGCAGGAAGAAGGGGAGAGAAAGCAAGAGAGAGGAGCTAGATTGTCAGGCTTACAGCGGCTTACAGCACAGTACTGCTTAAATCAGGGGTACAGAACCCCAAATCTGGCCCACCTGGGATCACAATGGGCCCTCCAGGGTTCCAGGGGACACCCCCCCTTTTCCCCAACCACGTCGTTCAGTGGTTTCCCAGCTCTTGTGTTGTTTTCTCCCCATCCTCAAAGGTTGAACTGCCTCCCATAAGTGGTGGAGGCTGCTGGCGCCAATGTCCGTGGGGAGGTGTATCCACTGCAGCCTCCACTGACTGTAAGGAGCTTTGTGCCTTTTGAGTATTTGGGGAGTTTGTGCCTTTAGCTTAGCCCCACCCACCAGCGGAATGTGACACCCCCCACAAAGGGAATTTGGCCCTCAGGCTGAAAGAGATTCAGCAGGTCTGATTTAAATCATAAGGCAGCAAACAGCTGCCCTCTATTTGGACCCTCATTGAAGAGAGACAGGACACCTTGAAGGGCTGTCAGTCACGCAGGAGGCGGAGCAAGCTTTGCTCCCTTGCTCCAGAGGACAGGACTAGAGCCAATGGGCGGAAAGGGCAAGGAAGCAGAGTTCGGCTAAACGTTAGGAGAGGCTTCCTAAGGGTGAGAGCTCTGTTCAACACACTGCCTCGGGAGGTGGTGGGACCCTGCCTGGCTGGTGGTATTGAAGCTGAGGCTGAACAGCCTTCTGTCAGGGATGCTGTGGTTGCATCCTGCGTTGCTGATCCTGCACGGAGCAAAGGGTGTGTGTGGACGACATGACCTCCAAGGTACCTTCTGGTTCGATCATCCTAGCTATCAAAGACCGGATTTTGTGACATTGCATGAAGAAGTAATTCAGAGAGTAGATGAATTAGCAGACAGTGAAAGAGACATCAGTGTGAATTTGGATGGGGGTGGGGGTGTGAAGCTCACTCAAGCAGGCTACTTGAATAGATATGGGGAGAGGGAAACTGGCCTGCAACCTCCCACTGCCTCTCCAGAACAGCCCTCACAACTCACAACAAGTCAAACCAATTGCTTGTCAAGACAACAGAGGCTGTAGAGTATCTATATTTTTGCTGTGGCCCTCACACACAACCCCCCATCACAGCAAGGGACGTTTCTAGGCTGCCTCGATAGGTTATGCTATACGATGCTTTCAACCAAGATTTTTGTTTAAAAAAAGAAGAAAAACAAGACACAACCCGCCTCTCGCCTTTCAGTGGTGGTGCTTGATAAAGTTCGAGTTGTCGCTGAACCGCTTTCCACATACGGAGCACTCGTAGGGCTTCTCCCCTGTGTGGATCCTCTTGTGGACGATGAAGTTGGAGTAGTCGTTGAAGCGCTTTCCGCAATCCGGGCACTTGTAGGGCTTTTCACCCGTGTGGATTCTCTTGTGTCTGGTGAGGCTCGAACCTGTGTTGAAGCCTTTGCCGCAGTAAGAGCACTTGTAGGGCTTCTCGCCGGTGTGCACCCGCTGGTGGATGAGGAAGGCGGCGCGGCTGACGAAGCTTTTCCCACAATCTGAGCAGTTGTACCACCTCTCCCCCGAGTGGGTTCTCTCGTGTGCAATAAGGTTGGACCGCCGGCGGAAGAGCTTCCCACAGACATGGCAAGCGTTGTCTCTCTCGCCGGGGAGGATCCCCTGTTGCATGAGGCTTTCGTCCAGGTCCTCGTACGTGCCCTGAGAATTAATGAATTTGCCCCCTTCCCTTTCCAGGCAGTTCCCGTACAGGACCTCAGAAGCATCGCCCCGATCAGGGCAGTGGGGAACGTCCTGCACAGCTCTTCCCAACAACATCCAATGTGGCTCTGGCTCCATGGAGTTTCCTGGGTCATTTTTCTCCATCCTGCACAACTTCGCTTTGCCTGCTGGAACGAATAGATGAAAACAACCCAAAACAAATTAAGAACCTAAGAAGAGACCTGTTGGATCAGATCACAGGTCTACCCAGTCCAACATCCTGTTTCCCACAGTGCCCAGCCTGATGCCTCTTGGGAAGCACACGAGCAGGAAAGGAGGGCAAGTGCCCTCTCTTGCTGTTGTTCCCCAGGAACTGGCCTTTGGAGGTACACCTGCTGCTGTCAACAGCAGTTGATCCGGAGCTCCCATGGCTAGAAGGTGCTGAGAACAGGCACGTGTGCCATAGATCTATCTAACCCAGCCTTTCTCAAGCCCAAAGGGCCCCCAGTTAGCGATGTACAGAAACAGGGAAACCCGGCTCATTTGAGTTTGCCCGATTTCCTGCCCGCTTCTGATCCGATGATTGGAAGCGGGCTGAGTTGAGGTTTTCTTGCAGACTTCCGTCTGCAAGGCAGACCACAATTTGCATATTTTTTTACAAACCGCCAATGGAATTTTTGCAGACAGACGCCAGGAAAACACGTAGCTTTAATGTGACTAGCGCGATTTGCACAAATAGTGCCAAGCCACATGTTTTTCAGGTGCTGTTTTGCCCCCCAAAGGCCTCTCCTTTTTTGCACACAATGGCACCCTGGAAAACAAGACCTTTTAAAATGTAAAATAGCATAGCCTTTTTTGTGTAAAATGGCACCCGAAAAGCACATGGCTTGGTGTGATTTGCACAAATCACGCTAGTCACGTTAGAGCCACGTGCTTTCCCAGAACCAGTTTGTGAAAATTCTATTGGTGGTTTAAAAAAAATACGCAAATCGCAGTCCATCTTGCAGACAGAGGTCTGTGAGCTGGCTGGACTTGTGCTGCAGAGAGTCGGCGTCATGTGTGGGTGGGGAACTGGAATCCGGGGGGCCGAACCGAGGAAATCCGATGGAATTCCAGCCCCCAAACAGATTCCTCACACATCCCTACCCCAGATGTTGCTGGACTACAATCCCCCATCATCCCCAGCCAGCGTGGCCAATGGCTGGGGACGATGGGACCTGCAGGCCAACAACACCTGGGGAACCCAACATTGGGAAAGGCTGAATTCTAAGCCTCTATAACAGGGTGGGGAGCCTGTGGTCCTCCAGATGTGGTTGTACTACAACTCCCATTGTCCCTGACAATGGCCCTGCTGGCTGGGGATGATGGGGTCAGAGACCTACTTTATTATTTACTTAAACATTCTATACCGCCCAATAGCTGAAGCTCTCTGGGTGGTTCGCAAAACGAAACATAAAACCAAAGATTACAACAACGCCGAAAAATGTAATATAAAAGCCTTCTTTCAAAACAGAGTGAAACCAAAGTTAAAAACAGGGTAAATCAAAAAACAGTATACTGATTACACACAGCTCGATCTCTTTGTGACATCTGAATCAGGTGAGGCTGTGGAAGCCCTGGATCAGTGTCTAGACTCAGTGATGGGCTGGGCTGAATCCTGGTAAGACAGAAGCCCTGTGGGTGAGTGGTTCCTGAGTCCTGGAGACAGGCTCAATGCCTGTTCTGGATGGGGTTGCACTCCCTTTGAAAGATCAGGATAGTAGTCTGGGGGTACTCCTAGATCCATCACTGTGATTGCAGCGACTTGGGAGTGCCTTTTTTCTGCTTCTACTGGTTTCATAGATTTCATAGATCATAGAGTTGGAAGGAGCCTACCAGGCTATCGAGTCCAACCCCCTGCTCAATGCAGGAAACTAGAGGAGGGGTCTCCCATCCAAGTGGGATGACCTGAAAACAAAAAAGGACACGTATAGGAAGTGGAAGGAAGGACAGGCTACAAGTGAAGAGTACAGGCAGGTAGCACAGAACAGCAGGAATAGTGTCAGGAAGGCTAAAGCTGAGAATGAGCTAAGGTTAGCGAGGAATGCTAAAAGCAACAAAAAAGCTTTCTTCAGATACATGCACAGTAAAAGACAGAAGAAAGAACTGGTGGTTCAACTACGCAATGAGGATGGCAGATTGATAACAGAAGACAAAGAAAAGGCAGAAGTGTTCAATTCCTACTTCAGCTCGGTCTTCTCCCAAAAGAGGGTCTATGACCCCCCTGGCAAACCTGAAGTGCAGACTGAAGGGGCAGGATTGCAGCTTGAGATTGATAGGCAAATGGTCAAGGAGCACCTGATTACTCTGAACCAGTTTAAATCTCCAGGGCCTGATGAGCTGCATCCTAGAGTAATAAAGTAACTGGCAGAAGAACTCTCAGAACCACTGTCTATTATCTTTGAGAAATCATGGAGGACAGGTGAAGTGCCAGACGACTGGAGGAGGGCAAATGTTGTTCCCATCTTCAAAAAGGGCAAGAAGGAGGAACCTGGGAACTATAGGCCAGTCAGTCGGACATCAATCCCCGGAAAGATTTTTGAGCAGATTATAAAGAAGTCAGTCTGCAAGCACCTTGAAAACAATGCAGTGATTACTAGAAGCCAGCATGGATTTGTCAAGAACAAATCCTGTCAGACTAATCTGATCTCATTTTTTGATCGGGTAACCTCCCTTGTGGACTGTGGGAATGCTGTGGACATTATATATCTGGACTTCAGCAAAGCTTTCGACAAAGTGCCTCATGATATCCTGATTAGTAAGCTAGCTAAGAGTGGGCTAGATGGAACAACTATCAGGTGGATCCACAATTGGCTACAGAATCGGACTCAAAGAGTGCTTATCAATGGTTCCTTCTCAAACTGGGGAGAGGTAACGAGCGGGGTACCACAGGGCTCGGTCCTGGGCCGGTGCTCTTCAACATTTTTATTAATGACTTGGATCAGGAGGTACAGGGAATGCTTATCAAATTTGCAGATGACACAAAGTTGGGTGGAACAGCTAATACTCTGGAAGACAGAAACAAAATTCAAAGTGACCTCGATAGGCTGGAGCGCTGGGCCGAAAACAACAGAATGAAATTTAATAGGGATAAATGCCAAGTGCTGCACCTAGGGAGAGGAAACCAAATGCAGAGTTACAGAATGGGGGATACTTGGCTCAACAATACTACAAGTGAGAAGGATCTTGGAATTGTGGTAGATCACAAACTGAATATGAGCCAGCAATGCGATGTGGCTGCAAAGAAGGCAAATGCTATTTTGGGCTGTATTAATAGAAGTATAGCTTCCAAATCGCGGGAAGTGATAATTCCCCTTTACTCGGCACTGGTTAGGCCTCATCTTGAGTACTGCGTCCAGTTCTGGGCACCTCACTTTAAGAAGGACATAGACAAACTGGAGAGGGTTCAGAGGAGGGCAACAAGGATGATAAAGGGACTGGAAACAAGGCCCTATGAGGAGAGACTGAAAGAACTGGGCATGTTTAGCCTTCAGAAGAGGAGACTGAGGGGAGATATGATCGCACTCTTCCAGTATTTGAAGGGATGTCACACAGAGGAGGGCAAGGATCTCTTCTTGGTCATCCCAGTTTGCAGGACACAGAATAATGGGCTCAAGTTACAGGAACCTAGATTCCACCTAAACATCAGGAAAAATTTCCTGACTGTCAGAGCAATAAGACAATGGAATCAACTACCTAGGGAGGTTGTGGGCTCTCCCACTCTGGAGGCATTCAAGGTGCAGCTGGACAGACATCTGTCAGAGATGCTTTGACCTAGATTCCTGCATTGAGCAGGGGGTTGGACTCGATGGCCTTGTAGGCCCCTTCCAACTCTACTTTTCTATGATTCTATGATTCTAAGTAATAACCAGGCTTGACTCTGCTTAGCTTTCCACACTCAGACAAGCTGAGCCAGCATAAGCCTCTCCTGGACAGGGATAGCTTGGCCACAGTAATACAGGTGACAGTAACCTCAAGACTGGATTACTGCAATGCACTCTACGTGGGGCTGCCCTTAAGGCTGCTCCAGGAGCTGGAGCTAGCGCAGAATGCAGCAGCCTGGCTGTTTTCAGGAGCTGCCCCTTTTCAGCATGCAACTCCTTTGCTGAGGGAACTGCACTGGCTGCCTACTGTTGGTGTTGTAGCAGAGTCAGCCATAGCAGTAGTGTCAGTGGTCCAGTAAGAATACATTCCACATTTAGGTCCTTCTAATATATTTAATTCAAAGCATAAAAGAGTTAACTATATACAGAATACAGGATACATTGTTACCTGCTCCTCACAGCCATCAAGTGAGAGAGAGTGATTACACTGCAGAGCTAGGCTTTATACCATAAAACACCTCCCACATGCTTACACAGATTACCACCACCTGTAGCAAGGGAGTAGTCTGCCACTCAAGGACACACCTGCTTTCAAGCTCATTCCAAGTCTTTGGTTAGAATACACCAACAGCCCTCTTACTTGAAATGATGTCTTGAATAATTTTCTGTTTAATCTATTCAGTGATACCTAGTCCATCAACTAGTATTCTATGTTTTACAGCAGATAATGGCTTTGTCAATATATCTGCCAACATATTTTCGGTAGGACAATACTGTAATTTAATCCAATTCTTCTGGATACAATCCTTTACATGTATATAACGTATGTCAATATGTTTTGTTCTAGGTCTACATTTCTCAGACTTAGCCATGGTTATACATGCTTGATTGTCCTCATATATTGTTACAGTTTCTGAAATATTCAAGTTCATATCATCAAACAATTGTTTAAACCATTCTAACTCATTACAAGCTAAAGATAGACTGACGAATTCAGCGCTTGATATGGCAACAAGACTTTGCTTTCTAGAATACCACTCTATTGGTGTCTAATTGTATATGAAAACAGTTCCAGATGTGGACTTTCTGTCTGTAGACGTCCCCCAATCTGCATCTGTATATACACAGAAATCACCACTGTTCTTTTCAGACAATTTCAGCTTATAATTAATGGTGCCTTTTAGATATCTTAATATGCGTTTAATCGCAGCCCAATCTTGCACTGTCGGCTTAGATATCTTTCTGCTCAGTATATTTGTTGCATTTGTTATATCAGGCCTGGATATGTTTGCAAGATAAAGCAAACTTCCAATTATACCTCTAAATTTATCAATATCTCCAAATTCTTTCTCATCCTCCTGCTTTTGATATTCTATAGTCATTGGAGTAGCAACTGGCTTACAATCTTCCATGCCATTGGACTCCAACAAAGCCTGGATTTTATTACTTTGATTAATCAGGAAAGAACCTGATGTTTCTCTGATTATTTGCATCCCTAGAATTTTTCACAGCCCCTAGGTCTTTAATTTCAAAATGTTTCTCTAACCCTTTTTCAAATATCCTTTTCTGTTTGTCTGTAGCATATACTAACAAAAGATCATCAACGTATTTTATTGATTTGTTTTTAAAATTTTGTTTTATTCTCTTACCTGTTTTATCTTTTAAGAACCTAAGAACACAAGAAGAGCCCTACTGGATCAGACCAAGGTCCATCTAGTCCAACATTCTGTTCACACAGTGGCCAACCAGCTGCTCACAGGAAACCCACAAGCAGGCCAAGAGTGCAACAGCACCTTCCTGCCCATGTTCCCCAGCAACTGGAGTACATAGACATACTGCTTCTGATACTGGAGGTAGCATATAGCCATTAGGACTAGTAGCCATTTATAGCCTTCTCCTCCATCTTTTATTGTTCACCGCTCCAAAATCTCCACACTGGAATATGGAGCAGTATGTACATTTTGTAAGTAAATAAATAAAATCCTGCCAAATTAAAATTGGAGGCATGCCTGATTGTTGCATCCAAAAAGGCTTACTTTTAGAGTGTGTAAGTTACCGTGCCTTGCCCTCAGAACAGCCCATCTGCTACATCTCTGAACGAGCTGCTGTTCTGCCCAGACCTCTTGCGAAGGTGGGGTGTTCAGCTACGATCAACTGGATCTTTCCGATCGTAGCTTCCACATTTACTTGGCAGAACCGCCCAACTCCCCGGTAGAGGCTGAGCAGAAGGAAGCCACCACCGACAGCGCCCCTCCTAAGGCTGAGTTACTGGCAGTACGAGCTCTGGGCTAAAATATGCTGGGGTGGGGTTTTTTGGTCGCTTTGGCCCCGCCCTTCTTGCTGTCAGCCCCGCCCCGTTTGTGTCTCGCCCTGCCCACCACTGGAACGCGGCCCCAGAGAACCACAATCGAGACCACTGTCCCTGACTTAGGCCACAATCCCTTGCATGCTTACTTCGGAGTAAGCCCCACCGAACACAGCAGCTTTTACTTCAGAGTAAACATGCATCAGATTGTGCAGACAGGCTCTGCGGGATGCTGGGGCCGCAGCAAGGCTGACAGCAGCCCAGAACTCTCAAGCGTTGGTATGGCTGCACTGTTTCCCTTAGGAAGGCCGGAGCATCGAGCAGATACACCCAGAGACCCTCACCGGAAAGGGCAGCGCCTCCATCCCCCTCCTGCTTCATCTCCCCAAAGAGCGGCCTCCGCCAGGCCTCCGACGGAGCATTTTCCGCTGAGTCTTCCCCCTCAAATGGGTCGATCGCCTAAAACAACAGAGAGGCTCCTGTTAGAAATCATAGAACAGTAGAGTTGGGCCTATAAGGCCATCAAGTCCAACCCCCTGCTCAGTACAGGAATCCAGGTCAAAGCATCCCTGACAGGTGGCTGTCCAGCTGCACCTTGAATGCCTCGAGTGGGAGAGCCCACCACCTCCCTGGGTCATTGTTCAGGAGATGCAGCCAGTACTAGGGCAGCAGGGACCAACCCTCCCACTCCACAGCCTTGCCAGCAGATGATCAACAAAGCAGGAATCAGGAGGGGGAGAATGCAAGTGAAGAAAGTGTCCAACTGCCCTGCAGGTCAGGCCACATGGCAAAACTTGCTCCTTTTTATTCATGCCTTGATTCAAGCCTGGATCTGGAGCGAGGGGAACGTCAAAATCTGCAGACTGAATAGAGCTGAAGGTGGATCTGGACCCACGGGCAGATCTCTGGGTGAGCTGACGTAGATCAGCAAGGATTTCTGATGCTCAGTGATTTCACGACAGCAACAAAATGACTCCCCCGGCAACCTCCTAAGACACACAGAATTTTATGGCATGATCTCTTAGGATGATGAGCAATAACTTTATCAGATAATCTTGCTTGTACCAATGAGAGATCCCGAGTGATCAGAAAGACTGAAAAGGAATTGACTCACATCTGGTGTACTTAAATTTGTTACTGTCTATTGGTGTTTTGAAAAACTGAATAAAATATTTTTTTTTTAAATGACTTCCCTGCACCCTAAATTAGACTGCTAATGTACAGGGGACAGGGGACAGAAAGGGGGGGTGCCCCCCATATTTTCCCTGTGTTCTCAGTGGAAAAATTGGAAATGCGGGGGGGGGTGGGGATTAGAAAGGTTTCTGGGTAAAATTTTTGCATAAATATCTCCAGCTATCACAGGTCCAAGTGAACAAAATAGCCAGAGCGGCTGTGATGATTGTCTTAAACAAAGGTGACATAAGAGTCATGTAGGCATGTACACAAGAGTAAGTGTCAAACACGTAATTTCCCCTTCCATCTGGCTTAAACAGGAAGGTAAGAAGTCAGCATAAAGATATATCATAGTGGAGGCTTCTGCGGTTGCCGCCCTGAGGTGAAAACTGAAATCCGAAATTGCAAATCTGAAATCTGCAAGTGATAACAAGGAGGAACTAAGGCAATCAAAACACAAGGGCTGGCTGGCTACAAAGCTGCTTGATGTGCAAGGCCTCAATATCTTAATGGAACTTGTTGTTTTGCTCTTCTCCAAGACAAAGTAAACCCTTCCAGATATAGGTGCCTTCTTCCACAGAACCTCAGAATTTGGGGGGTGCCTTGTAACAAGATACACTTTGCTGCCTCAAAATGGTTCCTAATAACTATGTCATAATTACGGAAGGCAAGCTATAGCAGGAGTGGGGTACCTCAGGTCTGAGGGTTGAATCCTGCCCTATGGGGTTCCCCAAATGCTGTTCCATCCCTGGGTATATGTGTTAACTATTCCCAAGTGGCTCCCTCTGTTCAAATACCATTTTCCTCTGTATGTCCCTGAGTCAAAACAAATCCCAGGCTTCAGCAGAACTCTGTGGCTGGGGAGGGGTGGTGGGGTTCCTCCCCTCTCCTCTTTAGCATCAGGCTCATTAGAAACCTTGGGCTCATCTGGCGTGTGTGGCTCCCTCTCTCCCCAAACTGAGAGAGGTGAACAAGATGATAGAACACAGGTACTCATGCCCCTCCTTGGCTCCTCTGCCACCCTTATCCTCCACAGTAACACCCGTCCTTCTTGAACTGGTGCCCTTCCCATATCTAATTTTTTCTTCTTCTTCCCTCCCCATCCCTTTTTCCTTTTGTGTCGTGTAACCCTGCAGGGCGGGAAACATCCAGCTTTTGTGGATTGTATGTAACAGCTCCAGGAGCCTTTTTTGGCTGAGAAGCGGGATAAGAATGCTTCAAAGAAAGAAAGAAAGAAAGAAAGAGATCCCACCCCACACCCCAACCCAGTCTGGGGCTCACCTGCTCTTCCTGTGCCCCATGCTCTTGCTGCCTCTGCAGGAAGTCTTCGGCTAGGATCACCGCCTGGGTGCAGGTCTGGGGGCTACATTCCCTAACCCAGCCCTGCATCTCCGGGGGTAGGACAGCCAGGAACTGCTCCAGGATCACCAGTTCTAAGATCTGCTCCTTGGTGTGCCTCTCTGGCTTCAGCCACTGGTGGCAGAGCCTTCGGAGGTGCCGGCAGGCCTCCCGGGGCCCTTCGGCTTCCTGGTAGCCAAACTGCCGGAAGAGACGGCACTCTTCATGCGAGCTGACAGCTTTGTGGCTGGGGATCTCCCCCTTGGCTGTCCAGCTGTCTATCTTGTCTTTGGCCAGAGTGCTTCTCTCGGCTCGATGGGCTTCTCCGCTCAGGTCAGGCGTGAGTTGGGAGATTCTCTCATCTCTCGGCCGCGGGCTGGGGTTGGCCGTCCCTGCAACGGGGGTCAGGGAAGCCCGAATATTGTTCCATGGGAGGGGCCCCAAGGCCTGCGGGCTGCCCCCTTCCGAGTGGGGTGATTCCAGGGCCTTCAGGAACTCTTGCAGTTGGGATTCCCACCGCTGCTGCAGGCCCTTGCGGGGCTCCCGGCTCACTTCCTCGGGGACGGTTCTTTCCCAGAAGTCCCGGATGTTCTCCACGTGGATGACCCGAGGGCCTCGCCCTACTCCCTTCCCTGCCTCGGGGCCTGCCGGGCTCGGCTCCTCCGTTCCTGTCCCCTTCTCCGGCTCAGCCTGTGAGAGACCCGGGGCAGACGTATCTCTGGGCTGCGCGTCCATTTTCTCTCTCAGGGCAAAAGCGGCCTGGATCGACACCGGTGGTTAGCCTCGGCAGCACTGCCAACTCCTGGGCACCCAAAGTGGGGGAATCGGCGCAGAGGTGAAAACTGAGGACGACTATGTAGCGAGTGGGACGTTGCCCTGAAGCAGAGAGAGACCGTCAGGTGGAAACCAGAGAGAACCTGTAAGTCAAGGGTGGGGGAGGAACCTGTGCCCCTCCAGATATCATCAGACTCGAACTCCTATCTGCCCCAGCCAGCATAGCCAATGGTGAGGGATAATGGGAGTCGGAATCCAACAACATCCAGAAGGCCATAGATTCTCCACACCTAATCTACAGATGGGGTGGGGTGGGGTGGGGTTGAGTGCCCAGTTTGCCCATTCCTAAAAGCAGAGCCCCAAAATCATCAGGAGACAACTCCAGGAGCTTAAGGATGGAGATGGACCTTGGATCTGATCCAGGAGGGGTCTTCCTAAGGCAGCCTGTTTTGCGCCACAATTCCCAGCATTCTGAACTACTGTTTTGGACAACAACTCCCAGCTAGAGATGTGAAGGCCTGGGGGGGGGGGGATGAAAACATTTTGGGGAAAAACGGGTTTTCCCCAATTTTGGGAGGTTTTTTTCTGGGCCTTCACATCTCTAATCCCAGCATCCCTGGCCACTGGCCATACTGCCTAGGGCTGATTGGTGGTCAGGGGCAAAGGGGTGTGGCCATCTGGGGATCCGCAGAGGACTGGATAGGGACCTCAGGCAGGCCACAGAGAGCCCACGGCCCTGAGGTTCTGCAAGCCTGCAATATATGCTTTTCCTAAAATTGCAAAACAGTGTAGCAGCGGAGGGCATCAGTCCACTTTTAAGTGTTCAGCACAGGCCACATACATTATAAGAGGCTTCCCCAACCTGGCATCCTCCCAATGTTTTGGACCATCGCCCTCAGTATTCTTGACCACTGGTGGGGCTGGCTGGGGCTCATGGAAGCTGAGGTCCAAAAAATCTTGGCCTTTGCTCTGATCCAGCATGGCTCTTCTTATGTCAAAAATATCTGGAGGGCTGCAGACTGGGGAAGGCTGTCCTATGAGATTTTGGGCCCCTGTTGAAACAAGGCTACTATGGCCACAAGCTGCTGGCAGGCCTCTCCTCTGCCCCATAATTGCCTACCCCACCTTGTCCAAACCATCTTAAGATAGAGGCCACCCCCACGTCCTGTGGTAGAGAATTCCAGACCTTATCTCCGCAGTGTGTGAAGGTTATATTACTTGGATGGGAGACCCCTCCTCTAGTTTCCTGCATTGAGCAGGGGGTTGGACTCGATAGCCTTGTAGACTCCTTCCAACTCTATGATCTATGAAATCTATGAAATCTATAAGAAGCACTTCCTTTGCCCAGACTGAACCTTTTGCCTGTGAATTGTCCGTCCACAAATCTGACCTTCATCTGGAATACTGCAAACTACAGTAGAATGGAACCAATTATCTAGTGGGGTCAGTAGCCGCTCCCTCGCTCAAGGTCTTCAAGCCAAGGCTGTCAGTGATCTGTTGGAGGTGCTGTGGATTTCCTGCATCAAGCATGGGGTGGGACTAGCTGGCCTACCGCTGGAGTCTCCAACCTTTTTGGACCCATGGACACAATTGGGAATTTGAGAAACTGCTGTGGGCACCACCACAAAATGGCTCCCATGGAGGATGTGGATAGTTACATAATGGCTGCCGTGTGGGCCTGGCTAGACAAAAGAGTTGGTGGGGGGAGAAATAGTGAGGCTAGAGGCTGGGAAGGAGGGTGAAACAGCGAGGCAAAGGTGTAGAGGGGAGAGAAGGAGCGAGGAGTGGAGAGAAACAGCAAGATAAAGGGATGAATGGGAGAGAAAAAAGCAAGGCTAGGGGCTAGGAAGGGAGAGAAAGAAGGCTAGGGATGGGGAAGGGAGAGAAATAGCAAGGAAAGGGGTTGAGGGAGAGAAACAGCAAGGCTAGAGGCTGGGAGTGGAGAGATAGAGAAGAAAGGGGAAATGCCCGTGGGGACGGAAGAAAACTGGTTTGGGCCAGGAAGTAACTCTTTCCTTCTCTTGCCACCCACTGAACAGCTGATCTGTGGCAGGTTGAGGACAGGAAGGAGAAACTGGCACTCTAACATTTTTCTAGTTTTTTATTTAAAATAATTTTTTGAAAGGGGCAGGGAGTAGAGAGCTTTGTAGGCGCCGTTGGAAGTCCCTGCAGGTGCTACGTTGGGGACCCTGGGCCTACAATGCCCCCCCCCCATTCTATGCATCTAATTTAATAAATGACCCCAAATTCTAGTACGATGTGAGGGAGAGGGGGGGAAATATCTCTGTCTACTGGCTCCATGCTATGCATGACTATACAGTAATACCTTGGATTGCAAGTAACTTGAGAGCGTTTTGCAAGACAAGCAAAAATTTTAAAAACATTTTGACTTGATAAATGAGCAAGGTCTTGCAAGACAAGTCGTAGGGATGTAACCGCTCGCCTCGAGCGGGCCAAAATCGGCCCCGCTCATGCCCGCCAGAGACTTGCTTTGATATAAGAGTGTTTTGGATTACAAGCACGGTTCCAGAACAAATTATGCTTGCAATCCAAGGTATTACTGTATAAACGTCTGTCATCATCACATCCCTCCTGGCCTCTCTCTTTTCTAAACTTAAACCCACCCCCAGGTGTTTTAACCTTTCCGCATAAGGAAGATGCTCAAAGCCTGTCGATCATTTTGATGGCCTTTTTTCTAGCTTTACACTAACCGTTTTCCCCCCTTTTGTTGACATGGGGCAACCGGAACATGCACGCACCGCTCCAAACATGTGGCCACACCGTCAATTTATGTAAAGGGCACAATAGCGGTCGTCCCATTTTTAAGCCCTTTCCCTAGTAATCTCTAGCCTTTTCCCTACTTCCACTGCCGTGGCACACATGCAGGGTGCAATCCGATACATGTCTACTCAAAGGTAAGATGTTACTCCCAAGTAAGTGTGCAGTGTGGGTTGATGTTTTCATACTGCTCACCACCACAACTCCAAGATCTCTTTTCCGGTTATTCACCGCCAGTTCAGACTCCAAGGATCCGTGCAACTCCAACTTTTATTCTCCCCCCCTCACCCTCAATTTCGATATGTTTATTAGATAATGTTATGATCTAGGAGCAGCTGCAAACTGCTGTAGTGATGGGCAAACGGTAGATCGGAATCTATTGGTAGATCTCCAGATGGTAGATCAGCAAGGGGGTTCTGACTTCCAACTGTTTAACAATAGCAGCTAAAAGCATCGACTGGGTTCACACAACACAATAAGCTATGGTGGCTTATAAGCCATGTTTGATTCAGAGTGGCTTGTTGTGTTGTCTGAACCCAGCCAGAATGGCTTGTGCGTGGTCAAGAAACCACGCTGCTGGGTTCAGACAGCATGACAAACCAGTAACTGGGTTCACACAATCAGCAGGGAAAATAAGCCGCCCCCCCGCCCCCTGTCAAGCACCTTGCCGGGTTCAGATGACACGGGAAGCCGTGTGCTGCGTGGGCAATTATGCAAATCACATGGTGCGCAGCCTGGTGGCTTCTTTTCCCCACTGACCGTGTGAACCCAGCCACTCTGAAACAAACATGGCTGATAAGCCACCATGGCTTATCATGTTGTGGGAAGCCAGTTGTTCTCTCTTGCTCCTGAAACAAAGATAAGTGGCAGGAGAACCAGGTGTGGGGTTTTGTTTGAAAAGAGTGACAGGGAAAGCACAGTTCTGGTATCGAAAACAAATTCCTGGTCTGAGCACGTGCTCAAAGGTGCCTTTTACCCTTCTTTCATTCTAACAATGCAAGCCTAAACGTGTCTACTCAGAAGTAAGTCCCGCTACGTTCAATGGGACATACTCACAGGTGTGTACAAGTGTGTGTGTGTGTGTGTGTGTGTGCGCGAGAGAGAGAGAGACTAAGCCAGCATGTTTTGGACTACAACTCCCAGGATTGCTGACCACTGGTCATGTTGGTGGGGCAGATGGGAGTTGAAGTCCAACAACATCTAGAGGTGACCAGGTTGGGGAAGGCTGATGATGGATCTCGGGAATGTAGTAAAAACAGGCACACACAAAGGACTGGCCTGAATTACTGGACTAACTTTGCCCCAAAGTAATTAGTATCAAGATAGGTGACCGGTGGATACATGAAGTTAGTTCCAGAGGGGTTGCTGTGTTAAGTTTGTTGCAGCAAAACCAACAAAGAATCTTGTGGCACTTAGCCTGCCCGTCCCAACCTGGTGCCCTTCAGTGTTTTATTTAATTATTATATTTATACCCCGTCTTTTTTCCTGCAAGAAATCCAAGGCGACTTACATAATCCTCCTCCTCCATTTTATCCTCACAACAACCCTGTGAGGTAGGTGAGGCTGAGAGCCAGTGACTGGCCCAAAGTCACCCAGTGAGTTTCATGGCTGAGCAGGGACTAGAACCCGGATATCCCGAGTCCCAGGCCAATACTCTAACCACTATGCCACACTGGCTCTTTTGGACCACTTCAACTCCCAGCATTCCTGACCATTGGCCACACTGCCTGGGGTTGATAGGAGTTGAAGTCCAAAACATCTGGAGGGCACCAGGCTGGGGATGACAGTCATACATCCCCCTATATTTCCTAATAAATGGTGCAGATCCAACCACATAACCATATTAATTTATAACTAAATAAAGCAGCCTTCCCCAAGCTGCTGCCCTCCAGATGTGTTGAACTACAACTTCCAGAATTCCTGACCCTTGGCCATAGCTGTCTAGGGGATCATGGGAGTTGTAGTCCAACACCTCTGGAGAGCTCCAGGTTGGGTGAAGGCTGAAAGAGAGCGTTATTGGCATCAGCCTTCCAACATGAAGGTCCCCTCCAGAAGTGTTGGATTATGGTGCTATCATCCCTGGCCACCATGGCTACCAGCTGTGCTGCCTGGGGATTATTGGAGCTGTAGTTCGACACTTCTGGAGGGCACCAGCTTGGGGAAGGCTGATATTATTGACAGAGGAAGCGTTGTCTCTTGCTCCCACCTGCAGATCTGGAAGCTGCTCAAAGCACAAGAGCAGGGTCTGGTTAAAAAGTTGGCAATCCTCGGTGGGACCCCCCCTCTGCCTCGTGTTTCCCACCCGCTTTGCAACACCGCCTCTGGGTTTCCCGACGCCTTCCGCGAGGCTGCTCCCCCTGCTTCCCCCCAACGTACTTTCCTACTCACCTGACTCCCCTCCCACAAGCCAGGAAGGTTCTTCCAAACCAGAGTCTGGGAAATTCAAAGGCCACTTTCCCACGGTGGGCGGGGCAGGAAGTGACGCCCACTGTTTACATCCCGCCCTCCCGCCACAACATCCGGTCCTGTCTAGGATCGGGGTGGAAAAGAGCACTTGCTCAATTTAACCCCATGAGAAAGCAAAGTGGTTATTATTGGGTCGGCTTTTTAAAAGGTGTTTTAATTAATATTTATAATGTGGATTTCAACAAAACAAAAGCATAATTTTAAAAAAATACATTTTTCTTACAATAAATAGAATAAATCAGTTACAACAGGTTTGTATGAAATGTATACCTATGAGTATATATGAGTATATGAAAATACAGCTATCTACACATGCTGGCGACCCTGGGTTTCTTTAGCCAACCAGAGCGATGGGGGGGGGGGGTTTGAAACCTCCACAATCATGTGTAGCCATCTGGAAAGACCTAATTCATACTCCCTAGTTAAATCTAGATTGGTAGATCCTCCAGAGGAAGTTTAGCCCTACAGTTTTACATATCTGTACTACTATATCCAGGTCATTGTTGATAGGTTATTTCATGCTTGGTGACAAGTTATGTTTTCATGTTGCATTGTTTGTTGAAATAATTAAAAAATATTTTAAAAGAAAAAGAAAATACAGCTATAAATAAAAACAATTATGCATAAACTTCAACAAAGGCAAGCCAAATATCCCTATATTTATCCATGCATAGGTGGCATCTAAATGCCACTTGTTCATATATTGAAAGCACTGTAAAGTCCTCAATCCATTGTGTTATAGGAGATGGGCATATATCTTTGCAATATTGTAATATCAGTCAGCTGTCAGATGGGTTGTTTTTTTAAAAAATAGGGTTGGATCCAGACTTAGTTATGCAAAGGGTAGACCCACTGAAATCAATGAGACAATTCCAAAATGTATATAATGTAATACCTTTATTAGGCCGACGCAAAGATCACAAAAAATATGCAAGCTTTTGAGATCTCCAGATCTCCTTGTCAGGCAAGATGTTACAAAAAGCAGGTCAGGAGAGGTAAAAAAAAAAAAAAAAAAAGCTGTCTAGATGTAGTCAGGAAGTCTGTACTGTCAGAGTCTTAAGATGAAAATGGAGGAGGGTTTTTGCAGACATACAAATAAGGCTGTGCCAGGTGATATGGTTTCACATTTCAGTGCCCCTAGGACCACTGGGAAAGAGAAAGTACGCAGACAATTGTTGATTCTCTATTTTTTGAAAATGTAAAATCCAGCGGTTTCCTCAAAATTGTGTCAATTCTGGGTAAACCAGATTGATCCCTTGGTTGGTGGAAAACAGAAGTAGAGATCAACAAGGCAGTCTTTATATTAACAAAGCTGAAGATAAATTTAGGTGCTGTGCTAGGTTAAAAAAAAAAACCCCAAACCCCCAAGAGTCAATAGAAGCCAAATAGGGGAGTTTTACCTAGTAGTTGGAGGGGACAAACCTTCAGAGAATGTCCCAGCTGGATATGGTGTAAAATCCTCTTTTTCCAGCATAGGCTCCCGTTGTTAAACAGTTAAATTCTGTATTCTCCAAGTCATACAAAAAGCAAAGGCAGCCGTGTTGGCCATAAGAAAAAAATCTCCAAAATTCATATCCAACTCAAAGATCACCCCCCAAAATGTGCAAGCTTTGAAGATCTTCATCAGGTAAGATGCTACAAAATACAGGTCTGGGGGCCAAAATAGGAGTGGTGGAAAAGGCTGACTGGATGTTGCAGTCAGAGTCTTAAGGTGATATGAAAGAAGAGAGTTTGCAGACGTTCCCATTAATTTCAATGGGTCTACTTTGAGTATGACTAAGTTTCCTTCAACCTATAAGTGGCCAACCAGCTCTCTATGGGAAGGCCACAAACAAGACATGAGTGCAACAGTACCCTTCTGCCCATGTTCCCCAGAGCCTACTGCCTCTGCATACCCTCCAACACTTCACAGATGAAAATAGGGACACAAGTGAATTTGTAAGAGGTATGGTTAAGCAACATGAAGGTGTGATCAAGAGGGCGTGGCCAGGCAACATGAGGACGTGGCCAAGGGTATGGCCAGGCAACCAAAGGGCATGGTCAGGTACAAAAGTTATTAGAGGAAACACACAAAATCTTATATATTATAATTATTACATTGTTATACATTATTTTATAATATTTTATTAGTGGCTTTTGTTTAAAAAAATTACCTTACTTAAACCTTTAATTCTTGATATCTGGTGTTTTTCATGCGGGGTGTGTGTGTGTGTCAGTGCTTGCAGGGCAATCTCTTTCTGTTTTAAAATTGTCAGGATTGGTCCTGGCATTTTCAGGGCAGTTGGAGAAGGAGAAGAAAAGAAGGAGATGCGGAGGAGGGGGAGCTTTTGGGTGGGGGAAAATACAAAAAGACACATTGGGGTTTTGAGCCCCTTCAGCATTTTGCTGCAACATCTCTACAGCTCTGGTTTTTAAGCACAAGGAGTAACTTTGAGGGGCTGAACAGCTTTGTTGTTGTTTGTTATTGTGGAAAGGCCCCAGTTTAAAGCACTTTTTGTGTTCTATTCACACAATTTAGATTTAAAGAAACACTTAAACTGGAATAATCTTACAGAATTTAACTAACTTGAATTAAGTTAAAACAGTGCAATCCTACGCAGTTACACAGAAGTAAGTAGAAATGTCTTCAATGGGTCTTACTTGGGGGGGGGGGCTGGTCAGAGGCAGCAGGTAGTGTGTACGCGCGCGCGCGCGTGTGTGTGTGTGTGTGTGTGTGTGCGCGCTCACGCGCGTGTGTGTGCAGGAAATCGCAGATAAGCTAAAAAGCTTGAGGGAGGAGGCAGGGAAATTCGTGGCTCTGCATAACAAATCGGGAATCTGCATAACAAAGTACAAAGGGTAATAACCAGGCCTGACCCTGCTTAGCTTTCCACACTCAGACAAGCTGAGCCAGCGTGAGCCACAGGCCTTACTCAGGCCCCAACAACAGTGGTGGGAAGGAGAAGGGGGATCGGCAGATGCCACGGCCTGCTTGCTCCTGGGCTCTCTGCCTGTCCAGCAAGCAAGTGGTAGCCATGATGAGAAAAAGGAAGGGGGAGCAAGAGCAGCTGGTGACAATGGCGGTGAGAAGGTGGACTCGCTGAGGGAGGGGGCCTTGCCCAAGGAGCCTCCAGAAACCTGGAGCTGGCACTGGTGCCGTTGCTTATTTAGCCAGAATAGTGCCCTCCACACACAAAGGGACAGTATTGGAAGGCTTGGGTGAATCTCCGATACTGGAGGCTGGCCCTACCATTAGGCAAAGTGATGCAATTGCTTCAGGCGGCAAATGCTGGGAGGCGGCAGTGAAGTGTTGGAGGAGAGAATTGTGTTCCACATGGCCTTCCCTGCACGCCCTAAGCTAGCCAGCTGCCTTCAGGTGAGGTGTCCCATTGTCGATGTTGAAGTAAGATGTTCAGGCTTGAAGAAAGGCTTTTGTACATGGAATGGGATGGGGCACCATCTTGTTCTTTGCCTCAGGCAGCAACATGTCTTGGGTCTACCTTGAGGTAGCATATAGCCATCAGGACTAGTAGCCATTGATACCCTTCTCCTCCATGAATTTGTCCAGTCCCCTTTTAAAACTGTCCAAATTGATGGCCATCGTTACATCCTGTGTGAGTTCCATAGTTTAACTCTGCGTTGTGTGAGGAAGTTGTTCCTTCTATCTGTCCTAAATCTCCAACCAATCAACTTCACGGGATGATTTTCAGTTCTACAATTAAAACTACTTCCTCCACATCATGCATAATTTTGTACACCTCTATCCTGTCTCCCCTTTATTTGCCTTTTTTCTAAGCTAAACCTTTCCCCATACAGGAGTTGCTGCATCCCCTTGGTCATTTTAGTTGCCCTTCACCCTTTCCAGCTCTACAATATCCTTTTTTAGGTGTGGTGACCAGAACTGTACACAGTATTCCAGGTGTGGCTGCACCACAGATTTGTATAAGGGCAGTGTGGCACTGGCAGTTTTATTTTATATGCACTTTTCTGCACCTTTTCTAGCTTTACAATATTCCTACAATTCGAGCCAGTGTGATGTAGTGGTCAGGGGGTTGGGCTGGGACTTTTTGTTGTACTTCTCCAAACCTTGAGGTTCACCCAAGCCTTCCAATACTGTCCCTTTGTGTGTGGAGGGCGCTATTCTGGCTAAATAAGCAACGGCACCAGTGCCAGCTCCAGGTTTCTGGAGGCTCCTTGGGCAAGGCACCCTCCGTGGCCCCCCTCCCTCAGCGAGTCCACCTTTTCACCGCCATTGTCACCAGCAGCTCTTGCTCCCCCTTCCTTTTTCTCATCATGGCTACCACTTGCTTGCTGGACAGGCAGAGAGCCCAGGAGCAAGCAGGCCGTGGCATCTGCCGATCCCCCTTCTCCTTCCCACCACTGTTGTTGGGGCCTGAGTAAGGCCTGTGGCTCACGCTGGCTCAGCTTGTCTGAGTGTGGAAAGCTAAGCAGGGTCAGGCCTGGTTATTACTTGGATGGGAGACCCCTCCTCTAGTTTCCTGCATGGAGCAGGGGGTTAGACTCGATAGCCTTGTAGGCTCCTTCCAACTCTATAGATCTATGAATGGCAGGTGAACAAGCAGGTTGCAATAGGGAAGAGGAAGAATGACTCCAGGTAGCTCGTTAGTGGGCCCCTGCTGGGGTCTTGGCCCTTAGGAGGTGCCTACTCTTGACACCAGCCCTGAACGGCACTCACACCAGAAATGGAAGGAATTATTGTACATAGCTTATTTATTATATTTATATCCCGCCTTTTTCCTTGCAAGGAACCCAAGTCGGCTTACATAATCCTCCTCCTCCTCTCTCCATTTTATCCTCACAACTCTGTGAGGTAGGTTAGGCCGAGTCTGTGACCGGCCCAAAGTCACCCAGTGAGCTTTATGGCCAAGTGGGGACTAGAACCCAGATCTCCCGACACTCTAACCACGACACCACAGTGGCTCTCAATGCAGCTGTTTTTACTGTCTCTATTGATTCATTCTGTTTATTTTTTGTTGTAATTATTTTCTTATTAGCCACTTTGGGGTTGTTTTGTTTTTTAAAAAATAAAGGAGGATATAAATTTCTTAAAATAAATAGTTGCTCAGGGAAGGGAAGGGCAGAAATACTGGCAGTATACAGGTACCTTTTCTGTGGCGGCATTTCTCCACATCATTTCATTCTGATTGGTAGCAGATTCTTCCTCTAGACTCCTCGGGGGGGGGGGGGATGATAGGAGTCATAGTTTAATACATTAGGAAGGCTGCCCTAAACCACTGTAAAGGCTAGTCACAGTTTGTCTGGGTTCAGACAACACAGCAAGCTGCACTTAATCAAAACCGGAAGCTTCCAAACCGCTCCTCACAGCTGCACCAGAGCCCAGCATGCACTGGGGCACATCCTCATAACACTAATCTATGATCCGAACCAGCCCATCTAGAATAATAAAAGATCATCTGTCCGTCCATCAGATGCAAGACTGTGACACCTAGACACCTGAAACTTGGCATGCATACTAAGAAGGCCCTTGGGGCGT
Organism: Shinisaurus crocodilurus; assembly: GCA_021292165.1. Lineage (NCBI taxonomy): Eukaryota > Metazoa > Chordata > Lepidosauria > Squamata > Shinisauridae > Shinisaurus > Shinisaurus crocodilurus. The sequence goes on from CM037882.1 coordinate 15,569,483, forward strand.
GAACCTTGGGGCTATTTGTTTTAAAATGCATTAATTTTAATTAATTTAAATGTGTCCATGTGTTTCAAGCCTGCAGTAACCTCTTCAGTCACACAGCTTTGCAGTCCATACAGTTTGAAGCCAGGGGCGGTTAGCAGGCTGAGGGACTTCACCGTATCGAATGAAGGGCTATTCCAACCCGTCCGAAGCCAGGTCCGTTCTCTAGTTTAGTAATAAGGCCTGACAACTGCAGAAATCTCAGTGTGAGTCTCAGAAGCAAACAGACATAAGCAAACAGTTGACTTGCAAATAAATCATTTTATTTAGAAGAGGAAGGCAATTTCCTTTTGAAGCAATGTTTCTGCAGGGGAGGGGGGAAATATACCTGGCAGTTTTGGGGGGCTTTCTGGCCGTTCTGAAGGTTTTTCTAAGCTATTTTGTCTGCTGCTGCTGCTAGCAACAGATTGAAGTCCATTGCCAGAGGTACTGGCTGGATAATGGCACAGGAGGAAAGGGTTTAATGCCCCCGTCTCCCACATGGAGTCCCCAATCAAATCAGGATTATCCACCTCTCCCTCCCACTCCACCAGCCACATTTAGTCCAAACACTTGCATGCACCAGAATATCAAGCATGAATTTCTAAGGGCTAAACTACATCTTATGCCAACTGTGTAGCTGAGGCTTCTCTTACTTTTTACTCTCCTGTAAGCACGCACAGCCCCAATTCGGTTCAGGATCACAGTGCTGCAGGAGGGGATCATAGTGCCCTTATAGAAATCTATAGTGTGATCGCACTTAGAATACTGTGTACAGTTCTGGTCACCTAAAAAAGGACATTATAGAGTTGGAAAAAGTGCAGAAAAGGGCAACTAAAATGATCAAGGGGCTGGAACACCCCCCCCCCCCGCCTTACGAGGAAAGGTTACAGCAGCTGGGATTGTTTAGCTTAGAAAAAATAAGGGGAGACATGATAGAGGTGTACAAAATTATGCATGGTGTGGAGAAAGTGGACAGGGAGACATTTTTTCTCCCGCTCATAATACTAGAACCCAAAGGGGTCATCCCAAGGAGCTGATTAGGAGATTCAGAAAGGATAAAAGGAAGGACTTCTTCACACAGCACAGACTTAAACTATGGAACTCACTTCCACAGGATGTAATGATGGCCACCAATTTGGAGGGCTTTAAAAGGGGATTGGACAAATTCATGGAGAATAGGGCTATCAATGGCTACTAGTCGTCATGGCCATATGCTACCTCCAGTATCAGAGGCAATATGCCTATGTACAGCAGTAGCTGGGGAACATGGGTGGGAGGGTGCTGTTTTACTCACATCGTATTTATGGGTTTCCTGTGGGCAGCTGGTTGGCCACTGTGTGATCACAATGCTGGATTAGATGGACGCTTGGTCTGATCCAGCAGGGCTCTTCTTCTGTTCTTATCCCCTACACCTGCTTCTCCCCCCACCTCCCAAAAATCCTGCCCACCCACAGGAAGAGGGAGTTTAAAAAAGAGAAAAGGCCTCTGTTGACTCCAATGGAGACTTTCCCCCTCCTTTTTTGAATCTCCCCTTGGGGGGGGGATTTGGGGGGGAAGGGGGGGAGGTGCCATGGTCCTGACCCGAACTGGGGCCATGCTTGTTTATAGGAGAGAAAAAAGTAAGAGAAGCCTCTCTTGCATTCTACTTCATTAGCATAACATGCAGTTTGGCTCCAAGGTTGGGCTCTTAAGTCTGGTTCTGCCTGTCAAATGGAAGAGTACGAGATGGCATATGTAAGGCACTGACAACCCATGTCCCTTGAGGGTCCTTCTCTATTCCCTCCCAACATCACCTTCACCTTGCCTTTTAATATTCACCAGCTGCCAACCACACATTCTCCGGTCTTCCTTTGTAGTAATAAGGACTAGAAACTTTTAAGTGGATGGGGAAAAGATAAGGGAACACTAAGATTCTCTCTGCGTGGCATTCTAGAGCCCAATGCTCAATTTTATTCTTCTGCAAACACAAAATATGCTCAGCCCTGCTTACTTTGATGAGTTCCACTGTGCTCACTCAAGCCTGATCTCTGGGGACCAAACTAGAGATTTGGCAGACAGCTGGGTCTGGGAAGTTGGTCTCCAAGTATCTAAAAAAACAATGAGAGGGAGAAGCATGATCTGAAGGGTAGAATTAGTTGTGGAGTAGAACGATAGGCTTGGAAGGGACCTTGAGAGGTCATCTATTCCAACCACCTGCTCAGTGCAGGCTCTGTAATGCAAGATGTGGCTATGGCATCCCTGAGCGATGGCTGCCCAGCCTCTGCTTAAATACCTCCAGCAGAGGAGATCTCACCACCTCCAGAGGCAGTTCTCCTCCACAGTTGAAAGCTTCTTACCATTAGGAAGCTTCTCCTAATGTTTAGCCGAAATCGGCTACCCTGCCATTTCCACCCACTGCCCCCTGGAGCAACAGAGAAGATGCCTGCTTTATCTTTTACATGTTAGCACATCAGAGATTTGAAGACAGCCATGGCGACTCCCCCGTCATCTTCTCTTCTCCTGGTTTAACCAGCCCAGCTTTTTCAGCCATTACTTCCAGGACTCAGGCATAGGAGTGCTTAACCCTTCCCTGCTCCGCTGCTTCAGCCCTGCGTTCCCTGCAATGCAGTCATTTCCCTCCCAGCTGCGCCCAACAACACACATTGGGGAATCCTGGCTGAAGAAAAACAGCTGGGGGAGTACAGAGGAGAAAGAATGGGGGGGGGAGGGAAGCTTAAGCGCCCTCCCCTCCCTTCTTCTCTCCAAACTCCCCCTGCCACCTTTCAAGCTGAGGCTGCCAGAGCTTCCAGAATGCCTTGGCTGGCCCAGATCAATATACGCAGCAGCCGTGTACCACGGGTCCTTCAGCCGCCCTCCCGGGTCTTACGCAGAGAAGGGTTTTTCCCTTCACCTTGATCTTTTAACCAGAGATCCCAGGGATTGAACCCAGGACTTTCTGCCTGCAAAGAAGGCGCTCTCCCACTTGAATTACGGCCCATCTCCAAAGTTTCTATCCTCCCGGAACAGAACTCATTTAAACAGTTTCTCGGCCGAGTGGGTCCTCTCATGTCTCACGCAGCTCGAGTTCTGGCTGAAGCTCTGCCCACAGTACGAGCACTTGTAGGGCTTCTCGCCAGTGTGGGTCCTCTCGTGCTTCATGCAACTGGAGCTCTGGCTGAAGCCTTTCCCACAGAATGAGCACTTGTAGGGTTTCTCGCCGGTGTGGGTCCGCTTGTGCTTGATGAGGATTGACAGGCTGCTGAAGCATTTCTCGCACTCAGAGCACTTGTAGGGCTTCTCGCCCGTGTGGGTCCGCTCGTGGTCGACCAGGTGTGCCTGCCGCCCGAAGCTTTTCCCACAGTCCAAGCAGCGGTAGAGCTTCTCTCCCGTGTGGGTCCTCGTGTGCGTGTTGAAGCCCGACCGGTCGCTGAAGGACCTCCCACACTCCAAGCACTGGTATGGCCTCTCCCCTGTATGGGTCCTCTTGTGCCGGATGAGGGCGGAGGCCATGCTGAAACATTTCCCACATTCGGGGCACTTGTATGGCTTCTCCCCTGTGTGCGTCCTCTTGTGGCTGATGAGGATAGCCCTCGTGCCGAAACTTTTCTTGCAATCGGTGCATTGGTAAGGCCTTTCCCCTGTGTGCATCCTCCTGTCCTTAACAAGCAGCGAGCTGCAGGGAATGTTCAGGCAGACGTCTGCGGGATTCTCTGGGCTCTTTGCGCTGTGGGTTCTTTGGTGCTCAGTAAGGATGGCATGGTTGGCGAAGCTTTTCCCACACACCGAGCATATGTACGGCTTCTCTCCTGTGTGTATTCTTGGATGAGCAATAAGGGTATCTCCACCAAAAAAGCTCTTTGCACAATCTAAGAATTTGAATGGTTTCTCTCCCAAGTGGATTCTCTGATGATTAATGTGTTCAGCCTGGGAGTGAAAGGCTTCCCTGCAATTACTACATGTCTTTTCAGTCTCTCCTGCGGGGATCCTTTGTTGCACGGTTGCTTCTTTGGGTCGCCCATTGCCTTCCTGAGAATAAATAAAATTGTTCTCTCCCGTTTCAGGGTGGTCCTCCTGCAGGCTCTTGGAGGCTCCTCCTTGATCACTGTAGTCGGAAAGGTCATGTTCAGCTTCTCCTGACAACATCCAGCAAGGCTCCGCTTCCTCAGAGTTTCCCTTTTGGTTGTCCTCCTTCTGACCCATCCTTCCTTCACCTGCTGGAATAAGGAGAGAAACCTCACATGCGTTATTCCCTGTACCGTGTGTGTGTGTGTGTGTGTGTGTGTAAACATCAAACCAGGCCACATCAGAGAGGAGAGGGAAGGATACAAGTCTGATCAAGGATCATTCATTCATTCATTCATTCATTTATGGGGGGATTCTGAGGTCACCTTTAAGGGTAGAACCCTGTCAAGGCAATGTACAAGATAAAAAAATACAAAATATATATAAATACAAACAATAAAATACGGTACTATAAAACTAATAAAATACCAGATCTTACAAAGGCCAGTGAGAACAAGTGGGTGTTCAGAGCCTTCCTGAAGATCTGCAAAGAAGGGGCCTGGTGAACCCCTGATGGAAGCTGATTCCAAAGGTGTGGGGCCACCACTGAGAAGGCCCTCTCCCTTGTACTCACCAGCCTTACCACCCTTGGCAGTGGGCAAGTGAGAAGGGCCTCTGTTGATGACCTGAGTGCGGGCAGGCTGGTTGCCCATAAGCCTCATCCTTACCTGCCGGGGTCGCCTCATCATTGCTTTCCTCTTGCTTGATTGCTCTGAAGCGCGGCCACTCGTAGGGGTCCGTCGGAGCCTGCTTGGCCTCAGCGAAGCCGTTCTCCTCTTCCTTGAATAGCCCCAGCACCTAAAACAGCAGCATGGACCCCAAGCAGAGTGGAATCAGACTTGGGAGAGGAAGAGCAGAGGAACACTTTACAGAGGGCTCTGCAACTCAGAAGCACCTCGTCTGCTTGGCGGGCAGAAGGCCCCAAGCTGAAACCTCCAGCTAAAAGGATCAGGTAGCAGTTGATAGGGAAAAGCCTTCTCATTGCAACCTTGGCGATTCCAGTTATTTCAGCATACATAAAAATCGAAGAGCAGCCAAACTGCATCAGATCAATGGCCCATCTAGCCCAATATCCTGCTCCCACAGGGGCCAACAAGATGCATCTGGGGCACCCAGTTTTGTCTAAAGGTGCAATCCTATGCAAGTTTAGACAGGAAAAAGGCTTACAACTCCCAGCCTGCTGAGAGATATAGGCCTTTTTTCTGTCTAAACTTGCACAGGATTACGCCCTAAGTCAGCTAACTGCTGGAGGTGTAATACCACTAATGCTTCTCTCACCCATATGGTCTGGCAATGTCCAATAGTTGCCTCTTTTTGGGAGGAGGTCATAATACGGATAAACTTTGTATTGGAATGCTCTTTAATATTGACTGATGCACATGTTCTTGTGAATTATTTACCCGTCGCTTGGAGCTTAAAGCAAGGTCAATGTAAGTGGATTTTCTGCACCCTGCTGACAGCTAAAAGACTGATATTACAACATTAGAAAGATAAATGGCCACCTCCTGTAACACAATGCATTGAGGACTTAATGACATTTTCCACATTTGAAGGGGTGGCATTTAGACACCACCTCAGAATGGATAAATATATGGATATTTGGTCTGCCTTTCTTGAAGCTTATGCATAATTGTTTTCATTAATCACTGTATTTTCACATGCCCCTATATACACATTTCATATTTTCAGTGATTCATTTCAATTTATGCAAGAATACTATATATTTTTCTTTTTTCTTCTTCTTATGGTTTTGTTATGTTGAAATTCACAATAAAAAATCAATAATAAAAAAACAAAAACAAATCGAGAGCCAGTGTGGCATAGTGGTTAGAGTGATGGACTGGGACTCGGGAGATCCGGGTTCTAGTCCCCACTTGGCCATGAAACTCACTGGGTGACTTTGGGCCAGTCCTTGACTCTCAGCCTAACCTACCTCACAGGGTTGTTGTGAGGATAAAAATGGAGGAAGATTATGTAAGCTACCTTGGGTTCCTTGCAGGAAAAAAGGCGGGATATAAATATGGTAAATAAATAAATAAATCTGGCACCAAAAAGCAGGACATGACCGCAACAGCCCCCTCCCCATTTTTGCTTACCCCAAAGCAAAGGATATTCCAAGGCACACTGTCTGTGAAGATGGAAGTTTCAATTAACTGTCACGACTAAAAACCCACTGATGGACTTTCCCTCCATGCATTTGTCTACCCCTCTGCCACGTCTGGTGGCTGTGAATTCCATAAGGCAAGCATGTGTTGTGCAACGACATTCCTGTCTTTCGTTTAGTCCTGAATCTTTGGCCCAGGGGCCAAATCTGGCCCAGCTGGGATCCCAAACCAGCCCTCTGGGGTTCTCCAGGCAGCCCCACCCACTTCCCTGGGCCCCGCCCACTTCCTCCCAACCACCAATCTTTAGGTGGTTTCCTGGCTTGTGTGCAGTTTTTTGCCCCATCCTAAAAGGTTGAACTGCCTCTCCTAAGGCTTAGTTACCAGCAGGAAGTGCTTCAAGCTAAAATAAACTGGTATGTTTTTCTATGTTTCGCCCCATCCCTACCTTTGGTGCTGCCCCTCTTTGCCTTCAATCCTGTACACCACTGGAATGTAGCCGCTCCAAAACTGAATTTGGCTGAAAGAGGTTTCCCGCCCGTTATGGCTCATCCCTTTCATCGGGTGACCCTGGGTTCTAGCTCTATGGGAGAGGAAGAAAAAAGGGGGGGAAGCCCTCCCCACAAAAAAGCAGCCCAACATTGGATTGGGAAATACAGCCTTTATGATGGTTTTTGTTTTGTTTTGTTGAGGGAGAATTTTTTTAAAAAAACCCCACCTTAATTTGTTATGTTTTCAAAAATGTAAGATTTTGGGAGGGCAGGGAGGAAATGATGTAACAGTGGCAGAAAGCTAAGCAGGGTCAGGCCTGGTTATTACTTGGATGGGAGACCCCCTCCTCTAGTTGCTACAATCATCTTCAGAGGCTCTTCTCTGGGTGCCGTCGTCCACAACGGTGCAACAGGTGGCTACGAGGGAAAGGACCTTCTCTGCATTGCCCCACCCCCATCTGTGGAATGCCCTTCCCAGGGAGATCTGCCTGGTGTCTTCCCTGTAGATGTTTAGGTGACAGGTTCAGACGTTCTTCTTCCAGTAGGCAGTTCTTCTTCCAGCAGGCATCAAATCTTTAATTCTGTTGCTCTGATTATTAACTTTACTGCTGGCTCTGTAATATTTTTGAGGTGTAATCCCTATGCATGTTTAGACAGAGAAAAGGCCTACAACTCCCAGCATGCCCCAGTCAGAAATCGCACAACGTTGCCAGATGCCACATACTCACCCCTTGTTCCTGTCGCAGCAGGAAAGCCTTGGCCAGGGCTACTGCTTGGGAGCAGGTCTCGGGGCCGCATTCCTTCACCCAGCTCTGCATGTCCTCAGGCAGGATGGCCAGGAACTGCTCCAGGATCACCAGCTCCAGGATCTGATCTTTGGTCCTCCTCTCTGGCTGCAGCCACCGTTGGCAGAGCGTCCGGAGCATGCCGCAGACCTCGCGGGGGCCCTCGGCATCCTGGTAGCAGAACCGTCGGAAGCACTGGCGCTCTGCATCCGAGGTGGAGGTGCCCTCGCCAAAGGTAACTTCCCTGTACCCTTCCTCATCTGGGACCTCCTCCTTCACTTTCCCGCTGTCTCTCTCACCTTCGGGCAACACGGTCTCATGAGAGCGTTGGGCCTCCTCGGCAAAGCTACGCTGGAGTTGGGGAATATTCTCTTTTCTGGGCTGCTGGCTGGAATCAGAGAAGGCAGCCCAAGAATCCTCACTCGGTGGGGACAGCTCCGGGTTTCCGCCTTTCAGGGAAGGGGATTCCACCGTCTTCAGGAACTGCTGCCACTGGGTTTCCCATCGCTGTTGTAGAACTTCGTCCGGCTCCTCTTTAACATGTCCCGGGGTGATCCCTTCCCAGAATTCCTTAATGCTCCCAGCGGGGACAGCGGGATTGTCTCCTCCCGCTACTCCCTTCCTTGGTTCCAGGCCTGTTCGATCCAGATCCGGCCCTTTCACACCCTGCTCCCGCACGGCCCCCAAGCAGAGGCCAAGTGGTGATGCAGCATTGCCCCCTGCCGCCATTTTCCTTTTTGGGACAGGCCAAAGGCAGGCGTTATCTGGCCTGGTCGGTCAGTCTCTCAAAACCACAGACCATTTCATCACACCAGTACCCAGGGCCAGCGCTTCCAGATGTTCCATTGGCCAACGTTCCTAGCGACGGAGGCTTCTCCCTGCATCATCAAGAAACAGAGAGAACGTCAGAGAGCAGAGGGAGGCTAGAGAGTCCGTGATGGGAACACAGGAAGCTGCGTTATACCAAGTCATGCCCCCTCTCTGCTGAGCTTCCGCCGCTCACTAAAAACATTGGCCCCCCAACTACAACTCCCATCAACCGTGACCATTGGCCATGCTGGCTGGGGATGATAGGAAGTGTAGCTTAGAAAAAAGGCGAGTAAGAGGAGACATGATAGAGGTGTACAAAATTATGCATGGTGTGGAGAAAATGGACAGGGAGACAATTTTCTCCCTCTCTCATAATACTAGAACCCAAAGGGATCATCCCATGAAGCTGATTGGTGGGAGATTCAAGACAGATTTTAAAAAGTACTTCTTCACACAGTGCATAGTTAAACTGTGGAATTCACTTCCACAGGATGTGGTGATGGCCACCAATTTGGACAGCTTTAAAAGGGGATTGGACAGATTCATGGGGTTGGACTCGATAGCCTTGTAGGCTCCTTCTAAATCTATGATCTATGAAATCTATGGAGGTGAAGGCTATCAATGGCTACTACTCCTGATCAGCTATGTGCTTCCTCCAGTATCAGAGGCAGCATGCCTATGTACACCAGTTGCCCGGAAACATGGGCAGGAAGGTGCTGTTGCATTCATGTCCTGCTTGTGGGATCCCGTGGGCAGCTGGTTGGCCACTGTGTGAGCCCTGCTGGACTAGATGGGCCCTTGGTCTGATCCAGCAGGGCTCTGCTTATGCTCTTGAAAAAGGAAAAGCTACTAGTCCTCATGGCTATATGCTGTCTCTAGCATCAGAGGCAGTCTGCCTATGTACTCCAGTTGCTGGGGAACATCGGTGTGAGGGTGCTGTTGCTGTCATGTCCTGTTTGTGGGTTTCCCGTGGGCAGCTGGTTGGCCATTGTGTGAACAGGAATGTTGGACTGGGATCTTTATTTCTTTTTAGGTGAAGGACAACAGCTCACTGTTAAAGTGCCTGCTTTGCATGCCTAGTTCAATCCCCGGCATCTACAGCTAAAACAGGGGCGGGGGACACACTTGTGGCCCTCCAGATGTTGTTGAACTACAGCTGCCATCACCCCAGCCATCATGGCCAATGGCCAGGGGAGATGGGAGCTGTAGTCCAATGTCCAACACATCTGGAGGGCACCAGGTGGGGGAAAGCTGCCCTAGCCGTAACCCTTTGTATGAACATATAAAGGGTTATACCGAGCTGGATCAAACTGGAAGTCCGTCTAAACCCAGCATACTGTTTCCAAGAGTGGTCAGCCAAAGGGTTCTGAGAAACCCACAAGCAGAGCATGGAGACGACATCCCTTTCCCTCCCTCATCACCCTTCCCCCTCCTCCACCAGCCACTGATATCCAGAGGTGAAATTCCCCTGAACAGGGAAGCTCCATTCTTGGCCAACAGCTGTCACACAGGTACGTACAACTAATCCTGCAAAGCTCAGCACAGGCTCTCGCCTCATACCCAGCTGGCCCATCCAAACTAGCACTATCAGGGGCACTCCGGAGTCTCAGGCAAAGGACGTCTTCCCCATCGCCCTGCTACACGTGCTCCATCTTTTAACTCAGCAGTGTATGTGGGGGGAGACCTGCAGTCCTCCAGGTGCCTTCAGACTACAACTCCCATCAGCTGCAGCCAGCACAGCCGCAACATCTGCAGGGCCACGGGTTCCCCAGCCCTGGTCTAACTCTAACTGGCAGCAGTTCTTCCAGGGTCTCGGGGCTGTGGCTCAGTGGGTAGAGCCCCCGCTTTGCATGCAGAAGGTCCCAGGTTCGATCCCCGGCATCTCCAGGTAGGGCTGGGAAATATTCCTGTCTGAGACTCCGGAGACCTAGATAGACCAATGGCCTACCTTGGCAGAAGGCAGCTTCCTATGTTCCTGTTTAATTCCGCCCTTTATTCGGAACCATGAGGACTGGGATTTAATTTTATTTTTAGGTAAAGGAGAATAGCTCAGTGGGAGAGCCCCTGCTTTGCATGCAGAAGGCCCCAAGTTCGATCCCCGGCATCTCCAGGTAGGGCTGGAAAAACTCGTGCCTGAAACCTTGTCAGTGTCCACAATACTGGTCTAGATGGACCCTAACTGGGTATATTTATTCATTATTTATTTATTATGTTTCTATCCTGCCATTGTTTCGTGCAAGGAACCCAAGGCAGCTTACATGATCCTCATCCTTCTCTCCATTTTATCTTCACAACAACCCTGTGAGGTAGGTTAGGCTGAGAGTCAGTGCCTGGCCCAAAGTCACCCAGTGGGCTTCATTGCTCAGTGGGGACTAGAACACGGAGCTCCCGAGTCCCAGTCCAACACATCAACCATTACGCTACACTGGCTCTCCGGTATACACTGGTATAAAGCAGCTTCCTTACATTCCTATGCTACCAGAGATCCTTTTAACTCAGGGGTAGGGGAACTTGTTGTCCCTCCAGGTATTTTTGGGCTACAACTCCCATCATCCCTGACAATTGGCCATGCTGGCTGAGGCTGATGGTGGTGGGAGTCCAACAACGTTTAGAGATCAGGAGGGCCACAGCACACACAGACACAGCCCTCTTTTAACTGGAGATGCAGAGGATCAAACTAGAAGGCATGTGGGATTTTATTGTTAGCCATCTTGGGTGCTTTTCCTTGAAAGACAGGGTATAAATGTAACAAAGAGAGAGACAAATGAACAGGGGACGGGTCTAGCAGCAGCTATTGACCATGAGGTGCAGCATGTAGTGAAACCAGAAAGGGCCTTTTCAGTGGTGATGCCCCGGCTGTACAGTGCTTTCTTTAGAGAAGTTCACCTGGCACAATCAGCCCCAGCCAGCATGGCCAGGGGACCGAGGGAGAGCCAGAGTTGCGTAGTGGTTAGAGTGCTGGACTGGGACTCAGGAAATTCAGGTTCTGTTCCCCACTCGACCATGAAGTTCACTTGGGTGACTTTGGATCAGCCACGGACTCTCAGTCTTACCTACCTCACAGGGTTGTTGTGAGGATAAATTGGAGAGGAGGGATTATGTAAGCTGCTTTGGGTTCCTCGCAGGAAAAAAGGTGGGATATAAATATAATACACATACATACATAATAGATTCCCTGTTGGGAGCTGGAGATGCTGAGGATCGAACTAGGAGGGCCTTCGGCGTGCAACGCAAGGGCTCTACCCCACACCGCCCAGGTTTGCTTGCAGGCAGCTTTCTTCCCGGAATGGCAAGCCCAGATCTGCTGCCACGTAACGTGTGGATGCAGCCTCCGCCCCCACCGCAGAGTCTCCTCCCTGTTGGAACTGGGGCCAGCAGCCCCCCAGCAAGCTCTCCTTCCCAGAGACTCCCTTGCAGCCAGGTATGGTCGTGTGTGTGTCCCCCCCCCCCCCCGGTCCCTATTCGGCACTCACCTGGCTCCCCAGCTGGCCCACTGCGCTGGCGCGTGGGAAATTCAAAGGCAACTTTCCCACGAGAAGCGACGCAGGAAGTGACTTTGGCGGCTGGCTCCTACCTCTCCCTCCCCCACTACCACGCCCCCCACCCCATCCCACAAGAGCCTCTCTAGTCATCTGGACTCGGACTCGTTCAGTTTAACCCCTTGGAGAGAGCACAGGCCAAACTCCTCCTTTACAAAATAAATAAATAAATGCAGAGAAGGGCGAGATTCTTATCATGCTCTTCTTGGGAGAGGTGGGGCATGGATCCCGTTTCCTTTCCTTTCTAACACGTGAATCGATTCACGTGTGAATCGTGTTCAATGTTCATTTATTTATTTGAAGTATTTTTGTTCCTCCCCTCAGCCAAAAAAGGCTCCCAGAATGGCTTACATAAACCAGTTAAGACCGTCCCTGCCCACAGGCTTGCGGCCTAAGAAGGCACAACACACAAGGAAAAAGAATGGGGAAGGAAGAGGAAAAAATGAAGCAGCCTTTCAGTTGGTGGAATGGCTCCACTTCTCCCTATGTAAGTGGTCTATACAGGATAAAAGAACAGCAGATCACAGGAAGCTACCTTAGAGCAGGTTAGTCTCTTCCTCAGCCAGGGGTGCACCAGATGGTTTGGGCTGCAACTCCCAACACCCCTGACTATCTGCTGTGTTGGCTGGGGCTGATGGAAGTTGTAGTCCAACACCATCTAGAGCAGGGGTGGGCAGAAGGTAGATCTCCAGATGTTTTGGATTTCAACTCCCAGAAGCCCCCTTGCCAGCATAGCCAATGCCCAGGAATGCTGGGAGTTGAAGTCCAAACCATATAGAAATCTACTTTCTGGCCACCCGCTGATCTAGAGGGCAAAAGGCTGGGGAAGGCCCCTTCCACTCAGACAGGTACCAGCCCTCGAGGGCCTTGGGTGAAAGGAGGCCTTACTCATCACCTCCTTGCTCCCTGAGCCTTAAAAAACAGCAACTGGAGATGTCTGGATTTGAACCTGGCACTGTCAACACTCTAGCACCGATTTGTGGCCCCTCCATGAGGAAGAAGCATAGCCCAGCAGTAGTAGAACATTTATTCATCCTTTATAATCATCATACTGTTATTTACATTTAAATTGCACCCTTGCTCCAAGGAGCTCAGCCTGGCTTACCTCACAGGGTTGTTGCGAAGACACAGTTACGGTACACCACCTTGGAGGAAGGGTGGGATAAAAATGTGTGTGTGTGTGTGTGTGTGTGTGTGTGTGAGAGAGAGAGAGAGAGAGAGAGAGAGAGAGTCTGTATGTTAGATATAGAGTATGTATATTGATCCTGCCTTTAAAACCAGTACGGATTTCCTAGGTAGTTAACATAGTTAAAAATGCGGATACATATTAAAAGAGCCACTGTGGTGTAGTGGTTAGAGCACTGGACTGGGACTCGATTCAGGAGATCTGGGTTCTAGTCCCCACTAGACCATGAAGCTCACTGGGTGACTTTGGGCCAGGCACTGACTCTCAGCCTAACCTACCTCACAGGGTTGTTGTGAGGATAAAATGGAGGATTGTGTAAGCCGGCTTCGGTTCCTTGCAAGAAAAAAAGGCAGGATATAAAAATAAATAAATCAGAGCATAATGGCTGTATCAGGGGTGCAGAACCCACGGCTTTCCAGATATCATTGGATTCCAACTCCTAGCATCCTTGAGCACTGAGTTGGAGTCCCACAACATCCAGAGCACCACAGGCTCACCACCCCTGGCATAGATAGAACTTTGCTCCATGTTCTTTCAAAAGGAGCACAAGCACAAATAAGAGTGCTCACTTTGACAGCCTCATAACATGGAAGCTTTAGCTTTGAAAAGTTTCTGGACTGAGTGAAAAACCATGGGACCAGACAGTAGTCAGAGTCAGGACCAAAGGACAAACTGGGAGGCAGAACCAAGAGCAAAACAGAAGTTGGGCACAAAGAGCAACCAAGGGCACAGGACCACACCACCACTAAGGAAGGCCTTGAGGCTCAAACCAAGGCTCAGGTGGTACAGGAAGAACTTTTATACTCCTACCTGTCCAATAGGATCCAATGGCCAGCCTGGGTGGGCGGAGTTAGTCCACAGCCTGAAGGTACTTTGCTGAGAAGGCTGCAACTTGCAGTTCCTGGCATCCACCAAGCTATGGGCCTTCCTCTTACAGAGATGCAGCACAGCTGCCCACCAGCAGTGGAGGCTGACAGGAAGGCTGCAAGCCTAGAGCAATGAATCACTGACCTTCAGCAGCAGGACCTTCCTCCGGGGGCTCACAGAAGCCTTTAATTATCTGATGACCTGCCTCTTGTATCACCTAACCTGATAAAGAGTTCTGGAGAGCTCAAAAGCGTGCACAATCTTTTGTGGCATTTTGGTTGGTCCTAATAAAGCAGGGGTGGGGAACATCTTTCAGCCCGAGGGGCTGAATTCCATTTCAGAGAATCTCTGGGGGGGGCACATTCTAGAGGTGGGCGGGTCCAGTGGCAAATGGGGAGGGGCCAAAATTAATTTAAAAAAACAACAACAAAACCCCCCAGCTTGTTTCAGCTTAAAGCTCTTCCTGCAGTAACTAAGCCTTAGTTGAGGCATTTCAGCCTTTGAGAATGGGGGTGGGGGGACTGTAGAAAAGCGGGGAAATCAATGATCAACGGCTATGGGAAAGCGGGTGGTGCCGTCTGGGGAACCGCAGAGGGCAATTTGGGCCCTGGGCCTTAGGTTCCACATCCCTGCAAGAAGGGTATTGTCCAACTGTGAATTTTGGAATCAATTATCTGTGTGTGTGGCATGCACAGTTAGGGAATTATTGGGGCAAGTTGTATTAGTTGGAGCAGGGAGATTTTGGGTTCAAGTTTCCCCCACCCAGCGTCGAAGCTCCCTTAGTGTAACAGACAGGACAGGATACAAATGTGGTGATTTTTAAAAACAACAACACAATTTCAAGGGTTTGAAGTATTTTCACACCGGTCTCTCAGGAATTCTAATACAAATAGCCTTGTAAGGCAGGTCAGTGGGTCCTTGCTGTGGAGAGAGTACGGTAACTTTTTTTCCTCCTCCTCTCAGAGCTAGAAACACAGGATCACCCAATGAAAAGGATGGATCATAGATGCAGGACAGACCAAAAAAGGGTAATCCCCCCAGCCTGTAATTAGTTCATGCAGTGGTAACTTAAGAAGCACGGGAGCTCATCATAACAACTCATAACATAGCCACACACTCAGGATATCCCCGTGTTGTTTATTGTTTCGCATGATAGTGTATTGTATTCTTTTAAATATTTGTATTGTATTTTATATTTTTAACTGTCCTATGGCATTTCATTTTGTTTACTGTTTGTATTCTGCCCAGAGAACATTAGTTATGGGATGGATTACAAATGTAATAAATAAACAAACACGCACATATAGATATAGATATATCACACACAAACACATACATATATATCCTGCTTTTCTATTATTTATAGAATTTTCTATTTCTGATATATACACACACACACACACACACACACACAATTTGTAAAACACCATCACAAAACACAGACATCCAAAACGGAACAAACCAATAATTAAAATCTCTCAATTAAATTTCTGGGGCATGACTGCAATCCCATAGTTACCTGGGAGTAACCTCCATTGAACTCAGTGGTTCTTACTTCTGACTTGGTTCAACTTAGAAACACATTGAGCTGCTGTGACAAAAGATCTCCAGCCACTTTTAGCTTTTAATTAGAAATGCAAACCATAGTGTACAGAAGTGTTTACCATTTAAACAGCTGGGGTGAAGGAGGAAGCCTACCAAAGGGAAAAATGGTATTCAGCCCCTGCTTGCTTTCCTCATTTTCTCAGACTCCTCTATGCTGAATCTGTCCCAGACAAGTCCTAAAACTTGAAAGCCTCATTATTACCTCATTCACTTGCTAGAGCAAGTCAATTGCTCCTTGGGGGGGGGGGGATCCTGGAGCTGGACTTACCTGCATTTCCAGCCTCCTCTGCACCACTGAGTTAATGGGATTGGCTGTATCATGATGGCCACTAGTTCAGATGCCTTTCAAAAGGGGGTGAGACAAATTCATGGAGGCTGGATCTAGTGTTGGCTCTTCAGCCTCCATGGTCAGATGCAGCAGTCCTTGGATCACCAACCTGGTGCCCATGGGCTCTGTGTTCACAGACACCTCTCGGTGCCTGCCAGGCTCCCTGCCCCTGCTGATTTTTATTTTTCAAATATTTTTTTTAAATTAAAAACAAGAACAACTGGGAGGCTGGCATGCTGCAGAGTGTAGTGTCAGCCTCCAGCGCCATCTTCCCCAGAATGCCTCCAGGAATCTCTCAGCCTCAACCATTCACTGCCTTCTGTGAAATGAGCGTTGGAGCAGACAAATGTGTGTTCAAAAGAGTGGGTTTTTGGTTTTGGAACTCAGACCTCACCTCTGACGTGTTGTGTCTGGGTAATCACACCCCCACAGCAGCCATTTTGTGAGAGCACCCACAACACTTTCTCAACATCCCAAATATGCATGCTCACCTGGTAAGGTTGAGCCCCCCTGTTGAGTAGGCCACCGAATCCCAGTCACTGGGCAGCAACAGCCGGGGAGAGTTAATACCTTGATGCCCTTCTTCTGGACATCTGGTTGGGTGAAACAGGATGCCAGACTTCTAGATGGACATTTGGCCTGATCCTGCAAGTGTCTTCTGACATTCTTAGCCATGGTGGGTAAAAACTGAACATCCATGTATACCTCAGCTATGGCACAAATAATGTAAGAGGGCGATGGCATTCCTGCCCTCCTTGTGGGCATCCTAGAAGCATCACTCCAGTGCTCAAAGAGTTGCACTGGCTACCAGTTGTTTGCCGAGCCGAATTCAAGGTGTTGGCATTGACCTTTAAAACCCTGTACGGCTCCGGTCCAGTTTATCTCAAGGAGCGCCTCCAGCAACATCAAGTAGGCCGCTCAACAAGATCTGCCACGGATGGCATTCTTCCTGTCCCATCAGCCAGAGAAACCAGGCTGGTGGGGATTAGGAGGAGGGCCTTTTCTGCGGCAGCCCCCAATTTATGGAACTCTCTCCCCAGTGATCTCCGTCATGCCCCTTCCTTGATTAGCTTCCGCCGTGCATTAAAAACGTGGCTTTTCAGGCGGGAATATGGGGTGGGTTAGGATTTTTAAGTTTTGTACTGTTTTTAATTGTGTTTTATACTGTGTGTGTAGTGTGATTGTACATCACTCAGAGTGGCCGGATGTCTGGCCAGATGGGCGATTCATAAATATAATAAATAAATAAATAATAAATAAAATCTGATTGGCTGCTGTGGGGAGCCAGATGCTGGACTAGAGAGGCCTTTGGTCCAACACAGCAGGGATCTTCGCAGGTTCTTAGGTGGCAGATGGAAGGGGTTGAGGCTGATGGAGAGCGGCTTGCCTACTTCAGGAGTAGGGAACCTCTTTCAGCAGAAGGGCCAAATTCAATTTTGGAGAAGCTCTTGGGGGCTGCATTCCAGTGGTGGGTGGGGCTGAAGACAAAGGGGTGGGGCCAAAAATACCAGCATATTGTAGCTTAATGCTCTGACTACCAGTAACTATGCCTTAGGAGAGGCATTTCAATATTTTAGAATGGGCGGGAAAATTGCAGAAAAGCCGGGGAACCACAAAATGATCAGTGGTTGGAGGCAAGATGGGTGTGGCCATCTGGGGAACTCCAGAGGGCTGGATTTGGCTCCCAGGCCTGAAGTTCCTCACTTGTCCTACTTGAAAGCCTCATTATCACCTCATCCACTCACCAGATTTCTGTGGTAGAAACAGGCGAGGCAAGATTTGTACTGGGATCTTCAAAGTTCACACTCTTAGACACTAACTACATGACACTGGCTCCTTGTCCATAGTACTTCACATTTCCTTTTAAAAAATATATATATTTTCCAAAAAAATAAAAATAAAAAAATAAAACACAAACAAACATCACAATAACATCACAAAAACACAACAATTCAAAAACTAAAACAGACTTCCAATTTTACCCACAACAAAATATAAGCAACCTTATGTACGCTACTCTGTAGTTTACAAATGAATTTTCTTTTTTCCCTATTGTCAAACATTAATCTTCTTCATCCTCCTCACAAGTTCAAAAAAGAAAGAAAGAAAAGAATTAACAATAAACATATATGTTAATTCTTCTAATTCTTCTATCAATCTAGGACATATCTAATTCTGTTTAATCTTCATAAATCATCTTTCTAATATAATCCTTCCCACAGATACCAACCAGGCTTATACCCAAAGACAAACCACCACCTATTTTCCCCTTAAATCAATATCTCATACCCCCAATTTTTAAAAAAAATTTCTTCCATTGCTCATCATTAATCACTAATTTCAACAGAGATCAGTACATTTAACCAATAAACCTTTCAAGTTCTAATTTACTTCCAAAACAAGTCATTATTTTCTTCTAAACATTTCTACATCTTCAAAAATCATTTTTCTAATAAAATCCTTCCCACGAACATTTATACGCTTCCCTTTATGGCCTATTCTAACAACCCTTTCTCCTACTTTACCATTATAAAAAGGGATTCTCACTCTCTCCCCCTTCATCCCAAGCTAAAGAGAGACACACACACTCTCTCTCTCTTTTCCCCTCTTCTTGTTCTTCTTAAAGGGATCTCTCAAGTCCCTTTAAGTTCACAACCATAATTTTTCTATTGGGATACCAACGATCCCCCACAAATGTCGTCCCCCCCCCGCGATCTCTCACAGATCCACTTGTTGTTGAGAACTACCTAATTCCTTAAAGGAATATCTCTCTCAAATCCCTTTAGGTTCACAACCATGATTTTTCCATTGGGATCCCCCTCACTGATCCCGCACAAATATCCCCCCTTGGATATCTCTCTCAGATCCGCTTAATGTTGAGAACCACCTAATTCTCCATTCTAACCTCTCCCAGAAATCTCTTATAACTTCTTCCCCAGGCCTCTCTTCATTTATAAAAAAACAAACAGACAAATAATAACCAACCAGCAACAGAACCCCCTCCGTCTTCTCTAGTAATCCACAAACATCATAACGCATATTCAGCCATTTCTATCAGTTCCGATAATAATCCAATAGTCCATAATCCGACCTTTTAATAAACACCCCCTCATTTCCCACGGTCAAACACAGTGATTCTATATCCCCTAGTAATGAGAAAACTGCCTCTCTTCTTACAAATTTCCATAATCAGGTCCTTTGAAACAAGCCAGTCCATATTGAACGAAATAGCATTTCCAAGGCAGACTGTGCTTGACGAGACAGGATTCCTTCCCAGTTCAATAAGAAGGTATTTCTTGTAAACTTGACTTTCTTGCTCATTAACAAGATATTTCTTCTGAACTTCAGTTGTTATATTCTGATTCTCCACTCCCTTAATCTCTTCCAATTGCACCACTCTGTTGAGGGTTTCACTTTTAAACTCTTGGCACATTTCCTTCTCATTTGTGTCTCGTTCCTCAAAACACACTATCCACGAATCAAACTCTCTGACATCAGTTATCACATTAAAAAGTACGTTTTCAATTTTTTGCAACTTGCCAAGAATTTTTTTCTCAAATGCATAAGATTTATTCATCATTTCTCCAATCATCTTAAGCCACAGCTCCCGTGTGGCCATCTTGTCTCTTGTCTCCAGGACCCAAACAACAAATACCATTCTCACGCTGTGTAAAATCCTCAGCTACTCTTCTCATAGACTTTACAAAAGTTAAGAATAAGAAAATTTATAGTACCTCTTTCCCATTTCAGCACTTATTTTTCGATCTTCTCCTTGTGAGGTTTTTTTTTAAAAGCCATATTTCTTTTGTATTTTCCTGGAAAAAGATAACGTTGCGGCAGGAAGTTTGTTTATACTTCGCTGTAGATAAAACTATCTTGATTACAAATTGGCATCATAAATCTTAAAAGAAATGGTTTGTGAACTTTAGTGACTGTAGGTCTCCAACCATGGCCCCGAGCAGAAGCTGTTGATCCTTAACTCCGAGTCCTCCCCCAGTCAAAATTGACAAAACGACAATAAAAACTGCAAAGAGCAGCTCTAAGGAATAAATAAGGCTTATCTCACGTCATTCCCCTTAATTCAGGGAATTTATCCTCAGCTGGAATGCTTCTCCACCAGGAATAATCCGTGGAAGTTATCTCCAAGAGTTATGGAGACCTGCAGCTCGCCATGCCCTTCACCCAGAAGTCCCAGTACTTCACATTTCCAAAGAGATTTACAGTCTTCTATTAGATTTCTGCTCAAAAGATCCAAACCTACGAGAAGTGTCATCGTTATGGGAGAAAGGGACCTCCGCCCTATGGTAGAGTGTACGCTTTGCAAGCAAAAGGTCCCGGGTTCAATCCCTGGCAGCATCTCCAGTTAAAAGGATCAGGTAGTGGGTGAGGTAGAAGACCTCTACCTGACAGTCCCCCAAGAGTGGCTGCCAGTCAGCCTAGGCAGCCAGGCAAACAGCCTGGTTTGTACTTAACGCTGACCCATGGTTTCTTTACCTCATGTTTGTTGCCCTACCCAGGGTTTGCTGGCAGACGACTGAACAAACCATGGTTTCTTTTCTCAATCCCAGGGTTTCCTCCCTGTATCCCAGATGCCTTCACAGCACTGGAGTACTGGCATGTAGCGTGGCTGGTTTCTTCGACTGCTCTTGCCTGCCACCTCTGTAGCCTGGGGAAACAACTGATGAACAACCCACTGTTCTGGGCTCACATGGGACAACCCATGGTTTAAACAACCCAGAATTCACAACCCAACAAGCAGCCATGGGCTTTTTTCTGGGTTGTTTGTGGTTAACAAACCATGGTTTGTTAGTATGGCCACATTCACACATCACCACAACCCAGAATTCAGCAAACCATATCATGGGTTAGCATTATGGTGTGAACCTGGGATTGATTGGCAATTTGTCTAACCTGCAACGCTCGGTTTACAGCAGGGATGGGCCACGTGTAGCCCTCCAGATGTTGCTGGCCTACAATTCCCATCAGTGAGGCCAATGGTGATGGATGATGGGAGTTGTAGGCAAAACCATCTGGAGAGCCACCAGTTGCCTGCCCCTGGTTCATTCACAGTCAGCAGTCCTGAGGGTCACCCGCTGAGTTTGTGGCAGAAGTGGTCGCTCTCGTGCATGTGAATTCTCTGATGTTTCGTAAGGTTGTTTTGCTTGATGAAGCTTTCCTGCACACGCAGCATGGGTGCAGGCTGTCTCTCGTGTGGAACCTCTCGTGGGCCACCAGGATGGAGCGGTGGCCAAAGGTCCGTCCACACTCGGCGCACACGTACGACTTCTCACCCGTGTGAGTCCTCTCGTGTTTCTCGACATGGACCCGCTGGGCAAAGCTCCTCCCGCAGTAGGAGCACTGGTAGGGCTTCTCGCCTGTGTGGATCCGCCGGTGCGTTTCCAGGATGGATTGCGTGCTGTAACTTTTCCTGCAGACAGAACACTGGTAGAGTTTCACCCCCGGCATGGGCCTTTCACGCGGGATGAGGTACGATTTCCACCGGAAGATTTTCCCAAATCCGATCCAGACCTCTTCCCTTTCCCCCATTAGGTGGCTCCTGCGGGACCCTCCATTCAGCTCCGCTCTTCTCAGCGACAGTCTGTGGGCTGAAAGGTTCGCAGAGTATCCTGGCTGACCTTCTACCTTTCCAAATACCTTTTGATCATGGCCAGGGTGGATGGAAGTAGAGTCCAGGCTCAACAATTCTCCTGCATAAGGAGGAGAGGGCAGCTACACGTTACTTATAATCCCAGGAAAATTTACTTAAAGTGCAATCCTATGCATATTTAGACAGGAAAAAAGGCCTACAATTCCCAGCATGCACACCCTTATTGGCTTACTTGATTTCTTTATGCAAGCATTTTTGTAACCGCTTTTTGGCCCTAACAAAGCCCCACAAAAGGAGGAGGATCATGCACGCTACCTTGGGCTCCTTGGAGGAAAAGGCATGATATAAATGTAACAAGTAACAGTAATAATAATTTGTATTTATTTTAGTCTATTTATTATTTCATATCCCGCCTTTTTTCCTCTGGCAAGGAACCCAAGGCGGCTTACACGGTCTTCCTCCTCTCCATTTTATCCTCACAACACCCTTGTGAGGTAGGTTAGGCCGAGAGTCCAGGCCCAAAGTCACCTGGTGAGCTTCAGGGTCGAGTGGGGACTAGAACCTGGATCTACTGAGTCCCAGTCCAACACTCTAACTACACAGACTGGCACCATGAAGATACAAGGGGTTCAGGGGCCGCACAGAGGGAGGCCAAGAGCTGTAAGCAGCCTGCGGACTTCGGGTTACCCAGCCCTGCTCTAAACAAGATGCGTCTCACTATGTATGAATGTCTCCCTGGCTGTGTCCTTTGAAACATTTCTAATGGGGACGTACTTGAAGAGGAAACGTTCTCCTGGGGTCGTCCAGCTAAAGTCTTGGTCGCTTCCAAGGAAGGCTCTTCCAGCTGAAGGGGCTCCTCCTTGATCTCGGACTTCATTCCATCACCTTTAGGGAAACATGGGAAGAAAAAAATAACCAGGAAACAAAAAGAACAACATTTCCCCGCGCCCAGAAGGGAAGGAAACTACTTGCAAAAGAATAAAATTTCTTCTTTTCACGTAAGGCACCATTTATTTAAGAGATTTTTAACCTGCCTTTTAGGGGTCACTACCTTCATTGGCAGCTTACAATATTACCAAAATTAATTAAATTACAATTAAACAAACACACACACACACACACACACACACCCCAGAAGCAGCAGTAGCTAATGGTTTTTAAGCACTAAATGCAGACTGGAACAAATCTGTCTTGAAGTGTGTTTTTTAAAGCCAGTAGTGATGAGGCCATATGTATATCCCTGGGAGAGGGAATTCCAAAGGGGCCACCACTGAAGAGGCTCTATCCCTAGTACCCACCAGTCTAATGGCTCTTTCTGGTGGGTGAGAGAGTAGGGCATCTGACGCTGATCTTAATGCTTGGGCAGATTCATACAGGTGTAGATATTCTTTCAGATAACGTTTTTTCCATTTTTTAAAATTATTATTAATATTATTTTCATTTCTATACCATCCAATAGCTGAAGCTCTCTGGGCAGTCCACAGCAATTTATTAAAACCACAAAGACATATAATAAAACACCACATAAAATTCAAAACAGTTTAAACAACTACAAACAATTTCAATCAAAATATAGTCATGTTAAAAAGACAGCTAACATAAATGCCCCCATCATATGTCATTCAATTCCATTAAATGCCAGGGAGTTGAGAGTTAGGGCTTTAAAGGCCAAACCAGCACCTTGATTTGTCCGCGGAAACTAACAGGCAGCCAGTGTAAACGATAGAGAATAGGACTAATTTGATCCGAACACCTAACTCCCACAACAGTCCTTAAGGGCAGCCCCATGCAGAGCACTCTGCAGTAATAATTCATAGATCATAGAGTTGGAAGGGGCCTACAAGACCATCAAATTAACTTGCAGAATTCGCCACCACAAAGTCGTTGCTGACTTACACAGCTTGAAAAGGGGATTAGGCAAACCCATGAAGGAGAAGAGGTCTATCAGCAGCTCTTAGCTAGATAGAGATGTGAAAGCCCGGGGGAAAACCCCAGAAAAATTAGGGGGGAAATTGTTTTTTTCTGAATTTTTCCAGTTTTTTTCCAGGCCTTCACATCTCTCATTTCAGCTCAGTGGAGTCTCCATGTTCCCAGGCAGTATACCTGTCCCTTTCATGCCCTGCCTTTGGGCTCCCTAGAGTCATCTTGTTGGCCACTGTTGCAAAAAAGGGGAATCCTTGGTCTGAACTTCTTCTTAGGGCTCACCTAAAGGACAATGAAGCAGGAGCTATGCCAGGAAGCAGGAGCAACAAATTCCAAGTTGATATTTTGGACACAAGCTATCTGCGGTTTTGTTTAACGCAATCACAGTCGACCTGCTGGCTCACCCCTCCTCCTTCCACAAAGGGCACACACACAATCCAACTATGTAATCTTAATAATAGGTACTATGGAAATGCAAACCACTAGCTTGTAAGCAGCCTATAAAATTTGCCTTCTGTCAAGCAGACATGGGATGGAGCAATCGGCTCCTCCTCAGCCAGCCAGCTTGGTCTCTGCGCTAGTCGGGGAGGAAGGAAAGCTCCTTCCTCTGCAACCAACATGGATATGCAGCAGGCTGGCAGAGGAGGGATTTATTTTATTTATTTTTTACATTTTATTTTGGAGGGATGGAGCAATCCATCCCTTTTCGGCCAGCCTGCTCATTCGCCTGCATGGAACTCCTGCTCGCCTCTGGCAACCAGGCAAGTGTTAAATACAAGACTATTGGACTTGCATTGGAGAATGTTGGACTGGCACTCGGGAGATCCGGGTTCTAGTCCCCGCTCGGCCATGAAACTCACTGGGTGAATTTGGGCCAGTCACTGACTCTCAGCCTAACCTACCATACAGGGTTGTTGTGAGGATAAAATGGAGAGGAGGAAGATTATATGTAAGCCGCCTTGGGTTCCTTTCAGGGAAAAAGGTGGGGTATAAATATAATAAATAAATAAATATCCTTTTTGTCAAGCAAGCGTCCAGGAAAAATAATAATTCTGGATGATCCAGAAAAAGAGAAAAATCATGCAACATTGGGTTGCATCCAGTCTAAGTTAGTCGTGCTTGAAAACAATGGGACAAGTTAGTGGACACTAAATTGAAGCCCCAGTGATTTCAATGGGACTAAAGGATGACTAATGTAGGCTGCAATCCTATACCCACTTATGTGAGAGTAAGACCCATTGAATGTAATGGAACATGCTTCTTTGTAGACACTTATAGGATTGTGCTGTTAGTCTGGAGCCAATCCATTTATCCACACCATGCATTTAGGCCAGGAGCCCCCAACCTTTTTGGACTTGGGGCACATTTAAGAATTTGAGATACTGCTGTGGGCACCACCACAAAATGCCTAATCAGTGGATCGCCGCTTTGGCGTCTACCTGACATGTCTGTGGATCTTAGGCTGCATCTTATTCAGCAAAAACTTTTGTTTTGTGTCTATTGGACACAGCAACATCTCTTTAATAAGGGTTTAATTCAGCTAACTGCTGGTGATGCAATGCAGCTAATGCTTCTTTTAAACATATGTTTTGGCAGTGTCTAGTAGTTGTTTCTTTGCGGGAGGAGGTTATTACACAGATAAATTTTGTACTGGAACAGTTGTTAATATTCACTGATGTACATACTTTTAAATTTACCTGCTTCATGGAAATTAACAAATGGAAGGGGAAATTGATTCTTTGTGCCATTTTGCCAGCTAAAAGATTAATATTACAACACTGGAAGGATAAACACTCACCACGTATAATGCAATGAACTGAGGACCTTCCAACGCTTTTGATATATGAATGGGTATATAGACGGCAATTGCAAATGGCTACATATTTGGATACTTGGTCCGCTTTAGTTGAAGCCTATGTGCAATTGCTAGAAAGTTGTATGCATTTCATATACATCCATGTACGTATATTAAAAAAACAGAATTTAAAAATATATATTTTGGGTGCACACGGGCACTGTGTTGGGGACCCCTGATCTAGGCTGTTACCTGCAAATCTCTCTGTTTCCTTGGAGTCCTGTACATCTTGATCCTTGTTGCCCTTAGGCTCAGTGCTGAGGCCAGCCTGGGGGATTGCAGGCTCTTCTTTGGAAGGGAACCGGAAGACAAACCCATGAGCTGGAAGAAGGAAGAAGCGGCTGCTGACATTTCTAAATACAAACTTACAGCATTGGATACTTCAGGGGGAAATAGAAGCTTTGTGGAGAGGAAAGGTAGGATGAACTGTGGGGTGGAGGGGAGGGTTAACCCCTTCCCTGACGTGTTATGGTCCCAAACAGGATACCCCAGCCACTGGCAAAAAAAAACCCAAAACAAGTGTGGGAGATAAACATATCATCTACGGTATGTTCATCAGATGATGAACATTTCATCTATTCAGGGCTTGCCAGGCCTTCACATAGGAAGCTTGCCTTATACTGAGTCAGACCCTTGTCCATCTAGTCCAGTCAACACTGACTGGCAGTGGCTCTCCAGGGTTTCAGGCAGAAGTTTTTCCAGCCCTATCTGGAGATGCCGAGAATTGAACCTGGAACCTTCTGCATGCAAAAGATGCACACCACTACTGAGCCGTGGTCATTCCCCAATTCAAACTGAAGAATAAGAGAAGAAACATACCCACATGTTTTCATAGCCCCACCACCACCTTCCATTTCATCAACAGTTTAGAGTTGGAGGGCTGCTGGCACAACGAAACCATTGGTTTTCCAGGATTGCAGAACTGCAAAGGGCTCTCTTGGCTTTAGGAGGCGGAGCACTTTTTTGGCGAGTACATCTCGCTATGTCCCATCCGCAGGTGGGCGTGACAAAGTTGAGTGGGTAGCGTTGTCCCCTCTCCTTTCCCCGCACCTCAGGTTTACCCTTATCCCGACAGTTTGAGGTGGCTGCTTCTCCGTGCCAGTTGAGCAAGCACCCTGTTTTCTGTGAGTGTTTACAGTTTCTGAAACCGCACCATTGCATTTTTTACCTTGTTACTTTTTAAAAGAGTACGTACAGCACAGGGCAAGAGAAGTGAAGCTAAGTTTACTTTCAAGTAAACATGGTTAGGGATTGGGCTGTAAAGTCCCATTCATTTCAGCAGAGAATGCCTGGGCTCTAGTCAGTTTCACAACCTGGTCTAGTCAGTTTCACAACCCAGCTAGAAAACCTGCCACCTTGATTTTCCCTCATTTGTTGCACTAAACATGGTTACAGATTGGCCGTGCGGTGCAGGACACAAAATGGCCTGAAACCAGAAATGCACAGCGAGTGACAGAGAAACGAGGGGCATCCCTAAGATGTTATCCACCTTCCCCAAGGACAGCTTCTCCCGCTCTGCCGCAGTGATTCTTTTTCTGATCCACACCTGCAAAGAGATGGCACTGCTGTTCTGCCCTTTATTTCCCTCCTTAATGGATTTCATGCAGTAAGAAGACAAAAAGGACTGGTGGGGAAAGATTATAATTGGCTTATGACAGGTGTGCAGAACCTCAGGCCTGGGGGCCAAATCTGTCCCCTCCCCTGGCCTGTGGTTCCCCAAGTGGCCCCACCCCCTGGCCAGACCCCCTTTCCCTGAACAACAATCATTTGGTGGTTTTCCAACTTTTGTGCTGTTTTCGTCCCATTCTAAAAGGCTTACTTACTGATGGTAAGAGCTTTAAGCTAAAGTAGGCTGGTATTTTTGGTATTTTCCCTTGACCCCTTTTTGCCTTTGGCCCCACCCATCACCAGAATGCAGCCCCCGAGAGCTTCTCCGAAATGGAATCCAGCCTTCGGGCTGAAAGAGGTTCTGCACCCCTGACTTATGCCATCTTCCTGATCTCCCCACCTGCAGCTAAAATTGCATGAAGGAGGCGTGGCAACTGCATATTAAAAGCTTCACCTAGAAGCACCTTTAGGAGCAAAGGGATCCTTACGCAGAGTGGCCACGTTGACATAATTCTCGACCATGACTTCCTTGTAGAGAGCCCTTTGGGCCGGATCCAGCATGAACCATTCCTCCCTACTAAAATGAACAGCCACCTCCTCGAAGGTCACCAGAACCTGAAAGACGACATTACAGGTTTGTGGGGTCCGTTTTCTGGGCTGTTAAAAATACACGCACATAGTAACACTCAGAATTCCACTTAGCATTAAGTTCAAATGTAAATCAAGACTGGGTTTGCCTCCTTTAACTGCACGATATTTGCGACCAAAATACGAAGGAATTAATTGTAAACTTGTTAACTGCAGCTAGGCTAATGATAGCGAGGAAATGGAAAGTACAACACGTTTTCCTAATAACTGACTGGTATAAGGAAGTTTGGGATATAGCCCTAAACGATAAACTAACTTGTAGTATCAAATGCAAAAAAGAATTGCTAAAGAAGAATAATTTTATGGATATATGGAATCAATTACTAGATTATGTATTAATAAAGGGGAAGGGGAGCATGCCTTGTCAGGATATGTTATCTTTTTGGAATTTGGAATTCATTTGATTAAGGGGATGGAAGTATATTGATTGGTCCCTTGGAGGGTGTGTGTGTGTGTGTGTGTGCACATTATGATTTATTGTATGTTGTTTCTGTTATATTTTTGTGTTATTCTTGTATTTTGTTATATTTTGTTTTGAAAAAAGAAAAAAAAGTAACTGCACGATATTACAATCAAGAGGTAGAGAAAACAAGAAGCTTAGAATCATGGGAATTTGGAGCTGGCAGGTACGGTGAAGCTCATGCAATCCATCCCCCTGCTCAACAAAGGATCTACAAGGCAGGACGGAACTAGAGCACGCTGTCCAGTCTCTGCTTGAAAGCATAGGAAGCTGCCTTATACCGAGTCAGACCGTCAGTCCATCTAGCCCAGTATTGTCAACACTAACTGGCCTAAGCCCTCCAGGGTTTCAGGCAGGAGTCGTTCCAGCCCTACCTGGGGATGCCGGGGATCGAACACGAACACAGGACCTTCTGTATGCAAAGCAGGGGCTCTCCCACTGAGGTATTTTTCCTCAGCTAAAAATAAAGTAAGGTTCCAGTCCTCATGGTTCGGAAGAAAGGGCTGAATTAAATTGGAACCCTTATAGTGAGTCAGACCTTTGGTCCAGACACTGACTGGCAGCGGCTCTCCAGAGTTTCAGGCAGGATTCTTTCCCATCTTGCTTGGAGATGCCGGGGATTGAACTCAGGACCTTCTGCAGGCAAAGCAGGGGCTCTACCGCTGAGCTACAGCCACTCTCCTCCAACAAAGGAGAGCCCACCACCTCCCAAGGCAGACTATTTCTTATATACAGTCATGCCTTGGATTGAGAGCATAATTCGTTCGTGCTTGTAATCCAAAACACTCTTATATCAAAATGAAATCCCCCCAAAAAAATTTGTACAGAGATTTTTAATTAAGCCATACTACAGTACTTGTATTGCAAGACGTTGCTTGTATATCAAGTCAAAAAATTTTAAATAAATATTTAAAAATTTGCTTGTCTTGCAAAACGCTCTCAAACCAAGTTACTTGTAATCCAAGGTATTGCTGTATATTTATTTATTATTATATTTATCATCTATTTATTTATATTTATATCCCACCTTTTTTCCTGTAAGGAACCCAAGGTGGCTTACATGATCCTCTTCCTCCTCTCCATTTGATCCTCACAACAGCCCTGTGAGGTACGTTGGGTTGAGAGTCCATGATTGGCCAAAGTCACCCAGTGAGCTTCATGGCCGAGTGTAGACTAGAACCCGGATCTCCCAAGTCCCAGTCCAACACTCTCACCACTACACCACACTGGCTCTCTGGATATATATATATATATATATATATATATGTACGTATGTATGTGTGTGTGTGTGTTTGTGTGTACATGATATTTGAAGTTTCTTGGTAAGTTAGATGTTATACTGTGCATGAAAACTCAATGTTACCTTGCATATTATTTATGTGTTTCATGTGCTCTATCGAAATAAAAGCATTGAACTTTTATATATAAAGAAAGAAAAATAAGAAAACAATGACTGGGGTCCTGAGTTTGCTGCCACTGACAGGAACACATGTGGAGCAGTTTCACACATAGGACACTCCCACCAGTGGAAGTGGGGGAGGCAATATTCACCAATTTCCCCTTGCCGCTGCTTGAGCTCCATAAAAATCTGTTTCAGATCTTGAAATGTGAGAGGGGCTGCAGGGGAAGGGGGGACATTGGCAAAAATGGTGTCCTTTCCCTTCCGCTGGTGGGATCCACCCTTGGAGCATGGTTCAGTCCATGAAGGAACCCTTCTGTTCGCAGAAGCCTGGTTAGGAGCTAAACTGTTATGTTTTATTCCACCCTTCCTTCAAGAAAGTCAGGGTAGCACATGTGAGACTTGATCCAGATTTAGGGCGCAATCCTATGCATGTTTAGACAGAAAAAAGTACTACAACTCCAAGCATTCTGCAGCCAGCTGTGCTGGCTGGAGAATGCTGGGAGTTGTAGGATTTTTTTTCTGTCTAAACATGCATAGAATTGCGCGCGTAGTTATGCATACCCATTGAAATCCATGAGACCTAATTTAATCCTGATTAACGTAAATCCCATGGATTTCAATGGATCGAATCTAAGCATAACTAAGTTTGGATTCAAACCACTGTCTCCCCCATCATCTTTTTATTCTAGCAACAACCTTGCATGGTAGGCTTGGCTGAGAAATAATGACTGGCCCAAGGTCACCCAGTGAGCTTCATGGCTGAGTGGGGATGCGAACCCAGGTCTCTCTCCAGCCCAAGTCCAACACTTTCACCGCTGCAGCACACTGCCTCTTGGTAAAGCGCCTCAAAAAACACAGATGGGTTTAAAAAGGCCCACCCTTGATACTAAAAGGGAGGCTCGGAGGGTGGCAACAAGGGAGAGGGCCTTCTCAGTGGTGCCCCCCCCATTTAGGAATTATCTCCCCACTGAGACCTGCCTGGCATCAAGATTGTCACCTTTTCGGTGCCGGGTTAAGACTGCCCTCTACTCCGAGGCATTTAATGGCATATGATGGGACATGTCAGCCATTTAAACAGGTCTGCTTTTGTACTGAAATTGTTTTAGCTGTTCAAACTGTTTTAAATTTTGTATATTGAAATTTTATGCTGTATTTTATTGTATCTGTATTTTATGCTGTATTTCATTGTACCTGTGTTTTGTGAATTGCTGTGAACCACCCAGAGAGCTTTGGCTATTGGATGGTAGAGAATTAAATAAATAAATGAATAAATAATGCAAAGGAAAATTGGCTGGTTGCCACCTCACCCGAAACCAAGATGATCCCTGGCCTACCTGAGCTGAATCTATAGTAATTGTTGCAGCACCAGCATGAAGAGGAGGCGATACAGACGGCACCAGGGATGCCATTCCTCTGAAGGCGAGGGTGGGAAAGGGCTCCTCTTCTCTAGGCTGCTAAAGAGAAGGGAAAGTCAGTGAAAGAAAGAGGCCAGCCTCCAGCTCCACAAGCCAATAGGGGTGGCAGAAGAGGTCAGCCTTGAATGTTAATATAAAAAGTGCAGGACCCGAGGCGGACCCCCCACCCCACAATTCTTGTCTGGCGACTCCCAGAACTCCCACCATGTGCCTCCGATGAAAAGAAAAATGGAACGAGGGGGAGGGGAAAACACTCTAGGAACAGGCTCTGTGATTCCTGGCATAGCAGCCTTACTCCTAGAGTGTCCTAGGAAGTAGAGCTTGAAGGTTCCTGCCAGCAAGGTTGGATGCTCTGGGAATAAGGATTCTATGGCAGAAGCCATAGAGCCTCTTTCTAGAGCGTTTCTTCTTTTTAGCTCTGGGGTTGGCTTCATCATGATGATAGTGCTGACAGACTAAGGGTGCAACTTCCCTATGAGAAAATGTTGCAACATCTGGGATTGTTTAGCTTAGAAAAAAGGTGACTAAGGGGAGACATGATAGAGGTGTGCAAATATATATATATAGATAGATATAGATATAGGGGGGGAAATATAACTTGGTCCCAAGAGGTGGGGGGTGCACAATGTTTATGTTGTATTTCTGTTTTATTCACTATTAGTTGTATGATTGGAAAAATTCAATAAAACATATTTTAAAAAAAAGAGGTGTGCAAAATCATGCATGGTGTGGAGAAAGTGGATACAGAGACTGTGAAGGATCACCAACAGGATCCTTTGCGTGAGTTCGGCGCTTAACGGGTTAATCGGCACTGAATTACAGCCCGTCTGAGCTCTAGCGACCACCCGCGAGGCTTTTACACACAAAAGGAAACCGCAGCTCTTTAAATGCCCAAATAAGGCTTTTATTTGTTTATACAATAACACAGAACAGAACTAACAGCTCTTCAGGAATATTATACGGTCAACACAACCTTAGTTGACCCCCGCCTTACCCAATCAGCAGGCTCCCAGGCTAGCGGACTGAACCTAGTCGATTTCCTCAGACCAAAGACTATACGCCTAGTCAGTTTCAGCCTAGCTCCGGGTAGGCTGTCCGTGGATGAGAACGGTGTACTCGGACTGCTTGCTTTGAAGTGGCTCTAGCCCCGAAGTACCCGTGGTTCCCAACAACCCTCTACCGGAAGGGAGAGGGGTTTTCTACCCCGGATTTCCCGCTCTCCCCGCCCTCCAGGTCAGGTGGGGGTTTATGCCTGCCCCTTCGTTTCAGGTGGGCTTATTCCTGCCCGGGAAGAAGGTGACGTAGTGGTACTTTGCAGCTCTTTGAGACTGCCCTGCTAGTTGATGGTCCTTGATGGTCCTTCCTGGACTTTTGTGGATCTCCACCGAGGCCCTCCTTTGTTCGGGCTGACGACTTGTCTGGTTGCTTCTCCGGTGATCTCATCCCTCCTCCCTCGCCCCCTCCCTTAGGGGAAATGTGTGTGTGTGTGTGTGTGAGTGCAGACTTGTGTTTGGGCTTTCTCCACAGAGACATTTTTCTCCCTCCCTCATAATACTAGAACCCAAAGGGGTCATCCCATGAAGCTGGTTGGTGGGAGATTCAGGACAGATCAAAGGAAGGACTTCTTCACATGACACAGAGTTAAACTATGGAATTCACTTCCACATGATGTAATGATGGCCACCAACCTGGATGGCTTTCAAAGGGGATTGGACAAATTGATGGAGGAGAAGGCTATCAATGGCTACTAGTCCTCATTGGATATATGCTACCTCCAGTATCAGAGGCAGTATGCCTATGTAATGTACGCCAGTTGTTGGGGAACATGTGCAGGAGGGTGCTATCATGTCCTGCTTGTGGATTTCCTATCGGAGCAGCTGGTTAGCCACTGTGTGAACAGAATGCTGGACTAGATGGACCCTTGGTCTGATCCAGCACGGCTCTTCTTATGTTCTGTGCAGGTTTAGGTGGAAGAGTCCTTCAACTCCCAGCATTCCCCAGCCAGCATGGCTGGCTAGGGAATGCTAGGGTTTCTTGTGCTTGCTGGCTGGTGAATGCTGGAAGTTGTAGGGCTTTTTTGTGCATGTGTGTGTGTGAATGTGTGTCCCCAGATATGGTTGGATGACAACTTCCATCATTCCTAAACTCCTCTCCATGAATTTGCCTCACTCCCCTTCCAGGGGTTCCCAGCCTGCTCCCCCCTGCCAGGGAATGTGGTTGGACTACATTTCCCATCATCCTCAGTCAGTGCAACCAATGAAGAAGTATTAAAAGAGAATGTAGAAACCAAGAAAACATAAATTACATAAAATGCAGACAACTCAAATATTTCGGTCATATAATGAGAAATGAAAAATATAGACTGTTGCAGCTACAAGGGAAAATAAATATACAAGGGAATATACAAGGGAAAATAAATGGGAAAAGAAGTGGAGGAAGAAGAAGGAGGTCTTGGCTGAAAACCCTTAAAGAACGGTTTGGGGGCAATACAATATTGTTTAGAGTGGCCATATCTAAAGACAGTCTCACCATGATGATGTCCAAACTCTGGTAGGAGAGGAACAAGAAGAGCTAATATAGTTGCTAACATTCTGCCCCTGGCAGGGCTCTTTTCCCTTTTAGCAGCTGCACAACAGGCAGAAATTCATCAGGTGGTCCCTAGGCAGGTGGGGGGGTGCACCTTATGATTTATTCTAGTTGTATGTTTTTGTTTTACAGTTTTGTATGTAGTTTATAATAACTAAATAAAATTTATTATTTTTTTAAAAAAGAAATTCATCAGGTGAATCCCCCCCCCCAAAAAAAACCGGAGACGGAGCTGAGTGGTCAGCTTTCATTTTCAAAAATGTCTGACACCTTTGCGCAAGTATTCCTGAGCACACGCAGTGTGGGTAACCCTTTTCTTTGTAAAGGGAACACGAATTGCCACCTTTTTGTTTCTGAAAAGCATAGCAGTAATGGCTGGATGCCCCCTGAGCATGTGTAGAGTGCCTTTCCCATTGATCATAGTTTGATCTATGTGATCTAGGTTTGGCTATGTGCTACCTCCAGTATCAGAGGCAGTGTGCCTATGTACACCAGTTGCTGGGGAACATGGGCAGGAGAGTGCTGTTGCACTCATGTCCTGCCTGTGGGTCTCCCGTGGGCATCTAGTTGGCCACTGTGTGAACAGAATGCTGGATTAGATGGACCCTTGGTCTGATCCAGCACCGCTCTTCTTATGTTCTTATGATCTGGCAGCAACTAGAGACACAGACCCACAAGACCAGGTCCTGAAGCTGCTGACCATGGTACAGTCCTGCCCTTGGAGATCTAGACCCAAGTCAAGGAATTTCTGCACTAGGCAGGGCTGCACCTTTTGAATTCCTGTCTGCCACACAGCTGTTAAAGGCAGAGGCACAAAAGGAAAAGAAACAAGAAACGGAGGTGCCAATCCTAACCACATTTATTTATTTATCTCCCTCAAAGGGTTAAATATAATGAGACCTTGTTCCTAGACAAGCCCGGAGAAGGGGGTGGGAACACTGGGAAGGATGTGAGAGTTGCTTCCGGTACTTCCCTGGTGAAATACCTTGAATTGTAGCCATTGATCAGAGTGCTGATGCTTGGCCAATTTCTGGGCGGCGAATTGGTGAGTGTAAAAGTGCATGTAACACTTGTGCTGGGATCAGACCGGGACGGAGAAGTGGGTTGCAGAAAGGCACAAAGCCAGGGCTGGCGTCAAGGGTGGGCACGATTGGGCAGCTGCTGAGCACGCGCACCCCTGCAGGGGCCCACTGGCAAAAGCCCCCTGGAGCTGCTCCTCCTCCTCCTCTGCCCTTTTGCGACCAGCTTGTTCACCCTGTGAATTCATTACAGGCAGTCCCCAGGTTACAAATGAGTTCCATTCTTAAGAATGTCTTTAAGTCAAATTTGTATGTAAGTTGGAACAGCATAGCGTTCTATACGTTAAAAATCTGCATTTACGCAAATTGCGTAAATTATGCAAATTGCGTAATATACTAGGCTATGTACGCTACGTAAATGACGTAAATGACGTAGCGGTGGGGAACCCAGAAGTCCGTTCTTAAGTGTGGGTTGTCTGTAAGTCAGATGTTCTTAACACAGGGACTGCCTATACTTTGCCCTGTGGACCTCTGTGCCTTACAGGAGCATTGCCCTCTGTATGAGTTGCTGGCTCCGAGTCCGATGGTGTGGTGGATAAGGATCAGGGGTGTTGTGTGAGATTGTTACGAGGGTCTTGAGTCAAGTGCAACCACCTGAATCAGGGCCGGCACCAAGGGTAGGCATAGTCCATCTTGTTTCCCACAGTGGCCAACTAGGTGGTTCTGGGAAGGCCACAAACAGAACATCAAGGCAGGGGCGGGCAACTTGTGGCCCTCCAGATGTTTTGGCCCACAATTCCCATCATCCCTCACCATTGGCTATGCTGGCTAGGGCTGATGGAAGTCGTAGGCCAAAACATCTGGAGGCCCACAGGTTGTCCACTCCTGGCATAAGGGAATAGACTTGTCCTGCTGTTGTTCCGCAGAAACTTCTTCTAGTGGTGTCATGGAATGGAGGGTTTGTGATATATTTGCACACAGACGCCTGTTGCCTATTGCCACTCACCTGTGAAACAAAGCAAAACACACAGACACCTTGCCAGGCACTGGGTTCAAAGCAGGCACATTTTCTTACGACTTCCTGTTGAGCAGAAAGGGAGAGAGCCAAGTCTCACTGGCCACTAGAGGCCAAGAACTGGCTCCCAATTCCAGCCAGAATTTGTGGACCCCTGGTTACAAAGTCCATTTCCATTTGGGCCAGTCACCTTTTCCTCCCTGTCAGGCGGAGGCTGAAACAGATAATGCCACCTGTGCCATCCAGAACTCCTGGGAGAATGGGTGGGATCGCAGTAGAATGGCGAGCTATGTGATGTAGTCATTGCTGGACTAGGAACCGGGAGAACCGGGTTCAAATCTCCATCCAGCCCTTGCTTGTTTGTTTAATTAAAGCGTTTCTAACTTGCTCTTGAGCAGAAAAAGGCTCACAAAGGATTGATAGTAAGACCATCCCTGCCTTCAGACTTACAATCTAAAAGCCGTGGCACAAAAGGAAAACTGATTGGGAGGGAGGAGGAGAATAAAGCAAACTCCAGCACAAGCTCTTAGTTATAAAGGTGTGTTGTTTTTTTAAAAATCAGTGCTCTTTCTGGCAAGGAGAAGGAGGTTTGCCACAGCTGCTCCTTCTCTGGCTGACCGATGGGGCCTGGCTGGTCTCCCTCTTGCCATGATGTTCTTCCTGGGGGCCGAGAAGAACAGCCTCTCAGTGGCCCTTAGTTTGGTGGTGGGTGGCAGGAGCCAGAGTGCTGGCCACTCTGGGCCAGCCACCATCTCCATGCCCGATACACCTCACAGGGCTGCCATGAGCTCAGTGGCAGAAGGGTGAGAGAAAAATGTAATAATAAACAATAAAGTGCTTTCCTGAAAGCAATTTTATTTACTTAGAAACAAGGGCCAAGAAATTTCCTTGGGGTCCTGACAATGCTCTTTGTTTGTTCCCCTTAGACCGACGCTGCCCCCATGAGGAATATCCGGGTTTTTGCCTATGCACCACCTTGCTGGAAAGAGACCACTATTCCAAGAGAGAGTGTTGATTTTTGAAGGATTCACTCCCGACAGAGATTCTGGTTGCTTTTCCTTTTAAATGAGAAGGAAAATGGCTGCTGAGACCGGATGTTTGTCGTCCCTGGCCCTGCCGCTGAGGGCTGTGTTGGGGCCAGGACCAAAGCAGGAGGAGCTTGATTTGGTAGCCCTTGAACCAGAGAAAGATTGGGGAAAGGACCCTCAGGTCATCCCAGTCAGGATGACCAGGGAATTCTGGGAAAGAAGCCCGCCATGGCAAGGAAAACGGGATTTGAGGGAGGGGTTGCAACCAAGCTGGGAAGCCCAATGGCAGGAATTCCTGAAGAAAATGGAGTCCGTCCATTCGGACCAGAGAAGCCCACAAATGCCGGGACCCATGCCAGTCGGCGATGGCAAGGATTTTCTGCCCCACTCAGAGAGAGTGACTGGAGCCAGAGCGACCGAACTCCTCTTAGGCCTCAGCTCGGAGATCCAAGCGACTGAGAGCCACCTGTTGGTGAAGGATACTGCAGGTGGTGTGAAAGTGAAGGAAGAGGACGTGGAGGGAGAGACCTCCGACTCGGAGGCCCAACGCCTACGCTTCAGGCGGTTCGGCTACTGGGAGGCCGAGGGGCCCCGAACGGCTTGTGGCCGACTCCGGGAGCTTTGTCACCGGTGGTTGAAGCCGGAAAAACACTCCAAGGGGCAGATTGTGGAGCTGGTGATCCTGGAGCAGTTCCTGGCTGTCCTCCCCCTGGAAATGCAGAGCTGGGTCCAGGGAGGCAGGCCGGGGACCTGCTCTCAAGCAGTGGCCCTGGCTGAAGCGTTCTTGCTGCAGCGACGAGAGGGCAGGAGGCAGGGGGAGCAGCAGGTGAGAGGGTCGATGGGGGGCGTTCTCGGGTGGGGGGAGGCTTTTGCTCATTTGGGAGTGGTGTGGCAGATTGGCCTCCCCCCACAGCCTCAGTGATGGGGCACTTTGGCAGCCTTGCTGACCTGTGGCACACGGCTTATAGCTATCGGTCACTGGCTCGAGCCTCGAATCTTTGTTGAGGAAGAGGCTGCAGGGTTGTTTTTTTAAAAGTTGGGATGTAACATTGTGATTAATCTTTGGTTATTTTATCATATTTATGTAGTTACGTTCATATTCTCCATCATCCACAGTCCTCAAATACACACATTCACGTGTGCACTCGTGCGCACGGAATTGGGCTGTGGGGGGAGTCAACCCATTCAATTCCACCTTCCTTTCTTGAACGGGATCTGCTGTGCTGTGTCTTTAGGTCCCAGATCCCCCAAAGGAGGAGGTGGTGAATCTCCCTGAGCCTCCAGACCCTCTCCAAGAGGCCTGGCAGAGGCCAGACGTCCGGGATACCAAACAAGAAGGCGACGGAGCTGCTGGCATCTTGGGTAAGGAAGTGCTCTCTCCATACAGGCTTCTTGGAGGATTTTCGTGGGTCGCTCTTCAGCGATGGCAGGTCCAAACAGACTTCAAGGGCAGCCCCATACAGAGCGCATTGCAGTAGCTGCTCTGCTTGCCCAGGTTTCTGGAAGGATTTTAATGGGATTTTTTAAAGCCACGCTGCTTGTTAGGTGGATGTGTGCTATCTGATAGATTTTAGTTAGGTATAATTATTATATCACATTTCCTTCAATTTCCTCATGTCAGCTGCCTAGGAGATCATTAGATAGAGAGGCCAGATCAGATGTACACTTCTAAGAGAAATGCAGGAATGTCCTGCAATTTTGGTTTTGTGGACCACCCGGTTCACTAGATAGGGATCCGGGAGAGCAATAGCATATTTTGCCACACCAACCGACCCTGTTCACAGGCCAGCTATGAAAAGTACGATGTTTGCCCCTGGCACCTGGAATCTAGCAGTATACTGCCTCTTTGATGTGAAGGCTCTGTTTTTAGTGACCATGGCTACCAGCCATCATGGCTACTAGCCATCAATAGACCTGATCCCCTTCAGTGTTTTTTAAAGGCCATTTCACTTCCCTTGTTCGCAGGCTGCAGCTAGAGTCATATTTTTCTCTCTCTGCACGCTGCCAAAAATGGCTCACATTAGAATTCCTTTCTTATTCCAGCAGGTGACAAGTGGGTGTGTGGAAAGAAACAAAGTGAGGCTGGAAATGACGTGGCAATGGAGACCCCTGGGGCATTACCAGGAAGAGCAGAACAGGATACATCTCAGTTGGCCAATCAGAGCAATGCAGCCCTTGAGATACAGGAGGGAGACTGTCCAGCACAAGAAGAGGACAAATCTATTAATCATGAGGACATATGTGAGGAATCGGAGATGAGAGTCCTCCGACAAGAGAGCCTCAAGGATAAGTCCAAGAACGCACACTTTGAATGCAGAGATGTCTTGAGAGAGGCATCCGATCTTCTGGTGCCTGGAATTACCCAAACAAATAGAGCTCCTGTTTAAATGTCCAGATTGTGGGCAAACCTTCAGCAGGAGATCAGTCCTCGTGAACCATCAGAGGATCCACACAGGGGAGAAGCCGTTCAAATGCTCCGTTTGCGGGAAAGGCTTCCGGCAGCACTCCCAGCTCATCAACCACGAGAGAATCCACACAGGAGAGAAACCATATAGCTGTCCAGAGTGCGGGAAAAGCTTTGGTGACCCCTCGCACCTGATCAGGCATAAGAGGACCCATACGGGAGAGAGACCGTATAAGTGCTCAACCTGCGGGAAGAGCTTCTGCACAGGGACTGAGCTCCTCATGCACGAGAGAACCCACACGAGCGAGAAACCGTGTCAGTGCCCCGACTGCGGGCAAAGCTTCAGCAGGATGTCTGTCCTTATTAACCACCAGAGAATTCACACGGGAGAGAAGCCGTACAAATGTCTGGAGTGTGGGAAGTGCTTCCGGCAGCACTCGCAGCTCAGTGAACCACCAGAGAATCCACACAGGCGAGAGGCCTTACGTGTGTTTGGATTGCGGGAGGAGTTTCAGCGACCCGTCACACCTCATCAGACACAAGAGAACCCACACAGGAGAAAAACCCTGCAAGTGCTTGGTTTGCGGGAAGAGCTTTAGCACCAGCGCCTACCTTATCACCCACCTGAGAATCCACACGGGAGAGAAACCATATCAGTGCTCAGAATGCGGGAAACATTTCAACCACAATTCGGCTCTCGTGGCACATGAGAGGCTTCACAGGGGGGAGCGGCCATACAGATGTGGAGATTGTGGGAAAAGCTTCAACAGCAGCTCACAGCTCATCACACATCAGAGAATCCACACCGGAGAAAAACCGTACAAGTGCATCGATTGCGGAAAAGATTTTACCAGACGGACCGAGTTAGTTACTCACCAGAGAATTCACACGGGGGAGAAGCCATATATGTGCACTGGAATGTGGGAAAAGCTTCAGCCAGCGATCACACCTTATCACACACGAGAGGATTCACACGGGTGAGCGGCCGTACATGTGCTTGGAGTGTGGGAAGAGCTTCAATAACAATTCGAGCTTCATCGTGCATAAGAGGACTCACACAGGGGAGAAACTGTACACATGTTCCATATGCAGGAGAAGCTTTAGTGACCATTCAAACTTCAATAAACATCAGCTTATGCACGGATAGTCAGTTTTGCAAAAACAGCCATACCTATGAAGGCAGTACATGCATGTACACATGCCATTGGTGCAGAATGCTGCTGCTAACATCCTGAGTGGGGCAAAGTGCTGAGATGATGTCATCCCAGGACTGCAATGATTACTGCAGGCATGGGCAGAAGGTAGATCTGGATGTATCGGTAAATACAGGTAGTCCCCAGGTTACGAACGAGTTTCGTTCTTAAGAATGTCTTTAAGTTGAATTTGTATGTAAGTTGGAACAGCATAGGATTCTATACATTAAAATCGGCATTTACGCAAATGGCGTAAATTACGCAAATGGCGTAGTATACTACACTATGTACTCTACGTAAACGACGTAGCGCTGGGGAACCCAGAAGTCCATTCTTCAGTATGGGTTGTCTGTAAGTCAGACGTTCTTAACTCGAGGACTGCCTGTATTGGCATGATTGGCAGTAGATCAGGAAGGACTTCTGACTCCCAGTTTTTAACGGCAGCAGCAACCAAAACAACTCCCTCCCACACTAAATTATACTGCTGAAATGAAGAAAATGTACGGTATCCAGGAATGGATTTTGTGTGTGGAAGGACTGTGAGTGCTGTTCAATTCTGGCACTCATAGCTAACGTCTGGTTCAGAATTCTTCAATTCTGCATGTATGTCTTTTGCATCAAGTTTATCTCTTTTGCTCTGGTTGGTACATCTCAGAGATGATGATGATGGCCTGTCTCTGGGTATTTTGGCACCCCAGTGGACATGCTGCCACTGCTGCCCCCCTCTTCTCTCCCCCTGCCCACCCCAGCCACTGCTGCTACTCCCCCACCCTTGCTCTAACCTCTTCTTCTCCAACCACCGCCATCTTCCTCCTCCCTCTCCCCACCAGCTGCCTCCCCCTCTATGCTGTGCTTTGAGGGGTCCTTCCTTAAAGGGAGGCATTCTGAGTGAGGTGGCCCTGGAGAATGCCTGTGCTGCAACAGCAAAGATGCTCTTCATAGTCACCTCACCCAGAATTCCTTGCTTTTTCTACAGGCCTGTGGCTTACGCTGGCTCAGCTTGTCTGAGTGTGGAAAGCTAAGCAGTGTCAGGCCTGGTTATTACTTGGATGGGAGACCCCTCCTCTAGTTTCCTGCATTGAGCAGGGGGTTGGACTCGATGGCCTTGTAGGCTTCTTCCACCTCTATGATCTATGAAATCTATGAACGATCCCCCCCCCCCCAAAGTGAGGTATTTGGGCCTGCCCAGCTCTCTCTCGAGAGCCCACATAAGAACATAAGTGCCCTGCTGGACCAGACCAAGGGTCCATCTAGTCTAGCATTCTGTTCACACAGTGGCCAACCAGCTGCCCACAGGAAACCCAAAGGCAGGACAGGAGTGCAACAGCACCCTCCCACCCATGTTCCCCAGCAACTGAAGTATATAGGCATACTGCCTCTGTTATGGGAGGCACCATATAACCAATCAGGACTAGTAGCCATTGATAGCCTTCTCCTCCATGAATTTGTCCAATCCCCTTTTAAAGCTGTCCAAATTAGTGGCCATCACGACATCTTGTAGTAGCAAATTCCATAGTTTAACTGAGCACTGTGTGAAGAAGCCCTTTTATCTGTCCTGAATCTCCCACTGATCATTTTCATGGGAGGACCCCTTTGGGTTCTAGTATTATGAGGGAGAAAAATGTATCCCTATCCACTTTCCCCACACCACGCATAATTCTGTACCCCTCTATCATCTCTCCCTTCAGTCACCTTTTTTCTGAGCAGTCCCAGATGTTGTAACCTTTCCTCATAGGGGAGTTGCTCCAGCCTTGATCATTTTAGTTACCCTTTTCTGCACCTTTTCCAACTCTACAGTGTCCTTTTTAGGTGCAGTGACCAGAACTGTACACAGTATTCTTAAGTGTGGTTGCACTATAGATTTGTATAAGGGCACTATGATATTGGCAGTTTGTTTTCATTTTCAGAGAGCCTTCATGCCTGCTCGACTTCTCACTCTGGGAGCATCCTCAAGAGAGAAGGTTGGGTGGGCATGAGGGCTCTCTGGGCGGCGCAGATAGGTGAGTGGCTGGCATGGGGAAGGAACCAGAGTGCTGCTGCCACCTTTGGGGGGGTCGCTTTTGGCACCGCTAGAATTTGGTGCCCAGAGCGGTTGCCCTATTCAACCCCCCCCCCCCCCAAAGAAGCAGCCCTGTTTTTACTGGATATTAAAATTGTCTTTCAAGATAGGTTATCTTCCCAAGGTAGCTTATAGTAATCAATAAAACAGCATAGTAAGATTGTAACAAAAGACAACGTTAAAATATTAAAACACAGTAAGAACACACACAGCAACCATGACGACAGCATATATGAGAGTGTTGGACTGGGACTCGGGAGATCCAGGTTCTAGTCCCCGCTCGGCCATGAAACTCACTGGGTGACTTTGGGCCAGTCACTGACTCTCAGCCTAACCTACCTCACAGGGTTGTTGTGAGGATAAAATGGAGAGGAGGAGGAAGTTTATGTAATCCGCCTTGAGTTCCTTGCAGGAAAAAAGGCGAGGTATAAATATAATAAATAAAAATAAATAAATAGATTTGATCAAACAATTGGATAAAAATAACAGCAACGAATAAAAACAACATTAAAATAGCGGCAGTGGATAAAACAGTTACAGCATTGCAAATCATTTAAAACGGGTTGAACCTCTTTCGGCCTGAGGGCCAAATTCTATTTCAGAGACACTCTTGGGGGGGGGGGTCATGGGGCCAGGGGCGGGGCCAAAAATACTGTAGTGTAAAGCTCTTATTTATTTATTTATATTTATTATATTTATAGGCCGTTTTTTTCCCCCATGCAAGGAACCCAGGGCAGCTGACATGGTTCTCCTCTCCATTTCATCCTCACAACAACCCTGCGAGGTAGGTTAGACTGAGATTCAGTGACTGACCCAAAGTCACCCAGTGAGCTTCATGGTCGAGTGGGGACTAGAACTCAGATCTCCCGAGTCCCAGTCTAGCACTCTCACCACTATGCCACACTGGCTCTCTTGCCAGTATCTAAGCCTTAGGAGACGTGTTTCAGCCTTTTAGAATGGGGGGAAAGCTGCACAAAGGCTGGGAAACCACCCAAACATCAAACGGGTGTGGCCAGAGGAAGGGGAATGGCCATCTCGGAAATCCAGAGGGCTGGCTTGGGACCCCAGGAGGGCTGGATTTGGCCTGCCTGCCTGAGGTTCCCTACCCCTGACTTAAATAATGCCCTGAAATACCTAATGAAGGTTCACTTTGGGCATGTTCACTCAACCATTCCTCCAGATTTATGGGTTGCTCTTTATCAGAGCCAGGGGGTGTGGCTATCTGGAGAAATCCGAGGGCCGGAATTGACCCCCTCGCTGGAGGTTCTGCACCCCTGATTTAAAAGCTGATTGCAATAAAAAGGTGAGAACTACAGGTCTAGTTAAAACAAAAACATAGC
The DNA here is from genome assembly GCA_021292165.1 of Shinisaurus crocodilurus. Taxonomy (NCBI): domain Eukaryota; kingdom Metazoa; phylum Chordata; class Lepidosauria; order Squamata; family Shinisauridae; genus Shinisaurus; species Shinisaurus crocodilurus. Next base: position 15,612,818 of record CM037882.1, read on the forward strand.
ACAGAGTACACCCTGCAAGTCTGAAATCTGCCCAACCCAGCTTCAGTGTATGAGCTGCAATTCAAGGTGCTGGTTATTACCTTTAGAAGTCTAGAGCCTTCAACAGCTTAGGCCCAAGTGACTCAATGTGAATCTTCCAGTTGATGGCAGAGGCGGTGTTAGGGGGCGGCCCACTAGGGCTGGAGCCCTGAATCTTCCATCTGAAGCCCCAAATCTCTGGGAGGCCATCTGCCCCACCACCCTGCTGTCCATGGGCACTTGCTGAAATGAAGGTACAGGGGCCCTGGTGATCTCTGTTGCATCTGATCCTCCTGGGTTAGCTGGCTTTTTGCCTACACGTGCTTCACCTCCTGCTGCCCCCCCCCCCTGAATCTTTCTGCCTGAGGTTTTTTTCTGAAAGCAAATGCCCTCCTCTCCGGTCCATACATCCCTCTTTACAAATAGGGGTGTCCTTAGGAGACAGGGCCCTTTAAAGGCATGCGCTCGCACACACAGTTAGAGCATATGTAAATTAGCATATACAAATTTGTGCATTTTTTTTGTCCTGTGGTCCTGAGCCCCGGATCTTTTCCATACCTAGTGCCACCCCTGGTTGATGGCAATGCGTGGGGGGGAGGGGGGCTTTCTCTGTGGTCCCCCCCCCCATGCATGCCAAATGCAGAACTCCCTGCCCTGAGAATTTAGGTTCAAATCATCAAGCTGGGCCCCCTCCCATTGAAATCAATCGGAAACAGCATTCAACCAACAGCACTGGTTGGATCCAGACTTAAGCTGGATCCACTGCGCTGGTGGAAGGGGACTTCTTCCCTCCTTCCCAGTGCAGCCCCTCCAGGCCCCTGGGGATGCGACACAGAGTCAGGAGACGGTGCAGAATGGAGTTAGCTGTGCTGTTGTAGGGAGGGGATCCCTCCAAATCAAGCAGAAGGTAGATCCTGTATCCAATCCCTGGTATTTTTGACCGATAACAGTGCTGCTGCTAAATAATTTTAGAACCGGGACTAAGGGCCCAATCCACTGGCTGGGGCATGCTGGGAGTTGTGTAGACAGGGGAAAAAAGGCCTACATGCATAGGATTGCCCCCTATGAGATTAAAAAGGCCTTTGCCTGGTGCCAAAAAGATAACATAGGAACAAGGCGGACCTCTCTGGGGAGGGTATTCTATAACCATGGGGCTACTGCTGAAAAGGCCCACCCCTGAAGAGCCGTCTGCTGCAGCCCAGCACGCGTAGACCTCTGAGGAAGACCTCAAGGCTTGGGCAGGAATATATGAGGAGGTGCTCCTTCACATACTGTGGCCTGAAGCCGTGAATGGCTTTAACAACAGCCCTTTGAAGTGGGCCTGGATGCAAACTGGGAGCCAGTGAAGATTTTATACAATCCTGGCATAATATGATCATAACGACAAGTTCCAATCAGTCTCCGAGCTGCCATATTTTGCACTAAGGGAGGTTTCTAGACCAGGAGTGGGGAGCCCAAAGGCTAAACTTGCATAGGATTGCTCCTTCAATGGTCTTATGACCCCCCCCCACGCACTTTGGACAGCCACGTGTATTCATTCCTTCAGTTATGAAGCACACAGCTAGCATGTCCCTTCTCCCCACCCCATCATGCTTTACAACTGCTTTTATGTTTGAATGTTTTGACAACCCTGTTTTTTGAAATTACTCTGGTTGTGTGCAGTGTTGCATTTTCAGCTCACTTCGATCACATCACCCATCATGTTGAAGGGAATAAAATGGGAATTTGCCTTCATCACCTGCCGCTCTCTGAGTGGTCAATTGCCTCCCCCCGGGGGGGGCTGGGGGCCCCTGTTCTTTTGCGATAAATGCGGGGAAATGTTTGTCCTTCGGTTTATGACTTAAGACGCCCGGTGACGCAGCTTTTCACGCTTGTCCACACTACAGCACATCGCTGAGAACCTCTTGTATTTGCACACTCTTGGCGCGCCACGTTTTGTCCCACCCCGCGCATGGTCCTCACAGTTCTTCTGGTAAAGGTTCAAGGTACTTAGTGATGGAAATTCATTGATCACTATTTTCACTAGCTACTGTTACCAGTAGCCTATTTCGAGTTTTTATGGTGTGACCGGCGCCAAGATGGCCCGTCCATCCTTTTATGGTCTGTCAAGTCCGGTAGTGCACTGCATGATCCCAATAATGCCGTGATGTTATTTGGCCATTATGGGAGGTAATCATTACGAGATTCTGGATGGGGTAGGTATGGGGAGAAATACAGGGTGTTTCAGTTTATTGGGGGCATACCCCTCGGTCTGCATTTTACAAACATTAGTTGTTTTTATATACAAAGTCATTTACATTAGTATGCATAACTTCATTGTTTCTGTTCGAGAACATTTGTAAAATCAGGCTTCAAGATTGAAGAACTCGCCTGGTCATCAGTTTGGCTAGCCATCTCTGTCTTGTTTCTTTTATCCCCACCCCTTCTAGTACCTTAAAGTTGCTTTTTAACCACTTCCCTCTTGCCCCTATAACAAACCCGTGGAAGCTTACTTCCTTTGCTCCCGTTAGTTTTTGTATTTGTTCTCGTAGGTTTTGGTAGTAGCAAACTTTTTCTTCTTCTGCTTTCTTGAGCCCTTTGTTTTTGTATTCGCATCGTATAGTGACATCTACCACTATCGCTGTGTCTTCTTTTTGGAATACGAGATCAGGCTTTCTTAGTTCGTTTTGTTTCTTAGGTGAGGTTCTTGATGTATCGTCCATCCTTGCCTCTTTGCCTCACTCACCAGCAGCTCACTGATTTTATTGTGTCGCTGTATTCTTGCCTGTTGGACTGTTGGGCACTGTCCCAGGATGTGTGAGCATGTTTCATACTTTGCTCCACAGTTTCTACAGCTTCTCATTGCGCCTAGCTTGCCTCTACCTAGATATTCTCTTGTTGGGTAGGTGTTTGTTCGGAGTTTGAGTGCTGTGATGTATTCATTTTCTGTCATTTCCTTCTTATTTTTTATCCAGTTGTTGCTTATTTTATCGTCTTTGAAGTGTTGACTTCCACTACCTTGGCACGTGAGGGCTTTCCAATCCTTCAGTGCTTCTTTTCGGTAGTCTCCTGGGACTTCAAACTTCTTTTTCGGTGGTCTAGCCCATAATTCGTGTTCTTCTTCAGTCTCTTCACTTGGTACAGAGCGTTCAGCCAGGAAGGTTACTGCGGCCAGCCTCAGGGCTGCGCCTCCTGCATCCATCCAAGCTTTTCTAATTTATTTGAAGGCTTTTCGCGATCTCTCTGATCATTGGATCGGACGAGCTTGCTATTTTTTGCAGCCTTCTTACTTTCAAGTAGTATATTGATTTTTCAAGTTTGGTTATGCCCAACCCCCCATCTCTAGGTCTGGTGTACAGAAGCCCTGTACAAGTCGTGGCTGGCAGGTGCAGCCAGTTCTTGACTGCCGTTCTTATTTCTCTATCTAGCTCCTTTAGGGTCGTTTTTGAGGTTTCTGTGTGGTCACAAAGGTACATTAATCTAGAGATTGTGTATGTCTGGAAGAGGTCAACTTTTTGTGAGGGTTTTAGCTTCGCTTTTGTTATCTTGGCTATCCAGTTTGTAAGTTCCATGTTGGGTTTGTATTTGCAGATCCCTCTCCAGGGGTCTATTTTCACTCCCAGATATTTCTCCATCTCCCCTGGTGGGATCATGTGGATAGTTTTATCTTTTATTTTCCAAGCTGGGCATTTGTTCACCACGTATGAATCTTTTGTGGGTTTTATGCTGAATCCATGGCATTTCTTTGGCTGTATTTGTAGCCCTGTGGTATTGCAGAACTTTTCTAGTATCTTTATACTTTTGCCAATCTTTTCGTAGTTGTCGCTTAATATGGCCAGGTCATCCGCGAATGCTAATGCAGTGACCCTCCAGCTCTCTCCCTCGACGCCATTGTTGGCCTCTTCCAGTTTGCAAATTAGTGGGTCCACAGCTAGATTAAATAGCAGGGGGGACATTGGGTCTCCTTGTTTGACTCCTGTCTTTAGAAGTATGGGGTCTGTTTTTCTTCCCTGTATCTTAAAGTGAGTACTTGCATCTTCGTACGCGTTCATTATCAGCTTGATAATGTGTTCGTCTACTTCTCTGCGCCTGAGGACTTCTATTATGTGTTTGTGAGAGATGGAGTCGAAGGCTTTGGCGATATCAATTAGCACCACCCCTAGTTCCTTTTTTGCCCTTTTCATAATACTGCCTGCTTAAATCAATGAGGTAATGTAACCGCTAGTTACATTGGGAGGAAAGGGTTAGTTGAACAGTCCCCAGGGTGCATGTTTTGTAACCCCCTCCTCCCTACTTCTGGCCTCTCTGTGGCCAGCACTCTCTCTCTCTCTCTCTACCTCTCCAGCAGGATGGACACAAGGTCTGAGCTGGCTTCCAGCCAGTGATTTCCAATAAAGGAGACTCTCAACACCAGAGACTCTAATCTGCCTATATGCATCCTGTATATATGAATAAACGGACTGTAAATAAAACTTATGTCTTTATTAGTTTTAAACCTTGTTTGGACAATCAGTTTCCTTTTAAGAGCTTTTTACCAGAGTTTAGCAACCCACGTGGTGATAACCAGTTTCAATAACCAGGCTGTGCATAAGGGGGGAAACTCTGCTTTGTCCTAACCAGTATAGGACTGACTCCTTTCCATATCCTTCAACACTTAGATGGTCACAAAACACCACCCACACCCTCCCAGCCTCAGTCCAGCTGATTCAGCATTGTGCAGTCACAATCCAAGAGGGTGAGCGAGTCTATTGAGGGCAAGGAATGCTCTTGGGGATGCATCCTGTGTTGGAGCTGAAGGCTGGGGGCAGACTGGTGAGACATGTTCATGGGTTGGTTGGTTTTTATGCACCAACCCTCAGCACGCCAAAAGTGTTTGCATCCGCAAATTCTAGCCTGATGAAGAGTCCTGGATAACCCGAAAGCTTGCACACAGTCTCTTGTGGCATTTTGGTTGGTCCCAATGAAGGCATTTTAACCTAACTATGGAATAGAAGGCAGCTTCTTCTGTTTAGGTGCTTTGCAAAATTTATTCTATTTTTGCCAATCGAGGGGAGGAGGTGTGCAGGGCAGGACATAGGAAGCTGCTCATCATCAGGCGATCACTCGTGACAGAGTAAGATTGTTTTCCAGGATAAAAAATTTTTTTACAAAAAGATAAATTTTAAAAGGAGGACATTCTAAAGAAAATTGTGTAGACTCTAGCGATGGGTCCATAAGTGACTGTGGAGGCCAATTCTAGATCCACACAGCTTCCCACAGTGAGGACACAGGTTACCAGATGGAAGATGGTCCTGTAAAGGATTCGTTTGACGTGCTTTTCGCTTAGCACGTTTCTCCCTTTCACCTTGCACTCGGGCTTCTTCAAAGTCCATGGAACCTTTGTGAGAGGCCAACCTCCAGTTAGATCGTTCATGGGCCAGAGCTTCCCAGTTTTCAATGTTTATATTGCATTTTTTTAGATTAACCTTATGAACATCTTTAAACCTCTTATACTGACCACCGATATTCCGCTTTCCATCCTTGAGTTGGGAATAAAGTAACTGCTTTGGGAGACGGCAGTCAGACATTCGAACAACATGACTGGTCTACTGAAGTTGGCGTTGAAGGATCATTTTTTTCAACGCTAGTAGTCTTTGCTTCTTCCAGTACACTGACATTGTTCGCCTATCTTCCCAAGTAATTCGCAGGATCTTCCGGAGGCAACGTTGATGAAATCTTTCAAGGAGGTGGAAGTGACGTTTATAGATAGTCCATGTTTCACAGGCATACAATAAAGTTGGTAATACAATGGCTTCATAAACCAGTGTTTTGGTCTTCTTACAAATATCCCGATCCTCAAATACTCTATGTTTCATTCGAGAAAACGCGGCACTTGCGGAGCTCAAACGATGCTGGATTTCACTGTCGATGTTAGCTGTAGCAGAAAGATAGCTACCCAGATAGAGAAAATGATCAACATTTTCCAGTATTGCCCCACCAAGCTGGATAGATGGCATCACCAAAGGGTTAACTTGCACTTGCTGGTGAAGCACTTTGGTTTTTTTGATGTTAAGTGAGAGACCAAGTTTTTCGTATGCTTCTGCAAAAGCATTTAGGATAGTTTGGAGATCATTCTCTGAATGTGCGGAAACCACATTATCATCAGCATACTGAAGTTCCACAATGGAGGTTGTAATTACCTTACTTTTTGCTTTCAGCCTGCTGAGATTAAAAAGCTTTCCATCTGTTCGATATATAATTCCCACACCAGTGGGAAGTTCCCCCTCAACAAGATGTAAAACCATGGCAATGAAAATAGCAAATAATGTTGGGGCGATAACACATCCCTGTTTAACACCTGATCCCACTTTAAATGGAGCACCATGAGAGCCGTTGTTGTCCAAAACCGTTGCCGTCATGGAGAAGTCGCAAGATATTCACAAATTTATTGGGGCATCCAATTTTCATAAGGATAGTCCAGAGAGCTATTCGGTCTACAGTATCAAAGGCCTTAGCCAGATCAATAAATGCCATATAAAGGGGTTGATTTTGCTCCTGGCATTTTTCTTGGAGCTGACGTGCAGTAAAAATAATGTCTTCTGTCCCTCTAGAGGGGCGGAAACCATATTGAGTTTCAGGAAGGATCTCTTCTGAGATAGATAGAAGACGGTTTGCGAGAATCCTAGCAAATATTTTACCTGCGGTAGCTACGAGAGAAATGCCCCGATTGTTTCCACAGTCTGTTCTATCACCCTTCTTAAAGAGGGTGATAATTATGGCATCCCTGAAGTCTTCTGGGATCTCTTCTCTTATCCAGATTTTTTCGATGAGTTTATGAAGATGTTGTACAAGTTCGGGGGGGCCTTCTTTAAAGATTTCAGCAGGAATCCCATCTGGTCCACTAGCTTTGTTATTCATTTGATTAATGGCTTTTATAACTTCATCCAAAGTGGGGAGTATTGCAAGTTCCTCTCTAATTTGTTTTTGCGGGATTTGCGAAAAAATCTCATTATCCACCTTAGATTTATGATTTAAAAGATCATAATAATGCTCTTTCCAACGCAGTGCAATAGACTCTTTGTCTTTTAAGAGTTTGGTGCCATCTTTTGATTGTAAAGGGTTTGTACCATAGGTTTTTGGTCCATAAATGGCCCTTGTGGCCTTAAAAAAGCCCCGTGCATCATGAGATTCTGCAAGTTGTTGAATTTCTTCAGCTTTCTTTTTCCACCAAGCATTCTTAAGTTCTCTTGTTCTCCTCTGGGTCTATCTAGCTTGATATTGTCCACACTGGCAGCAATGGCTCTCCAGGGTTTCAGGCAGGAATTTGTCCAGCCCTACCTGGAGATACTAGGAACAAACCCGGGACCTTCTGCATGCAAAGCAGGGACTCTCCCCTGCCCACCAAATGTTTGGTGATTAGATTTCCCAGCTTTTGAGCAGTGTACCCCCCCCCCCATTCCATTAAACAGAATGAGAGAGGGCACCATCTTGTTCTTCGCCTTGGGCAGCGAAATGTCTTGGGCTGGCCCTGAAGGGCACTGAGGCCCTATCCCAGGGATGGGGCCTATCCCAGGGGTGGGGAACCTGCAAGAACCTGCAACTGTGGTAAGGAGGAATGTTGCCTAGCAGATGGGATCAATTGATCAGCCAGACTTGGGAAAACTGGTTTAAGAAGAGCTCTTTTTAATGCAGCACTGCATGGCTTCACTCCCAGAGCAAAAAGAGGAGCCAAGCAAAGCGAGGCCCCGAACAAAAGGCCTCCTGCACTTTTATACATTTTGAAATACATAGCATTTACATAGGTTTTACAGATGCATACTGGCACTCTCTCTGATGTCAGTATTTGCTTATTTATCTGGCTGATTTATGGTCTTTGCATTTTCAGGTGTCTTCTTTATCTGGTCAGTCACAGCCTGGACATCAGAAATAGAAGGAAAGATGATAGTTTGGAAATTAAAAAAAAAAAAAAAAAAAAACTGGGCAGAAAATGGCAAACATAACTAATTAAAAACAAAACAAAACAAAAAACACAAGTGGTAAAGGGCCATTATGTTTCCCCCTGCAAATGGGAATTTTCAGCCTATGTCATGATGAATAATGAATGAACATAATTAATCTGGATTCACTCAGGTTTGCTCGAAGGCTGCAGCGGCAGAATGGACCGTGTGCCACTCCAGACTGCTGGCAGGGGATGCTTTATTTTTGAATGCACCTCCCTGTGAAAGCACTCCCCTGCGAGTTGAAAACACGTTAGGGATGGGCTGGAACGTTTCTTCCCGATGGGCTAGCTGTTTGTCTGTTCGATATGGGAAATCATTAAAAAAAAAAAAGTGCCATGGCTTCCACGTCTCCTGCCTGAAGTGACACAATCCATTCTCCCACCTTAAGCATCTATCTCCTCGTACTGCTGTGTGGGTAAGACCAAATCTAACAGATGGCAAAACAAGATGGTGACATAAACAGATTTTCCGCACTCTTTTGACAGCTGAAAGGCAGATATTACAACACTGGAAAGATAAACGCCCACCGCCTATAACACAATGGATTGAGGACCTAACGACGCTTCCAATATTCGAACAGGTGGTACTTAGATGCCACCTGCAGATGGATAAATATATGGATATTTGGTCTGCCTTTTCTGAAGCCTATGCATAACTGTTTCTATTGATAGCTGTATCATCATATATGTACATATACTTATGGACAAACATTTCAAACACACCTATTGTATCTGGTTTATTTTATTTTCTGTAAGAAAATTGTATAATTCCCCCCCCCCCCTTTATATGGTTTTGGGCAGAATCCTATGCATGTTTAGACAGAAAAAAGTCCTACAACTCCCAGCATGCCCCAGCCAGTATATTTATTTATTTATTTATTACATTTATACCCCGCCTTTTTTCCTGCAAGGAACCCAAGGCGGCTTACATAAGCCTCCTCCTCTCCATTTTACCCTCACAACAACCCTGTGAGGTAGGTTAGGCTGAGAGTCAGTGACTGGCCCAAAGTCACCCAGTGAGTTTCATGGCCGAGCGGGGATTTGAACCCGGATCTCCCGAGTCCCAGTCCAGGGACTCTTTTCTGTCTAAATGTACATCGCATTGTGCCCTTTGTTTTGGTGAAATTCACACTAAAAAAACTTGATAAAAACAAAACAAAACTTCTATGATGCACTCCGTTTCAAAACAACGTCTTTTTATTTTTACTTTTCAGTTTCTCTTACAGATTCATCAGGTTGACCTTTGCCCATATGTGGCAGGGAAGACTCTTAAATATTGCCTGGGCCAATCCATGTTCAAAGTTAGGTAAGCCCAAGTGATGCTCCGCTGTAACTTATTACACATATCAGGCTTGGCTTAGGGGAGGAAAGGGCAACCACGGCTATTTGCAGGGGGGGCGGCACTGGAGCACCAACCCTACCAGGAAAGGGTAAAACTTTTCGGGAAACTAAGTGTCTAGACAAGATAGGAATTTATTAAGCATGGCATGGAGAAAGTAGACAAAGCTTTTCTCTCTCTCTCTCTCCCCCCCATAATACTCGAACTTCAGGTCATGCAAGGACACCAACAGGCAGTAAATTGAAGCCGGACGAGAAAAAGGCTTCTTCGTAGCATGCGTGCTTAACTTGCGGAACTCACCGCCACAAGCTGTGGTGGCGGCTGATGATTTTCAAAGGGCGATTAGACAAAGCTGTGGAGGACTGGTCTTTCTATGGCAGGGCTGATGAACCTCTTTCAGCCCAAGGGCCAAGTTCCGTCTCAGAGAGGTGGCATTCCAGTGGTGGGCGGGGCTGAGGGGGAATGGGGCGGGGCCAAAATGCCAGCAACACCAGAATATTTTAGCTTCAAAGCTCTTATGGTCAGCATCTACGCCTTAGGGGAGACATTTCAACCTTTTAGAGGGGGGGGGGGACTGCACAAATGTCAGAAAATCACCAAATGATTGGTAGTCAGGGAAAGGGGTGTGGCTTATCTGGAGAACCCCAGAGAGCCGAAGAGGGACTCCAGTAGGGCCAGATTTGCCCTGTGGGCTTATGGTTCTGCACCCCTGTTCGATAGCTTCTGCACCCAATACGATTCCTCTATTGCGTCAGCCCTGTACATGGTTTCCTTCCTGGGTTTGTCCTTTCTCCGAGAAGTAACAGGAATGTCTGGAGTGGGCATCCCACCGCAGTTGGAACATTTCTACAGATCTTCCCCAGCGTGGGTTCTTTCATGCTTAATAAGCTGGACGTGATACATAAAGCTTTTCCCACAGTGTTTGCATTTATGCGGCTTCTCGCCTGTGTGGGTCGTCTTGTGCCTCTTGAAGGACGTGCCGTCGTTGAAGCGCTTCCCGCAGTCCAAGCACTGGTAGGGCTTCTCTCCCGTGTGGATCCTCTTATGCCTCCGTAGGGAGGTGCGGTCGCCAAAGCTCTTCCCGCACTCCCCACACTGGTAGGGCTTCTCTCCCGTGTGGGTTCGCCAGTGGACAACCAGGTTCGCTTGCTGAGTAAATGTCTTCCCGCATTCTGAACACCTGAACGCCTTCCCTCCTTCTGCCCGTGCCGAGGCACACCTTGCCACGGTGCTGCAGCCGCCCTCCGTCCCGTGGACCCCCTCGAGCGCGCCCGCTTGTGTCCCGTGCGGGAGACCCGCTTTGTGCTGCCGATGCTCACGCCGTTCTCTCACGTGGGCGATCCCGTGGCTGAAAAGGTACTGCGGCTTGCTGAAGCTCTGTGCGCAGACAGAGCACCGATAGGGCTTTTCCCTCGGGTGCCTCGGCTCGTGCTTCAGGAGCTCCGAGCGGTGCAGGAAGCACTTCCCGCAGTCCTCACACTTGTGGGGCTTCTTGCCCACGTGGGCGATCACGTGCCTCTTGATGGCCGTCCGGTCCCGGAAGCAGCGCCCGCAGTCGGCGCACTCGTAGGGCTTCTCCCCTGTGTGGATCCTCTGGTGCCTCTTGAAGGAGGTGCCGTCACTGAAGCTCTTCCCGCACTCCAGGCACCTGAAGGGCTTCTCCCCCGTGTGAGTCCTCTGGTGGCCGTTCAGGTGGGCCTGCTGGCTGAAACGCTTCCCACAGGCCGAGCAGGCGAACGGCTTCTCCCCCGTGTGGGTCCTCTCGTGGATCACGAGTTTCGCTTTGGTGGACACACATTTCCCGCACACCAAACACAGGTGCAGCTTCTCCCCGGTCAGCTTTGCCGGGCTCGCCACGAGATCAGGTCCCCATCCGAAGGCTTTCACGCTGCCAAACTCTCCCTCTTCTCCCTCGGCCTTGAAGATGCCCTGCTGGGCCAAGTAATCATCAGGCTCGCCGTATCCCCCCGAGGAATTAATGAACTGGACTTGATCTTTATCTGGGTGATCCTCTGGCAGCCCCTCGGAGCTTTCTTCTAAATCTCCACTGAGTATGGCCGCCGGTTCAGCTCTTCCCAACAACATCTCGTCTCTAGAGCTTTCTGGCTGCTCTTGCTCTTTCCTACACCCGCTCTCCTCACCTGCCGGAAGAAGAGGAGAATCCTGGCATGAGTTTCTCTTAAGTGTAATTGATTTCAATGGGTCTGCTCTTAGTAATGACCAAATAACTTTTTGTAAGCCGCCCTAGGAGCATGTTAAAAAGGAAGGAGTATACAACACATCAAAATCAAATAATAAAGATGGTACCCAAACAGTTGCCTGTTGAACTCTCCTCTTTTTCAGAGTCCCAGACAAATAAGTCTTCTCTTTCTACTACTGCAAATTCTTCCTCTTCTCCTTCTTCGTCTTCTTCTTCAAGCCAGGAAATGAGGTTGGGTTTGAGAATCAAAAGTCCTGCTTTCGAGGGAACAAAACAACAATTTTACTTCTCAAAATTTTGGAAAATGTCCAGCTGCCACCTTCATGCAACAGGCTGGTGGTGGGTACCCTATTATTATTATTATTATTATTATTATTATTAATAATAATAATAATAATAAATATTAATTAAATGTATGTGTCACTTCCCACTGCAAAAAGTAGTCGAAGCAACTTACATGCATAAATACAGAAATCCATAATTAATATAAAGAAAAAACCCAAAATCAAAATAAACCATAATCAGTGCAATAATACAAACAAAAAATAAATACCATAAAGACATGATCTGGAAACAATACAATACAAAAAGTGTTTATCCACAATACACAAAATTTCCCTGCCCCCTCACAGCCTAGGATGAACACTACAAAAGCAGCCCCCAACAATTGGGCTGTAATTAATGTCCAAATGCCCAGGAAGATAAGGACGTCTTTGCCTGGCACCAAAAAGATAACAGTGACTGAGTTCAGACAACACAATAGCCCACACTCAAGGGTTGAGTGTGAGTTGTCACTGAACTGTGGGTTATCGTGTTGTCTGAACCCAGCCGGGATAACAAACCATGATGAGCAACCCACAGTTCACAACCCAACAACAAACTATGGGTTCTCTTCATGGGTTGTTTGTGGTTAACAAGCCATGGCTTGTTGGTGCAGCTGGGTTCAGACAACATGATAACCCACAGTTCAACAACAACCCAGACTCAACCCCTGAGTGTGGGTGATTGTGTTGGCTGAACCCAGCCAGTGTCAGCGCCAGGTGAGCTTCCTTGGGGAGAATGTTCCATCAACGCAGGAATATCACAGCTCACTTCCCCCAACCATGCCACCATCACTCACTCACTCCTCTCCTGCTGTCAGTGCAAGGCTGACATTCCAGGCAGCCCAGTTTCAGGAGGCAGCTAGTAGTGCAAGTGAGCCAGCGACAGATGCAGGGTCAAAGCCGGGCAGAGGTCTCAAGTCCAGAGCAGCATCAAGGAAAGGAACAGGCCACATCCTCACCCAGGAGATGTGTTGCTCAGACAAAGGAACAAGCTCTGAGGCTCAGGCTTTATAGGGCCTGGTGGACAGGGATTGGCCCTTGGGGGTCAGCTGACAGAATGTTCAGGCCGGCCGGTACTGCAGCCTAGAGGGCACCCTTGAACCACAGAGCTCAGTCTGCCAGGCAGGCAGTGGAACACAGAGCACTATTGGCATGAGAGGTGAGGCGCACAGACACACACAGAACTTCACTGGCTAGCTGGTTGAGGATGAGTCTGCAGTTGTAGAGAGGCCAGTGGGACAAGCAAGTGAGCAAGCACCAGAGAGGGGAAAGTCAAAGAGGAGGTTGTAGGCTCACCTTCAACAAGTAGCATCTTCGGGTAGTGAAGCCCCCAGTGCCCTGATAGGACCCCCCATGACCACCTGTCCATAGGCCCTCTTTTTCAAAAGCATCTGGCTTTGAGAACTGCCACTTTAATTTTGCACAATGCCCCAGATATTGTGCCTTTCTTAGATGCATTTTTATTGGGTGAGTTTTTCTTCGATGAGATTTAATTTTTTTTTTTAGTTTAATGTTTTGATCATAACTTTGTTATTTTATCTGTATATTATTGTTAGCTGCCTTGAATACTAATTTTAGTGGGAAAGTTAGATATAAATTTAATATACATTTATTCATATACATTTAATAAATTTATCATAATAGAAATGTGTGTCTCACTATCTGCCTATCCGTGCCATTGCACCAAGACTGTGAAATCTAGGCGCCTGAAATCTAGGCATGCATACTAAGGGAAACCTAGGGGTGAACATCTTGGGGTTATTTGGTTTTTAAAGAGCATTAATTATAGATTTCATAGATCATAGAGTTGGAAGGAGCCTACAAGGCCATCGAGTCCAACACCCTGCTCAATGCAGGAAACTAGAGGAGGGGTCTCCCATCCAAGTAATAACCAGGCCTGACCCTGCTTAGCTTTCCACACTCAGACAAGCTGAGCCAGCGTGAGCCACAATTAATTTTATTAATTTAATTGTGTCCATGTGGTTAAAGCCTGCAGTGACATCTTTAATCACTAGGTGGCAGATGTCCCTAACCAGCACAGAACTTTGCAGTCCAAGCAGTGTGAAGCCAGCAGATATTCATAGGCTCAGAGACAGTTATACACCTGCTCCCTTCAACCTGCTGTGGGGCAGCTCCCCCCTTCAGGAGAATGGAGTGGGCAGACCCCTCCCCCAGGGGTTACAGGGGTGCCAGCAAGCGGGGCTTCACTCAAAGAGGCACAATGTGTCCAACTCTGACAGCTGAGTAAGTTTCCTTGAAGGCTTCACTGTATCGAACTAAGGGCTACTCCAACCCATGCAAAGCCACTGGATCTGTTTGCTAGCAAATAATAAATACTTTGGGGGGCATAGAAGGAAATTGAAATGGCAGCCCCCAGCCACCCCATCATGGATTCAGAGCATCACTGATGCCTACCACTGCTGCTGGATAAGCCGCCAAGTCCCACCAAAGTAGGAAGGGGCCCGCCAAAGGGCTCTTCACCAAGGGCATCCACAGACCTGGAGCCAGCCCTGGGAGGCACCGTGAAGAGCCTCCTGCTCCCAGTTAGGAACAGCACTGAGAATTGCATCTCAGGTGCAAAAAAACCCCAACGTTTTTATCTGAAGACAAAAGTACAATAATAAACAGAAACTGTAGAAGTCAACTGAAGCTTTTGGGCATCCTTACCCAGGGAAATCACATGCTCGTAGTTCTCCAACATCACTTCCTTGTACAGGGCTCTTTGTCCGGCGTCCAGTAGACTCCACTCTCCTTTGGAGAAATACACAGCCACCTCCTCGAAGGTCACCAGACCCTGGAAAAAGAGAACGTCGTCTTCTCACTGATGATCTCAGGCAGGGCATGGAAGTTCTGTCGCTTACACATTGACTGGGTTCACACAACACGACAACCAACCAACGATAACAGTCAACCCATGGACCGTTCTAGGGTTTGTTTCACCCACGGTGGGTTGTCGTGTCGTCTGAAACCGGACGACCGATCCCACCGTGGGTAAAGACCCACGAACAGCAACTCACTCAGCAAGAGCAGCAAGTTGCCACTTTTCCTGAGCCAGCCTTGGCCACTGCCAGTGTCAGCTGCCCCACAAGTACCCAAGCAGCACTTGGGGGCGGCTGGCACTTGCTTCCTCCCACTTCCCTGCCGCGATGCGGAGCCGTTTTCGGCTCCCAGTGGCTTTTTTGTCCTTTATTTTTTTTATTTTGGAGATCGGGATAGCCGGCTTGATAGCTGGCCTGATAGCTGGCCTCCCTGCTCCCCATTTGGGCAGCCACCAGCTCCCCCTTCAAAGTGCCACAGTGGCACCTCACTAATTATCTAATGAACCAAACAGGGAAATACATCCCAACACAACAATGAAGAGTAGTAAAGGAACTGGGATGAATGAATGATAGCCTGATAGCCAAAATGCTGCTAGACACTCAGGAAGCTTCCCTTGTAGGAAACTGCAAACTGTCTTTTTGCTATTATAGGAATGATTGCTCTGCATGTTTATACTCTTTGATTATCGATGATGGAATGCGAGAAACTTGCATTGATAAAATCACTTTACTAGACCTTTTGAAAAATTATTGGTTTGCACCAGCTTGTTCATCCCAATTCCTTTACTGCTCTTAATGTGGCGTGTAGTCATCTGCACGAGGGCACCTGTGCACTGCATGAAGCCGCCTGGCCAGCACTGGGAAGTGCAGCTCCCCCCTCCAGCGCCGGGCGAGCCCACCCCCCCACTCGCATCCCACTGAGATCGGAGGTAATGGTGTGGGTTCCCTGTTGCCATTTTTCAAAGTTTCTAGCCCTTGTGGATGCGAAGATACATTTGAAGGCATGTGGGCCTGTAGTTGTGGAAATCTCAGAAGCCAATGCGGTGCCTGAGCAAGCTCTCCAGTGGTTGGGGACTGGTCCTTAAAACATAGAAAGCTGCCTTAGGTCAAACTAGCTGTCCATTTATTTATTTATTAAATTTCTATCCCACCTTTCTTCTATCGTGAAACTCAAGGTGATGACATGCGGTTCCCAGGTGGTCTCCCCTCCAAGCACTGTCCAAACCCAGACCTGCAAGATGGCTGCCTCATGTGCCTTCAGACCATGCCCTGGGACCCCGTACTGTCTGACTGGCAATGGCTTTCCAGAATCTTGGAGAGAGAAGTATCTTTCCTGCCACCTGCTATCTAATCCTTTTTTTTTAATTTGGAGAAGCTGGACATTGAACCTGGGACCTTCTGCATGCAAAGCAGGGTCTCTACCACTGAGCTATCGAATCAAAGGGTTGGAGGCTGGGCCTTCCAGGCCATCTAGTCCAATCCACTACTCAGTGCAGGAAATCCAGAGCAAGAACATTCCCAAAGATGGCTGCACCCCTCCTAGTAACTGGGTCCACTCTTACCAGCAAGAAGTGTCTCCTAATGTCAGACCAAAATCTCCCCTCCTGTAACTTCAGCCCGTTAGACCTCATCCCGCCTGCTGGGGCAACAGAGAACACTTTGTTTTTTACAGTTTTTGCCCCAAGCCTTCACATCTCTAGTTGCCCACACCCCCTCTGAACCCATTCCAATTCATGTATATCTGTCTTTAAATGCAGTGCCTAGAACTGGACATAGTACTCCAGATGAGGTCCGACTACTGCAAAATAAAGTGGAACTCCGAATCAAGCAATATGTAGGCGATGCAATGCATATAATACTGTTCTCCAAAAACAAACAAAATGACCCCCGATAGCTCATCCAGTTTATGAATGTTATGGAATTAAAAATTTTAAACATTAAATTTAATTATTTTTTTTACTTTAATTTTAAATTTAAAATTTAAAAAATCTATACAATGTATTAACTGGATGTGCTATTGGGGGTCATTTGTTTGTTTTTTTGAGTAAATTGGAACTATTACTTCTCGTGACTTGGGAACTTAAGGTTCTATTGATGCAGCTTATAGAGCAGAGTTCAGTTTTCTGCTTAGCTCAAATGATGGTTCGGTATGATGTCTGAACCAGAGAGAGGGGGGAGAGATTGCCACCCAAATTAGCCCTTCTTTGTCCCCCCCTACCTGACTAGTAGCTGTTCCCATTTCTGTAGCCTGTGCCAACGACCCCATCCCACTGCCTGTGAGGAAGACAAAAGAGGAGAGAATTTTTCATGAAAATGACTACCACTTCCACAAACTTCCTGTTTAACCAACAAAAAGTCTGGTGGCACCTTAAAGACTAACACATTTATTTTGGCATAATCAATTCCTGTCAGTTCATGTTTCTTCTTCTTCTTCTTCTCCTTCTACTTGTTCCTCTCCTACCAGAGGTTGGAGACCATCGTGGCTAAACAGTCTTTAGATATGGCCACTCTAAACAATGATGTTGTATTGCCCCCAAACCATTCTTTAAGGTTTTTCAGCCAAGACCACCTCCTCCTCCTCCTCCTCCTCCTCCTCCTCCTCCTCCTCCTCCTCCTCCTCCCTACACTTCTTTTCCCATTTATTTCCCTTGTATAATCAGTTGCAACAGTTTATATTTTTCATTTCTTATTATATAACCAAAATATTCTAGTTTTCTGTTTTATGTGTTTTATAATTTCTTGATCTTTATACATTCTCTTTAGTACTTCTTTGTTGGTCACCCACTGGGTCCATGAAATTTGCAACAAGCAGCGATAAATCCACATTTCAAATGCTTCTATCTTTTTTATGGGTCTGCCTAGTCGCCTGGAAGTATTTGTTACTTGCCACAGGTGATCAGCTGAGTGGCTATTTACATGCCTCTGTGAGACTCAATGTTTTAAAGTATAGCAGGCAGGGAAATCATTTGTTTATGTTCTTCCATGGAGACAGAAAAAAGACTAGGATCACCCACCCTCACAGTTGTTGTTATTTATTTATTTACAGTATTTGTATACCGCTCCATATCTAAATAGAATTCGGAGCGGTGAGCAGTAAAGAACAGTTCTTATTGGGCAGTTCCTGATCTAAAACTGAACTGGATTCTCTCTCTAACCACCCGTTCAAAGTATACAGGGATTCACCATAGAGATGCCAAGGGACAGAGCAACATCACCCAGCATCTGTAGCAAATCCGTGGCCAATGGCGGCTTCCCATTTTCAGGCTGCGTGTGTCACTTATCTAATTCTGTTGCTCTTTCCAGCAGCTCTACCAGCCTTGGTCCCCTCCTGTGCCCTCAAAAGACTCTGCCCTATCTCCCTGGCTGCCTGTTACACCACGAATCTCCTCTGAGAATACCTGCGGGATGCTACCCTTCTTATTTCCTTCAAATCCCCCCTCAAAACCAACATTTTCCACAAAGCCTTTGGCACTATTCCGTAGTCCCCATGCCATTTTGCAGCCTTCCCCGGGGTCTGATGCCCTCTAGATGGGATAGACTACAATGCCCACCCACCCCCAGCTGGCTGAGAATGATGGCGGTTGTAGTCCAACATATCTGGAGAGCATCAGATTGGGGAAGGCTGCTCTGCTGTAACAAAGCCGTGAACTGGGTATAACTGAAATAATCGCATCTTCTCCCTGTTTATCCTCCTTTGCCTTCACTTTTCTCCCCTAGCTTTTTAGACTGCAAGCCCCTTGCGGCACAGACCTCTCTTCTCATTCTTTGTAAACTGCCTGGGAACTGGATGGTGTATATAAATGAATAAATAAACAGAATCGAACCCTCAGGGTTGGCGTCAAGGGTAGGCATGGTTGGGCACTTGCCGAGGGCCCACACCCCAGCAGGGGCCCACTGACAAGAGCCCCCAGGAATTGCACCTCCTTTTCCCCATTGTAACCTGCTTGTTCCCCTTCCTCTCGCTCTGGCCCAATGGTGGTGGTGAGAAGGAGGAGCAGCAGAAGCCACCTTGCTCCCTGGTTCTCTGCCTGTCCAGCAAGCAAGTGGGAGAAATGAGGAGGAGGAGGAGGAGGAGGAGGAGGAGGAGGAGGAGGAGGAGGGAGGAACTGGTGACAATGGTGGGGAGAAGGTAGACTCACCGAGGGAGGGTGTTTTGCCCAAGGGGCCTCCAAAACCCAACTCTGCTGGCTGGGGCATTCTGGGAGTTGTAGGCCTTTTTTCTGTCTAATCTTCTTATAGGGTTGTGTCCTTATTTATTTATTTATTTCAGGAACTACAGCATGGTCCTTTATTAGGACCAACTAAAATTCCACAAAGTTATCCAATCTTTCAAGTTCTCTCAAACTCTTCATCGGGGTAGGCGGTACAAAAAGCACCACCTGGTGAACTCGAAAACTTGCACATTTTTGTGAGAATTGGGTTGGTCCTAATACCACCCGGCCAACTGTGGATCTCGGATTTTTTTCCCCCCTCATGGACCAGCGTGACTACCTTTGTTTTTGTATTTATTTCAGATATTTCTATACTGCCTTTCAGGTGGTTCCCGTGCATAACAAAAATCAAATGAAACATCTCATTACAACAGCAAAGTGAAAGCGGTTGAGAAACATTGTACAGCCCAGCCCAGCACTCAAATGAGCCAATTTAAAAACAATTAAGAAGAAATCTGCAGCAGCTTAAAACAATTAAATAACAACATCAAAACTGGTAAAGTTAACAGAGTATGTACAAATAAGAGACGGGAAGAAGGAGGAAGAAGTAAATTATTAGAATACAGTCATGCCTTGGATTGAAAGCACAATTTGTTCCAGAAACGTGCTTGTAATCCAAAACACGCTCATATCAAAACGAAATCCCCCCCCCAAAATCTGTACAGAGATTTTTAATTTAAGCTGTACTACGGTACTTGTATTGCAAGACGTCGCTTGTATATCAAGTAAAAAATAAATAAATAAATATTTAAAAATTTGCTTGTCTTGCAAAACGCTCTCAAACCAAATTACTTGCAATCCAAGGTATTACTGTAACTGGAAACCCTTTTTACAGCTAATAATTCAGAAATATAATTTGGATATTGGTAAATATAAGATGAATTAATGAACGGTGAGATTTAGATTAGATGTATAGTAAGAATAGGACTAATTCTACGCATTCATAGAATTCATATAATATTTTTCTTAAGCACTGATACTTTGCTTGATATAAAGAAGTATTAGCCACTTGATACGTAGATGTGCCAGTCACTTTATTCTTTGTATATATTAATACAAATTTTGTAAAACATAACTGGAAATAATAACAACATGAACTCATAAAAATTAGCTGGAAAATAAATAAATAATAGAAACAACCACACAGCCCAACATCTCAGTTAAAAGCAGATAGAAAAGAAGTGGTTTTCAGAACCTGTTAAAAAGCCAATGAAGATGGAGCCAAATGTATGTATCTTGGGAGGGAGCTGCACAAACATGGGCCACCACCGAAAAGGTCATCTCTAGCGCCTGCCAGTCTAACTGATCTGGATGGTGGGCCTCCGCGCAGGGCCTACGAGGCCAATTCCGGGGCAAGACTTTAAACTGAATCGAGAAATGCACCACCAGCAAATGAAACTGGTCCTATATAGGATTAACATGTTCTAATGTTAGGCCTGTCCTAACATACTGCTACAATGCTTTTACCATCATATTTATTTAGTTAGTTTTAATTTATTTATTATATATATCCCGCCTCTTTTCCTGCAAGGAACCCAAGGCGGCTTACATAATCCTCCTCCTTCTCTCCATTTTATCCTCACAACAACCCTGTGAGGTAGGTTAGGCCGAGAGTCAGGGACTGGCCCAAAGTCACCCAGTGAACTTCATGGCCGAGTGGGGCCACAAACCCGAGTCCCAGTCCAACAACTCTTAACCACTACGCCACACTGGCTCTCATCACAATTTGGGGAAGGTTGGAGACAGTTCAGGGAATCCTTTAAAGCAGGAGTAGGGAACCTATGGCCTGCGGGCCAAATCGGGCTCTCCAGGGTTCTGCAAATGGCCCTGCCCCCTTCACCAGGCCCCGCCTCTTTCCCCCAACCGCCAATCATTGGTGATTTCCTGGCTTTTCCTTAGTTTCCCCCCATTTTAAAAGGTTGAAATGCTTCCCTTAAGGCCTAGTTCTTGGCCATAAGAGCTTTAAGCTACAATATGCTGATTTGGGGGCCTGCCCTTTGCCTCTGGTCACACCCCCTTTGCTTTTGGTCCTACCCACCACTAGAATGCAGCCCCCGAGAGCTTCTCCAGAATGGAATTCAGCCCTCCGGTGGAAAGAGGTTCAACACCCCTGCTTTAAATCAACGCTCAAGGAATCCTTACCCAGTGAGGTGGCATCTCTGTCATCCTCTTGCTTGAGATCCATGGAAAGCTGCCTCTGCCAAGTCCCAGATGGAGCCCTCTCTGCCTCGGGAAAGTCGACAGGTTCCTCCTTCAGTCCCACAGGAACCTGGAATTCCATTCAGAGAAAAAGGCTACATATTCTGCATGGAGAAGGTCCCAGGTTCAATCCCCGGCATCTCCAAATAGGACTGGGAAAGAGCCCCGTCCCAGACCCCGGAGGGCTGCTGCCAGTGAGAGCAGCAGACAATATTGTGCTTGATGGGATGATGGTTGGACTCGGTATAAGACAGCTTCCTACGTCCATAGGAGCCGTGTAATAATATTGTTATTATTTTAACAGGTTCTGCACTTCCCTTCTGCAAAGCACACAAAAGAGCCAAATCCTGAACATAAGAAGAGCCCTGCTGGATCAGGCCAAGGGTCCCATCTAGTCCAGCATTCTGTTCACAGAGAGGCCAACCAGCTGCCCACGGGATCCCACAAGCAGGACATGAGGGCAACAGCACCTTCCTACCAATGCTCCCCAGCAACTGGAGTACATAGGCATAGTGCCCGATACTGGAGGTAACATATCGCCATCAGAACTAATAGGCATTGATAGCCTGATTCTCCATGAATTTCTCCAATCTCCTTTGAAAGCCTTCCAAATTGGCAGCCATCGCTACATCTTATGGAAGTGAGTTCCATAGTTGAACTATGCGCTGTGTGAAGAAGTCCTTCCTTTTATCTGTCCTGAGTCTCCCCACAATCAGCTTCATGGGATGACCCCTTCGGGTTCTTGTATTATGAGAGGGGGAGAAAAATGTTTCCCTGTCCACTACACATCATGCATAATTCTGTACTTCTATCGTGTCTCCCCTTACTTGCCTTTTTTCTAAGCTAAACAATCCCAGCTGTTGTAACATTCAGCAGGAACTCAAGCAGAATATGGAGACCAAGGGACCTACCGGTATGACGATATTAAGGAAAAGGCATGTGAGACCTGGCCAGAGTGCTTGTGTGTGCTTAACAAACCATGCTGCTGGGTTCAGGCAACACAACAAGCCACTCTGAAACAAACATGGCTTATAGGCCACCATGGTTTATCATGTTGTGTGAACTGTGTGTGTGTGTGTGCATATCTTTAAAGGACCCTATCTGCTAAGGACACCCCTATATGTAAAAAGGGTTGTATGGACAGGGGAGAGGAGGGCATTTGATCTCAGAAAAAAATTTCAGGCAGAAAGATTCGGGGGGGGGGGGGGGAGGCAGCAGGTGAAGCAAATGTGGGCAAAAAGCCAGCTAATCCAGGGGGACCAGATGCAACAGAGATAATCAGGGCCCCTGTACCTTTATTTCAGCAAGTGCCCCTGGACAACAGGGTGGTGGGGCAGAGGGCCTCCCAGAGATTCGGGGCTCCGAATGAAAGATTTGGGGCTCCAGCCGTAGTGGACTGCCCCCTAACACCACCTCTATTTGCCCAGTGGTACTGGGAGAACCGCACGTTCCCCACCTTAGAACACCTTGCTGTGAAAGGTTCTTACCTTCTCTTCTCGTCCCTCATCCCACTGCTGCCTCAGCAGAAAATCCTCCGCCAGAGCCACCGCTTGGGAGCAAGTCCCTGGGCCAACAGCCCTGACCCAGCTCTGCATTTCAGGGGGCAGGACAGTCAGGAACTCCTCCAGGGTCACCAGCTCCAAGATCTGCTCCTTGGTGTGCCTCTCTGGCTTCAGCCACCAAGAGCAACGGGCCCAGAGTTGGCTGCAAACCTCTCGGGGCCACTTGACTTGGCGGTCACAGAACCGCCAGAAACGTCGGCCCCGTGTGTCGGAGCTCCGGCTGGCATCCCTCAGGAGATCCTCTTCAGTTTCTCCCCCAAAGCCCCTCATATGCTCAACTTGAAGGATGCAAGGACCTTTCTCTGCAGCCCTCCTCAGTCGATAGCCCGCTGGCTCCTCCAGTTCCTCCATTTTAATTCTTGCTTCCAGCTCAGCCGGCAAGCGAAGACGTGGCGTCGGCACATCTCCTTGCTTGGCGGCCATTTTGTTAGTCAGCCTAAGCAGGGCAGCTCAAACTGATGCTAACCTTTAGCTCCCCGTCACCATTTTAGGGGTGGGGACACCTCCAAACTCCGTAGCTTCCAGAGCGAAGACAATTCACGACAGGTCAAACTTGTCCTGACTTCTGAGGTTAGCTTCCCCCTGAGGGAAGGAATGAACAATATAAAAAGTCAGAGAGATTCTAGAAACCAGGAAAGGGAGAGTGGAGGAGTGCCAGTACCAAGGACCCAGAAGTAGAAATGTAGATACGGTTATTTATTATTTTAATATTATTTATGGTGCAATCCTTTGCATGTTTAGACAGAAAAATGTCCTACAACTCCCAGCATGCCCCAGACAGTCATGCTGGAACAATTTTGAGTTGTAGGATTTTTTTCTGTCAAAACATGCACAGGATTGCACCCTTATTATTTTATTATTGAGAGCCCTGTGATACAATCCTTGCACCCTTCTCCACACCCCTCCTGCCCATTAAACCAGCCTTCCCAACCTGGTGCCCTCCAGGTGTGATGGACTCCCAGCCAACATGGCCAATAGCCAATGGTTGGACTGTTGGACGATGACTCGGGTCCCCCCTCGGCCATGAAGAAGCTCACTGGGAAACTTTGGGCCTGTCACTGACTCTCAGCTTAACCTACCTCACAGGGGTGTTGTGAGGATAAAAATGGAATGGAGGATCATAACTGCCACCTTGGACTCTTGAATGATGATGATGATGATGAAGATAATAAATAAAAATTATTGTACGTAATATTTATTGTTGTTTTATGTCATTGTATTTTATTTCCATCATTTTGATACTTTTGTGGAAAGCAGTATATAAATTTGAATATTTATTATTATTATTATTCATTTAATTTCTATACCGCCCAATAGCCGAAGCTTTCCGGGCGGGCGGTTCACAACAATTCACAAAACACAATCCAATAAAAATAGCATAAAAACAGCATTAAAACATATTCTTTTTCAATATACAAAACTTTAAAAACAATTAATCAGCCAAAACAATTCCAGTACAATCTGACCTGTCAAAAGTAGCTGACACAAATGCCCCATAGCCATTAAACACCCTTCAGTGCCATTAAATGCCATTAAACGCCTGGGAGAAGAGGGAAGCCTTAACCTGGTACCAAAAAGATGACAGAGTTGGCGCCAGGCGGGCTTCACTCAAGATCATTCCACAAATGGGGGGGGGGGCGCCAATGAGAAGGCCTTTCCTTTGTTGCCACCCTCCAAGCGTCCCTCGGAGATGGTACTCAGAGGAAGGCCTCAGATGCTGACCAAGTGTCCGGGTAGACTAAGGTTGGGAGAGGCGCTCAGGTAATAATAATAATATAATAATAACAACTTACTTTCAAGCATTCAAAGTGCTTTACATAACATTATTTCAGTAACTCTTACAACACTGGAGAGGCAGTGTGGTGTAGTGGTGAGAGTGTTGGACTGGGACTCGGGAGATCCGTGTTCTAGTCCCCCTGCAGCCACGAAGTTCACTGGGTGACTTTGGGCCAGTCACTGACTCTCAGCCTAACCTACCTCAGAGGGTTGTTGCGAGGATAAAATAGAGAGCAGGAGGAGCATTATGTAAGCCGCCCTGGGCTCCTTGCAGGAAAAAAGGCAGGAGATAAATATAATAAATAAATAAAATAAACAAACAACCCTGTGAGTAATACTGTGGGTCAGTATTATTATCTCGATATCGCAGTTAGGAGGGCTAACTAACACAATCAAGGAGATTGTGGCTTGCCTGTGGGCACCTTGAGACTGTGTGTGTCAGGCTAAGACAAGTTTGGAAATGGGATGTACCCAGTTCCGGGAGCTGCACTTTTAAGAAGGATGTAGACGAAACAGAATGGGTTCAGAGGAGGGCAATGAAGGCAGCCAGGGGTATGGAAAACAAGTCCTATGAGGAAAGGGTGAAGGAACTGGGGATTTTTAGCTGCGGAAGAGAAGACTGAGGGGGGACTTCAGGAACCTCAAGCAAGCTTGAGGTTCCTGAAGGGCAGTCACAGAGAAGAGGGCAAAGACTGAGAAGAGAGCAAAGACTTAGAATCCTAGAGTTAGAAGGAACCTCAAAGATAATCTAGTCCAACCCCCCTGCTGATGCAGGAAACCACTGAATATTTCAGAACTGCATGCTTTTTCTATCAAAAAAGAAAACAAAAAATCTGATGGTCAAAAACAACTGCTTTTTGTTTTATTTCGGCTACACGCTTTTAGACCACAGAAATTACAGACCACTGGGAGAGGGGCAGTGCTAAATTCTCAATTCAGCAAAGATTACACCTGTCATACAGTAGAAGCAAACTTCCAATGTTCAAGAACATGAGAACTTAAGAAGAGCCCTGCTGGATCAGACCAAGGATCCATCTAGTCCAGCATTCTGTTCACACAGTGACCGACCAGCTGCCCACAGGAAACCCACAAGCAGGACATGAGTGCAACAGCACCCTCCACCCATGTTCCCCAGCCACTGGTGTACACAGGCATACTGCCTCTCAGGGCGGGTGCTACCATTAGGCCAACTAGGCAGCTGCCTAGGGCGCAGGGCAAAAGGGGGCGCCAGAAACGCCTTGGGGGGAAAAAAACAGCGCTCAAGTGGGAAAGGGGGGGCGCTAAATATCTGATCTTGCCTAGGACACCAAACTGCCTTGCACCGGTCCTGCTGTCTCTGGTATTGGCGGAAGCACATAGCCAAATCAGGACTAGTAGCCACTGATTGCCTTCTCCTCCATGAATTTGTCCAATCCAAGAGCAGGCAGGGATTTTCATTTCCCTGAAATAGATTTATTCACAAGCTGCTAAAATTTTAATTTTTGTAGGAAAAGGATTGACCCTGCGATCGAACCTGCAACCATCTGCGTGCAAGGCACTGTGCACTTTGGCCTTCCTAGACAACTTACATGAGCTCTCCTTGCTGGGGGTTGGGGAGGGGAAAGGTGTATCGCCTTCCAAGTTCTGGTGGCCTCTCTCACTCAAAATCTGCAAGAGAGCTCTCCCCTTGAGAAAACATCTGCCAGTCTTTCTGAGCCATTAAGAACCCCTTTGCTTGACAAAAGGTATGGCTAGGCCAGTTTCAACCATAACAAGACATTAAGGCTGGGACTTAGGTGGGAAGAAACCCCACTGGACAAAGGGGAACTTCCTTCCCAATCAAGATGGGAATAGAATTGAGCTGTTGATTTCCAAATGGCCCCTTGGAATGCATTGAGCAAAGGGGAATGGGTTGCTTATTATGAAGAAATTCAGAAGGCAAGAAGAGAATTTCTGGATCAGTCCAAAGATCCACCTAGTCCAATATTCCTGTTTCCCTAAGTGGCCAAGGTGCCCCTTGGGAAGCCCACAAGCAGGACAGGAGGATGATCTCCCTCTCTTGCTGTCGCTCCCCAGCATACTGCCTCTGATGCTGGAGATGGCACATATAGCCATCAGGACTAGTAGCCATGGATAGCCTTCTCCCGGCTGAATTTGTCCAGTCCCCTTTTAAAAGCCGCCCAAGTTGGTGGCCATTGTTACAACTTGTGGAATGAGTTCCATAGCTGAACTATGTGCTGTGTGAAGAAGCATTTCCTTTTATATCTCCTGTATCTCCCACCATTCAGCTTCATGGGATGACCCTGTTGGGTCCTAGTATTGTGAGAGAGGGAGTTGAATCTTTATTACAGTCCAAGACCAGCATAGACATACGCTTAGAATTGAGGAACAGGGTTAGAGTTCTACATAAATCCACTCTTAGGGTGCAATTCTATGCATGTTTAGACAGGAAAAAAAGGCCTACAACTCCCAGCATGCCCAATCCTTATTGAATTCTGGGAGCTGTAGGCCTTTTTTCTGTCTAAACATGCACAGCATTGTGCCCTTAGTTCCCCACCCAACTTTCTCATTTCCAGCAGCCTAGGACATCCCACTAAAAAAAAGAGAGAAGCCTTTTTATCTTTGCTATTGTTATAAACAATTGAAAGATATTTGTGTGTGTGTGTGTGTGTGTGTGTGCACGCGCGCATGCGTATACCTGGTTGATATACTGCTGCCACCCCCAACTTGACACCTTGCAGATGTTGCGGACTTCAGCTCCCTTCAGCCCCAGCCAGCCGGGCCAATGGCCAGGAATGATGGGACCCGTAGTCCAACACTCCAGCAGGGCACCAGTTGGGAGTGGCTTAATCCACTGCAAATCACTTCAGGTAACTACCAGCAGATCAGCTTCCCCCAAACTGGCACCCTCCAGATGTGTTGGACTACAACTCCCAGCATCCCCATCCAGCGTCGCTGGTCAGAGGGTGCTGGGAGATGTAGTCCAGCATATCTGGAGGGCAGCAGGTTGGAGAAGGCAGCAATGGGCATAAGAGCCTGTTTCCTTTTGCTTTTTTAAATTCCATTTTTTCCTCTCTACCCCACATTTTAATTTTAATTTAAAGCCCAATCTATCACCAGCGCCGCTGCCTTTTCTGTGTGTCCCTGGCCCATCTCCCCCCGCCCGATCATGCAGTTCCCCCCACACCGATCCCAGCCTTCCTTTGCACAAAAACACACACTTTGGACTCACCAGAAAATCCTGCACAAAGGCGCTGAGGCAAAAGCCCGACGACCTCCCAACCGCTGGCTGCAGGCACAGCTGGGGGAAAATTAACAACCCGCCTCCACATGGTGGGCAGGATAGGAAGTGATGCCCTGCAGTGGTCACTTCCCCCTCTTCCCTTCCAGACATCCCCAGCTGTTCTAGGGAACCCGGACTCTGTCACTTTAACCCTGCGAAAGACGAGAGCACAGCCAAAGCTATGGGATCCTCCTTCCTTTCTTCTGCTGAAAATATTGTTAAGCCACCCAAGCTGGGGTGGGGTGGGGTGGGAGGAATGCGCACAAAAATGCGGATGTTGGAGAAAAGCACGCAAAAGCCCCAAACAAGCAAACAACCCCCACACCTGCATTTCAGCAATGTATAGGCATACCCTCCAACATTTCACAGATGGAAATAGGGACACATGTGAATTTGTAAGAGGTATGAGGTATGGTTAAGCAACATGAAGATGCGATCAAGAGGGCGTGGCCAGGCAACACGAGGGCGGAGCCAAGGGTATGGCCAGGCAACCAAAGGGCATGGTGAAGTACAAAAGTTATTTGAGGAAACACACAAAACTGCAGTATTTTAAGCACAGAAATCTTTGCATTTATGATAATATTTAATATGTAGATATCTGGTTAACATGTAGAAAGTGGTTCACAGGCCCACCCTGCAAGCTCCTATTTTCTCCACTCAGAAAAAAACTTGTGGGCTCTATTGTACTTTATTAAAAAACAAGAACAACACTGTGATTGAACAATAATGCCAAAATAGAATGATGATATTTGTTGGGACTTTTTCTTTGTTTCTCTTGAGGAGGGTGTGTTTTCTGCTAACTCCCTTCTAATGCTTTTTTTTTTTTAAACAATCCAAAATTCCTGCAGAATAATCCTAATCATTACTGTAGGGAGCTTTCTCCATTGCACTTAGTTCCACATGTCTTAGAAAAAGACTTTCACATGGGATACACAGATAAAGCCAAGTAAAATTTACAACTGCTCTGAAAACAGTAACAGTGCAATCCTCTGCATGTGTACTCAGAAGTACGGTAAGTCCTATTTACATTCAACATTTAGAAACTGTGGAGAAACGAGCCTTTGGGGGTACACACACACACCTCATGTGTGAACCGGCTGGGGTGGGGTGTGCATAGTTAGCGTGTAGAGAAAAGAGTTTTAGGGTTCATGCATGCATGCATGCATGCAGGAACACACACACACACACACACCTCCTCATGAGTGAACTAGGTGGGGGCTGGGAGGAAGCAAAAGGTGATGGAACATAGGATGGGGCCTGGCGCCCAGAGGTCTGGAGGAGCCAGGCTGAAAGCGTTCATATGCAGATGTAATTCAAATAGTTCAAGCCATGACTCAGGAGTTCCCTTCCCCCTGCCTGGCCAGGTGAAGTTCAAATTGATTGGCTGAAGCAAGAAGGTTACAGAAAAGGGGAGGGGGAAGAGCTATTTCCCCACGTGTAGCCTTTGTTCTTGGTCTTAGTCTTTTGGGTGCCTGCCTGGCGGTTGGAGCCATGCCAGGCCAGCGAGGGGCCCGAGCCTTTAGGGGGGCCCCCTCAGGAATCAACCCCAGGCAGCCCCTGGTAAAATTGTCTGGTTTGAAGGCACTGGTGAAAGCAAGCCTTGTCAGAGTTTACCCATCTTGGACCTTCGGGTAGGTGTGGTAATTCTCTATCGGGCGGCAAGGCTGTGCTGGATCTAACCCTTTGAAGAAGACACCCTCAGGTAACAGGTGTGTGCTTGAGAGATTTTAAGGAA
Source organism: Shinisaurus crocodilurus (assembly GCA_021292165.1). Lineage (NCBI taxonomy): Eukaryota > Metazoa > Chordata > Lepidosauria > Squamata > Shinisauridae > Shinisaurus > Shinisaurus crocodilurus. The sequence goes on from CM037882.1 coordinate 15,642,219, forward strand.
TCAGGTTTTATTGTGTTTTTAGCTTTACTGTGTACCAAAGTGTCTCTCTATTTTGTGTGCTTCTCTTATTTTCCTAATCTTGTTGTAAATTGCTACCAGAATAAACCTTGTCATGGTTTACCCCACATGGGTTTTGTAGTACTCTGTTGGTTCAGTATCTAAATCCAGGTTACAGAATTAAAGGCGAGTCCCTGAACAGAGATTCAAGTAGGGTTGCAGACAGCTGAGGCTGGCAATCTGGTACCTTGAGATCTCTGGGGGTCTTGGTTCCTTTGCCAGTAGGCAAGGGTGGGGTGATGGCAGGTCAGCCAGCCCCCCCTTCTGGGCCACATGGTGGCAAGTGCTGGGTTCCTTTGAAGGAGGAAAGGGTGGAGGTCTGGCGGGCCAGCCAGCCCCCCCCTTCCTCCACAGAAACAAAAGTCAAAGTTACATAGTGCGTCAGTTGTGGATTTGGAAAGAGCAGGAAAAAGATAGCCTCAAAGCAAACTCGCACCTTTTATTGCAGGGGTGAGAATTGTGCAGCCCTCCAGATGTTGTTGGACTGCAACTCCCAGCTGCCCTTGCCAACAGAGCCAATGGTGAGGAATGCTGGGAGTTGCAGTCCAACAACATCTAGAGGGCCACACAATTCCCACCCCTGTTTTATGTAAACCAAATATTGACCACATTTGGAACAGAGAAAAGCGCATGGACTAACAGGACTGCTTGCACAGTGATCTCTTTCTTTTTGTTTTAAAATTGTCGGGATTGACACAAATTCAACAGGTGAAGCTTACCCACCCACTCACCCCACACCCCCAAACATGGAGCTTCAGAGAGAAGGGGAAGTTTCTTGCATTTCCTTCTGACACTGGACCTCACCTGTTAGAAGCACAGAGTCAGCTCTGTTAGGAAATAAAATCTTTGGCAATATAAAGATAGGAATCATGTGATTAATTCCCACATTCACCTCTCTGTTGGTCCAGGCCAGCGGGTGCAGCCTTCACCTCCTTTTCTTTTCACCCAGCTAATCCCTTTCCCACAGCAATGTGCAGCAGAGGCAATAGAGCGCAGGGGCAGCGGGCACACACATCCTTGCCTGGCCCTCCCAGCTTAGCAGCATCTGTTCCTTCTGTGCTTACCAGGGCTGTTGGAGCCTAAGTAGAGAGCTACTCTTAAAGGGGCCATGAGCAAAATTGCAACTAAGCTAAAACTGCAAGCTTAGCTGCAATTTTGCCCATGGCCCCTTTAAGAGGAGCTTAAAGTAGCTTGCAGTTGCTGGAGGCAGGGGAATTCAGGACTTTGCATGACAACGTGAGAAGTCATGATGGCTTAAGGGTCCCCCACATTTTCTGGGCAATTGGAGACTACATAAAGTATTGGGGTGGGATGCACACATTTTTTAAAAAACCATGCACAAAAAGGCATACCTTAATTCAAACATTAGGAAAAACGCACACAAAAATGTGGCATAGTGGTGAGAGTGTTGGACTGGGACTCGGGAGATCCGGGTTCTAGTCCCCGCTCAGCCATGAAACTCACTGGGTGACTTTGGGCCAGTCACTGACTCTCAGCCTAACCTACCTCACAGGGTTGTTGTGAGGATAAAATGGAGAGGAGGAGGAGGAGGAGGATTATGTAAGTCGCCTTGGGTTCCTTGCAGGAAAAAAGGCAGGGTATAAATATAATAGTGGAGAAAGCCTGATACGAGTACACACACACACACACACACACACACCCAGTCTCCGCCCCAGGGAAGGGGCGAGGAGGGGGGATGAGGTCACCAAGGAAGCAGCCAGACAGACCGGCATCCCCAACAATGGAGAATCTCGGTGGAATTTCACAAAACCCAAGGAAGGACCATCAAGAACCATCAAACTATCAGGGCAGTCTCAAAGAGCTGTAAAGTACCCAGTACGTCACCTTCTTCCCGGGCAGGAATAAACCCACCTGACATGAAGGGGCAGGCATAAGCCCCCACCTGACCTGGAGGGTGGGGAGAGCGGGAACTCAGGGGTAGAAAACCCCTCTCCCGGTAAAGGGTTGTTGGGAACCCAGGGTATTTCGGAACCAGAATCGGCCTCCATGCGGCAGCTGGAGTAAGCTATTCCCATCCCCGGATCGGCCGATCCGGAGCCAGGCTGACATTGACTAGCGTAACGTCTTTGGTCTGAGGTAATTGACTAATCCCAATGCGTTAGCCTGAGAGCCTGTTTCATTGATAAATGTAAAGGTCAACTGAGGTTGTGTTGATATCGTAGTATTCCTAGAAAGCTGTTAGTTCCGCTCCGTGTCTTGTATAAACAAATAAAAGCCTTATTTGGTCATTTAAAGGGCTCTGGTTTCCTCTTGTGTGTGCGAGCCTCTCAGGCGGCTTCCTGCGCTCGTGCGGGCTGTAACCCAGTGCCAGTTAACCCGTTAAGCGCCGAACTCACGCAAAGGATCCAGGTGGTGATCCTTCACAATAATAAATAAATAAATAAATAAACTCGGGAAAGCTGAGGAGGAAGCTACAACCTGTCAGAAAATCTTACTACTCTTGCTGCATTTGAACATATATCCTACTTGGCCAATTTCATATGGATGCTTTTTGAAGATATATGGACTCCTTATGCTACCTCCAGTATCAGAGGCAGTATGCCTGTGTACACTAGTTGCTGGGGAACATGGGTGGGAGGGTGCTGTTGCACTCATGTCCTGCTTGTGGGGAAAATCCATTTCTCCCCCACCTACTGGGCTTTTCTACATGAGGCTTTTAAGGACACTTTACAGAGGCTCCTCCTTCTGGATTCTTTGTGAGATTAAGATTGGCTCCTTTATGCATGCCCCCCCCCTGGAATTTTCTTTCTCTGCCTTTCTATACGTTCCATTACACAACCATGAAGTGGTGTTGTGGTATAGCAGAATTGCACAAATACACAAGGGTTTCATGACATTTCCAGATAATACCACACTTTCCTCAATCTAAAAGAAGCCGCAGAAATGGTTGCAAAGAATGGGGAAGGCCCTGGAGGATGAGGACATCATGCAAAGAGCCTGCAAAAACTACAGTGAGTGAGGAATCAGGAGTGCGTAATAAATGCCTCCTGTAGAAAGGCTCACTGTGAGGATTATGGCTAAGTCTGAGGGGAGGGGGTGGCAGATGACATCAGAGTCCCTGCTAATAAAAAAGTCTCCGCACTGAGAGCCCTGGCCCCACTGCAACACTGTGCAAGCTTCTCCCTGGTGTCTAACTCACCCACATTATCTGCACACTCATGAAAATAAAAAGGTGTGTTTCCAAGTGTGAAACTTTTGTGAGGTAAAAGTTTAATATGTCCAAGTGTTTTGTTCTGATATGAGGACTGAGGTATGAAGGGATTAACCATCTAAGGGGGGAAATGTCTCTATTTACTCTTGGCTTCAGCCAGAGGAGAGATGCAAGATTTACTTGTTACCTCAGTTCAAATCCCAGCTGAACCATAAAAAGCTCCCTGGCTGACCGTGGGCCAGTCACTATGTTGCAGCCTTGTGAGGTTGTTGTGAGGATAAATGCGAGGGGCAGCAGTAGAATCGTACGCACTGCCTTGACCCTCCTGGGAAGAAGGGCGGAATAAAAATATGATAATTTAAAAAAAAACACCATCCTGCTCAGGAGACAATGCCAGATGCCATGACCTCAAATCATGCCATCTGTACTAATCCCTCTGGCCCCTTTTGGATTTTAGAGGCACTTGTGGATTTCCAGTGCCATAAAATTAAACTCTTCGTAAGCAGCACAGTGCTCCAAATCCAGGACTAGCTAGCCCCTGACCCAGCTAACATGGGCAGCAGGGTTCATTCTCTCTTTTCTCTCCAATAATGCTAGAACTTGAGGGTCATGGCCCAACACAATTGACTGACATAGATGCAGCTTAGTATCATTTAGGACAGATAAAAGAACACACAACAGATTGTTCATGTATGTTATTCACTGTTGTCAGATAATGATGCTAGATTAGATGCCTTTTTGGAAGGATTTGAGACCTACCCTGATTGTAAATAAATGAATAAAACAATCCATCAGAGATCTGCCGATTGCTATTCAGTACAATACGATTTCTTATTTCTTTTAACATTTATTCCATGCTTTTTTTTAATAAAATGAATTCAAAGCAGATGCAACACACATACCCTGTGTATGACCCCCTTAATATACAATTCAAAAAGTTAAAGAAGCTGGGAGCTTCTGGAGGCAAAGCAGGGGCTCTACCACTGAGGTACAGTCCCTCCCCTAAATGTACAGTCCTTTTCTGCCTGCCTGCATGGGCTTATCTGGGATTCACACCTTGGCCGCCTTGCAGCCTAAGGAAGGATCATGGCCGAGGTCAAACATGTAGAAAGTTGAGCTAGGGTGCAATCCTATGCATGTTTAGACAGAGAAAGAAGTCCTACAATTCCCAGCATGCTGGAAGTTGTAGCATTTTTTCCCTCTCTAAATATTTATAGGATTGTGCCCTTATTCAGACATAGACTGTTTGCCAGGGATGTTGGAGAAATCCACAATGGGCTCAAATGAGTTTGAATTTCTAAGTTTCCGACCCGTGGATTCTGCAGCGGACCGGCTTTTCACAAATCACGCAGATTCTGTGGATTTACGGACCGTTTTTTAATTTTCTCAATTTTCCACAACGTTAGTCGTAGAAAAATATTTTTCTAAAAAAAAACAGAGCAAAAATGTGAATCCCCCCCCCCCATGGGCTAAAGCATGAAAATACACATTTTCAGGGATTTGTGTATGTGAAGGATCAGCACCCGGATCCTTTGCGTGAGTTCGGCGCTTAACGGGTTAACTGGCACTGAGTTACAGCCCATACAAGCAAGTGAAACCGCCTAGGAGGTTCTCGCACACAAGAGGAAACTAGAGCCCTTTAAATGACCAAATAAAGCTTTATTTATTTACACAAGATACGGAGCGGAACTAACAGCTTTCTAGGAATACTATAATGTCAACACAACCTGAGGTGACCTCTATGTTTGTCAATGAAACAGGCTCCCAGGCTAGCGCAGTGGGATTAGTCAGTTACCTAGTGCTTCTCAAATATTTTCTGTCATGCCCCCCTAGGAAGAAGAAAACATTTCGCGCCCCCCGCGCGACTGTAAATAGTATCATTTGTCTATAAAATTGTTATAAGTACACCTCTGCATAACACTGTATCCTTATTAACGTATAAGAGAATAAAAAAAGAAAGAAATGTGGATCAATTTACAACAAAGAATAGCTTTATTAACTGTAGCAGAAAAGATTTAAAGGAGCACAGGATTTAAAGGAACACAATATTAAAAAAAACTTTTAACTGAGGTCAAACGAGCCCCCCTTTACGGAGCCTCGCGCCCCCCCTGGGGGGCCCACCCCACTATTTGAGAAGCACTGCCTTAAACTAAAGACTTTACGCTAGTCAATTTCAGCCTGGCTCCGGGTCGGCCGATCCGGGGATGAGAACAGCTTACTCCAGCCGCCACTTGGAGGATGAATCTTGTTCCAAAGCGCCCTGTGTTCCCAACAACCCCTTACCAGAAGGGAGAGGGGTTTTCTACCCCTGAGTTCCCGCTCTCCCCACCCTCCAGGTCAGGTGGGGGCTTATGCCTGCCCCTTCGTATCAGGTGGGCTTATTCCTGCCCAGGAAGAAGGTGACGTACTGGGTACTTTACAGCTCTTTGAGACTGCCCTGATAGTTTGATGGTTCTTGATGGTCCTTCCTTGGGTTTTGTGGAATTCAACCGAGACTCTCCAGTGTATATTGGGGAGATTTGCACATTTTCAGGAATGTGCAAATTTGTTTATGAACGGATTTGTGCAAAATCCAATTCCATCAATGAGCGGATGACGAAATGAAAGCCGCCCGACTATCCACGAAACGTAGACGGGACGGATTTTACAATATCCATATGTCCCTATTGTTGGCCTGTCCAGCTCCGTATTCCCAGCTCTAATGGTCAGTGGATCTCGGGACCCCCAGGCAGAAAATGGTCCTTTCCACCTCCTGCCACCTGATCTTTTAAAACTGGAGATACCGAAGGTTTCACTGGAACCTTCTGCAACTGTTTCATGATGATGTTTTATGGTGATGTTTGCTTGATTGTTAGGTTTGTTTTTACTTTTCTCATTATATATATAACTGTAAGCCACCTTGACTTGGTTTTTTTATTATAGAAAGAATAGAATCTAGAATACATCCAATACATCCAACAATAGAACCTTAAGCCACCTGAAACAAAAATTCTATAGTTATGTTAGCCACATGGCTTTCTATGACAAATTTTACTCGCAGGCAAAGTTAATCCAATAACTTGGAGCTACTGCTGGAAAAGCTGGTGAAACGTGGGGGTGGGGGCGTGGGGAGAATAAGTTCCTAGCTTAAAACTCTACATATATACAGTTCGGTATTTATTACTACAGTACACAGTATTTAATGCTATCTGCCCTTGAGACCCTCATCCCGTGTCCCCCCACCCACCCCAAATAGTGGCAAGGAAAGTGTACGTGCTATAGGTTTACGTCCTACAAGTTTACAACCTACTAGTAACTTTAGTTGGCATTCCTGGGTGGTACTAGACTACTATGAGGAATCTTTCTATCTCCGCCCCACTGCCAACCCAAGTGTGTGAGGTGGCAGTGGAACGGTCGCAGCTCGACACTTGGCTGCAGCTACTGTCCGCTTGACTTCTGGTACAGGGCTACCATCTTGCAAGGTTCACATCCTGAATTTTGAACAGTAGACTTTCTAAAGGCGCAATCCTATGCAAGTTTAGACAGAAAAATGGCCTACAACTCTCAGCATGCCCCAGCCAGCTCTGCTGGCTGGGGCATGCTGGGAGTTGTAGGCCTTTTTTCCTGTCTAATTTTGCATAGGACTCCACCCTAAGTTGCTTTATTTCAGACATGCCTAGGGCATTTTGAGCAACATGTGTACCAGTTTTCTAAGTGTTATGGTGGTATGGTAGCCATTTTGGCATAGAGTTCACATTCCCCATTTAGAGGGGAAGAGATTTTTCTTTTTAAAAAGTAACATTTTCAGACATTCATACTAACCAGGGTGGGTCTCCTCACCGGAGCTGCAATCTTAGGCACATTTACCTGGGTGTAAGTCCCACTGAATTCAATGAGGCTTACTTCTGAATACACATGCATAGGACAGATTTCACTGGTCAGGCGTGTATCAAAATGTCAGGTTTCTAAACAGTATGGAGGTACGTTCACAGTTTTTACTAACACAACAAGTTCATTTGTGGGGGCAGAGGTTAACAGTTCCCCTCCCGGTGGGTGCTCTGATGCCTAACGAGAAGCGATCTGTCACTGAAAATTTTCCCACAGTCTGAGCATCGGTAAGGTTTCTCCCCCGTGTGGATTCGCATGTGAACCCTCAGGTTCGAATTGCCGCCAAAACTCTTCCCACAGTCCGTGCAGGTGTACGGCTTCTCCCGCGTGTGGGTCCGCTCATGCACCAGGAGGCCCGAACTCTGGCTGAAGCTTTTCCCACAGTCTCTACATTTGTACGGCTTTTCCCCCGTGTGGATTCTCTGGTGTCTGATGAGGACTGGCCGCTCCCGGAAGCTCTTCCCACAGTCAGTGCACTTGTACGGCCTCTCCCCCGTGTGGGTCCTCTTGTGCACTATCAAGTTGGAGTTGTCGCAGAAGCTCTTCCCACAGTCTGAGCACTGGTAAGGCTTCTCACCTGTGTGGATCCTCTCATGGGTGATCAAGTAGGCTCTGGTGCTGAAGCCCTTCCCACAGACGGAGCACTTATACGGTTTCTCACCCGTGTGGGTTCTCTCGTGAGCTTGAAGGTTGCACTTCAGCTGGAAGTCTTTCCCACAATGGACGCACGACTTCTCTCTCTCATTTCCCGGCTTCTGAGTCTCACCCAGGGGGATAGTGAGCTGGACAACACTTCCAGCAAGTTCCACGTACCTGCCCTGGGAATTAATAAATTTGTCCACTTCCTTCCCAGGGTGAGCTTCCTCCTGGCTTGCAGAGGCTTCTCCTTGCCTAGGCCAGATGGAAACATTCTGCCCGACTCTTCCTGACAATACCCAATGTGGTTCCAGTTTCCTGGAGTTTTCCAGTTTGTTCTGCTCTTTCCCATCTCCTGCTGGAATAAGGAGAGAACCCAGACATGAGAATCCAGGCTTCTAAATAGCCACTCAGACTGGGCTCACACAACACAATAAGTCATGGTGGTTTATAAGCCAGGGATGGCTTGTCGTCTTGTCTGAACCCAGCAGCATGGTTTGTTAATCACGCACAAGAGACTCTGGCTGGGTTCAGACAACACGGCAAGGCACCCCTGGCTTATAAGCCACCAAGGCTTATTGTGCTGTATGAACCCGATCTTTCTGGGCTCACTAACCTCTGTGGACATAATCTGCAAGGCTCTCTGACCCTATAATGCAGCCTTCCCCTACTTGGTGCCTGATGTTCTGGGCCACAATCTCCATCATTCCTGACCATTGGCCCTGCTGGCTGAGGCTCATGGGAGTTGTAGTCCACATCCTATGGAACCTCCATGTTCAGAGCCAGTCAGCCAGTTGCGGGGGGGGGGGGTTTACAGGGGAGGGGCCATAGCTCAGTGGTAGAGCTCCTGCTTTGCATGCAGAAGGTCCCAGGTTCAATCCCCAGCATCTCCAGGTAGGTCAGGAAAAAACCCAGCCTGGAGAGCAGCTGCCACCCAGTGTTGACAATACTGGGCTAGATGGACCAATGGCCTGACTCAGTAGAAGACAGTATCCTGTTTTCCTAACTGTTACTTCTCATGATCTGAACACAATGCTTACTATGTTAACGCAGCCCCTAAAACGGCATTCACTTTTTTAGCTGCCGCACCACACTACTGGCTCAGGATCAGCTTGTGGTCGATCAATACAGCTGAACAGGATGCTTTAAACTCCACCGCAAGGCATTTGTCTTACCCAGCAATTTTGAATCTCCATCAGTCTCTTCTTTGATCTCCATGAAGTGCGGCCTCTGCCAGGCACCCGTGGCAGCCCCCTGCACTTCAGGGAAATTAGCAGCCCCTGGCACCTAAATCAGAAAGGAAAATTATTATTAGTATTACTATTATTATTATATAGCCTGATCAGTGTGTGCTTGGCACTTTGCAGAATACAAAAGCACAGGTCCCTGCCCCAAGGAGCCTAAAGTCTTTTAAAAAATCAACACAGAAGAAACAACGTGGCATAGGGAGAAAAATGTGCAATTATTTCCATTCTACCTGTTTAGGGGGGTTCAGTACAGCAGGGGAGCCTTTCTAACCAGGTGCCCTCCAGATGTTTGGACTATAACTCCCATCACCCCAAGCATTGGCCATTTTGCCTGGGGCTGCTGGGAGTTGTCATCCAAAACACTTGGGGGGCACCCAGTTGGGGCATGAGGATTAGAGGGGTTGTGCCCAAGGCTTCATGAAAAAGGCCTCCTCCTTCTGAGGAGGGATTTGAAGGGAGGAGGAGAGGTGGCGTCGGCAACGGGCAGCAAGGGAGAAAGGGCGGAGTCCTCTGAGGAGCAGGAGACGGCTGAAGGTGGCAGAGCAGGGATAGGCCACATGGCGCCCACCAGATCCCTTGGACTACATTTCCCATGAGCCTCAGCCAGCATGGCCAATAGTCAGAAATCATGGGAACGGTAATCCAAAACACCTGGAGGGCACTAGATTGTCTACCCCTGTGGTAGAGCTACAGGACACAGCCATCGAGAGCCAGTGTGGCCCAGTGGTGAGAGTGTTGGACTAGGACTGGAGAGACCCGGGTTCTAATTCCCACTGGGCTATGAAGCTCACTGGGGGACTTTGAGCCAGTCACTGACTCTCAGCCTAGCCTACTTCACAGGGTTGTTGTGAAGATAAAATGCAGAGGAGGATGACCGTGTAAGCTGCCTTGGGTTCCTTGCAGGAAAAAAGGTGGGATATAAATATAATTAATAAATATAATTGTGGAGAGAAAGCCTGACAGGACACATACCTCACCCCGTCACCTGCATAATCTCTGCCTAGGGCAGAGGGGTCCAGTTCCGAGCAGACATTTATAGTTCACCTCAATGGGACACATTTGCATCCATCCCAATGGTCCCCCCCCCCCAGTCTCAAAGAGCTGCTGAGTACCTTCAAGTACCAGAGAGGGGCCATAACCCCTGCTGAGTAAAAACCAGTTCATCCTGTCCTCAGAGGGGAAGGTGGGGGTGAGAGGTGGGGTAAAAGAACCGCCCAAGTTCCATAGAGGTTGTTGGGAATCAGGTGCAGGACTGCATGGAATGGGTTGTCGGCTGCGGCCAAGCCCAGGACTCAACCCCAAGCCGCATGCTTGGTAACCTGCTGTAAGTCTGAATGAACTGCTGAGATTCATTTAATTCGTTCTTCTAGTTTAAGAAGAACCTACAGTGTTTGCAGTGTTTGCTAGTTCAGGTTCTCTGATGTAATATAGCACCCTGTCTATGCTTTGCAAGCCTTATTTACTCTATAGTGTATTGCGGTTTCACACTCTGAATGTTTATAAACAATTCGTAATAACTGAATTCCTTACCTTTCTGATCCACCGCTTGCCTGCTGTTGACTCTGATTCAGTGCTATCTTGACCCGGTTGAACTTACCGTATATACTCAAATATAAGTCTAGTTTTTCAGCACATTTTTTGTGCTGAAAAATGCCCCCTCGACTTATACGTGGGTCAGCGCCCCCCCAGGACCCCCACCGCCGCCGCCACCGCAAGGGACCGCCAGGCACCCCCCTCCACCCCCAGGACCCCTGCCGCCACCCCCAGACACCCCACCCCCACCCCCGTACCTGCACCCGCCGCCGCCGCAGCCCCTCCCCCATCGAAGCCGCGCCGTGCCGCAGCCCCCCCAGACACCCCCATGCCACCCCCACGCTACCCCCAGACACCCCCACGCCACCCCAGACACCCCCACGCCACCCCAGACACCCCCCCACGCCACCCTACCTGCACCCGCCACCGAAGCCCCGTTGCCACCGAAAAGCCTCCCTGCCGCCGAAGCCTCGCTCCCGCTGAAGCCCCTCCCCCGCCGAAGCCGCGCCGCAGCTTCCCCAGACACCCCCCACGCCACCCCCAAACACCCCCACGCCACCCCAGACACCCCACCCACACCCCCGTACCTGCACCCACCGCCGCCGAAGCCCCTCCCCCGCCGAAGCCGCGCCGAAGCCCCCCAGACACCCTCATGCCACCCCCAAACACCCCCCCGCCACCCCCAGACACCCCCCCGTCACCCCCGTCACCGTACGTGCTCCCGCCGCCGAAGCCCCACTTCGGAAGGGGAGGGGCGCGAGCGATACTCTTCCCGCCCGAACCTGCGTTTGAATCGCGGAGGCCCGCCTCGCAGTCCACCTCCGGGCGGCCAATCAGGAGGCGGGAGGCGCCGGCTCCTACCCGGAGCCGGCTGCCCATTGGCCACGCCCGGGGAAGAGGGCGGGGCGGAGGAGGAGGAGACGAAACAGGTTACAATGTATCCAACGCGAGAGGCGCAGATTAAAATAAAAAACAACAAGTGGCGCCCAGGCACGTGTGGGCGGGGCCGGGCAAGGGCGGGGGGCGGCCTCTCCGGTGCAGCGAGTGCTCCGCGGGTGGGGCGGGGCCAGGCGAGGCGAGGCGAGGCGAGCGCTGTCTGTCTGTCTGTCTGCCGGCAGCTCGGACCCGGAGCCAGGCAGCCGCCCCGCCGCCCTCCTCCGCGCAGCAGCAGCAGCAGCAGCAGCCCCTCCCCGAGCGAGGCGAGCCCCCGACGGCGCCGCCCGTGCCTCCGCCTGGCATTCCATCAGCATCTGCAGCGAGCTGTCCTGATGGCGACTCTGAGCCGGCCCGGCCCCGCCCCGGGGGCAGAGGCGAGCCGAGCGAGCAGGAGCAATTTGTCTGGGGGGCTGCAGCGTGGCTTCGGCGGGGGAGGGGCTTCGGCAGCGGCGGGTGCAGGTACGGGGGTGTGGGTGGGGTGTCTGGGGTGGCGTGGGGGTGTCTGGGGTGGCGTGGGGGTGTCTGGGGTGGCGTGGGGGTGTTTGAGGGTGGCATGAGGGTGTCTGGGGGGCTGCGGCGCGGCGCGGCTTCGGCGGGGGAGGGGCTTCGGCAGCGGCGGGTGCAGGTACGGGGGTGTGGGTGGGGTGTCTGGGGTGGCGTGGGGGTGTCTGGGGGTGGCGTGGGGGTGTTTGGGGGTGGCATGGGGGGGCTGCGGCGCGGCGCGGCTTCGGCGGGGGAGGGGCTTCGGCGGCGGCGGGTGCAGGTACGGGGGTGTGGGTGGGGTGTCTGGGGTGGCGTGGGGGTGTTTGGGGGTGGTGTGGGGGTGTCTGGGGGTGGCGGCGGGGGTCCTGGGGGGGCTTTTGCAGTGGCGGGGCTTCGGTGGCAGTGGGTGCAGGTACGGGGGTGGGGGGTGTCTGGGGGTGGCGGCGGGAGTCTCCCCTTGTACATTTCCCACCCTAGACTTATACTGGGGGCAATAAGTTTTCCCAGTTTTGGGGGGTGAAATTAGGGGCCTCGACTTATGTTAGGGCCGACTTATAGTTGAGTATATACGGGTTAAATACCAAACAGGTGTCTCGGCTCGTTATTTCCCCCCCTACGTTCGCAAGGACCTTCCCCCGAGCACGCGCAGCTGTGGGCGGGGAGAAACTTTGCGGACGTGGGGGAGGAGAGTCGAGGCTTACCTGTTGACGCAGGTAATTAGTCAGCATGGGGGCGGGGCTGCAGGAGCCAATATTAGGCCCAGCAGCCTCAACCCACACCCTCTTTGTTCTTTGCAGCTCCCTCCCGGTAAATAACCTGGAAGCCGCGTAAGGGAGTTTTTACTGTTCCGGTTAACCCGTTAACTCCCGAACTCATGCAAAAGGGCTGGCAGCGATCCTTCACAATAATTAATAATAAACAGATTTATACGTCTGGAGCAACACATGCAACCTGAAAGCTGCCATCGACCACAGATCCCTTGGCATCTCTATGGCAAAATCCCAATATACTTTGCATGGGTACCTGGAGAGGAAATCCAGTTTGGTTTTAGAGCGGGGAAGGCTCAGGAACGGGGTGGGGTTGTTTGTGCCAAAGGCTTCGTGACAAGGGTGAGTTTTAAGGAGGGGTGCTGAGTAAAAGGTGTTCTCCAAGGCAGCGCCACGCACGAGGGACAACAAGGGCAGAGTCCCCCTCAGGGAGCAGAAGATCTCCTTCAGAAGCAGGAAGCAATCCGCAATGCCCAAAGCTGAATCTTAACCTCTGCAGCTGGGGGTCATCTTTATATGAGACGGTGGGCCCAGGCAGTGCCCCCTGGGCCAGTTCTTCTCGCCTGCCTGCGTTACATGTAAATTGAGCATAGCTGGCTCCAGGTTCTAGGGAGCCCGTCAGCCAAGTGCCACTTGGTGGGCCCCTGATTATATTACAAGTGCTCCCTGGTGAGTTTACCTGGCAGCAGGCAGTTGTGGGCCACCCTTAAAATTTCCCATAATCCTCCAGAGCAACGCCTGGTTGAGAGCATTTTGGGAAATTAAAGTAGCAGCTCCGAAACACCGAGCATTTTTGCCGTTGCCAGATATATATATATATATGTGAAGGACCGCTGCCGGTCCTTTGCGTGAGTTTGGGACGGGAGTTAACGAGTTAACCAGTACAGTACAGTAATACCTTGGATTGCAAGTAACTTGGTCTGAGAGCGTTTTTTAATTTTTTAATAAATGTTGACTTGATATACAAGCGACGTCTTGCAATACAAGTACTGTAGTACGGTCAAGAAAAATGAAGACTTTACACTATCATTCTTTATTGCAGCTTAAATTAAAAATATGTGTACAAATTTCTTATGGGGAATTTTGCTTTGATATACAGTAATGCCTTGGATTGAGAGCATAATTTGTTCTGGAAACGTGCTTGTAATCCAAAACACTCTTATATCAAAATGAAATCCCCCCAAAAAAATTTGTACAGATTTTTAATTTAAGCCGTACTACAGTACTTGTATTGCAAGATGTCGCTTGTATATCAAGTAAAAAAAAAAATTAAATAAATATTTAAAAATGTGCTTGTCTTGCAAAACGCTCTCAAACCAAGTTACTTGCAATCCAAGGTATTAATGTACAAGTGTTTTGGATTACAAGCACGGTTCCGGAACGAATTATGCTTGCAATCCAAGGTATTACTGTACTGAGAAAACTCCCTTTAAGCAGTCTCCGGCTAAAGGAAAGGCATCCGCTTCGGACAGGCACTGAACAAGAGTTGAAATTGACTAGGCACAGGAATTTGTTTATAACAAGTTTTATGGAGCGTAACAAAACATACAGATAAGAACTCCCTGGTAAGCAAGGGGAGTCTATAAAACTTGATGGAGCATGCAACTCCAATACACATTTAGCTAGAAAGGAGCTCTGCAGATAGGCATAGACAATACTGACCTTAAAAGACCTAAGTTCCTAGAAAGCAGTTCACTGCATGTCATTCAGGCTTACAGCGGTTACTTGGGGTTGAGTTTCTTTGTCCTGACCGAAGTCACAGACGGTCTGTGCACTCCTGCACCCAACTTCCAACAACTTACTGGGGCTTGGTGCCTCTCTTTTACCCCCTCTCCTCTCCTCTTCCTGTTGACAGGTGGAACCGGCTCTTCCTGCCAGAATCTTGGTGCCCCTGGGTGCTTGAGGGTGTTTCGCAGCTCTTTGAGACTGCCGGGGAAAGCCACTGGGAAGTATGCAGATGTGTCCCATTGAGGTGAATGTAAATGCAGGCTGATGTAGATGACTGCTCCAAACTGGACTGCCTCTGCCCTAGGCAGAGGTCATGTAGGTGGTGGTGCGTGTGTGGGTGTCTGGCCCAGCTTTCTCTCCACAATATATATACGTGTGTGTCTGTGTGTGTGTGTGTGTGAATATATATATATATATATATATATATAGTAGCAAGTGTCAGCTGTACAGTGGACAGAACCATTGCAGGCCAGGGCAATCTGAATTTTTTAATACTGCCGCACATAACCCACCCACCCCACCTTAAGCAGAAAAGTAGCAAGGTAAGGAGAAGATGGGGCTACAACCCATCACCCTGATTCACTAGTCCTTCTACTTGCAGGGATTTTTTTTTCTTTTTACACTATGAGGATGCACTTAAAAACGGTATCCCTCACCTGTAGTGGTACAGTCTCCTCTTACCACCTTAGGACTCTGCCACCTCGATTCTGCTGCAGAGGCAGATCAGGTCAAACACTGAAACCCTCAAGATCAACCAGAGGAAGTGCTCTCACCTGCTCATCCCGCTTCTCCTCAGGTGGCTGCCTCCGCAGGAACCCTTCAGCCAGGGCCACAGCTTCAGAGCAGGTCTCTGGCCCGCCTTTCCTGACCCAGCTCTGCATCTCTGGGGGGAGGATGGTCAGGAACTGCTCCAGGATCAGCAGCTCCAGGATCTGCTCCTTGTTGTGTCTCTCCGGCTTCAGCCACTGGTGGCAAAGATCCCAGAGGTGGCTGCAAACCTCTCGGGGGCCCTCGGCCTCCTGGTAGAGGAACTGCCTGAAACGTCGGCGTGGCAAGTCAGCACCGGCACCCTCATTCTCCTCCTCCTCCTCCTTCGGGATCTCTTCCTTTACTTTCCCACACTCTTTCTTGTCTTTGGCCAACAGGTTGTTTGCCATCTGCTGGGTTTCTCTGTTGGGGCCTGACAGGAGCTGGGCCTCTCTCCTCAGATGCGGCCTGGTGTCCGCTGCTCCCTCAGAAGCGAGCACGATGGTCTGAGCATCATCCCTTAACGCCAATGTTAGTTGATGAGGGCTTCTCCCTTCCGATTGGGAAGATTCCATCGCTTTCAGGAAGTCCTGCAGCTGGGCCTCCCAGGGCTGTGGCAGCCTCTTCGGTGGCTCCCGTTTCATGTGGTCTGACACTTTTCTTTCCCAGAATTCTCTGATATCCCCGGCCTGTGTGATATGAGGGCCTTTTTCTTCCCCCAGTTCAAGGGCTGTTAGGTCTGGCTGTTCAATTTTCACCCCCTGTTGAACCCCACCTTCCCTCTGCAGACCCAGAGGGAATGCATCACTTTGCTTGTCAGCCATTTTCTTTTTCCGGAAAATTGGCCCTGTCCTGCTGGCGTTATCAGTTACCCCCACAAGCCCAGTGGCCTTTTTTGGCCTCACATGCAGGAGGTTAGGAGGGGAAGTTTATTATTCCTGCTGATTGGCACAGCGGAGCTTCTTCTCCCTGTGGAGAAAGAAAAAGGGAGATCAACGACCCAAAAATAAAAACCAGAGAGTGTAGAGATCAGGATTCTTACACTTAAGAAAGTAGAACTTCTGAGCATGCACAAACAGCTTTTCTTCTGTGACAATTGTAGCAGGGTGGACACTTTACACATTGCCAAAAAGAGAGGATAAACAAAGACATGGATTTGCAGAAAATGTGCAAATGGTAATTTATACATATAGATGCAAATTTAGAAATAATTGCTGTCATTTAAGTAGAAATACAGCACATCTCATGATAGTAGAAAAAGCTGGTCAGGTGACCTGTGTGCCAGCTCAGGATACCATCCACGTGCTAACTCAGCAGTGGGCAACTTACGGCCCTCAGCCTAATATCATGGGGCATTTGGCTTAATTTCAAAAGAGCTCTGCAAGTGATCAGTTCAGAGTAAAAGACCTCTGGCAAGAGCAAACTTTCCCTTTGTCGCCAGCACACTGGGTGGGAAAGAAGAGAGAGAGAGAGAGAGAGACTGGGTTCGGACAACATGATAACCCACAGTCAAGTGTTAAGAACAGAAGAATAGTCATGCTGGATCAGACCAAGGGTCTATCCAGTCCAGCGTTCTGTTCACACAGTGACCAACCAGCTGTCCGTGGGATCCCACAAGCAGGACATGAGTGCAACAGCACCCTCCTGCCCATATTCCCCAGCAACTGGTGCACATAGGCATACTGCCTCTGATCCTGGAGGTAGCATATAGCCATGAGGACTATTAGACATTACTAGCCATGAGGACTAGTAGCATATAGCCTTCTCCTCCATGAATTTGTCCAAGTGTTGAGTGTGGGTTCTCATTGAACCGTGGGTTGTTGTTGAAATGTGGCTTATCATGTTGTCTGAACCCAGCTGCTCAAATAAGCCATGGCTTGTTAACCATGAACAACACATGAAGAGAACCCATGGCTTGTTGTTGGGTTGTGAACTGTGGGTTGTTCTCTCGGCTGGGTTCAGACAACACGATAACCCACATTTCAACAACAACCAATGGTTCAATGACAACCCTTGAGTGTGGGTTATTGTGTTGTCTGAACCCAGTCAATGAGAAAGAGAGATGGGGCTGCCAAGAAGAGAGATGAACAAAAGGAGTGGCAGAGAACGACAACCCACACGCAGTCCATATTCAACCTTTGAGTGTTGTCTGAACCCAGTCAATGTCACTCTCCTAACTGTCAATAATTCTATGAAACTGGGACCCTTGACATGCAAAGCAAGTGCTCTCCCCACCCCAAGCTATGACCTTTTAGTCTAGCTGAGTCTTTTTCTCGCTCACCTACCGGTGCTGACCCTTCCATGCCTGCATTATTACTCTTTTTTTATACAGAACAATTGATGTCCACAACTCTTTGCAGAGTGCAGAACACAAGAAGACAAGTCCTTGACCCAAGCAATGCAACAGGGAAAGGACACAAAGGCAGGGGGTGGGGGAGGCACTACCAAAGCCGACATGACATGCATTAATTCAGCAGGCACAGCTTTCCCCAACGCAGAAATCCACTGGTGGAGGGGAAGCTTCACCTGTTCAACTTCAGCCTGTGTCACACAGCTATTCAAGGCACACAAGCCCAGCCAGAGAAAAAAGCAGAATGAGAAAGCCTCTTGCCAAGGGCTCTCCACCTCTTCTTGCTGCAAACACACTTTCCCACTCACCTAAAGCCACAGAAAAATCACTCCAGCTCTGATGCAGCGCCTGGGAAATTTAAACCCGACTTTCCCACGGTAGGCGGGGCAGGAAGTGAGTTACTTGTTCACATCCCTCCCTTCCCAAACCACTTCAGCTTCTCTAGGAACCAAAGACTCCATGAACTTAACCCCTTGATTGAACTGAACAGCAAAGTGGTCAGGAAAGCCCATGACAGTTTGTATAGTGGTGCCCCTGGGATTGGAGAAGGTTTTCTTATGTTTTTACAAAACAGTGTTCTCCAACCTTGGGTCCCCAGATGTTTTTGGCCTACAACTCCCAGCATGCCCCAGCCAGCTGGCTGGGGCATGCTGTAAGTTGTAGGCCAAAAACATCTGGGGACCCAAGGTTGGAGAACACTGCTTTAGAGGCTCTGGCAAATAAAGGGAGGAGGGAAATAGGGGGTCTGTGAACCATGATTGCTAAATAGAACCTCCATACTTAGAGGCAGTGTACCGCTGAATACGTTTGCTAGGGGGCGCACGCGTAAATGTCCTGGAAGATCTGGTTGGCCACTGTGGGATTTAAGATACTGGATTATATAAACCCTTGTCCTAGGTGCCTCCCAACTCTTCACCCTTGCCTCTTCCTTCTGTCTTTGGCTCTGGGTGGAACTCCTCTATGTACTGCCTTGGGGAGGCTTCAGTAAATCTACTTGCTAGCCTGGCAGCTTTGTGTTAGGGCTGTCTCTCCCTCTCTCCTTTCGAAGGCAGATACAGACACTGATATTCTAACTATTAGCTTTATTATGGTAACCCAAACTAGCAAGCCTGGCTTTAAAGTACAACTTAAGCGTACTGCAGATATCGATAATGAAACAAGCTTAGTATTCTAGATAATCAGTACATTAAGGAAATGCAGCCTTATGAAAAGAAGTTGTTCTCAGACTGAGGGGGTCGCCTCCCTTCCAAATTCAAATGATCAAAACCCCTCCTTTAAGGTGGTTCCTGTTGCTTCAGAACCAACTGTTTAAAATGTCTTACACTCCTTCCTTCGTTGATCTTCCCTTCTCAATTGATGCCTCACCCCGGGATCAGTCACGCCCATTCCGCCTTCCCTAGGTGCAGTGCTGGGAAGAGGAGGGTGAAACAGACTGCTAATGGGGGGGGGGGGTGAAGGAGGAAAGAGGGAGCAGTGGTGGTTGCTGTGTTAAATGGAACCTCCATATTCTGGGACAGTATACTTCTGATTACCAGATTCTGGAGACAAATAATGGGGAATGGCTACCTCTCTCATGCCATTTTTGTGAACTTACGGTAAGTAAAACACTTTGTAAAAGTTGGAGTGCTGAGTTGGGTGATAACTTTTTATCCCACCCTTCAGCCAAAAAGGCTTCCAGAGCAACTTACGATTATAAGAAATAAGACGGTCCCTTACAATCTAAAAGACATGACACAAAAGGAAAGAGAATTGGGAGGGAAGAGGGAAAAAGCAAATTCCCTGAGTCCTGGTGTTTGTCTTTCTTTCCAGCAAGGCAAAGCCTTTTGTATTAAACAAGGGAGCAAGGAGAACATTTCTACACTGGGTCTCCTGCTGTTGAAAAGATGAAATAAGGGATTGTCTAATTCAGCTATTTACTGGCGGTGCAATACAGCTAAATACCATTAAAATATTGGGAAAATAAAAAGGTTTTCACCTGGAGCCTAAAAGAATAAAGGGTGGGTGAAAAAGAGGATGAATCTCCTGTCCCTTTGATATCTGTACAGGAGAGGGAATTTCAGCAGCTGCAGCTTCTCTTACCAACATGACAAACTGCCCCTGATGAAATGCCCTCTTTTAAATCACAGTTTAACAATTGTACAAGAGAGAGAATTTTAGCCAATGCAGCTTTCCTCCTCACTGAATGTCAAGCTGCAACTCTATCAGATCTATGAAGTTACGCCATTTTTAAAAGGCTCCAGAATGCTGCTGTCCCCCTTTGCAGCTGGCTATTCCACCCTGCTTTTCACCCCAGGCCGCTCTCCATTATCTGGTTGGGCTTTTTGGTCAGCTAAAGATACACAGGGCCAGGATACTAAATCATATCCTTGACCTATCTATCTACACAAGTACAGTCTACTCTCATTGGCTCTGTAGGGTACTCGGAGGCAAAGGGCTATCTCTACCCAGCTACCTTTCTAAATGGAGATGCCAGGAATCGTACACAGGTCCGTGGGCATTTTATTTTTAAATCCAGCGTTCCCAGGCTACAAAGCACATGCTCCGCCCACAATTAATTTTGTGTACCCCCCACCCCCAATTCTCTAAGGACCTTCAACCCAATCCTCACTTTCTCTGTCTCAGCTTTCTCCTGCGGTTTTACGTTGCATAGGCCTCTCTGCCCTTCAGCCAAACACCCCTCTGCCTTAGTAGTTGGACTCTTGCTGTTATCCAAAGAGGAAATATTTCTAGCCTGGCCACGGAAGGCCAAAACAACAACAACAAAGGAAAAAGGGGGCATTAAAATAAAGGATATTACAGTTCTGTGGAGGAAGGGGGGGCTGGCTGGCCCGCCACATCCCCACCCTTTCCTACTCCAAAGGAACCAAGACCCCCTGAGATCTCAAGGTACCAGATTGCCAGCCTCAGCTGTCTGCAACCCTACTTGAATCAATTCTGTAACCTGGATTTAGATACTGAACTCACAGAGTACTACAAAACCCATGTGGGGTAAAACTGTGGAGCTTTTGGGATTCCTACATACACACACATGCACACGCCTCCTCATGTGTAACCAAGTGAGGCCAGTCAAGGGGGCTGGGAGGAAGCGAAAGGTACATAAAACATAGGATGGGGCCTGGCGCCCGGAGGTCTGGAGGAGCCAGGCTGAAAGCGTTCATGTGTAAATGTAGTTCAAGCCATGACTCACGAGTTCCCTCCCCCCTGCCTGGCCAGGTGAAGTTCAAATTGATTGGCTGAAGCAAGAAGGCTACAGAAAAGGGGAGGGGGAAGAGCTATTTCCCCACGTGTAGCCTTTGTTCTTAGTTAGTCCTTTTGGTAGCGTGCCCGGCCTGGCAGCGCGCCCAGCATGGCAGCGCACCAGCGAGGGGCCCAAGCCTTTAGGGGGGGAGCCCTCAGGAATTGACCCCAGGCAGCCCTGGTAAAAATTGGCTGGTTTGAGGGCTCTAGAAAGGCAAGTCTTGTGGAGGGCTATTTATCTCGGACCTGCGGGTAGATAAAATAGTTTCCCCCCCGCGGCAAGGCTGTGCTGGATCTAACCCTTGAAGAGAACACCCTCAGGTAACAGGTGTGTGTCTGAGAGATCTTAAGGAATCAGGTTTTTATTGTTTTGTAGCTTTACTGTGTACCAAAGTGTCTGTCTCTCTATTTTGTATGCTTCTCTCATTTCCCTAATTTTGTTGTAAGATGCTACCAGAATAAACCTTATCTTGGTTTCACCCCAAATGGGTTTTGTAGTGCTCTGTGAGTTCAGTATCTAAATCCAGGTTACAGAGAATTGAAGGCGGGTCCCTAAACAGAGATCCAAGTAGGATTGCAGACAGCTGAGGCTTGCAGTCTGGTATCTTGAGATCTCAGAGGGTCTTGGTTCCTTTGCCAGTAGGCAAGGGTGGGGTGGTGGTGGGTCAGCCAGCCCCCCCTTCCGGACCACATGGCGGCAAGTGCTGGGATTCCTTTGAGTTAGGAAAGGGTGGAGGTCTGGCGGGCCAGCCAGCCCCCCCTCTTCCTCCACAAAAACCACGACAAGGTTTATTCTGGTAGCATTTTACAACAAGATTAGGGAAATGAGAGAAGCACACAAAATAAAGAGAGAGACACTTTAGTACACAGAAATAGAGCTAAAACACAATAAAACCTGATTCCTTAATAACTCTCAGGCACACACCAGTTACCTGAGGGTGTTCTCTTCAAGGGTTAAATCCAGCACAGCCTTGTTGCCCGAGGGAGATTACCACATCTACCCAAAGGTCCAAGATGGGTGAAACTCCCACAAGGCTTGCCTTTACTAGAGCCCTCAATCCAGCTAATTTTACCAGGAGCTGCCTGGGGTCCTTGGCTTTCCGCCATTACCACAGCCGAGTAGAACAAAGACAAAGACCAAAAACCACGCCTTGGGAAATATACCTTCCCCCCCCTCCCCTCCCCTCCTCTCCTCTGCTGCCTCTTAGCCAATCACCATGCACTTCACCTGGCCAGGCAGGGGGAAGGGAACTCATGACTCATGGCTTGAACTACCTTTACATATGAACGCTTTCAGCCTGACTCCTCCAGACCTCCAGGCGCCAGGCCCCATCTTGTTTTACACATGAGGAGGCGTGTGTGTGCGTGCACGCGTGCATGCATGCAGGAACCCCCAAGGCCCCTTTCTCCACACGCTAACTATGCACACCCCACCCCCAGCCTTTAGCTGGTTCACACATGAGGGCGTGTGTGTACCCCCAAAGGCTCGTTTCTCCACAAGTTCTATATAAATAAGGGATATTTATATAAAGCTCAGAAATGGCACAGGCAGAAACCTCTGTCTCTCACAGTGCCATTCTATACATGTCAACTCAGAAGTAAATCCTGTTGAGTTCAATGGAACTTACTCCCAGGTTAGTGGAGCCTCTGTTCTCTGTCATATGGGGACAATATCATCTTATCTTTTCTTTGTTATGAGTATTTATATCCTGCCTTTCTATTTAAATGCAGATGGTCAAGGTGGCCAGCAACAGAAAGCTTTTTACAAGTGCAAAAAATACAATAACACCGCAAAAATATCCACTTATAAGCAGCAGTGAAAAAGCAATAGATCAAATTAAATGTAGTAGTAAAAACATCAGAGAAGGAGAGTCCCAGAGCCTGGGTACTTGGGCCCTACCCAGGGCTGGCACCAAGAGTAGGCATGGTTGGGCACCTGCTGAGGGCCCACAGCCCAGCAGGAGCCCACTGAGAAGAGCTCCCTGGACTTGCTCCACCTCTTCACAACTGCAACCTGCTTCTTCACCTGCCTCTCAGTTTGGCCCAGACAACTGTGGTGGGGAGAGGTTAGGCTGAGAGCCAGTGACTGGCCCAAATTCATCCAGTCAGCTTCATGGCTGAGTGGGGAATTGAACCTGGGTCTCCCCAGTCCCAATCCAATATTGTGTGTATTTCTCCCTCTCTTTCTGGTGGGCCCTACACCAGCGGTGGGTGAAACCAGAGCCCAAAATGAGTGAGGTTGCCCCTTCTCTCTCTCTCTCTCTCTCTCTCTCTCTCTCTCTCTCTCTCTCGCTCTCTGCCACCTGCCACACCCTCTTCATCCTGCCCATGAGGCTGCCAGGGGAGGGGGGGACACAAAGGTTTGACACTAAAGGGGACAAAGGGGAAAACAGGCTGAATCTTCCCAGCTGACTATGGCCTGCACCAAAATTAAGTATCCCAGAGGGCGTGAGCTTCTACGTATCTCACTAGCCAGGGCCCAGGGACAAACAGCAGAGTTGGTGACAAAAATCAGGAGTGAAGGCGGCAGGAGCAGGCAGAGGGAACATCAGGGCCTGCTCCAGTTGGACTGCCCCCGCCCCCCGGGCTAACTGACACTGTTGTATCTTGTATTTAATTAGACTGTACATCGCTCAGAGTGGCCAGATGACTGGCCAGATGGGTGATTAAAAAATGTGGAGAAAGCCAACCTAAGTCCCCTGCCTGACACACACACACACTCACCAAGGAGGGGGGAAGGAGACCCGGGGAGGGGGGGAGACAACCAGTCTCCACAGATGCCAAAGGGGACAAACAACATCTGCATAGAATCACCCCAGGGGGGAAGGCAGGAAGCATCACCAGGTTTGTCAATGCTCTTGCACAGTGCTTTTTTTCTGGAGAAAAAGGTACCGGAACTCTTGGATTACATTTCCTCGGAGTAGATGGCGATTAAATTGTAATGCAATTAATAGAAGAAAAGGTGCTGGAACTCAGTTCCGGTGAGTTCCACCAGAAAAAAAGCCCTGCTCTTGCATATCAGCCCCATCTACATAAGACTTGAATACCTCTCCAGGGCAGACGCTTCGGCACCTCTAAGAAATGGCCACTCAACACCATAGGATGGGACCATTAAGCAAGTGGCTTCAAAGGGACCCCATCCCACGGGGGGGGGGGGGAAGGCGTCACCCCACCTGACCCAAAGGGCCGCCCCTCAGGGAGGGTGTCAACCCACCTGATCACGGAGGGAGGGGCTACCTGAAACACCAAGGTATAAAACACCCTGCACAAGGGAACTTTTCTCTGGACCTGATCAGCAATCTTGCCCATGCCTGGGGTAAGGGAACGAAGGATCAGCAACCCCAGGAAACCAAGCTGAAATCACTGGCCGCTTGGGTTGACCAGACCCCCGGGAAACCAAGCTGAAATCACTCACAAGCCGCTTGGGTAGACGGGCCCCGCCGGGAACCCAGCTAGCCGCTTGGGTAGACCGGGCCTCCGCCGGGAACCCAGCTAGCCGCTCGGGTAGACCGGGCCCCGCCGGGAACCCAGCTAGCCGCTCGGGTAGACCGGGCCTCCGCCGGGAACCCAGCTAGCCGCTTGGGTAGACCGGGCCTCCGCCGGGAACCCAGCTAGCCGCTTGGGTAGACCGGGCCTCCGCCGGGAACCCAGCTAGCAGCGTGCGGTTGACCGGGCCTCTGCCGGAACCCGAGCTAAACTAACTAGCTGAGAGCCCTGAAATCACGTTCTCCTTGAGCCTTTTGCTTGCTACTTTGTACCGTACTGATAAGCTGTATTGCTGGCGTGGGTCTGGGTTTGTGAAGGTAATTTTGTAAATAAACTTGTTTTCTAAAAGATACTTTTGTGGCTATAAGTTATCCCTTTGTTCTGGGCTAAGGCGAGGCGCTGGGGACCTCGGAGAAGGCTCGCCCCAGCACCCGCTACCCCCTTAGCATTGAACCCGCGCAGAAGACCAGGTTGTCGGTCTTCCACTAAAAATATAATAAATAAATAAATAATAAAAATCTAAGGAAGGTGATTGTGTGGCAGACAGCCCCACCTTGAAAGGGTGTTGCATGCAGAGGGCTCCTTCTCAATGCCAAGTTTTGAATCTGTTGCTGTGCCTTTAACGGCAGCATGATTTACAGGTGAGTTTTTGTTGTTTTTGAATCTGTTAGGGTGCAATCCTATGCATGTTCAGGCAGAAAAAAGTCCTACAACTCCCAGCATTCCCCAGCCAGCATGCGTAGGATTGCACCCTTATTGTATTTTTCGATCTTTACATTGCTGCTGGTTTTTGCTTTGATTTGATACTGTAGTTTTCCACTTTAAAAAAAAAGAAGTTTTATCTCTACTCACGTGCTCATCTCCAACCGGTTGGTTGTATTTTATTTTTTGAATTGTTGTGAACTGCCTAGGGAGCTTCGGCTATCAGGAGGTATAAAAATATAATAAATATGTGGAGAAAGCCTGACACGAGTACACATGCACACGCACACGCGCACGTACACCTCAGTCTCTTTCCCCGGGGGGGGGGGAGGCTGGAGAGATGAGGAAGTAGCCAGACGGATCCACATACCAACAATGGAGGGCCTCGGTTGGATTCCAC
Source organism: Shinisaurus crocodilurus (assembly GCA_021292165.1). Classification (NCBI taxonomy): domain Eukaryota; kingdom Metazoa; phylum Chordata; class Lepidosauria; order Squamata; family Shinisauridae; genus Shinisaurus; species Shinisaurus crocodilurus. Next base: position 15,667,567 of record CM037882.1, read on the forward strand.
AAAACCCAGGAAAGGACCATCAAGACCATCAAACTAGCAGGGCAGTCTCAAAGAGCTGTAAAGTACCCAACATGTCACCTTCTTTTTCCGGGCAGGAATAAGCCCACCTGACACGAAGGGGCAGGCATAAGCCCCACCTGACCGCAGGGGCGGAGAGAGCGGGAAACTCAGGGGTAGAAAACCCCTCTCCCCTCCTTTTGGGGGTTGTTGGGAACACGGGTTACTCTTATCAAGATCCGTCCTCCAGCGGTGGCTGGGATAAGCTGTTCTCTTCCCCGGATCGGGCAGACCCGGAGCCAGGCTGAAATTGACCAGCGTAACGTCTTTAGTCTAAGGTACCTGACTAATCCCAATGTGCTAGCCTGGGAACCCGTTCATTGATAAACTCGGAGATCAGGTCAGGTCATGTTGACGTTATAGTATTCCTAGAAAGCTGTTAGTTCCGCTCCGTATATTGTATAGTAAATAAAAGCCTTATTTGGTCATATAAAGGGCTGAAGTTTCCTTTTGTGGCGCAAACCTCCTAGTCAGTTTCAATCGCTTGTACGGGCTGTAACTCAGTGCCGGTTAACCCGTTAAGCGCCGAACTCACGCATAGGACCCTGGTGCTAGTCCTTCACAAAATAAATGTATAAGCCTTCTCTCCTGACCACAAAAAGCTTCATGGCAATTTTTTTCAATAGGATGCAGTTGCACAAGTTACCACAGCGCATGCCAAAACCACATCTCTTTGTTAAAGAAATTCCCTCAAGAATAGATGAGAGGTACAATGGGTAGTTCAGTGGAAGCCATCTGGCATGTCGGAGAGTGAGCAAGCAAGGCATAGATTTCATAGATCATAGAATCATAGAATCATAGAATCATAGAAAAGTAGAGTTGGAAGGGGCCTACAAGGCCATCGAGTCCAACCCCCTGCTCAATGCAGGAATCCAGGTCAAAGCATCTCTGACAGATGTCTGTCCAGCTGCACCTTGAATGCCTCCAGACTGGGAGAGCCCACCACCTCCCTAGGTAGTTGATTCCATTGTCTTATTGCTCTGACAGTCAGGAAATTTTTCCTGATGTTTAGGTGGAATCTAGGTTCCTGTAACTTGAGCCCATTATTCCGTGTCCTGCAAACTGGGATGAACGAGAAGAGATCTTTGCCCTCCTCTGTGTGACATCCCTTCAAATACTGGAAGAGTGCGATCATATCTCCCCTCAGTCTCCTCTTCTGAAGGCTAAACATGCCCAGTTCTTTCAGTCTCTCCTCATAGGGCCTTGTTTCCAGTCCCTTTATCATCCTTGTTGCCCTCCTCTGAACCCTCTCCAGTTTGTCTATGTCCTTCTTAAAGTGAGGTGCCCAGAACTGGACGCAGTACTCAAGATGAGGCCTAACCAGTGCCGAGTAAAGGGGAATTATCACTTCCCGCGATTGGAAGCTATACTTCTATTAATACAGCCCAAAAGAGCATTTGCCTTCTTTGCAGCCACATCGCATTGCTGGCTCATATTCAGTTTGTGATCTACCACAATTCCAAGATCCTTCTCACTTGTAGTATTGTTGAGCCAAGTGTCCCCCATTCTGTAACTCTGCATTTGGTTTCCTCTCCCTAGGTGCAGCACTTGGCATTTATCCCTATTAAATTTCATTCTGTTGTTTTCAGCCCAGCGCTCCAGCCTATCGAGGTCACTTTGAATTTTGTTTCTGTCTTCCAGAGTATTAGCTGTTCCACCCAACTTTGTGTCATCTGCAAATTTGATAAGCATTCCCTGTACCTCCTCATCCAAGTCATTAATAAAAATGTTGAAGAGCACCGGGCCCAGGACCGAGCCCTGTGGTACCCCGCTCGTTACCTCTCCCCAGTTTGAGAAGGAACCATTGATAAGCACTCTTTGAGTCCGATTCTGTAGCCAATTGTGGATCCACCTGATAGTTGTTCCATCTAGCCCACTCTTAGCTAGCTTACTAATCAGGATATCATGAGGCACTTTGTCGAAAGCTTTGCTGAAGTCCAGATATATAATGTCCACAGCATTCCCACAGTCCACAAGGGAGGTTACCCGATCAAAAAATGAGATCAGATTAGTCTGACAGGATTTGTTCTTGACAAATCCATGCTGGCTTCTAGTAATCACTGCATTGTTTTCAAGGTGCTTGCAGACTGACTTCTTTATAATCTGCTCAAAAATCTTCCCAGGGATTGATGTCAGACTGACTGGCCTATAGTTCCCAGGTTCCTCCTTCTTGCCCTTTTTGAAGATGGGAACAACATTTGCCCTCCTCCAGTCGTCTGGCACTTCACCTGTCCTCCATGATTTCTCAAAGATAATAGACAGTGGTTCTGAGAGTTCTTCTGCCAGTTCCTTTATTACTCTAGGATGCAGCTCATCAGGCCCTGGAGATTTAAACTCGTTCAGAGTAATCAGGTGCTCCTTGACCATTTGCCTATCAATCTCAAGCTGCAATCCTGCCCCTTCAGTCTGCACTTCAGGTTTGCCAGGGGGGTCATAGACCCTCTTTTGGGAGAAGACCGAGCCGAAGTAGGAATTGAACACTTCTGCCTTTTCTTTGTCTTCTGTTATCAATTTGCCATCCTCATCGCGTAGTTGAACCACCAGTTCTTTCTTCTGTCTTTTACTGTGCATGTATCTGAAGAAAGCTTTTTTGTTGCTTTTAGCATTCCTCGCTAACCTTAGCTCATTCTCAGCTTTAGCCTTCCTGACACTATTCCTGCAGTTCTGTGCTACCTGCCTGTACTCTTCCCCTGTAGCCTGTCCTTCCTTCCACTTCCTATACGTGTCCTTTTTTGTTTTCAGGTCATCTTTGAGTTTATTGTGAAGCCACATTGGCTTTTTCTGTTGCCCTCTGCCTTTTTTCCTTGTGGGAATTGTTTGCAATTGTGCCTTTAAAATTTCCTTCTTTAAAAACTCCCACCCCTCCTGGGCTCCCTTTCTCGTGAGAGTCACTTGCCATGGGATCTTACTAATCATTGTTCTGAGTTTGTTAAAATTGGCTTTCCTAAAATCCAGGGTACGTGTTTGGCTACACTCAGCTTTTGCTTCTGTTAGAATCAAGAACTCTAGTATAACATGGTCACTTTCCCCCAGAGTTCCCGAAACTGCCACTTTATCCTTGGAAGGAGCCTACAAGGCTATCGAGTCCAACCCCCTGCTCAATGCAGGAAACTAGAGGAAGGGTTTCCCATCCAAGTAACAACCAGGCCTGACCCTGCTTAGCTTTCCACGCTCAGACAAGCTGAGCCAGCACAAGGCAGGTCAGCTCTGCCATAGAAAGGCAGCAGTTCACTTTATTTAGACTTACGAAGTGCGAGTCTGAGCATGGTCACCTCTTCAGTACTACAGCTCACCTCTTCAGGCTCAGTCAGTACACCAGTGAGTCATTCTTTACATTCCTTGGTCATACCCTTCTTTCCTTGTCTATCATATTCTACTCACTGTGCTCATCCCCAACCGGTTGGCTGTTAGCCAATGGACTGCAGCAGCAAATCTCTTCAGTGCCTGCAAATTCACCTAAGTCAGAATGCTTTCCTTCATCTTGATTGCAACTTCTTTGTTTTATCTACCATGTGGCTGCTACTGGTGCCTCTCAGTGAATGATTGGATAGATTATCAACTAATCTCATCATTCATGTTTGCCTTATCTCATCATCTTCACAAAGGCAGAAAAGAAGCCCTGAGGCACTTCTTCATGTTGCTCCTCTCCTACCAAAGGTCGGATGTCATCATGGCTAGACTCTTTAGATATGGCCCCTCTAAACAATGATATTGTATTGCCCCATTTGCATAAGTTTTTTCAGCCAAGAACTTCTTCCTCCACTTCTTTTCCCATTTATTTCCCCTTGAATAATCAGCTGCAACAGCCTATATTTTTCATTTCTCATTATATAACCAAAATATTCTAATTTTCTGTGTTTTATTTTTTCTTGGTCTTTGTACATTCTCTGTAATACTTCTTCATTGGCCACCCTCTCGGTCCAAGCAATTCATAACATCCTGCGATAAATCCACATTTCAGACGCTTCTATCTTTTTTTATGGGAGTCTGTGTTAGAGTCCATGATTCCATGGGAGGCTGGTGACTCCTATGTCTGTAGGGCTCCTTATCCATTGCAGCTTTTATTCTGAGCTTTATAAGAGCTACCCATGGTGCTCCTTGGTGGTGAACCTATTTTGGGGTTGGAGGACAGCACCATGGATAGCTCCTATAGAGCTCGGGATAAAAGTTGCAATGGATGAGGAGCCCCACTGACACAGGAGTCACCAGCCTCCCCTGGGAATACGTAACACCAGATACTTAAATTAAACTCCCCCTCAACCAGAACCAAAGGCCCTCTCTATTCATGGTTAAGTCGATAGAGTTCCGATGCCTAGAAAGGGACCGGAAACCTGACCATGCCTCTTGTCAACAATGATGCCGTTTCCGGCGCCTCTCTTGCCCTGCTCTGGAGCTGGTTGCCCGCCTGCTTGGGAAAGCTGCGTCCTGGCCAGTTGTTCCCGTGGGCTGCAATACGAGAAGTTGCAAGGAGCGGGTGAGCATAAGAAGGGGCATCCCCTGGTTACAAGATGCTCGTGATCAGCATCGGGGGGCCGGCGGGGTCGGAGAGGAGACAGAGAAGGAGGAATGCAAAAGGAAAAACTGCGGCAGGAAAGGGAGCTATCGAAGGAAATTTCTCCATCCCCACCCACTGCCACCCCAGGGTGCAGACTCAGAACTGCTTCATGCAGAGTCGCTAGGACTGGTAGTATTAGTATTAGTATTGTTCCCTTCCTCACAAAGAGCCAAAAGTAGCTAACAGCCCTCATAATCACAATACCACACTCGTATTTGCTGCGGTTGTTAGATTCTGCGAGACTTTTGCCTGAAGAGCAGAGTAAATAATATTTACGTAAATATTTTGTTGTTGTTGTTAGCTTCTGCAAGAGTTTTTGTCTGCAGAGCAGAGTAAATAATATTTTAAAATTACTTAAATAATGAAAATTGTTGTTGTTGTTATTATTATCCTGCCCTTTCTCAGAGAGCCAAAGGCAGCTAACAGCCTTCATAATCACAATACTACACTAGTATTTTTAATAATACTAATAATCATAGTACCCCTTGAACTCAGTAGTAAATTCTAATACACATGCATAGGTCAGGTTGCAGATGTTCTCTCCTTTCATCTTTCCCACCAGGGCTCAATTAAAGGGCAATAATTTAATGCAGACTTGTGGATCCAGGGGTGTTTTAGAAATATATGTACATCTGAATTATATACAGTGTATACATTTCTATTCTGCCTTTCAGCCAAATAGTTCCCAGGGTAGTTTACAGCAACAAAATACGAAACAACAATTTTCCTAGCATATATTTATCACCAAAGAACCAGCAACCTCCTTGGCTTTTGAACCAGTGGAGGTTCAGAGGGCCCATAGCTACTAGTCCTGATGGCTATATGCTGCCTCTAGTATCAGAGGCAGTGTGCCTATATACACCACTTGCTGGGGAACATGAGTGGGAGGGTGCTGTTTCCCTCATGTCTTGCTTGTGGGTTTCCCGTGGGCAGCTGGTTGGCCACTGTGTGGACAGAATATGGGACTAGATGGACCCTTGGTCTGATCCAGCATGGCTCTTCTTATGTTTATCTAAGTCCAGTAGCTCCTGCCAGGGTGGCCAGTGGTCAGGGAAGATGGGTGTTGTAGTCCAAAACGTCTGGGAAAGCACCAGGTTGGGGAAGGCTGATTTATCAGTTTTGTAATGAGTACAGAAAATAAAATTTAAAAAAAAATAATGATTGTTATCTGCTTCTCATTTTGATGGTTTAAAATCATTTTTCTCTCAGGGTGAAGCCCCTTTGGTGAGCTGGGAACATTGCCCTGGTCTTCATGTAACCCCACCATTTTTTGTCTAGAGTCCTTGACAGGAGGCTGACGCTCTTGCTCGATTTTCACAGTGCCAATACAGATTTGCGTTGGGTATCCTCAGGGGGAACTAAATGGCTGCCGAACGGCAGCACAAAATGGCTGCCACAGAAAGGACGGCGGTGGGCCTGGCTTACCATTTTCAGGCTGCCCTTGACCCAAGTGTGCAGCGAAGGATGAAGACCGAAGAGCCGATCCTGTTTGTCCCTGAAACAGGGGAGGTGTCCCGAAGTACCCCTCTTGTTGCTGAGATGGGGAGTATGAGGGAATTCCTGAAATGGGCATCACCGCAGCCAGTTAAAGAGGAACCAACCGAGGGGCTGAGTCAGTGCTGGGAAACACAGTGGCAGGAGTTCCTCAAGGTTGTACAGTCTCCTCACTTGGGGTGGGGGTATCCTCCGCTGCCGTTCCCCGCTCTGACAGATGATCTAAAGACTTTTCCAGAGGTTCCTTTCGAAGAAGTGGCTGACCCCAACCAGTGGTCTGAAGGAGCCTGGGCGAACCAACTTCAGTCGGGCCTTGGTGGAGATGTGTCAGAGGCCTGTTCCAGCCTGGATGCCACAGACAGGGAGGATTCTGGGAAAGTGAAGGAAGAAATCCTAGAGGAGGAGGAAGAAGAAGAGGGGATGACAGCGGCCACCAGCTCTGATACAGAGCGCCAGCGCTTCAGGCAGTTCATCTACCAGGCGGCTGAGGGACCCCGCGAAGTTTGCCGCCAGCTCCAAGAACTTTGCCACTGGTGGCTGAAGCCCAAGAGACGCTCCAAAGAGCAGATCCTGGACCTGGTCATCCTAGAGCAGTTCCTGGCTCTCCTGCCCCCGGAGATGCAGAGCTGGGTCACGGAAAGTGGCCCGGAGACCTGCATCCAGGCAGTGTCCCTGGCAGAGCAATTTCTGCGGAGGCAGCGAGACGCTGAGAGACAAGAAGAGCAGGTGAGAGGGATCTTCAGGGCATGGGGAAAAAGCAGTTGAATCACCATAACTCCAAGGAAGAAACACCTACTTTGCATGCAAAAGGTTAGAGTGGTGTCATGGTTTCCAGATGTTTTGGATAATCTCCCATCAGCCCTGACCATGCTGGCTGGGGCTGACAGGAATTGCAGTCCAAAATATCTGGAGGGCACCAGATTGGCGAAGGCTGGGTTAGAGCCTTGGACTAGGACCAGGGAGATCTAGGTTCAAATCCTCACTCAGCTGTGAAACTGACTGGGTGAGCTCATATGGACTGGTCTCTTAAGCTGACTTTTATGGCCACTAGAAATGCTACAATTTCTTCAGTTGCCTGTCTTTATCAGTTTTATTGGCTTTTATTGATGTGTCGCAGTCGCATACCTGTTTTTAATGTCTCGATAGTTGTTTTGCATCTGATTTTGTATTCTATGGTTATCCGCCTTGAGCACCATTTGGTGGAAAGGCGAGGTACAAATGTCACAAACCAAACAAACAAAACAAAACGTGGGCCTGTCATTAACTCTCAGCCTAACTTCCAGGACAGCAGAAATGGATTAGTTTTGTCCTATTGGTTGCCATACCTATTGTTGTATATGCTGTATCACTTATCTCCAATCTTTCATGAGATGGTGAGCTCCTTAGGCAGTTTTACTTTAGCTGGCTCACAAGCATAGCCATGCTATACTATTAAGAAGTGAGTTTCTTTATTTCTTTAAGGCGCAATCCTACAACTTCCAGCATGTATGCTTAGACAGGAAATAAAGGCCTACAACTCCCAGCAGACAGGAAAGAAAGACCTACAACTCCCAGCATGCATGTTTAGCTAGGGAAAAAGGCATACAACTCCCAGCATGCATGTTTAGACAGAAAAAAGGCCTACAGCTCCTAGCATGCCCCAGTCAGCATGGCTGGCTGGGGCATGCTGAGAGTCAAAGGACTTTTTTCTGTATAAACATGCATAGGATTGTGCCCTTTGTGATCTTGCTGTATTGTTATGTATGGGCTTTTGCTGTTGTTGCCTCCATTTTTAACTTTATTTCAAAAGAAAGGTTGGCCTAGCAGTTTGAGACTGCCATATAAAACAGGTGAGCAAAGGGGAACACGCAGGGGAAAGGGGCCCTAGCTCAGGGGCAGGGCACCTGCTTCCTGCTTTGCATGCAGATGGATGGAGGCATTTCAGCCCTTGAGACGGGGGGGGGGGGGACTGCACAAAAGCCGGGAAACCCCCAAACTATTGGTGGTCAAGGGAAAGGCGGTGGGGCCAGGACCAACATAAGAGCATGACCATCTCGGGTTTGGCCCCAAGGTGGGTAGGATTTGGCCCCAGGTCTAAGGTTCTTCACCCCCGGACTAGATGGAGACCTTTGGTCTGATCCAGCAAAGCAGTTTTAGAGGTCTCAGCATGGTCATTCTTTGTCTGCATTTTCAGATCCTGCGGCCTTTAGAAAACACGGCCGTGAATCCCCCCGAGGCCGAGCGGGTTCCATCAAACGCTGGGCTGGGGCACTTTTGTGGCGGGTCCAAGCGGGTGAGCAACTCGCAGGGTAAGATCACGAAGGCAGGCGAAGATTGATTACAGGGGAGGGGGCAGCTCGTGACCCCTCCAGCTGCTGCTGGACTGCAACTCCCATCATTCCTCACCATTGGCTGTGCTGGCTAGGCTGGCTAGGGAGTCGTAGTCCAACCACATCTAAAGAGCCATGTGTGACCTTTCGGGTTGTTGCGTTCTTTGCGGGATGCTCTGCAGTCCTGGGAGGGGGTTCAGCTCAAGCTGTTTCTCTCTTGGTGGGCTGCAGTCTGCCGTGCTGCCTGAGTCAAAATCCTCAGCCACAGGAACATTAGAAGAGGCCCTGCTGGATCCGACCAAAGGCTCATCTAATCCAGCATCTGGTTCTCGGTAGCTGCCAGCAACAGCCCGCCCCTGATTTTTGTCCCCAGCATCCATCAATCAAAGGTAGGCTGCCTGCAAACATGGATGGAGGTTTCTTTTAGATAGCATTCCCTCTATTTCCAATGTTCAAGTGGTGAGCGCCGTTGCTTATGTAGCCAAAACGGCACCACCCACGTGCAAGATGGAGGTATTAGCAGGCTTGGGGGAACAAAACATATTTAGAGGGGAAACCCTAATGGTGGGGGCCCAAAACAGCCTGTTGAGGGCTGAGCATGCTCAGTGCCATGGAATGCTGACTGAATGGAAAATGGGGTGGGTGGAGGATGGAATGGAATATCCTGGAAGAGGACCTGGCCACCTGGAATCCCAAACGGGCACTACACACTACAATATTTTGTTGCAGGTCCCACTTGTTCAATACCTAATGCTTATCGTGGAAAAAGTGGACAGAGATAAGTTTTTCTCCCTCTCTCGCAATACTAGAACCCCATGGGGTCCTCCCATGAAACTGATCGGTGGGAGATTCAGGACAGAGAAAAGGAAGGACTTCTTCACACAGCGCAGAGTTCAACTATGGAATTCACTTCCACACAATGTAGTGATGGCCACCAACTTGGATGGCTTTAAAAGGGGATTGGACAAATTCATGGAGGAAAAGGCTATCAACAGCTACTAGTCCTCATGGCCATATGTTTCCTCCAGTATTGGAGGCAGTATGCCTATGTACTCCAGTTGCTGGAGAACATGGGTGGGAGGTTGCTGTTGCCCTCATGTCCTGCTTGTGGGTTTCCCATTGGGGGCATCTGGTTGGCCACTGTGTGAACAGAATGCTGGACTAGATGGACCCTTTGTCTGATCCAGCAGGGCTCTTCTTATGTGCTTAATAGCCAATAGACAGGCCTATCTGTTGGCTTGTGTGGGGCACCTCCCTGGCTGATTAGGTGCATTGGCCCCCGCCTCTTGGCTTCCATTCTGAACCCTGGTCTCTGTCGGAGCGCAGAAGCATACTTTTCCTAGAGCTTGCTGTGATGCTTCATCTTCAATTGTCCTCAATGCCTGGAGGCAGAGACCCCTCTGGGGAGGAAACCATCACAGCACTGCCCCTCCATTCACAAGGCTCCTCCCCCAAGCTTGACCTTAGATCCCTCAGAGATTCATCACATTCTTATCCTACTTGTCAATGGTGAAAAGAATCGATCAAATTCACTGCTCACAAGTAGCCTCCTTGAGGCATTGGCAATAAGGCAGGAGGTAGATCTCAGAAATACAACTCAGCCTGGACTTTTGTTCTATGTTGGACTTTGGCCGTGCTGGCTGGGGGATGATGGGAGTAAGGACTGAGAAACTTGACCCGCTTGCGCTTGGCGAACTTTTGGCACCATGCCAACTCGAGAGCTGAAAGTGGGTCGAGTTGGGGGGTTTATTCACAGCTTCCGCTTTTAAAGTGGGCTGTGATTTGCTTTGTTTTTTTTTTTTAAGCCAGGGAAATTTCCACAAATTCCAAACACAAATTTATGCAAATTCAAGCCACAGATTTGCACAAATTTTAGCTGGAATTTACGCAAATTTCCCTGGCTTAAAAACCCCCACACACGCACGAATCGCAGCCCACTTTAAAAGCGGAAGACCATGTGCTGGCTCGACTCATGTCAGAGCAAGTCGGTGCCAGTGCTGGGGGGATCTGCTGGATTTTGACCCCTCAACCGGATTCCTCTCACATCCCTAGATGGGAGTTGTAGTTCAACACACCTGGAGGGTGCCGGGTTGGGAAAGGCTGTTTTAGGTGCTTTACAGGACAAGCATAGGCCCCATTAGGGGAGGGATAACAATGGCAGGTGAACCAACAGTGTCCGCACTGCAACGAGAGATGGCAGTAGAGCACTTGCGTTGCATGCAGAAGGTCCCAGGTTCAATCCACATCTCCAGTTAGAAAGGACCAGGGAGCAGGTAAGGGCAATGTCCTTTCTCTGCTGGAGACCCTGGAGAGTGGCTGCCCATCAGAGTACATACCACCATGGACCAGTGGTCTGACTCAGCATGTCCCTAGTTCTTATGGAGGTAGTCAACCTGCGTCTGAACTGTACAACTTTAGACTGTGAGTGGGGCTTCACTTGACTGAATCCACCTCCATCCCCCCCCCCCCCAAATTTTAAATCCCTGGACACCATCATCATTATCTGTAGTAGTAGCATTTTTACCCTGCCACCAGGCTTAAAATCCAAAATATGCAACACAAAAGGAGAAGCGGATGGGGAGGGAGGAGAAAAAAACCAACAACCTCAGGTGTCAGTTCTTAAGAGTTATAGTTCTTATAATAACCAGCTGGGATGGGAACAGTTTAGGTTGCCTGATGGAGTGGCCGCTGCTAGCGACAGTTTGAGGGAAAGCCGAAGGCAGCTGGGCGCTCAGCAAAGCTGATGGAATAGCCTGTTCTTTCCCTCTGTTGCAGCCTGTTAGGGAGAAGAATTCTAGCCTGGCCATCTGTCTCCCTGATGTGCCAGCTTTCCATGGGCAGGGATTTATTCATTTATTTTTGGTATGAAGGTTGATTTAGAGCGCAATCTTTTGCATGTTTAGACAGAAAAAGTCCTATGACTCCCAGTATGCCCCAGCCAGCTATGCATGCTGGGAGTCTTAGGATTTTTTCTGTCTAAACATGCAAAGAATTGCTCTCTTGACCATGTGAATCCCCACCTTCAGTCTAAAGTGACACAGTCCACTTTCCATGCAAACTCTTCCTCTGCGGTTTCTCTTTGTTCCCATTAGGTGATGAGTGGTTGCCCGAGAACGAGGAGGAGATATGTCAGCTCCAAGACTCCACAGAAATAGAACCAGGCGGCGCTTCTCCAGGAAGGAGACAAGAGAGAATTTCCCAGAGTCTCAAGCAGGGAGAATCCTCTGAGAATGGGCAGAGACTGGCCAAGAAGCATGGGGCCCATGCAGGCAAAAGAACGGATGAATCTGAGGAAAATCCAGCTGCCTGCCAGCAGATAATGCACAAGGGGGATAGACAAAAGACACAGCCTGAGCAAAGGAAAAGTTTAAGTCCAATCTCTGATGATAGATCTGCAGAGGAGAGAACAGGTGCAGGAGAAAAGCCATATAAATGCCCAGACTGTGGGAAGTGTTTCAGCCAGAGTTCCTCTGTTGTTAATCATCAGAGAATCCACACAGGAGAGAAACCGTATCTATGCCTGGAGTGCGGGAAAAGTTTCCGGGTTAGCTCAGACCTTATCAGACACCAGAAAATCCACACTGGAGAGCGGCCTTACAAGTGCTCCGACTGTGGGAAAAGCTTCTGCCGGAGTTCACACCTGGTTAGGCACCAGAGAATCCACACGGGAGAAAAACCCTACAAGTGCCCACGCTGCGGGAAAGGCTTCAGTGACAGCTCGTATCTCATTACTCATGAGAGAATCCACACAGGAGAGAAGCCCTACAAATGCTCAGAATGCGGGAAGAGGTTCAGCAACAATTCGAACCTCACCGTCCACGAGAGAACGCACCTCATGGAGAAACCATACAGGTGCCCAGATTGTGGGAAAAGGTTTAGTAACAGCACTGAGATCATGGCGCATGAGAGGACGCACCTGACAGAGAAACCATACAAATGTTTGGAATGTGGGGAAAGCTTCAACTGGAGCTCCGACCTTACAGTTCATCAGAAAATCCACACGACTGCCAGAGAAATGGTACTTGGTTGATTTGCCAAGAAATATTTAACAGGGTCACCTTTTCCTTTGCAATCAATCGTTTCAGTCCTTCCATATTTTGCCCTGGTTATAGATTTGATTTTAAACAATTGTTATAATCTCAGTAATTTAAGATTTTTTAAAAGTTTATTTATCATTGTATAATAAAAAAAAAAATTGACAGTTGCTTGTTATAACAGCCCCAGTGTCAGGCCAATATTTCAGGCCAACAATCTGTACCATGTGCTAGTTTAATAAGTTAAAACTCAAGCAATTTATATGTCAGGCTCTCTGCGCTACAAAAAGCTCCTAGTCCTCAAAAAATTATTAGCCTGCCATCTGCGCCTCCCCTGGGTGGGTCAGATTGAAGCACTCATCTTCCATTATCTCCATGAAGGCATTATGCTCAGGTAAGTACTGGATGCAATATGTTTTGTTTATTGAGTATTGTTAGTTTTCAGGACAAGGAGTTACATCTCTTGCTCCTGGCTGAGGGATTAGGTAAGTAATCATAATCATATCTCTCTAATACTGAAAGGTCTGCACTGGTTGCCACTTATGTTCCGGGCTCAATTCAAGGTGTTTAAAGCTCTAAAGGCGCAATCGTATGCAAATTTAGATATAGCTGGCTCTGGCATGCTAGGAGTTTTAGGCCTTTTTCTGTCCAAACTTGCATAGGATTGCACCCTAAATGGCTCTCTGAGGGTCCACCTACCTCAGTATGAACGTGCTGTTATTAAGCTCAGCAGGCGAGGCCTTTTTGGAAACACCCTTGCTTAGAGGGCCTGCTTGTTGGGCACACATGAAAGGACTTTCTTTTGTGTTACTCCCAGACTCTGGAAAGCACTCCCTCTGGAGCTACGACTGGCCCCCATTCTCTCTGCGTTCAGAGCAGGAGGCAAGACACGTCTTTTTAACTTGGCTTTTAAAATCTTGGCTGGATTACTGCAATGCCCTCTATGTGGGGCTGCCCTTAAGAGTGGACCGGAAGGTGGAGCTAGTGCAGAATGCAGCAGCCCGGCTGTTCTCAGGAGTTGCCCCTTTTCAGCACGCAGCTTCTTTGCTGAGGGAACTGCACTGGCTGCCTATTGGCTACCAGGCCAGGTTTAAGGTTTTGGTACTAATGTATAAAGCCCTAAACAACTTGGGACCAGGATACCTGAGGGAGTGCCTTCTCCCTTACCAACCTGCCGTCACTGAGGGCATCGGTGGGCATTCTCCTGGTGGTTTCACGTGGACCTATGGCCCAACTGGAGTCTAGCAGGAGAAGAGCCTTCAGTGTGGTGGCTCCATTTTTGTGGAACTCCCTGCCTCTGGAGGTCAGGCAGGTGCCAACACTGTGTTTTCATAGACTTATTTCATAGATCATCAGCCTCTTGAAAACATCTTTATTCCAAGAAGCCTTCCTTGACTGACCAGCCACATTTTAAAACTGATATTCTGTTTTAATAGAGTGTTAATTATTTTTATCTTTTTTTATCTTTTTATGTTCGCCGCTTCGAAATCTGCATATTGGAATATGGAGCAGTATATAAATCTTATAAATAAAGAAATAAAATCATTGTTATGGTTTTTAGTGTTTTTAATGTTTTGCCACATTTTAATTTGGTTTTTTATGTTCTGAATATTTTGTAAGCCATCTTGGTGGCTCCCAGAAAGAGCCTCCCCCTTTTTGGGTTCTCCACCTCATGTTTCTCCCACTGCCACTCTTAAGGCTCAAAGCTCGTTCGTCATTGCCTGCTCTCCACCTAGGCCAGGGTGGGGGTAGGCAACCTTTTTGGGCTGTGGGCAGATTTGGCAATTTGAGAAACTCTCCCCGGCACCACCACAAAATGGCTGCCATGGGAGGCATGGCTAAGGATACATAAACTGCCGAAAAGACTGAGTACAAGGCAGAGGTGGGGTCTGAGCCCCAACACACAACTCCTTTGAAGCCATAGTTTTCAGCACCAGCGAAAACGTATTTCACAGCAATCCCAGCTGTCGCTAAGAAAATGTGTTAATTGAAAAACATGTGGGAGGGGTAGGGCACCTTGATGGGTGCTGCCAAGAAAGTGTGGGGCACATTGGTGCCCATGGGCACCCCATTGCCTACCCCTGACCTAGGACCTGCAGCCATAGGTAAGTGAAGTTCAGTAGAAGATCTCTGGGTCCAAGGGAAGTAGCCATCGGAGGTGGTCAGAGCAAGTCCCTCATCCTCCATTTCCACAGTGACTGGTCAGAGATGCTCTCATCCATCTGCCCCTATTGGTTGCTCCCACCTTACATCCAAGGCTTCCTGTTTCCCAGGGGTTAAGGACATAAGAAGAGCCCTGCTGGATCAGACCGAGGGTCCATCTAGCCCAGCATTCTGTTCACACAGTGGCCAACCAGCTGCCCACGGGATTCCACAAGCAGGACATGAGTGCAACAGCACCCTCCCACCCATGTTCCCCAGCAACTGAGTACACAGGCATGCTGCCTCTGATACTGGAGGTAGCACATAGCAATGAGGACTAGTAGCCATTGATAGCCTGCTCCACCATCGATTTGTCCAATCCCCTTTTAAAGCCGCTATCCAAATTAGTGGCCATCACTACATCTTGTGGAAGTGAATTCCATAGTTTAACTATGCGCTTTTCCTTCCCCTTGTCCTCCCCTCTTGCCTCTCCGTTCTTCTTTCTCTCTGCCATGTGGTCATGTTATCACTTGCCTCTCCCTCCGCCCAGCCTCTTCCTCCTAGACTCTTCCTGGCTGGGCCTTCCATCCTGTCTAAACATGCATAAGATTGTGCCCTTAAGCTTCTACCAGCAGTAACTAAGCCTTCAGAGAGGCATTTCAGCCTTTGAGAACGTGGGGGAAACTGTACAAAGGCCAGAAAACCAAGTAAAAAGTGGTTGGGGAAGTTGCAGTCCAACACATTTGGAGGGCATCAGGTTGGAGAAGACTGAACTAAGGATTCTTAACATCATGAATCTGATGGAAGTGAACATTAGGTCACAAAAGCTTGTTTCATAATAAATTTGTTAAGTCTTTACGGAGGTGCCCAGACTCTGTTCTTTTTATCTGTCCAGCGTCGTTTCCCACAGTGGCCAACCAAATGCCTCTCAGAAACCTACAAGCAGGAAACAAAAGCAATAGCCCCTCTTTCAATTTTGTTGCCCAACAACTAGTATTTAGAGACACACAACTTCTGAATCTGGAGGTAGCATATAGCCATGATGGCTAACAGCCAGACCTCTCCTCTATGAATTTGTATAATCACTTCCCGTTATTTCCAATGTTCAGAGGTGAGTGCCGTTACTTACGTAGCCAAAACAGCACTGTTCTGGTGTTATGAGGGGAAAAGAACCATCTCTTGATCCACCTTCTCCATAAAACCATTCCTAGTTATATAAACAAACACACACACCCCAAATATCTCAAACAAGGGAATATGTATTAAGGAGAGGGAAATAAACACAACAGAACATTTTGAGAAAGCATGTTATTAATTATACCAGATTTCCTCCACTGTACATAAACACCAGTTCAAGATGTCATGGATGTGAACCTGTGGCTTTGAGAAGGAAGTTACTTGTTTACCATGTTCTTCTCTTTAAAAAAAAAAAGTGTCTGAAGCTTTTCATACTTCTATATTTAATCCATGTTTCCACAATCAAAATGTTCCAAAAATTCTCATATTCAAGGAGATCCAACATGAGCCCCTCTGAGTCTTTGAAGTCGTCTCTACCCTGGGATAACATCCGCTGTCGCACGGATGTCTGCAGAACTCTTTCTTTAAACAGGGCCCCACTAATTTTGCCAGAATCTTCATGTTTGTACAAAGGGACCGTTGCACACCACCGGAGGGAAAGAAATATACACCTGTATAGCTTTCTGCAAACGTTCAAAACATACATGTTTTAAAAAGAAGAGAAAGGAACGTGAGCCAATAGATCTCACAGCACTATAAGCAGTTCTAGAGCAGTGTTCTCCAACCTTGGGTCCCCAGATGTTTTTTGGCCTACAACTCCCAGCGCCAAGGTTGGAGAACACTGCTCTAGAGAGAAGATTCTTCCATCACATGGATTCTCTGATGTCAGCAAAGTAGTGGGTTCCCTGAGAACTAGAAGGCAAGTGAGAAGCCCAGTGGCGGCAGCCTTGCTTGGTCCCACAAATGAGAGCAATGCACCAGACCCCTGGGAGCAAGGAATCCAGCAACCATCAGCAGGAAGAAGTGCTAGCCCCCTCCCCTGGCGTCCGTGCCAGTCCTAAGCTGGAGCTGGATTTGCGCAAGACAAACCTGGTAATTCAATTTCTGCCAGACAAATCACGTTGGCATTCAAAGCTGGAGAGATCTGACATCTCCCCGCTCCTTGCACAGGCCCAGGGAAATGAATGGCAATGGGCAGCTGTCCTCGACCTGGTTTCTTCCGGGTAGTTTTGGACTACAACTCCCAGCATTCTTGACCATTGGCCATGCTGGCTGGGGCGGATGAGAGCTGGAGGTCCAAAATATCTGGAGGACAGCCAGTTGGGGAAGGCTGAGCTACGGGGTAAGAGTGTGTGTGGCTGAAGCCTCCTCATAGGGACACTTTCCGAATTCCCCGTCTAAAGTTCTCTCTATGGAACTCGCTTCCACACGATGTTGTGATGGCCACCAATTTGGACGGCTTTAAAAGGGGATTGGACCAATTCATGGAGGAGAAGGCTATCAATGGTTACGAGTCCTGATGGCTATATGCTACCCCCAGTATCAGAGGCAGTATGCCAATGTACACCAGTTGCTGGGGAACATGGGCAGGAGGGCGGGTGCTGTTGCACTCCTGTCCT
Source organism: Shinisaurus crocodilurus (assembly GCA_021292165.1). NCBI lineage: Eukaryota > Metazoa > Chordata > Lepidosauria > Squamata > Shinisauridae > Shinisaurus > Shinisaurus crocodilurus. Next base: position 15,684,794 of record CM037882.1, read on the forward strand.
GCTTGTGGGTTTCCTGTGGGGAGCTGGCCGGCCAATAGAATGCTGGGCTAGATGGACCCTTGGCCATCCAAATTGGTGGCCATCACTACATCTTGTGGAAGGGAATTCCACAGTTTAACTCTGCGCAGTGTGAAGAAGTCCTTCCTTTTATCTGTCCTGAATCTAGCACCATTCATCTCCCTTTGGGTTCTAATATTATAAGAGGGAGAAAAACATTCCCCCTATCCACTCTTTCTACACCTCTAGTATGTGCCCCACCATTTACTGGCCTTTCCCCTAAATTAAAAACGCCCCAAACCGTTGTAGCCTTTCTTTGTAGGAAAGTTGCTTCCACTCTCTGATCACTTTTGGGCACAATCCTATGTGGGTTTAGACAGGAAAAAGTCCCACAACTCCCAGCATTCCCTAGCCAGTATGGCTGGCTGAGGAATGCTGGGAGTTGTAGGACTTTTCTCTGTCCAAACATGCATAGGATCACCCCTTTAGTTGCCCCTTTCTGCACCTTTTCCAGCTCTAAAGTTTCCTTTTTGAGGTGCAACGAATAGAAGTGCACACAGTATTCCAAGTGTGGTCGTCCCACAGGCATGACAATGTTGGCAGTTTTACTTTTGATCCTTTTCTTAACAGTATCCCTAACATGGAATTAGCCTTTTTCACAGCAGCTGCACCCTGGGGAGACATTTTGATCGAGCTGTCCACTGCAACCCCCAGCTCCCTCTCCTGCACAGCCCCTGCCAGTGTTTATTTATTTATTTATTATATTTATACCCCGCCTTTTTTCCTGCAAGGAACCCAAGGGGACTTACATAATCCTCCTCTTCCTCTCCATTTTCTCCTCACAACAACCCTGTGAGGTAGGTTAGGTTGAGAGTCAGTGACTGGCCCAAAGTCACCCAGTGAGTTTCATGGCCGAGCGGGGAATAGAACCCGGTTCTCCCGAGTCCCAGCCCAACACTCTCACCACTACGCCACACTGGCGTATATATGATATATATAGCTTGATCACATTGGAAAGCTGGGAATGGCGGAATTTTATGTGCAGTCCCCGATGAAGGAAAAAGATTATTTCCAAAACATGTTGGGCAAAATAAATATTCTTGCCAGGCACCTGCGTATTTTCTCTCCCTCTTTTGTTTTCATGATACACAAGTGCCTTCCCCTCTCGTTGGTTTAAAGCAGAACATGGGACAGAACGAAGCCAGGGAGCAAAACAGAACCAGGAATGTCCGCTCATCCCCAGTTTATAGTTGCAGCTAGTAACAGGCATCTTCTGGGCCAAATCTCAGCTCTTCCTGCCCAGTCGCCAAACCCCAGAAGGAAAGGAAGGGTACGCATGATCAGCAACAGTGGGCAGACTAGTGTAATGGGGCAGGATGGGGCAAAGGGGCTTTGGCTCTCTGTCCCACACTCCCATGTCATAGTAGATCTTACAGCTAAATAAGCTGATTAAGAGGATGCCAGCGAGGAACATGGGAAGCAGCTTGATGAAGAGAGCATGGGATCTTGAAAGCTTGCACATTTTTCGTGATCTTTTTGTGGGCTTAATAAAGATATTGCACTCCCTATGGATTTTGGAATTTTTCTTATGGGCAACCTTTGGGGTTCTTTTGCCACTTGGAGAATACCAAATTTAGCCATTCAGCAGTGGGACCTATCACTGGAGGAAGAGGATTTTATAACACCAGAAGCTGAGACTTTATTTTCCAAGGGTTCATCCCCTCTAAAGCTACCCAATTTGGCTTCACTTGACTCTTTTTTAACCTAGTAGATCTAAAATTATCTCCAGCTTGGGGCACAATCCTATGCATGTTTAGAAAAAAAATGTCCTACAACTCCCAGCATTCCTAGCTAGCATGACTGGCTAGGGAATTCTGGGAGTTGTGGGACTTTTTTTTTCTGTCTAAACATGCACAGGATTGAGCCCTTAGTTAATATAGAGGCTACCTAGTTTATCTAACATATTGTTAGAGCAATACGACAACGGAACCAACTACCTAGGGAGGTAGTGCGCTCTCCCACACTGGAGGCATTCAAGGTGCAGCTGGACAGCCATCTGTCAGGGATGCTTTGACCTGGATTCCTGCATTGAGCAGGGGGTTGGACTCGATCGCCTTATAGGCCCCTTCCAACTCTACAGTGTTCTATGATCTCTGTGATCCACTGGTAAAAGGGGTCTCTGTGTGCTTTGCCCAGGATGGAAGAACATCTGAGTTGCAGCTAGATTTTATATTTTCAGAAATGGGGGATCCAACATTTCTCCCTTTCTTGATCCCAGCAACCCTGGGGGCAGCTCCAGGCACAACCCATCATATGACTTGTTAGAACCTCATTTGAATGCAGACTCCTCCCTCAGAATCTTGGGACCCGGGACACGCAGACATGGTGAGTTCACCATCAAGTTGGGAGGGGGGAGTTCTCCCCATTTCCTCCACCCACCTACCAAGCCTGCTTTTTGTAACATCCCGCCTGATGAAGAGACCTGGAAGACCTTGAAAGCTTGCACATTTCTGGGGTGGCCATTTGGTTGGCCTAATAAAAGTATCACACTAATAAGAATTTTGCAATTTGCCCAGACTCTTTGACCATCTAGCCCAGTAGCATCTCCTCTAACTGATAGCGGCTCTCCAGGGACTCAGGGAGAAGAAATGTTGCCATCAGCTAGTAACATATCTTTTTTTAACTGGAGATGCTGGGGCTTGAACCTGGGACATTCTACATGAGCTCAAACACTGAGCTATGTTTTCTTCCCCCAATAGTCAGCACATGACGCCAAAGAAGTATCAAAATGTAATGCAAAAAAAAAAAAAAAAAAAAAATCCACTCGAGTTGCTTGTTCTCTAGAGGATTCCATTGCTCGTGTGGATTCTCTGGTGTTTGGTGAAGTTTGAAATATAGTGGAAGGTCCGCCCGCAGTCCTGGCACTCGTAGGATCTCTCGCCGGCATGGACGCGCTGGTGCTTGGTGAGACTCTGCTTGCTGCAGAACCGCCTCCGGCACTCTGGGCATTCGTACGGCTTCTCCCCGGTATGGATCCGGTGGTGGGAGACCAGGTGGGCTTTGCTGATGAAGGCTTTCCCGCAATGGAGGCAGGCGTAAGGCCTCTCCCCTGTGTGGATCCTCAGGTGCTTCACGAACTCCTCTTTCCACCGGTAGGATTTCTCGCACACGGGGCAAGTGTAGGGCTTCTCGCCTGTGTGGATCCTCTGGTGGTTTATCAGCTTCCCTCTCTCACGGAAGCTCTTCCCGCACTCGGGGCATGCGTGGGGCTTCTGCCCCGTGTGGATCCTCTGGTGCCTGATTAGCTTGTCCCTCCGGCGGAAAGTCTTCCCACATTCCAGGCACACGTGGGGCTTCTCGCCCGTGTGCATCTTCTGGTGCCGAATCAAAGTTGATTTGTGCTGGAAATTCCGGCCACATTCTGGGCACAGGTGCTTGATCGCCCTCCCGTGGAGCGCCGCTTCCGTGACAGCCCCGTCGGCTTCCCCTCGCGCTGTGGCTTCGGCCCACATCATCGCCGGTGGCTGTTCCTGCGGCCTCTTTGAGCCACAGCCTTCCTCGAAGCTTTCACATCTTTGCACGAGGTATCCTTGCGATCCCCCTGCAAACGTCCTGTGGGGCTGCGCTGGCTCCAAACCTCCCCGCTGCCCACCCTCTTCCTCATTCTTGGATGTCGCAGCACCATCTGAAATAAAAGACAGGCAACATGTGAAGAGGGAAGAGAGGCAGAAAAACTGAAGGCAGGAGGGAAACACCACTCAAGAGCGGGGGGGGGGGTGCCAAACTTTTTCCGGCCTGGGGGCCCAAGTCCCATTGCAGAGAAGGTCTTGGGGGTCGCATTCCAGTGGTGGGTGGGGCTGAACACTAGGTAGGCGGGGCCAAAGGCAAAAATGTGTGGGCCTTGAGCCTGGGTGGAGAACCTCAGGCCCAGGGACCAACCTGACTGTCTGGAGGTCCCCAGAGGGCCACACCCCAACCAATCGTTTGGTCATTTTCCAGCTTTTGTGCAGTTTCTCCCCCATTCTAAAAGGTTGAAATGCCTCTCCTACGGGCAGTAAGAGCTTAAAAGTAACATATGCTGGTATTTTTTGGGCCCACCCCTTTTGCCTTTGGCCACCAAAATGGAATTCGGCCCTCAGGCTGAAAGAGGTTCTGCCCCTCTTGGCCCAGGGGATGGAGACTTGAAAGATCCAGAGAATAGTACCAAAAAAAGTTAAGATTTCCATAGAATCCTTCCATGTCTGCTGAGCATTTTCTTTCTTTCCAGTATTCATATCTTGCCTCTCTATAAACATATAACAGGCCCAGAATTCAGGGGTTGGCTCCATCAGGCAGTTGCCAATAGTTCAGGTTCTCAAGAAGTTCCGCCACCTACCCTGCCACCGAACGGGACCAGGCACTGCTTTAGGCAGCCTCTGCAAACTTGTATTCTTCCAACGGGCTTTTCAAGGGATGATTTCACTGTGGTTTTCATGGCTGACCTGCTGTGGTTTCGAATTGCTGCCATATTTTAGGGATGGTCATAGAATCATACAATCACAGAATACTAGAGTTGGAAGGGGCCTCTAAGGCCATCCAACCCCTGCTCAATGTAGGAATCCAAGCGAAAGCATCCCTGACAGATGGCTATCCAGCTGCAGCTTGAATGCCTCCACTGTGGGAGATCCCATGAACTCCCTAGATCTTTTCTATCGATTTGCAATTGCTTTTCAATTTACATTTTCATCATGCGTTCTGACTTTTCGCGAGCCGTTTTGTTTGTGTGTGTGTGTGTGTGTGTGTGTGTGTACCCAGAAAAGCAGGAGAAATACACTGAAATAAATAATAAAACAAGGAGGGGACCTGCAACAAAATGCTGCAGCGTGGAGTCCTGCTGTTCAGGATTCCACAATACTTCATTCCATTCCCGTCCCCTCCATTTTTCTGTTCCCCACCTCCAGTCAGTCAGCATTCCATAGCCACTCAGCACACACAGTCCTTATTGGGCTGTCTGGGGGATTTCTGCCCCCCCCATGCCACACCCCTTTAGGATTTGTTTGTAAAGATTTTAAAATATTTTTTTCATACTTCTGCAAACCTTGGGGTTTCTCTGAGATTCTCCAAGCCCTTGTGAATAGGTGGTAGCATTTTGGCTACAGAAGCAGCAGCACTCACAGCCTGAACATTGGAAATAGAGGGAAAGATAAAACAATTGGGGAGTTCCACGATCTAATTTTGCTGCCTCTGGTAAGAGCCTCGGCAGCCGCGTTTTGCACCAATAGAACCGTCTTCAAGGGCAGCCCCATGTAGAGCACCTTGGGGTAATCTAAACCTGGAAGTGACAAAGGTGTGAATGACTGGGGCATGGTCTGTTCTGTATGTATAGGAAGGCTTTTTAGTACACTGGGAGCATTCAAATATATGATCCGGCCTCCACACCTGCATCTGGAAGTGGTACATTTTAGCAAGGGCACAACCGTGTGATTCTGCTACATGTATAAACTGGTGCTCTATAAGTGCAGTGTCTGGAAACAGCCTTACATTAAAATCCTATGCATGCTTTGTTGGGAGTAAGTCCCACTAGCTTAAAGGGACTTCTGGATAAACATGCATAGGATGAAGCTGTCAATCACTCTGGCTGCATACCCAATGATCCAGTGTCTCTGCCCCACTCCTGCGTGATCTCCTTGAGGAGGGGCTTCTGCCAGGCACCCGACAGAACCTGCTCCCCCTCGGGGGAATCCACCGTCACCTCCACAAAGGGCCCTGGGTCCTGCAACAAGAGCAAAGGGGTTCTGTTCAGAGCTGGGACACACAGAGAGGGAGGGAGAGACTGTGGCAGAGGCTGGGTTTACATGCCAGCAACATCGGTGGGAACCTTTTCTATTTTTTAAGCACATTGTTTCAGCAAAATTACTGAGCGACATAATGAACAAAGACAAGTGAAATTGGGCAACTGGAATGGATACAACAGCCTTGTATTTAGGATTGCCTCCTCCCATATGTAACCACCCCTGTTCCTGAGGTCACCTTCTGAGGCCTTTCTCTGGGATGCCCCCGTCAAACAAGGTGCAGCGGGTAGCTACAGGGGAGAGTGCCTTTTCAGTGGTGGCACTCCAGTTACAGAATGCCCCCCCACACAGAGAGAGAGAGAGGCTCGCCTGGCTCCTACTGTGTACTCTTTGCAGTACCTGGAGAAGAACTTTTTATTCTCCTAAGCACTTGAGCATTTCTGGCAATCCATGGGGCGCCATGCAGTCCACAGGGTGCCTCAATATTTTTTTTAAAAAATTGCAGTTTGCCACCAAAATTAAGTGGCAAACTGCTCTGTGGCACTAAAAAGGTTAAATTTAGCTTGTTTGCAAGCTACATTTGACCATATTACTAATCCATAGTGGCCCCATAGCAGCACTAAAAGGGTCAGATTTATTTATTTATTTTACAGCATTTTTAGCCAAAAAAGGCTCCCAGAGTGGCTTACAAAGATTAATATTAGACAGTCCCTGCCCTCAGGCTTACAGTCTAATAGACATGACACAAAAGGAAAAGGGATTGGGAGGGGGGAGGTAAAATTCAGGCACTAGTTCTTAGTTACAAGCAAACAGGATGAATTTGCCCCTACGGAGCACTACAAGCACCATTTTTCTTTTCCTTAAATTCAGCCCTAAAACAGGCCTGTCCCCTTTTGGGGCAGCTTGACTAGGGATGGCTTTAATAAGTGGTCTTTTTGCGCCTCCATATCAAACAGTGCTGGGCAGCTCCAGACTCAAGGCTGTTTAGTGGGCCAACTAAATTGCTGGTAATAATTTTCAGCTGTGGGGATGGGAGAATCAGATAAAGAGGTGAAAAGTGATTGGATAACCAGAATCTGAGGCCCGTGGGGAATGGTCCATGAGGGCTGGAACAGACTCCTGCTGGGAGAAAGACCCCCTTGGCTTGGGTGAACAGCTGTTTGGGTGAGATTAGGGTTTGTTATTTTTCTTGCCTTGGATGTACCAAAGGAGTTTGCATTTGTAATGTTTGCCTTTTTATCCTCTTTCCCTCCTTCCTTTTTATCCCTTTTAAATACACTTACCTGTATTCTAATGTGAAGGTTTTCCTTCAAAGTCATTCAGTGCCAACTCCAGTGTCTCAGACCCAGTGACCAAGATGGTGTTAAGTTGGAGAAGCTAGAATAGAGGGTTGTGGCTTGCACCCGTATCCTTGCCTTCTCCAATTGAGCCGTGGGGCTTGAGACTCCCCTTCCTCGAGCTGTAGTAGATGATTAAGGGGTGGTGGCAGCTTACGGTCAGGGTCTGAGTGGCTTGCCCCGTGGGAGTGTGGTGGTTCACTCCGTCACACATCCCACCAGGGCCAAATTCTGTGTGTGTGTGGGGGGGTGAGGGCTGCACTGGGGCGGGGGGGGGGGGAGAGCAGGAGCTTAATGCAGCCTGTGCACTCCCACCCCTGCTGTAATCCTATAAAAACTGGGAGCATGCACTGAGTTCAGGAGGACTTACTTCTGAGTAGACACATACAGGATTACATTGTAAGTGTGCTTCACTTGATTGGTTTTCCTCAGCAGATACTTCTGTTCTGCCCTCCAGGCAACTTTTGCAGCGGGGGGGGGGGGGGGGGGAGTCTTCTCTACTCGCATAGGCACCCTGTGGAATTTAGAAACCTGATTTCCAGGGTTCTAAATCGTGTCAGGAGCCTACAGTAGTAGAGCAGTATTATTAGAATTATTAGTGTTAATATTTCTTAGACATATTTCTCAAAAAAGAAGGCTCAAGGTGACTTACAACAGAGTTAAAACATACACAATTGAAAGCAGCTATAAGAATTACCGTATCCATTAAAATACAACTGCCCCGCAGGACAAGGGTGCTGAACCATGAGCCAATTTCCATTTCCGAGCAGCTCTTGGGGGGGGGTGCATTCCAGTGGTGGGTGGGGCTAAAGGCAAAAGGGGCGGGGTAAAAACCCAAACATACCAGCCTCTTGTAGCTGGAGAGAGCAGTCCTATGGTTCCTGGGAGAGCGTCCCAGGGACCACTGGATTGTTTGGAGCCCTCTCAGGAGGCCGCAGATGCTGCTATGACTGTGGGAGGGGGGCCCTGCGCTCTGATCCACCTGCCCCGCCACCTCACAGCAACCATGGAAAGAATTGTGCCAGCTGCTTCCCGAGGTCACAAATGAGGCCTTGGAGGGAGGGAAAAGCGGGTGTTCCAGTGGGTGGGAAAGGGAGACGAAAGACTGGGATGCAGAGGCGGTATTAGCTGGAGCCCTGGGTCTTTCATTTGGAGCCGCACAGCTCTGGGAGGTCCCCATCTGCCCCACCACTCTGCTGTCCAGGGGCACCTGCTGAAATAAAGGTCGAGGGGCCCTGAGGATCTCTCACCTGATCCCCCTGGATGAGCTGGCTTTTGGCCCACATGTGCTTCACCTCCCCCTCCCCTGGAATCTTTCTGCCTGAGGTTTTTTTTTCTGAAATCAAATGCCCTCCTCTCCCCTGTCCGTACATCCCCTTTTACAAATAGGGGTGTCCTTGAGAGACAGGGTTCTTGAAAGACACACACAGAGACTTTAGAGCATATGTAAGTTAGCATATGCCAATTTGTGCATTTTTTGTCATGTGGTCCTGGGCCCAGGATCTTTTCGGTACCCAGCACCGCCACTGTCATCAAGATTTCCATGGGGGCATCTTTAACCTTCCTATGAATGAGCAGACTAAGTTAGGCAAAACTAAGCAAGTACACACCAGTTTGCTTAATTTAAGGCCCACATGTGCTTCACCTCCTGCTGCCCCCCCCCCCCCCCCAGCCCTTGAATCCAAGCCTGTGGCTTATGCTGGCTCAGCTTGTCTGAGTGTGGAAAGCTAAGCAGGGTCAGGCCTGGTTATTACTTGGATGGGAGACCCCTCCTCTAGTTTCCTGCATTGAGCAGGGGGTTGGACTCGATAGCCTTGTAGGCTCCTTCCAACTCTATGATCTATGAAATCTATGAAATCTTTCTGCCTGAGGTTTTTTCCCCGAAATCAGATGCCCTCCTCTCCCCTGTCCGTACATCCCTTTTCACAAATAGGGGTGTCCTTAGGAGACAGGGTCCTTGAAAGACACCCACCCACACAGACCTTAGCAATGCAAGTTTGTGCATATTTTTTTGTCCTGTGGGCCTGAGCCCCGGATCTTTTTGGTCTCTAGCACCACCCCTGCGAGAAATCTCTCCAGCCCCGGCCCAGCCCCTGGCAGTGTGCAATCTCTGGACAGGCTCAAGGGCCTGTCTATTTATTTATTTATTATATTTTTGAATCGCCCATCTGGCCAGTCATCCGGCCACTCTGAGCGATGTACAGTTCAATAAAATACAAGAAGAAGGGGGGAAAAACAGAGTGTAAAACACAATTAAAAACAGTACAAAACTTAAGAGTTCCATAAATTGGGGGCTGCCACAGAAAAGGCCCTCCTCTTAGTCCCCACCAGCTGTGTAAAAGGAGGATGGAGAGGAGAAAATGACCTCCATTGCTTCTCCCACCCTGCCGGCAGCAGCCCAACAGAGCATCAGATGCTTGGAAGCTTCCTTCTAAGGGGAACGCGATCATAGGATTGTGCTCCAAAGCTCTTCCTGATGGTAACTGAGCCTTACGAGAGGCATTTCAGCCTTATAGAATGGGGGGGGGGAGCACAAATCCTGAGAAACCACCAAAGGATCGGTGGTGGGGGAAAGGGAAGAGGGCATGGCTGTCTGGGGAACCCCGGAGAGCCAGATTGGAACTCTAGGTGGGCCGGATTTGGCCCCTGGGCCTAAGGTTCCTGCACCCCCTCCCCCAAAGCATTCCACTCCGAAGGTACAGGGGGCTGTAGAGACGGGCAGTGAAGACGTGAAGGGGGGTGAGGGTGCAACACACAGGCTTGTCTCCGCTCTCCCCCTCACAGGATCCCGATTGCGCAGGAGGTGAATGTCTGAAAAAGCCTTCCGCAACCTGGTGCCCTCTGGATGTTTTGAACTACTGCTCTCAGGATTCCAAACCACTAGCCCTGCTGGCTGGGGTTGATGGGAACTGAAGTCCAAAACATCTGGAGGACACGAGGTGGGCGAAGGCTGGGTTACACAGCTCAAACTCTATGGTTTAGCAGTTGACCTGGGCACCTCCTCCTACTCCGGTAATTCCCCTTTGAACCCCAAGATATCCAGGCGGAGAGCCAGTCACCTCCTGCTCCCACTGCTCGGCCTCCCGCTGCCTCCTCAGGAAGTCCTCCACCAGCGCGATCACGTGGGCGCAGGTCTCCGGGTCCCGTTCTCGGACCCAGCTCTGCATCTCTGGGGGAAGGAGGGTCAGGAACTGCTCCAGGATCACCAGCTCCAGGATCTGCTCCTTGCTGTGCCTCTCTGGCTTCAGCCACCGGCGGCAGAGGTCCCGGAGGTGGCCATAGACTTCACGCAAGCCCCCGGCCTCCGGGTAGCAGAAGCAGCGGAACTGCTGGCGCTGGGCCTCTGCTCCGACTGCTTCCCTCAGACGAACAGCCTCCTCCCCTTCTCCACAGTCACTCCTCGCTCCAGTGCTGTTTGATCCATCGGAGGCCCGCTGGCTTTCCCCCGCCACAACAGGCATCTGCTGAGTCCCCCACTCCACCGTTAGCCACTTGAAAGTATTGGCAACTCCCTCAAAGGATTCTGGGAAAGCCTTGCTCTCGTCACAAGGCATGGGCCCCGTCAGGTTCCCCCATCCTGAATGAGGCGACTGGGTGGCTTTTAGCAACTCCTGCTTCTCTTGGGCCTCCCGACCCACCTCCTGTGGTTCCTGCTTGACCAGAGGCTCGCCAACACACACCACCTGGATTTCATGAGTGTCAGCATGGGCCAGGTCCGGCGCCTCCATTTTAATTCCTCGCTGCTGTTCGAGGGCAAGCCGGAACTGGAGGCTCAGCGATGGCGGGGCTGCTCCTCCTCCTCCCTTGGCAGCCATTTTGTCTTGGCCTTGCCGCAGCCGTGGGTCCCAAACTCACATCCCTCAGCACAAGCCTGAGGAAAACATCCCACCTTTTTGATGTGTGTTTTGGTCTTGGGTTCTCTCAGCAGCAAACTGGGAGAATCAGAGGCTTTTTTTCAAAGTGTTACCTAAAAAAATATGAGAAAGTGGGGGTTCCTTTCTCCCTGAAGGAAAGAGAGCAAAGAGAGACAGAGAAATGTTATAGCCTTGGTCGGCTGCTAGGTTGGCCCAGATTCAAAGTATGTACCATCTGGGAATGATGGGAGTGGTAGTTGAACATATCTGAAGGACACCAGGTTGGCGAAGGCAATATACTAACAGCAATCTCAATTTTCTGAGTGCTGTTGCTTATGTAGCCAAAACAGAACCACCCCGCACAAGAGGGAGGCATCAGTAGGCTTGGGGGAACTGCAACGTTTCCAGATGAACAAAAAATATTTGGTGGTGGTGGTGGGGAACACCCTAACTAGGAGAAAATTTCAAAATAAGCCCAATGAGGACTGAGCGTGCTCAGCTGGTACAGAATGCCGACTGGTGGCAGGAAAAAAAACAGAAAACTGGGTGGGGAAGTGGAGAAAAGTTGGGGAATAGAATGGAGTATCCTGCAAGAGGGAATGGCTGGCAATGGAGTATCCTGCGAGAGGGCATGGCTGGCTGGCTGGCTGGCTGGCGGGCTGGCCAGCTGGCCGGCACCTTGAATAGCCAAAACACTCCACACTGCAACATTTTGTTGCAGGTCCCATTTTTAAATAACAAACATAGATATACATGCATAGAGTGTCAACTGTACACTGATGGGCGCTATATAACTAATAACAATGCTCATAAATGATCTTGCTGATTTCCAGGTTTCCCCCTTTAAAAGAGAAAGATTCACAGTTCTGCAAGAAGAATCTCACTGCAGCTTCCTTGTCTTTATCAGTAGAGAAAAATCAATAAAACTACAACTTGGGGAAAAAAATGTTTATCCAAATGAAGCGGGAGGAGGAAGGGAGGGAAACAACACATTTCTTTCATTCCCTTAGTTCATTATTTATATACACTTGCCATTCTGTCCCATAATAGGACACACACACACACACACACACACACACACACAGCGACTAAGATCACTGATCAAAACTTAAATTCCATACAGAATAACAAATGTCCAAGCAGCAGCAGTAGCAGGAATAGATGAATGAAAGTGACTTTCTTCTTGGAACGAGGCACAGGTTTAATTTGGGATTTAGGGAGAGGATACTCTTTCTATCCTATACGCCCAGGGGTAGGCAACCTGGCATCTTTGAGATACCTTAGATTACAGTTCCCATCACCCCCAACCATTGGCCATGCTGGCTGGGGCTGGCTGGAGTTGTGGTCCTAAACATGCGGACGGCACCAGATGGCTTACCTCTGCTCTAATCACTTACCTGGAAGTAAGCCCCCATTGAAATCAATGGGGGCGTACTTCTGAGTAGACCATCCACAGGCATTACGCTGGCAAATCTCCTTTCCTTTCTTTCCTCTCCGCCCCGCACCCCTCACAGCCCCCTTTCCCCCCAATGTCACCCTCTTCTGACTCACCCACTCTTTGCAGTGCTCCAGCCCCCTGGAAATGTTCCGCTTCCCCTCTGAATTTTCCTCCTGAGCCTGGCAAAATACAGGAACCAATTCCTCATCAGGGCATGGAAGGGGGAAGAGGAAGGGAGGTCTTCCTCTTTCAGCATCCTACATTTCCTGGCCTCTCTAGGAAGCAGAGAGAGCTGGTTCATGTGGTTCTCTTTAACCCTTATCTAAGCTAAAGACATCTGTCCGTGTGCTTCACACTGTGTGTGTGTGTGTGTATAAATACATCATATATATTCCTGGTTGCCATCCGCACTTTTACATTTTTTATTTCGTAGGCCAGCCTTCCCCAACATGGCACCCTCCAGATGTGTTGGACGCCAACTCCCAGCACCCCTCGCCATTGGTCATGCTGGCTGAGGCCGATGGGAGATGATGCCCAAAAGAGGGACCATGTTAACCAGTGTCCAAAACATCTGGAGTGACCATGTTAACCCTGGGCAAGATATAGTCAGTATTTAAGCAAGGTTCAGCTGCCGGTCTGGTTAGATTTGGCCTGTCCCAACCTGGAGCCCCCCAGATGTTTTGAACTTCAACTCCCATCAGCCCCAGCCAGCATGATCAATGGTCGGGAATCCTGGGAGGAGTAATTCAAAACATCAGGATGGCATAAAATTGGGGAACGCTGACTGTCATAAGCCTTTTTTTAAAGACCTGGGGGGGGGGTAATTCTACAAATCAAAGCACATATATTTTCAATACAGTCATCTTGCCTTTCTAAAGTTTATTTTATTTATTTATTCATTATATTTATACCCCACCTGTTTTCCTCCAAGTAACCCAAGGCGGCTTACATAATAATCCTCTTCTCCATTTTATTCTCATAACAACCCTGTGAGGTAGGTGAGGTTGAGAGTCAGTGACTGGCCCAAAGTCACCCAGGGAGCTTCGTGGCCAAATGGGGACTAGAACCTGGATCTCCCGAGTCCCATTCCAACACTCTAACCACTAGGCCATGCATCTGTTGGATGCTTTTTTTGGTGAGCAATGTTCAGTGAAACCGTGGTGTAATATTTGCCACCTTTAGCCTCAGATCAGGCTCAGCAAAGTGTCCTTTAACTGGTACATTTTTACTGAACCAACACCATATTATGAAAATCATGGCCCCTAGTCCTTGTTAGCCTTTTCAGTAATCTGGCCCAGGTCAAAATGGCTTTGGTCTCTCTCATTGGAAAAAAAAATATCAAGTGCCAGGACAAGGAGGTATTTATTTATTGATTTGATTTGATTGGTACCTTGCCTCTCTACCAAAAATGGCACTCAAAATGGCTTACAATCACCAATAACACTTGATAAAAACAAGTGACCTTCTGCCTTCCCAAATACCTTTTGATCATGGCCAGAGTGGATGGAAATAGAGTCTAGGCTCAACACTTCTCCTGCATAAGGAGGAGAGGGCAGCTACACATTACTTATAATCCCAGGAAAAGTTACTTAAAGTGCAGTCCTATGCAAGTTTAGACAGAAAAAAGGCCTACAATTCCCAGCGTGCTTGGTGTTGTAGGCCTTTTTCTGTCTAAACATGCATACGCTTGCGCTCTTAAAAAAACAACAATAGCAGAGTAAAAACAGCACCCAGCCCAACAGACCTGCTTACACACCAAAGGCCCGCTTGAATAAAGTGATCTTTCCCTGCAGGCAGAAGGACAATGGAGAGGGAGCACACCTAGCCTCCCTTGGCAGGGAGTTCCGCAGCCAGGGAGCAGCCACCAAGAAGGCCCTCTTTCACGTCACCATCAAACACACTTCTGAAGGTGGCGGTCTTGAAAGCAGGGCCTCTCCCAAAGATCTTAAGAACTGAGCAGGTTCATATGGGAGCAGGCTGTCTTTCAGGTAGCCTGGTCCCAAGCCATAAAAAATATTTGTGACGGTTTCATAACTTTCCCACCGGAATGAAGCTCATGGACCTCAGCTTGAGAACCTCTGGTCTAGACTGACCGGCAGTGGCTGCAGTTCTCCAGCATTTCAGACTGGGGTACCTGGTGATGCTACGGACTGAACCTTCTGCATATAGAACAGGGGCTCTCCCTGGTGAGCTACCCCTCTTTGCTTGCCTTTCCCATGTACAGTTCTGGGGAGAAGACAGGCCGGTGGATTGATGTCAGATGCTAGATTGCAGTCTGCCCAACATAGTGCCCCCAGATGTTTTGGACTGCAACTCCCATCAGCACAGGCCAGCATGCTCAATGGTCTGGAATATATGCTTCCTCCAGTATCAGATGCAGTATGCCTATGTACTCCCATTGCTGGGGAACATGGGCGGGAGGGTGTTGCTGCTGCATTCATGTCCTGCTTGTGGGTTTTCTGTGGGCAGCTGCTTGGCCCCTGTGTGAACAGAATGCTGGACTTGGTCTGATCCAGCAGGGCTCTTCTTATGTTCTTATGGGATGATGGGAGTTGTAGCTCAAACTGTGTGGAGGGCACCAAGTTAGGAAAGGCTGCTACGTTGCTTAGAAAAGGTGATCCCCCCACCTCACCCTGTTGGAGTGCAGCACTCTACATCAAAACTGGGCACAAACAGAGAGAGACTCGAACTACCTGATCTTGTGCCCTTTTAGAGTCGCCACCTTTCCTTCCACTGCTGCTCCTGTGCTTTACGTACATAGATTCTCCCTCACACGGAGTCAGTCCCTTGGTCCATCTAGCCCAGTATTGTCAAAACTGACCGGCAGCCGCTCTCCGGGGTTTGGGGTAGGAGTTTTTCCCACCCGACATGGAGATGCTGGGGATCAAACCTGGGACCTTCTGAGTGCAAAGCGCATGCTCTGCCACTGAGTGATGACCCTCCCTATAATGCAGGGGTGTTGAACCTCTTTCAGCCTGAGGGCTGAATTCCATTTTGGAGAGGCAGGCTCTCAGGGGCTGCATTCTGGTGGTGGGTGGAGCCAAAGGCAAAAGGGGAGGGGCCAAAATAACAAAAGATACCAGCGTAGAAACCGCACAAAAGACAGGAAACCACCAAATAGTCAGGGGGAGGGGTGGGGCATGTCAGGCATCTCTGAGAGCCGGGTTTGGTCCCTGGACATGAGGTCCTGCACTCCTGCTATAATGTATACAGTGTTATTTACTACTCTGATTGACAACAATGCCCCCCAAGGAATCTTAAGAATCTAAGAGCCCTGCTGGCTCAGACCAAGGGTCCATCCGGTCCAGCATTCTGTTCACACAGTGGCCAACCAAGTACCTTACGGGATCCCACAAGCAGGACGTGAGTGCCACAGCACCCTCCCACCCATGTTCCCCAGCAACTGGTGTACATAGGCATACTGCCTCTAGTACTGGATGGAGGTCCCTCCCCATCAGCTGTCCTGATTCTTTTAGCTGGAGATGCTGAGGACGGAACCGGCAAACTTCTGCACATAAAGCATATGTGGTACAGCTCCCTTCTCTCAACCCTACCCCACCCCACCCCTCAAAAAACAAACATGAACATGGGTATATGAAGTTGCCTTATGCTGGGTGGGTCAGGCTAGCCCAAATATCATACATTTAGCGCAGTATTGTCTAAACCAGGGCTGGGGAACCTGCAGCTCCTCAGATGTCATGGGATTTCAGCTCCCATCATCCCCAAACCAGCAGGGTGAGTGGTCGGGGATGATGGGAATCATAGTATGGCACAATTCTATTCTGACCAGCAGCAAATCTCTGGCAGAGAAAAAGTTATCCCCACACTGGCACCCTCTGGATGCCGTGGACTACAACTCCCATCATCCCCCAGTCAACAAACCCTGCTTGCCAGGAGAGATGGAAGTTGTAGTCCAACACATTTTGAAGGCCTCAGGTTTTAGAAAGGCTGGTCCTTCCCATCATCACCTTCTATCTGACATAGGAAGGCTGGTGACTCCTATTTCGGTGGGGCTCCGAATCCATTGCAGCTTTTATTTGGAGCTTCATAGGAGCTATCCATGATGCTGAGCTCCATCTTCAAAATAAGTTCACCACCATGGGTAGCTCCTATAGTTCCAAATAAAAGCTGAAATTATTTGATTATATGGATTAGGAGCCCCACCGAAACAGGAGTCGCCAGCCTCCGGACTTCGGCTGCTCCAAAGAGTTAAGTCAATAGAGATTCTGGTTCCCAGAGAAGGCCGGAAACGTTTGGGTTTTTTTTTTTTTTTTAAGTGTATGGGGTTGGGGTTGGTTGGGGTTGGGGTTGGGGGGTGGAAATGGGGAAACATGCGATCCCCTTCCTGTTCCACCTTCCCCTGGAGGGAATCTGCCTTTTGAATATCCCAGCCCCCCCTTCCCAGAAAGAAACACTGTAGGGGTCGCTGAACCTGCAAAAAGTGTTTTCTCTTGTTTTCCGGTGCTTTTTAGGTGCAGGTGAGTAAAAAAGGGGTATTTGCGGTGGGTGGAAGCACAATGGCAAAACATCAAGGGAGGCAAGGAAGAAAAAAGGACAGGAGAGATTGGACCCACCCCCCAAAAAAACCCTAAATCTGGGGAAGGCACATTACCCCCACTAGCAGCTTTCCTTGTTCGTCGCCCTTTCCCATTTTTGCAGGATGCCTTTAGTTCAGGCTTCCCGACCTGGTGCCCTCCTGTTGTGTTGCACCACAGCTCCCACTAACCCCAGCCAGCACGGCCAGACTGAAGGTGATGGGACTTGGAGTGCAATACATCTGGCGGGCGCCAGGTTGCGGGAAGGCTGTTCTAGTGGGATTGTGGCTTGCTCGTAAAGGGATGACTCCTCCCAGCCCGGCATTGAATCGGGGCGATCCGACGGGTGTCTTCTCAGGGGAGAATCCCATTGGGTTCAATGGGGTTTACTCCCAGGGAAAGTGGATACAGGACTGCAGCCTGAGCGACGACAGTAATTAATAGCAGCAGGTCGAAATGTCAGGAGGGCGGGTGTCAGGTTTGGAAAGTCTAAAATGTATAAGGCACGATCCACTCTGTGCCCTCTGGGTACATCTGCAATCCTGAGTATGTTTACTCCTCAGTAAGACATGATATTATGATTTACTCTCAAGGAAGTGTGAATACTCTCCCCCCCCCCCCATTCCTTTACCTGCAAGAGAGAGAAAAAGTCCTACAACTCTCAGCATGCCCCAGCCAGCATCCACATGGCTAGCTGGGGCATGCTGGGAATTGTAGAACTTTTTTTCTGTCTAAACTTGCATAGGATTGCGCCTTTAATTGATAATACTATGATGCCAAAAAAAAGTACTTTTTTCCTTATTCATATCCTGTTGTTACTTCTGTGGTTTGTTTGTTTTTCTTTTCTTCTCTGTATTGAGGTGTGTATTGCCTAATGGTGTGTTTTCTTCTTAGCTGTAAGCTAAACTTTATTTGGGGGGGGGGGGAATAAATTTTGTTAAAAGTTATTATACTCCAAAAAACAAACAAAATGACCAATGTGCATCACATCGCCTGCCTATCAATTGGTTGATAAAAGTTATTATTGTAACTTTATTATTATTTGATTTATATGGATACCCAGGAATGTGTGCTCCCTGGGTGGCTTCCAATACAAGAAATCAGATACAATATTAAAATACAAGATTATATATTTTTTTAAAAAGTCCACAAATACTAAAATGCATCACAAAAAACTGAAATTGAATCCAGACAAGACGGGGATGCTTGCTGTCAAAGGCCACAACCTGGGTTTGGAGGTATGTCAACCAGTTCTGGATGGGGTTACACTCCCCCTGAAAGACTGTGTTCGCAGCTTAGGGGTGCTCCTGGATCCGTCGCTCCAAATGACATCCCAGATAGATGCGACAGCTAGGAGTGCCTATTATCAGCTTCGGCTGATACGCCAGCTGAGCCCCTTCCTAGAGTTGGAAGACCTAAGGACGGTAGTGCACGCACTGGTAACTTTGAGGCTCGACTTCTGTAATGCGCTGTACATAGGGCTACCTTTATACCTAGTCTGGAAACTTCAATTAGTGCAAAATATGGCAGCCAGACTGGTTGCTGGTACACCTAGGGGTGCCCATATCACACCAGTTTTAAAAGCACTCCACTGGCTGCCAATCAGTTTCCGGGCGAAGTATAAAGTATTGGTTATTACCTTTAAAGCCCTACATGGTTTGGGTCCAGGCTACCTACGGGATCGCCTTCTCCCGTACAATCCACCCCGCACACTTAGGTCCCCTGGGAAGAATCTGCTTCAGTCAGCCAAAACTAGGCTGACTAGCATTACCCAGAGGACCTTCTCTTCTGCTGCTCCCAGATTATGGAATGGCCTGCCGGAGGAGATACGTCAACTTGTCAGTCTTTTGGACTTTAAAAAAGCCATAAAGACTGAACTCTTCCGGCAGGCCTATCCGGCGGAATTTTAGGATGTTTTAAAGATGTTTTTAAGATGTTTTAAGGATGTTTTTAAGATGTTTTAAGGATGTTTTAAGATGTTTAATAGTATATATTGTGTTGTTTTAGTTTAGGTATTTTATATTTTCTGTTGTTCTCCGCCTCGATCTAGATGGAGAGGCGGGTAATAAATAAAATATTATTATTATTATTATTATTATTATTATTATTATTATTATTATTAAAATATTATTATTATTATTAAAAACCCATCAATTACAAAATAAAAGCTCAGTTTACAAAATAAAGCAGAGCTTACACAGACTGGGAAAGTTCAAATGTTATTTGTTGCTTATTTAAAAGACCATTCTGGGGTTGATCTGGGGGAGCAGGCTGGATAAGGTAGCTTTGCTTTTCGTTCCTTCCTTCCAATTTCACAGTTTGGTGGTTTGATTCGGTTTCTATGTCTCTTTATCCAGAAAGGCTTGAGGTATAGCCCAAGAGAGAAAACCTCTGGACTGAGAGCATCTCTCCAGTGTTTGTAGCCAAGAAGGAGAAGAAGAGTGGAGTTGAGGTAAGATAAGGGCGTCCCTTAGCCTGGGAAAGAAAATGGCTGAAGAGCAAAGGATTCTGGGAGGCCAGGCTGCTCTGGACGAAGAGGAACAGCCTGGAGAGAGAATGGAGGAAGAGGACCGGGCAGACTCTGGGAAAACTGAGGAATCAGAAAGAGAGGGGAAGGAATCTCATAAGCCCATCCATTTTGGGGGTGTCAGGAGACTTATGGAAAGGATAATGACCCCACAGGTTAAAGAAGAGCCAGAGGAGGAGCTGCCCCAGAGCCAAGAATCCCAGTGGCAGGGGTCCCCAAAGGACAAGACGGTGCCTCTCTCACACTGGGGCAACCCACAGCTGATGGAGCCCGCCATGCCGTGGGGAGAGATCAAGGCCTTTCTGGCCCATTTTGAGGGAGCTGACGAGGCCGGCCAGTGGGTCACCCGCCTGGTCCCCAGCCTGGGAGAAGCCGAGGAAGCCTTCAGCAGCCTTGAGGTCCGAGAGAGTTACGGGAAGATGAAAGCGGCCATCTTGCGAGGGGAGGCCAGCTGCCGGGAGTGGCAGCGCCAGCGCTTCCGTCATTTCTGCTACGAGGAGGCCGAGGGGCCCCGAGAGGTTTGCAGCCAGCTCCGGGACTTCTGCCACCAGTGGCTGAAGCCAGAGAGGCGGACCAAGGAGCAGATCCTGGAGCTGGTGATCCTGGAGCAGTTCTTGGCTGTCCTGCCCCCAGAGATGCAGAGCTGGGTCAAAGAGAGCAGCCCGGACACCTGCGGGCAGGCGGTGGCCCTGGCGGAGGAGTTCCTGCTGAGGCAACAAGAGGACGAGTCTCAGGAAGAGGAAGAGGTGAGGATGCCGAGGGATGTAGGAATATAAGCATCTCCCTTCTTACTGGTCCATCTAGCCCTGTATTGTCAACACTGACTGGCTGGAGCTCTCCTGGGTTTTAGGCAGGTGTCTTTCCCAGCGCTACCTGGAGATGCCGGGGATCGAACCTGAGATGTACTGCATGCAAAGTATCATGTGTTCTACTGCTGAGCTATGACCCTTTGAATGGAGACGCGAGCGCAGCTGCGTTTGGACTTGAAGTAATGCAAGCACATCGGGTTTTGGAGGGCCCCCGGGCAAGACCCTCAACAGGGCCCCTCCCGCAGTAGATCTACCTTCTCATCACCACTGTCACCAGCTGCTATTGCTCCTCCTCCTCCTCCTCCTCCTCCTCCTCCTCCTCCTCCTCCTCCTCCTCCTCGAGTAGGCTCTATCATGATTTGGGGAGGGGGCATAGGTCAATGGCAGAGTTAGGGGAGGGGCGGCAGCACAGTGGTAGAGCCCCCGTGTTGCATGCAGGAGGTCCCAGGTTCGATCCCCGGCATCTCCAGGTAGGGCTGGAAAAAACAACAAGCCTGAAACCCTGGAGAGCCACTGCCTATCAGTGTTAACAATATTGGGCTGCTACATGGACCCAGGGTCTGATTCGGTATAAGGCAGCTTCCTGTGTTCCAATTTAATTTTGCCCTTTATTCAGAACCATGAGGACTGGAACCTTACTTTATTTTTAGGTGAAGGACAATAGCTTAGTGTGATAGAGCAGATGCTTTGCATGTAGGAGTTCAATCCCCGGCATCTCTGGAGAGTTACTGTCGTCGGTCAGTGTCGACAATACTGGGTTAGATGGACCAAGGGTCTGACTCAGTATAAGGCAGCTTCCTACGTTCCTATGAATGTGCATGCGCAGAGAGCACTGTATATACTGAGGCCGGGGAAACTATCTGGTCAAGGTCTGCAAGCCGGGCAGGGTCAACATTCCGACAGTGGGCAGGGCCAGAGCCAAAGTTCGTGCGTGGCCCTCGGGCTGCAGGTTCCCCACCCCTGGCATAAATGGTAAGCATTATTAAATAACACACACAACAGCCACACCTTTTGAGAGATTGTTCGTGGAACATCACTTTGAGCCCCACATTATATATTGCAGTGCAGTGAGGAGGTAGAATTTATTTTATTTATTTGTAGTATTTATATACCGCTAAGTATAATAAAATTCCCAAGCAGTTTACGTATAAATATTAAAATCACATTTAAAATACAATTTTAAAAACAATTCCAGTTGCAATAATAACAACAACAATAACAATAACAATAATACAGAGCAGTACAAGAGCAGTGAAATGGAGCAGCATGGTTAGTTTAATTATGAGCCAGAGAAAGCCTGGGTGAGCAAGTGCGTTTTCAGGAGGCGTTTGAAAGATGGCACATAGAATGAATGTGAGTTGTGTGTGTGTGTGGCGGGGGCAGGGAAGGGGTGCTGGGTCATGAAAGCAACAGAATGAAATGCACAGTTACAGGATGGGGGATACTTGGCTCAACACTACTACTAGAGAGAAGGATCTTGAAATTGTTGTAGATCATAAGCTGAATATGAGCCACCAATGTGATGTGGCTTCAAAAAAGGCAAATGCTATTTTGGGCTGCATTAATAGAAATATAGCTTACAAATCATGTGAAGTACTAGTTCCCTTCTACTCAGCACTGGTTAGGCCTCATCTTGAGTACTGCGTCCAGTTCTGGGCACCACACTTTAAGAAGGATGCAGACAAACTGGAAAGGGTTCAGAAGAAGGGAGATATGATAGCACTCTTCAAGTGCTTGAAAGGTTGTCACACAGAGGAGGGCCAGGATCTCTTCTCGACTGTCCCAGAGTGCAGGACACAGGATAATAGGCTCAAGTTACAGGAAGCCAGATTCTGGCTGGACATCAGGAAGAACTTCCTGGCTGTTAGAGCAATAAGACAATGGAATCAACTACCTAGGGAGGTGGTAGCCTCTCCCAATCTAGAGGCATTCAAGGTGCGGCTGGACAGCCATCTGTCAGGGATGCTTTGACCTGGATTCCTGCATTGAGCAGGGGGCTGGACTTGATGGCCTTGTAGGCCCCTTCCAACTCTACTTTTCTATGATTCTATGAACTTGCCCCCTTGCCTGTAGCCTCCACCTTCTCCGTCCTGCTTCTTGCCCTGACTATGGGATCCCTCTTGGCATTTCAGGTACTGGGGCAGCTCTTTGAGGAAGGCACCACCAGTTCTCCCGAGGGTGAACAGAATCTGTCGGATTCCCAGCAGGCACGGTTTAACAGCTTAACCCAGCGAGACGACGATGCAGAAGATACCAGCTTTCATGGTAAGCGGGGTATGCAAAAGGTCCTGGGTTTGATCCTCCATTTCTCCTGCTTTGAACCCTGTCTTTGCAACCACGAGGGCTAGGAACTTGTTTTTTTTCTGTCTTTTGATAAATTGGTAACTTGGGAAGCTATGCACATTCGCTTTCAAAGCCTGGTAGATTCTGGATCCCAAGGATTTTCCTTTCCCACACCATTCAAATGCCCTAATGGAGTTCTCCATTATGCATTTGAATGGTCAGAGGAAAAGTCCTTTGCTGAGATCAAGATCTACAAGGTCTTTTCAGTCTCTTTTTTTTAAGTGGAAGCTGAGGGGTTTCCCCCCCCTGTGCTTTTCGGAATGCCTTCTCCCAGCTTTCCCCAACCTGGTGCCCTCCAGACGCGTCGGACTTCAACTCCCAGCATTTCTGACCATTGGCCACGCTGGCTGGGAATCAGCATTGCGGTTAGGTAATTTTGGACACACACCCTTAGATGGCCACGTGCATCGCTTCAGTTTTGAAGCACACATTGACTGGGTTCAGACAACACGATAACCCACACTCTAGGGTTGAGTATGGGTTAAGTGTGGGTTGTTGTTGAAACGTGGGTGATCGAGTTGCCTGAACCCAGCTGCGCAAACAAGGCATGGCTTGTTAACCACAAATAACCCATGAAGAGAACCCATGGCTTGTTGTTGCGTTGTGAACTGTGGGTCATTCACCGTGGTTTGTTATCTCGGCTGGGTTCAGACAACACGATAACCCACAGTTCAACGACAACCTACACTCAACCCTTGAGTGTGGGTTATCATGTTGTCTGAACCCAGTCATTTACTTAGGAATAAGCACCATTTTGGTGTAGAGAATGATAATGTATTTTCACATCTGTAACCATGTGCACGACTAGTCAACAACCCCCTGAGTATAAAATTAGGATGCTGTGGCAAACGTGCTTCGGCTTGTGCAGATGCTAGGCCTGTTTACTACTGACCCCATCACCTATCATTCTTTCAGTGGTAATTTGGGGCTTACATGATCCTCCTCCTCCTCCCCATTTTATCCTCACAACAACCATGTAAGGTAGGTTAGGCTGAGAATCAGTGACTGGCCCAAAGTCACCCAGTGAGTTTCGTGGCCAAGTGGGGACTAGAACTCAGATCTCTCAAGTCCCAGCCCAACACTAACCACTACGCCACACTGGTATAGTGTTCAATAACACTTACTCCCAGGTAAGTGTGTATATGATAGTGATTTTAAAAGGCCAAAACCAGTACTTTGAATTGGGCCTGGAAACAGACTAAGAGCCAGTGCAGGCAATAGCATTTTTGTCATTGTGTAGTGTAATTGCTATATTTTATTGTTGTTTTGAAGGTACAATACTGTATGTTCACCGCTTTGAAACTTTGTGGAAAGCTGTACACCAGCCTGGTTCCCCAAGTGACCCCACCCCTTTCCATGGCCCCGCCCCTGTGGCCCCACCCACCAATTGTTTGGTGGCTCCCCAGCTTTTGTACAGTTTTTCCCCTGTCTAAAAAGTTGCCTCTCCTATAGCTTAGCTGGCGGCAGTAACCGCTTTAAGCTAAAAGATGCTGGTATTTTGGCCCCATCTATCTATCTATCTATCTATCTATCTATCAATCTATCTATCTATCTATCTATCATCTATTTATTTAATACATTTTTATACCGCCCAATAGCCGAAGCTCTCTGGGCGGTTTACAACCATAAAATACAATATAATATAAATCTAAAATTTAAAACCAAAGATTAAAAACAAACAGCAGAGCTAGCAGCAGCAGTTACAATAACAGAGTTAAAAACATCTACAAGATTAAAATGATTAAGATGATTAAAATGATTAAAATGCCTGGGAGAATAGAAAGGTCCTCACCTGGCGCCGGAAAGAGCACAATGTAGGTGCCAGGCGAGCCTCTTTTGCCTTTTGTCTTTCCACCCCATTTGCTTTTGGCACCCAGCCACACTAGAATGTGGCCCCCGAGAGCTTCTCCACAATGGAATTTGGCCCTCGGGTGGAAAGAGGTTCAACACCCCTGGACTAAACCTTGCACTGTTGGGTAGAAATGGTCCCCATCCATCGGAACTCATACAGATCTCTGCCTTGTTGTTGTTGTCTTTAGCAGGTGACAATGAGGGATCTAGTGAAAATGAGGAGGCTTCCTCTGTGGAAAATCCGAAGCGAGCAGAGATTCGCAGAGGGGCGCCTGGAAGAGCCAAAAGTGTTTCCTGGCACCCAAAGCCGGGACAAGCGTCCAAGAAGCAGCTCAGGGCAAAGAGGAAGCAGGAAAGCAGCCCAGTCAAAAAATCAGGCACCTCCATTCTGGGAGGAGGCAGGGAAGACCCCAACGACACACCAGCGAGGCCTGTGTTCGAGAGTCTGGAACCTTGCAAGGAGGACAGGAATTATTTCAGCGACAGCTCAGACTTCTTAATCGATGCTGAGGGCAAACCCCATAAATGCTCAGACTCCAGGGAAATGTCTGGCCGGAGCACCGGCCTTATTAAGCACCAGAGAGCCCCCGTGGATGAGAAGCCCTGTCAATGTTTGAGCTGTGGGAAAAGCTTCCACCTCAACTTAAGCCTGGGTGAGCACAATCCAACCTGCACTGCGGAGGAGCCTTACGAATGTTCCAACTGCAGGAAAAATGACGCCCTAGGCTCAGGTCTTATTAAACACGAGAGAATTCACCCGGGAGAGAAACTTTATGCATGCTTAACCTGTGGGGAAAGCTTCAGCCTCTACTCAAGCCTAATGCAACACGAACGAACCCACATGGGGGAAGAGTCCTACGTGCCTTTCAACTGTGGGAAGAGGTTCCGTCAGGGTGACAGCCCTCCCCCCTCGGAGCAGAGGACCCAGGCAGGAGAGAAGCCGTACAAGTGCCCAACATGTGAGAAGAGCTTCAGCAAGAGCTCCGGCCTTCGTTTTCACAAGAGAATCCACACTGGGGAGCGGCCGTACGCCTGTGCTGATTGTGGGAAAAGCTTCAGCCAGAGGTCCAACCTCATCCTGCATGAGAGGACCCACACCGGGGTGAAGCCTTTCCGGTGCTCCATCTGCGGGAAGAGCTTCCTCCGCAGCTCTGACCTCGTGAGGCATGAAATCACCCACACGGGGGAGAAGCCGTACACGTGTTCTGAATGCGGGCGGTCCTTTGGCCACAACTCAACCCTCATTGCACACGAGAGGACCCACACAGGCGAGAAGCCATACAAATGCTCCATCTGTGGGAGAAGCTTCAGGCACCACTCTGGCCTCATCAAACATGAGAGGACCCACACTGGAGAGAGGCCGTACGCATGTCCAGCCTGCGGGAAAGGCTTCAGCCAGAGCTCGGGCCTGACGCTACATATGAGGACTCACACAGGAGAGAAGCCTTACCAATGCTCGGCTTGTGGGAAAAGCTACAGCCAGAGGTCCAAGCTTACGAAGCACGAGAGAACCCACATGACAGAAAAACTTTAAATTTTCCAATTTGGAAGGTGGGGGATGAAATTCAGGAACCGGCCTGACCATAATCTCTATTTTGTAGGTTGTTACATATAAGCAGGAAAACATAATACCAGGGTGGTGTAGTGGTGAGAGTGTTGGACTGGGAGTGGGGAGGCCCGGGTTCTAAAATGCAGAGGAGGAGGAGGATTATGTAAGCTGCCATGGGTTCCTTGCAGGAAAAAAGGCGGGATATACATATAATACATACATACATACATAGGAGAGTTGGACTTGGAGGCTTCAAAGCACCAGGCCAGGCTCCAGTAGCAAACTTAATTGTGTTTCTCAGGGTTTGAACAGGGATGGTGTGTGGTCCTCATGACACACACACAAAAGAGTGGTTCCCTTTGGAATGTTTTTGTTCAATGGTTACATTGCGTTGTGATATTTTTGGCCCAGTAATCGTGGTGCTTCCTTTGTATACATATAATCTTGAGTTCCCACTATCTTAACTTGGTTTGATCTTCCACAATGCCTAAGCCCCATCTGTCTGGCCATGTCAACATCCATGTGTGTGTGTGTTTCTTTCAAACCCCTGTGTGCACACTTATGTATCTTATCTATAGCGGGGGTTGACAACATGCAGGCTGCATGTGACTCCCCCGTCCTCAGGAGGAGCTCCATGTCCCACCCCGCCACTGAAATTTGCAGTGGCAGGGGGCAAAAAAATAGGTGGTTTAGCTTGAAAACAAGCTAAATTTGTCCTTGTTAACCCTTTGTAGTGGTTTGCCACAAAAATATGAGGAACAACCCCTGAGGTTGTTGGGTTTTTTTTGCTGCCGCCAGCATTCATCAATAGCAGAAGTGCGACGAGGGTGGACAGTGGTTCCCAGACCCCCTGAAGTTGCCCACCCCTGAGGGAGAGAGAGAGAGAGGGGGGACATGTATAGATCAAGGGTGCAGAACCTCTTTCAGCCCGATGTCCAAATTTCATTTCAGAGAAGCTTCCAGGGGCCGCATTCCAGTGGTGGGCGGGGCCAAAGGCAAAAAGGAATGAGGTCAAAGGCAAAGGGGTCAGGGCCAACATACCAAAAGTACCAACTTATTTAAGTTTAAGGGGGCAAGCCTGTTCATGTTTAGACAGAAAAAAAGGCCTACAACTCCCAGCATGCCCCAGCCAGCATTGCTGGCTGGGGCATGCTGGGAGTTGTAGGCCTTTATTCTGTCTAAACACGCAGAGGATTGCACCCTAAAGCTATTACTACCAGTAACTAAGGCTTAGGAGAGGCATTTCAACCTTTTAGAATGGGGAGAAAACTGCACAAAAGCCGGGAAACCACCGAACAATAGGTGGTTGGAGAAAAGGCAGTGGAGCCAGGGGAAGGCTTCGGTTATTGGGCGGTATAGAAATGAATGAATGAATTAAATAAATAAATAAATAAGGCGTGGCCTCCTGAGGAACCCTAGAAAGCCGGATTAGAGCTCCAGGAGGGGGGACACATCTGGCCCCTGAGCCTCTGCACCTCTGGTATTGATAGATAGAGATAGATTGCTAACACTTCCTTGCAACTCTGAGGTTCCCAGAAGTAAGTCCCAGGTTTCTTTGTTTTCAGTAGGACGCATTTGGAAATCTTGTCACAGTCAGAATCCCTCCTGAAGCAAGCTGTCGCTTAGCCAAGTTGATGTCTATACTTTGTGCAGAAAAGACAAGCTGGATCCTGTGCCTGTTAATGTGTGATGCAAATTAGTACACTTGCATAATTATCTTAATCTGTATTACTCCTTCAAGCTTGGCTAGTCATAGGAGCGGACAAGAACACTCATTCTTTACTTGACCATGTCTCTGGCTTCTAAAACGTCAACAGGCGTTTCCCACACTCTTTCAAGTCTATCTCTGCCATCATATGGGCTAGGAACTTGCTTTGGGGGGGGGGGGAATCACAAAAAGCTCAGATTGTCAGGAACCCACCTACAGAATTTCATCATGCACACCACTCTGTATATACTGAGACTCACCCCAATTCAAAGAAATCTTGCAGTGCGATCCTCTCCAGGCCTACTCAAAATTAAACCCCATCAAACTCAAAGGGGCTTACTTCCAGGCAAATGGGTCTGCAGGATTGCAGCCTTGGTCAACTAATCAAATGAAATTGAATAAATTAGAGCCGCATATGTAAGCAGATGAGTAAGACAGTAATTCTGAAGTGGGGGGAAAGTATGTTTGTCTTTGTATTTTTGATGGCACATGTATACCTCTTCTAAGATGGGCACCTGCTGTCTGCCATTTTCATAAGCACCTATATTTTAAAATAATTAAGATTTCCTTTTAAATGTGTTACTTGATTAATTGGGATGCCGTTTTAGTCCATTAACATTTTTTTCTAATCTATTAATTTATAGATTAACAGTGCAATCCCTCGCATGTCAACTCAGAAGCAAGTTCCAGTGAATTTCATGGGACTTACTCTTGGGTTAGTTGCATAGGATTGCAGCCAAACTGTTACTGTCGGCTACATCCTATGTTTACTTGAAAGCAAGTCCCACTGTATTCAATGGGTCTTACTCCCTAGTAAGTGGGTGGTGGGTGGGTGGGTTTTTTTTGTTTTTGTTTCTAGGCTTGCAGCCTGTATTCTTGAAAAAGGGGGAAGAGCCAGCGTTGCATAGTGGTTAAAGTGTTGGACTGGGACTCGGGAGACCCGGGTTCTAGTCCCCACTCAGCCATGAAGCTCACTGGGTGACTTCGGGCCGGTTACTGACTCAGCCTAACCTACCTCACAGGGTTGTTGTGAGGATAAAAATGGAGAGGAGGAGGACCATGTAATGATGTAAGCCACCTTGGGTTCCTTGCTAGAGGAAAAAAGGCGGGATAGAAATGTAATCATAAATAAAAATAAATAAATACCTACATTTAAATTCACCAAATCTTGCCTCAAGACAAGCTGAATTCTGTGACCTGTAATAAAACACCTAAGGGCGCAGTCCTATGCAAGTTTAGACAGAAAAAAGGCCTACAACTCCCAGCATGCCCCAACCAGCTATGTTATGCTGGTTGGGCATGCTGGGAGTTGTAGGCCTTTTTTCTGTCTAAACTTGCATAGGATTGTGCCTTAAATTAAGCAAACTGGTGTGTAGTTGCTTAGTTTTGCCTAATTTAGTCTGCTCATTCATAGGGAGGGTTAAAGATGCCCCCATGGAAATCTTGAAGACAGTGGCTGTGCTGGGTACCGAAAAGATCCAGGGCTCAGGCCCACAGGACAAAAAAAAAAGAGAGCACAAATGTGCATATGCTAATTTACATATGTGCTAAAGTCTCTCTCTCTGTGTCTTTCAAAGACCCTGTCTCCCAAGGACACACCTACTGTATTTGTAAAAAGGGATGTATGGACAGGGGAGAGGAAGGCATTTGATTTCAGGAAAAAACCTTAGGCAGAAAGATTCCGGGGGTGGGGGTGGGGGTGGGCAGGCGAAGCACATGTGGGCCAAAAGCCAGCTCATCCAGGGGGGTCAGATGCAGCAGAGATCCTCAGGGCCCCTCGACCTTTATTTCAGCAAGTGCCCATAGAAAGCAGGGTGGTGGGGCAGATGGCCTCCCCGAGATTCGGGGCTCCAAATTAAAGATTTGGGGCTCCAGCCCTAGTGGGCCACTCCTAGTGGGACCACCTCTGCTTGATGACCTTTCAATCCCCCTGCCTGATCCATTCTGGACAAAAAATGAAGCCCTAAGATCACATAACTGCACACTCATATCCACTGGACACCTTCTGTACTGGTGTACCCGGGTCTGATGGATATGGAGCCAGAGAGGGCCATCTAGGCCCTCTTGTACAACCCCCTGCTCTATGCAGGAAATCCAGA
Source organism: Shinisaurus crocodilurus (assembly GCA_021292165.1). NCBI lineage: Eukaryota > Metazoa > Chordata > Lepidosauria > Squamata > Shinisauridae > Shinisaurus > Shinisaurus crocodilurus. The sequence continues at coordinate 15,714,612 of CM037882.1, forward strand.
GCTAAAGCATCCCTGACAGATGCCCACCCAGCCTCTACTTCAAGACCTCCAGTGAGGGGAGAGCCCAACACCCCTCTACGTCAGGGGTGTTGAACCTCTTTCAGCCCAAGGGCTGCATTCCATTTCAGAGATGCTCTTGGGGGCCTCATTCCCTTGGTGGGCGGGGCCAAAGGTACACCCCCCCAAAAGAGAGCACCAATTTGCATAATATTTGCATATGACAATTTATATGCCTAGATGCAAATTTAGAAATAATTGCTGTAATTTAAATGGAAAGACATTGCTCAGTTTGCTGTTGAGGTGCTAAATGGGCAGCATCAAGGCCCACCTCTCCCTCCTTATGGTTCTTCATCTTTAAACTGGACTTGGACTGGACAGCCCTTCAAAGAGAGGACCCCTTCAAACAGAGGACTGTCCATGGTAAAGTAGGACACTTGGCCACCCTAAGGGGCAAGGCCAAAATACCAAAAAAGCCAGCATATTTTTGCTTCAAGCTCTTCCTGCCCGTAACTAAGCCTTCAGAGAGGCATTTCAACTTTTTAGAAGGGGGGGGGGAACTGCACAAAAGCTGGGGAACCACCAAATGATTGGCGGTTCGAGAGAAAGGGGGCATGGCCAGGGGAATGGGGCGGGACCATCTGGGGAAACCTAGAGGGCCAGATCTGGACCTCAGGCAGGAGGTTCCACACCCTTGCTTCAGGGGAAGGATTTTCTCCCCGGTCGCCACCTGCCCCACCTCAAACAGCAGGTCACCTAGGGTAGAGTCCCCACCATTGATGCTCAGGCTGTAGTAGTTCAGCTACTATTGTGGTTTTTTCCAAGCTGTTTTTGAGGGGACTGTGTGGTTCCTCAGGAAGCTTGCTAAAGATTCCTGAATGAGGCGGGTCAGGTAATGGTGGACAGGCTTCACTAGAAGTTACCTTGCTTGCACGCTGTGGACGATCCCTCCCTGCGAGGCGCCACTGCAGCAGATGATCAGGTGTAAGAACATAAGAAGAGCCCTGCTGGATGAGACCAAGGGTCCATCTAATCCAGCATTCTGTTCACACAGTGGCCAACCAGCTGCCCATGGGATCCCACAATAAGGCTGTGTTTTAAGAGTTGGTCATTAAATTGAGTTTGTTTATTTATTTTAAAAAACTCTGGAACCCTGATTAGTTGTAACCAATGTTAGTCAAACTTAATCCCATTGATTTCAATGGGTCTACTCTAAGTAGGACTAACATTGAATACAACTCCTTGCTAGGAAATTTTAAAACATAAAAAAATAGGCAATTCTTCTTCAGTTAATATGTTCCAGAGGGGTAGCTGTGTTAGTCTATTGCAGCAAAAACCTCTGGCACCTTAAATACAAACAGATGTATTCTGGCATAAACATTCGTGGACTACAGTACAGACCACTTAATCGGATGCTCGGAGTATTATGGATAGTTTCAGGTATATATGCAGGACATATTGGGGCAGGGCATGGGGGGGATTGTTAACAGTGAGTTCAGAAGGAAATGCATAAAATACTGACAGTGACAATCACATTATTAAAAGTGGCTGTTCACAAAACAGTTGGTGCTGCTAACACCAGCATCTTGGCACTGGGGAAGTCCTGTGATAAAAGGGAGCCATTGTGGTGAGAGTGTTGGACTGGGACTGGGGAGTTCTGGGTTCTGGTCCCCCCCCCCCTTGGCCATAACGCTCCCTGGGAGACTTTGGGCCAGTCACTGACTCTCAGCCTAACCTACCTCACAGGGTTGTTGTGAGGATAAAATGCAGAGGAGGAGGAGGATTATGTAAGCCACCATGGATTCCTTGCAGGAAAAAAAGTGGGATATCATCATCAGGCGATCACTCGTGACCGAGTAAGATTGTCTTCCGGGATAAAAGGAGGAAATTCTAAAGAAGATTGTGTAGACTCTGGCGATGGGTCCGTAAGTGACTGTGGAGGCCAATTCTAGATCCACACAGCTTCCCACAGTGAGGACACAGGTTACCAGATAGAAGATGGTCCTGTAAAGGATTCATTTGACGTGCTTTTCGCTTAGCACGTTTCTCCCTTTCACCTTGCACTCGGGCTTCTTCAAAGTCCATGGAACCTTTGTGAAAGGCCAACCTCCATTTAGATCGTTCATGGGCCAGAGCTTCCCAGTTTTCGATGTTTATATTGCATTTTTTTAGATTAGCCTTATGAACATCTTTAAACCTCTTATATTGACCACCGATATTCCGCTTTCCATCCTTGAGTTGGGAGTAAAGTAACTGCTTTGGGAGACGGCAGTCAGGCATTCGAACAACATGACCGGTCCACTGAAGTTGGCGTTGAAGGATCATTTTTTCAATGCTAGTAGTCTTTGCTTCTTCCAGTACACTGACATTTGTTTGCCTATCTTCCCAAGTAATTTGCAGGATTTTCCGGAGGCAACATTGATGAAACCTTTCAAGGAGGTGGAAGTGACGTTTATAGATAGTCCATGTTTCGCAGGCATACAATAAAGTTGGTAATACAATGGCTTCATAAACCAGTGTTTTGGTCTTCTTACAAATATCCCGATCCTTGTACATATAATACATACATACATACATACATACGAGAGTTAGACTTGAGGCTTCAAAATGCAGGGCCGAGCTCCAGTAACAAACTTGCTTGTGTATCTCAGGGTTTGAACAGGGATGGTGTGTGGTCCTCATGACACACACAAAAGAGTGTTTCCCTCTGGAATGTTTTTGTTCAATGGTTACATTGCTTTGTGATATTTTTGGCCCAGTAATCTGATGCTTGCTTTGTATATGTATAATCTTGAATTCCCACTATCTTAACTTGGTTTGATCTTCCACAATGCCTAAGGCCACCACCCCCCTCCATCTGTCTGTCCATGTCAACATCTCCTCCAGTTTCCTGCATTGAGCAGGGGGTTGGACTCGATGGCCTAGTAGGCCCCTTCCAACTCTATTATGATCTATAGTGGGGGTGGGCAACATGCGGGCCACATGTGCCCCCCTGTCCTCAGGTGCAGCTCCTGGTCCCACCCCGCCACTGAAATTTTCAGTGGCAGGTGGCCAAAAAACAGGTGGTTTAGCTGGAAAACAAGCTAAATTTGTCCTTTTTTAACCCTTCGTAGTGGTTTGCCACCAAAATTTGGTGGCAACCCTCTGGGTGTGTTTTTCCTCAGCTGCATTCATCAACCTAACCTACCTCACAGGGTTGTTGTGAGGATACAAAGGAGAGGAGGAGGAAGATTATGTGAGCCACCTTGGGTTTCTTGCTAGAGGGGGAAAACGCAGGTTATAAATGTAATAACAATAATAGCAATAGGGGGGAAAGTCCTTTATCCTGATTCAAGCCTCCAGCGATAGAATTAAACCTGTTGAGCAGTTCTCAGTCATGTTAATGAGTTGTAACACAGTTCGCATGTGGTCGGCTTCCAGGTCTTGAAAGAGTTAAGGAGAAAGAGAGTGAGAGAGCGCCAGAGAGAGCGCATCTCGCTTCCCAGAGACGCGCTGGCAGTGGGTGTCCATGTGGGTGCGCACACATCTGTGGGAAAGGCCCCTTCCTGTCCGGCCTCTCGCCTTCTCATGGTGGCAAAGGGGCACCTGGAGTTGAGATGCTCCATCGATCTCCCAGTGATGACCCCCCAAAAGAGGTAACAGGGGGCTGCACCCCCTTTTCATGGGTTAGGGGAAAACAGTCTTTGCATTTTCAGGCCTGGGAAAATGCGGGTTGCAGGTTCCCACACTGTGGAGCCCCAGAATATCTGCAAATTTGGGTATTTACCTGGTCTGATAGTGGCAAGGAAGGGCAATGTATTTCTTTCTTTTTTTCTAAACTGGGAGTGGTTGAAAATGAGAGTGCGGATTGGCGAGTTGCTTGCTTCGTTTTTCTCCTTTGTGCCCTATATTGTCTCCGACTTGGATCCGGGCGCTGCTTTCCGCGAGAGGAAGGGCTGCCCTCAAGGAAAGAACTTCCGCCTGGTTTTGGGGGATCCCGCTCCCCCACCCACAACTCCCTCCATCCCGCAGGGTCTTCCAACCCTCTGTGTAGCATTTTCAGGGGGCTGGAGGGGCTGCCGTGGGTGGGTGGGGGAGTCCGCTTCTGCCAGCGCTGTCGATCCAGATTTAATCTGGATCCAAACCAGGATGTGGGAATGAAAAGTGCGGAGAAAAATGCTCATAGGAATATGGGAAGCTGCGCCAGGCCAGGCCATTGCTAGCCCAGTACTGTCCCCTCAGACTGGCAGCGGCTGTCCAGGGTCATAGCCAGGAGGATGGTACCTTTTTAATTTTTATTTTAAACTGGAGATGCCGGGGATTGAACCTGGGACCTTCTGCATGCAATGCCTGTGCTCTACCGCTGGGCGATGGCCCCTTCCCTGGAGCAAATCTATGAGCTCCTGTTAACGATGGAAAGCACGCTAACAATGCACTCCCAAGCATGTTCATCCAGAAGTCCCAAAGCGTGTTCCTTAAGCAAAGAGAAGCTTACTTGTATTTTGTATTGTATTTTATTGTATTTTATAATGGTTGTAAACCTCCCAGAGAGCTTTGGCTATTGGGCAGTATAGGAATAAAAATAATAATAATAATCCCGACTAAGAATCGTAGAGTTGGAAGGGATCTTGGAGATCATATAGTCCAACCCCTTGCTCCGTGCAGCCTCTCAGGGTGCAGCGATTTGTCAATTGATTTGATTTGTACCCCACCTTTCTACCAAGAAATGGCACTCAAGGCAGCTTGGGGCATGCTGGGCGTTGTAGGCCTTTTTTCTGTCTAAATTTGCATAGGATTGCGCCTTAAGTCTTTCAAGGGTTACAAGACTCCCCCTAACAATTGCTGTAATAAACCATTACAACACCCAGCTCTTTCAGCCGTTCCTCGTAGAGCTTTCAGCTTTCAGACTCCTCATCATCCTGGCTGCTTTTCTCTGGATGTGCTCTAATTTGTCAGTATCCTCCTAAAATGGGGGTCCCCAGAGCTGGACACAGGACTCCAAATGCTCTGGACCGACAGCTGAAATATAGTTACGTACGTTTTTCAGTCTTACTAGTAGAGCTGTAAATCTGTTTTGTGCTTTTTTCAAAAAGTAAAAAACAAATACAGCTGGATCTTAAGCTGGTCTACTCCAAGTAGTCTTTCCCAACCACATGTGTTGGACTACCATTCCAATAATCCCCAGCCAGCATGGATGCCACCAGGTTGGGGAAGGCTGCCTCAGAAGCAAGCCTCATTGTCTCCAATTGGATTTACTCACACATAAATGAGCATGGAAGGCATGTACGCTTCGTTAACATTTCTACTGTTGTTTTTAAAAGTCAGTTGTTAATACAATTAGATTTTATGTTGCTCTTCCATGACCATGCTAGCTGGGGATGATGGGAGTCATAGACCAACATATCTGGAAGGTTGCTATAAATAAAAAGAACAAAGTTGGTTTTGATGGCCATAAGAAAAATGCTAAAATCCATATTAGTGTATTAGGCCAACTCAAAGATCACAAAAGTGTGCAAAGCTTTTGAGATCTCTTCATCAGGCAAGATGTTAAAAAACAGAACAAAGCAGGTTAATGAGAGGCAGGGGGGGATAGGATGTGTGTGTGAAAGGCTGACTGGATGTTGCAGTCAGCATCAACTGTTGACCGCTGCTGTTTTGCTCCCAGAGGTCTTCGGGGCACTGACACCTGGCAGTCAGGAACACAACCACCACAAAGACTCGTGTTGCTGTGGCAAAACTGAGCAGGACAGGGAAGCCTTTTATAGAGCTTTCCATGATTCCCAGCTGGCCTGCCTGAGTGGACTGAGGGTAATCCTGCAAACACTCACAGATCCAGAGCTGACCCTGCGAGCACTTGCATGGTAGCACAGGCTGCCTTCTCACTCAGGCCACCTGGGGGAGCTGCAGCACTTCACACGCCGCATAGATCCTGAAGGGATGGGGGAAACCTCAAAGGTTTGCATTTTTTGTGATCTTCCCAATAACCAATGTTCTCTTAATAAAGTTGGCTTAATAACGGTAGTACACTATATAGATTTTAAATAAATAAAAAGATTTTTTTTAAAAAGACATGGCTAACATTTATGTTTCTCAGTCACAGGGAGAATTGATCTCGCAGGAGCTGCAGTGTCTCTGCTGTTAGTTCCCAAAGCCCAGCAATAGGGAACATCTCCTCAACGGCACAGAATTCAGCCTGTTCAGCTAATTTTAGATCAAGCATAAAACTGATGGGTCTGTGAGCCCGAACTGAGGTGTAGACATTGTAAATAAAGGCGAGACACAAATGACTACCAGATGTCAATTCTTGCAAGGGGGATAGGGTGTCTGAACGGGAATCAGCAGAAGACCTCATTTTAGCTGTATTTGAGAAGGAGACAAAGCTAGGGATGAAAGTGGAGGAGCTGAACTCAAAGGGTCACGGTCCAGTAGATGGATCAGAGGAGGAGGAGGAGCAAAATTCACAAGTTGTCCAATATGGAACTGCGGAGGCCTTGCTAAGATGGCCAACGTTACTACAGGTGAAGCAGGAACCGGACGACGAGCTGTCGGAACATTGGGAAGCTCAGTGGCAAGAATTCCTGAAGGCCACGCCGTCGCTTCGCTCGAGACTTGAAGACCCGCCGATGCCCGAGCGCCCGCTGTGGAGTGATACAGAGGCCTTTCTTGCCTCTTTCGAGGGCACGGCTGACGTCTGCCGCTGGTGGGCCCGAGGAGAGTGGGTGACCCGTCTTGTGCCTGCTCTCAGCAGAGAAGCTGAGTGGACCCCCGGTTGCTTGGATGCCAGTGAGGTGGGGCCCTCCAGGAAGGCTAGAGGCGACTCTGTGGGTGCGGAAATGCAGGACCCGCAGCTGTGTTCCCAGAAGGCCGAGAGGCTCCAAGAGGTTTCCAGCAGGCTGCGGGAACTTTGCCAACAGTGGCTGAAGCCCAAGACGCCCATGGAGGAGCAAGTCCTGGAGCTGGTGATTCTGGAGCAGTTCCTCTCCATCCTGCCGCCGGACATGCAGAAATGGGTCAGGGAATGCCAGCCAGAGGCATGTGGCCAGGCGGTTTCCCTGGCAGAGGCCTTCCTGCTGAGGCGGCGAGAGGCTGAGAGACGGGAACTGGAGGTGAGAGTGTTTTGCCCTGACGTGGGAGGACCGCTATAGGGGAGGGGCTATGGCAGCCTTCCCCAACCTGGTGCCCTCCAGGTGTTTTGGACCAACTCCCATCAGCCCCAGACAGCATGACCAGTGGTCAGGAATGCTGGGAGTTGTCTTCCAAAACATTTGGAGGGCGCCACATTGGGCTGCAGAGAAGATTTAAGTGTTGGACAATGAGCTACCCAGCAGAATGGGTATTGTGACCTGCAATGCCGGCTCCAGGTGTTTCAGGGCCCTTCTCACCACCATTTTCATGAGCTGCTCTTGCTCCTCCTCCTCTTCCTCATCATGGCTACCACTTGCTTGCTTGGCAGGCACAGAGCCAGTGAGCCAGTAGGCCGTGGCATCTCCTGCTCCTCCTCACCACCACCGTTGTCTGGGCCAGAGCGAGAGGCAGGTGAGCAAGCAGGTTGCCGTGGTGAAGAGGAAGAGCAGGTATGGGGGGGGGGGCTCTTGTCACTGGGCCCTTGCTGGGGTGTGGGCCCTCGGCAGGTGCCTGACCATGCCTACCCTGGTGACCTGACCATGTACCCCCATGCCACTAACACCCCCCCCCCCCCAAAGAGGTGAACGGCAGCCTGTCCCATCTGATCCTATTTTCTCTGGGAGGAGCAATATCAGGTTTAATTTGTTGTAACGAATCTAGTTGGAGCTACGAAGAATGGAGTCCTCCTGCCGTCTGGGTAGCTGTGCCCGCTCCCAGGTTCTGTTTCCTGGTCGCTCTGGGGGGTGGCAAGGGAGGAAAGGGAGGAGCTGGCTTTGATGTGTGACATGCGAAACCCCAGGGCTGAATGGAATCGTAGAGTTGCGAGAATCTGAAGGAACCTCCAAGGTCCTCCCAGTCGTCTGCCCCCTGCCAGTGCAGGAAATCCGTCGCCACAGACCAGCTCCTTGCCTTTCTCCTCCAGTTGTTCTCACCACTCTCTGCGCTGCTCCCTCTTGTCTGGTTACACTGGTCTCTCCTCCTCCCCAGGAAATGGGAGCAGCAGCCGTGTGTGGCTGGCTGCTTAGGCAAGCTGCTTTGCTTGCTTCAAGGCGGGACCCATCTTTTCCAAGATGGCAGCACCCGGCAGCAAAGAACACTGCTGCTCTAGCCCCTGCTTTGTTTCTGTGGGGTCCTAGCAGGAATGGGGAGGCAATGGAAGATGCGGGAGTGCAAGGTGGGAAGGTAGGAGGGATCCCTCAACCTCCCTCCTCCCCCTGCACCAGTCTGGCTAAAGCAGGGGTGCAGAAACTCCCCACCATCCCTCTGGGGCTCTCCAGATGGCCATGCCCCTTTCCCTATGCCCCACCCCCATTCTGCCAACCACAAGTTGTTTGGTGGTTTCCCGGCTTTTGTGCAGTTTCCCCCCCATTCTAAATGGTTGAAATGGCTCTCCCAAGGCTTAGCTACTGGCAGCAAGAGCTTCAAGGGAAAATATGCTGGCGGTTTTTATTTTTTTGGCCCCACCCCCTTTTGCCTTTGGCCCCGCCCACCCCTGGAATGAGGCCGCTGAGAGCTTCTCCGAAATGGAATTTGGCCCTCAGGCTGAAAGAGGTTGCCCACCCCTGCGTTGGATGGATTCTTGCTCCTGCTTATTTGCAGTGGGTTACGCACAGGGCCAAATCGCTCTGGTGGATTTGGGAAGTGGCGTATGTGGGGTGGGGGAGCAGAATCTAGCCCTTGCCTGTAGTTTTTACCTTTTCAGCCCTGCTACCCTGCTTTGAACAAGATCTTCACCGCTGCTGCTGCTGCTGCTGTTGCAGGTCCCAGGGCCATTTGGAACGGCAGCTGTGAATTTCCCTGCAGCAGAGTGGATGCTTTCTAACATCTGCCAGAGGCATCTCAGCAAGGAGGACAAGCCAGAGAGTGATGGGGATACCAACTTGCTGGGTAAGAATACAAGCATGAAATTTGGCACTAGAGACAGTATTAAGCTTTTTGAGAATTTCGGGTTTGGTTTTTGTTTTGCTTTTTAATAAGTAAGTTTCTAGTCCTTAAGGCTGTGAACATCATCTTAAATTGGCAATGCTTGGTGATGCCTCAGAATTCTGTGGATGGGTTAGGACGGGCAGGGGAGGGAAGCTGACCATGTTTTTCCAGTGTTTACATCAGTCTTCTCCAACCTGATGATTGGCCATGCTGGCTGGGGCTGATGGGAGTTGAAGTCCAAAACATCTGGAGAGCACCATGTTGGGGAAGGGTGGGTTACATGGTGGATCTTCAGTGTCCTAAATAGCTTCCTGTTCTTTCCAAGGGTTGACAGAAACATAATTAATTATGCAAAAAGTTGCAGATGTTTAAACCTGCATTATTTATTCGTTTATTTGTTACAATTATTTATATGCTGCTTTTCAGGATACAAATCCTACCCAGGCGACTTACAAGTAACATAAAAACAATAAAATCACAATAAACAATATTGACAATGTTTAAAAAATCAGGTTCCTTCTCATAGGGCAGTTGGTGGAAGACGGCCAGTGGGAACAGGAGCACATGTTTGGTGTTACCCTCATCTCCCTCCCCCAACTCTCTCCTGGAATCCTTCCCACACAGCTGTTGATCAGGGCTTGCGCCAAGGGTCGGCATGGTCGGGCAACTGCCGAGGGCCCACACCCCAGCTTAAGACATGCTTAGAATTAAAAGAATCCTAAGCCCAGGACTTTGTTTGGAGCACCAAAACTGAGTGGAGCCAGTGGAGCAGATACGTAGGTAACTTAAGACCCTGAACTTAATGGTGTTATGCAGGACCAGTGTTGAGGGTAGGCATGGCTCCTCTTTTTGGCTACCTAAGCAGCGGCACTCACCGCCTGAACATTGGTAATAGAGGGAATTACCGTATTTTTCCGTGTATAAGACGCCCCCATGTATAAGACACTGGGCAGTTTTGCAACCACGCGGTTCTCTCCTCGGCTTACTTCCATGTATAAGATGACCCTCAATTTTTAGTCTAACAATTTTAGGAAAAAGTATAGTCTTATACATGGAAAAATACTGTATGTCAGTCCCTTGTTGAAGCTTATGTATAATTGATACATTTAAATTTAGGAAGTTATATGCATATATCTGTGTGTGTGTGTGTGTGTGTATGAATATATATATATATATATATATATATATATATTCTTTTTTCTTTAGCTTTGTTTTGTTTTGGTGAAACTCACATTAAAAAAATCTCAGTTCACCCCTTTTAGAGAAACCCCAGCTGTCCTTGGTGCAGGATAATAATCCATGTCATAACGCTGTTATATTCCAGATGGGTGGAGAAGTGAGAATGAGAAGAATTCCCTGCTCAAAAGAAGCGAGCCAGTGATGCCACTGAGACAGACCAAGGAGAACGTGGCCCAGTGTTGCAATCAGGGGGAGCGCTCTATGAATCTGGAAAGATTGGAGCGGAAGCAGGAACCCCTCAAAGGAATGGAAGCGAATAGATGGGCAGTTCACAGAGGAGGAAGTGATGAGGATGACAACCTCAGTGCGGCAAGGATACAGCCGAGATTTTGCGAGGACGAATGCGAAGAGTTGTCAGATTTGTGCCCAGATCGTACCGTGCTCAAGGGAACAAATCCTGTCATGAAACTATACAATTGCGCAGACTGTGGGAAAAGCTTTTCCCGAAGCTCGAACCTCATCAGCCACCAGAGAACCCATGCAGGCGAGAAGCCCTACAAATGCTCGGACTGTGGGAAGGGCTTCACCCGCAGCTCGAACCTCATTAACCACCAGAGGACCCACACGGGCGAGAAGCCGTACAAATGCCTGGACTGCGGGGAGAGCTTCTCGCGCAGCTCACAGCTCATCAGCCACCGGCGGATCCACACGGGCGAGAAGCCCTACCAGTGCCCTGAGTGCCGGAAGTCCTTCAGCTTGCGCTCACTCCTCATCCGGCACCAGAAGATCCACACGGGGGAGAAACCGTACCAGTGCGCTGAGTGCGGGAAACGGTTCATTGAGAGCTCCGAGCTCATCACGCACGAGAGGACTCACACGGGCGAGAAGCCCTACAAGTGTGGCGTGTGCGGCATCAGCTTCTGCCAGAGCTCAAACCTGCTGGCTCACACTCGGACTCATACCGGGGAAAAACCTTACCGGTGTGCCAGCTGTGGCAAGAGCTTCAGCCGGAGCTCGAACCTCATTGTGCATGAGAGGACTCACACGGGGGAGAAGCCATATGAGTGCTCCTACTGCGGGAAAGGCTTCAGCCAGAATTCTCGCCTTATCAGTCACAAGAGAATCCACACCAGAGAAACTGTGTGAAGAGCCTCGGGGGAAGCTTTCCGCGGTTGTCTCTCACCATATAAGAACTCTGCCTGCAAACTGTCCCAAGGGTAAAGCGGAGAAGCTACATTGAGAGTTCCAACTCTGTTAGACATGAGAGTACTGATGTAGAACAGGAGTGGGCAACTTGTGGGCCATGGAGCACATGCAGCCCCACTGCCCACCAGTGCAGGCTCCACCCTCCCCCTGCCAAATTTAGGGTGACCCAAATTTTTTAAAAAACATTATTTTTTAGGGGGAAATGGCAGCCATAGCTGCTACAAAGCACTAAAAAGTGCCAAACTTAGCTTGCAAGCTAAGTTTGACCATTTTGGTGCTCCATAGCAGCTACAGACACCATTCCCCCCCCCCCCGGAAAGATTTGGAGTGGGGGTGTCTTCAGGCAGACTGCAGCTCATGGGGGGTTCTCAGGGGTGAAAATGGCCCACGGACTTCCCAAAGTTGCCCACCCCTGATGCAGAAAGACATTGTAAAGCAGAGGCAGAGGAACCAGTTGCCCTCCACTGGAATATAACCTAATATCTTTCCTGCCAATTGGCCATGCTGGCTGGGACTGAAGGTAGTTGGAGTTCCGACTACATCTGGAGGTCCACAAGTTTCCCACCCCTGTTGTAAAGAAAGGAAGAATTTCCAGGATGGAAGGAGTGGCACCATGGCACTCTGAACTTTTAAGGAGCTATCCATGGTTCTGGAGCTAGTTTGGACTAGGGTTCAGCACCATGGATAGTTCCTTAAAAGTTTGGAGTGAAACCTTGAGCGGATACATGGCCTCACTAACATTGGAGCCGCCAGCCTCCACCTGATGCTGAAGCCAGCTGTATTTAGATCTGCTCAATCCCTTGGATGCAGCGGTGGAGCTAGGTGATTTTAGAATCTGAGACTTCACTTTCTCACGGGGTGCCTGCTCTTTCGACAGCAATAGTATGACTCACTCATTTCAAAATGTGTTAAGCCAGCCCTGCTCCATTTGGAGACCCTTCTGCTGATGGGGATGGTCATCTGACCCAAAGTCTTGCCCTGGCGGTACCACCACTTGGATGGGAGACCACATTGTGTCCCATGTAAGAGCAAGATAGAAGCTTAAATAAATAAATAAATAAATGAAACAGTTCTCAAAATGTAGCCCTCAATGTCAAATTCTGTTAGAGATCTCTTATCACAACCCCCCGCCACAACCATCACAGAACTACAATTCCCAAGGAGAAGGAATGGCTGAAAAATCATGTAAGGATGTATGACCATTTTGGTTTTGCTTGCAAAACATGTGAGCATGCCCAGTTCGAAGCTCGGAACATGAGCGCGAGCACGCATCCACCAAAAATGTTCGCAAGTTGCTGGACATGCGCTCGCATTCGATTTGCACAACTTTCAAAGTTCAACTTTGCGCAAATTTCCCTGTAGACTGAATCAGCCCCTGCTTTAGTCTATGGAGGAAAGTTGTGCAGATTAGGGAAACTGCACAAATTTGGGGAGATTTTTGCAAATTTCCCGCTCGATCACTGCTCAATTTGTGCAATTTTCCCGTTCGTGCAGAGCGAGCAGCGACCGCAAATGCGAACAGGAATCAGGCATGAGATGAGTGGCAAGATGATATTTGGAGAATCCTGGCAATCTCGAAGATTGCTCGTTCTCCCATCCATATCAGGACCAGGGCTGCGTGGGAGGGAGCGAGTGTGCTCCCTTCCGTCCACTCACTGCTTCTGCCTTGCATCCAGTTTAGCAAACAACCTAGGAACACTCAATTCCTGGGTGGTTTGATGCAACGTCCATCCATGCCTACTAAATTGTAAGTCGCTATTTTAAGACAGTGACCCCACTTGAATACATCACCAGAAAGACGTGTCTAATTGCAGTAAATAAACAGAGCAACCTTTCGCCACCAGGGAGGCCTGCTGAAACATTTAAAAACAAAAATATTATATGCATCTTCCTTCAGAAATCTTTCTTTTTTCAGAGGTGGATTTAACCAATCGACTTAATACAGACTTCCCCAACCTGGTGCCCTCCAGATGTGTTGGACTACAACTATCATTTCCAGGAGTGCCCATCCTGGGAGTGATGGGAGTTGTAGTCTGACATGTCCGGAGGGTGCTGGGCTGGAGAAGGCTGGACTAATATAAGATTAGCCAACTCAGATTTTTTTAATTGGATGGCAGCCTTGATAATATATAATTAATCAGCCAGGGGTGAAATCCTATGCAGCTGGAAGGAGAAATCCTGTGGCCCCTAGAAAGCACCTGAGGGGCCATAGGATATTTAGGATTCCCAGTTCCGATGTCGGAGATGGCGCTCCAACCTCGGAGCTCAGAATCGGATCTCCGGCCCTGCTCCCCTTCACATCCAGCGTGGAAAGAACTCCAGCTGCCTCTCTGAGGTCAGGAAAGCATTTCGGGGGGCGGGGAGGGATCGCTTCAGCGATGCACTTGGCCATCTAAGGGGGTGGCTGCTGAAGTGAGAGGCCAGCTGATACTGAGCGTCCTCAGAGGCCCTGCCAGCCGTGTTAAGGCCTCAGTTGACTGTGGTCCCTCACCGGAATGACAGCTGCTTAGGGGAGAACCTTCCAGTCAGCATTTCATGCAGTGCACTCTCCATGGTCCAGTCTTGCCTCCTGCTTTGTTCAAAGTGGACCCTGCGTTGCTTAGTGTGACCCAGAACAGACACTGAACATGGTGTGCAGACCACTTCCCATAGGCCTCCTACCGTGTCATCATCTGCCCATTTCTAACGCTTCAGGGCAAGAATTGAGAAGCAAAAGACCCTCTTTTAATCCAGTAATGGGAATATCAGTATCATCCCTCCTGGACTGTAGCCTCGTGAAGCACAAGGGAAGGTGCTTAGACTTGGACTGAGCCTGCAGTGGGAGACAGAGAGCCAAGGTCAAGTGAGTATTGAAACAGACTCCCTCACATTTAACTGAGCCCTGCCCCTTATTCAAATGTGACAGGTGGTTTAGCCCCACAGCTGCCAGAAGTCCCACCCCATCCCTGGAAGTCCCACCTCCAGATGCCTTGCCCTGGATGAAGGCATCACCTGATGAGGGTCATTTGAGCCCTCTAACGGACTCGGACTCGTCAAGCCGAGATGGACCGATAAGAAGATGGTTTATACCCCTGCCATACATGTGGGGGACTGGAAGTGACCACACGTGTCATTTCCAACACCATCCCTGGAAGTCCCAGTTCTGGAGGTCCTGCCCCGGATGGAGGGGAAACGTGATGGGGTCATGTGACCCCCTCCATGAACTCAGCATGCCATTGTGGCCCAATAGGAAGAGGTTTTAGACAGCGGCTGTACACAGGGGGAGAGAAAGCACCCCACTGGAGTCATTTTGAAACCTACCCTGGATTGGCCTGGAGAGGTCTTGTGAGACCTGAAATAAATTAAATCCAGATAGTTTTCCAATATTTTAAAAGAAGACTTTTTATTATGAACCTCCATTTGAGATATAGAAGAGAAGCATTAATCAAGCAATGCAAAACATAGAATTATCAGGAGCCAAGTCTAGGGAGACAGAAAAGAGCAGGTTCGTTTTTCTTGATAGACAGTTTTATGTTCATATTTAGCACCACTGCCATTTTTTCCCCGTTCTCTGCAGAAAACTAGTTTTTATGTGGAGTAATTTCTGCTCCCATCAGTAGCAGTAGTCTGAAACCTCTTTCTCTTGGTGCATGGTGGCATGAAGAGTTTGTGGGTGGGTCACATGACCCGATCAGGTGTTCCCTCCACCCTGGGCAAGCGCCCCAGAAATGGGATTTCTGAGCATGGGGCTGAGCATGGTCACTTCCGTTCCCACACATGTATGGCAGGGGTCTAACCGAGGGATGTACGGACCTTGTAAAATCCATTTTGTCTACGTTTTGCGGATGTTCAGGCAGCTTTTATTCTGTCGTCTCATCAAGATTTGTGTAAAATTACGGAAGGTAAAATAAACAGTCCGCAACGGAATCCGTGTGAGTCTGGAAAAGACAGTCCTCTGCAGAATCCGCGGGTCGGATTCTGAGAAATCCAAACCAATTTGAGTCCATTGCGTATTCTCCAATCTCCGACATCCCTAATTTATTAAACCCTCCTCCTCTGGGTTGCCTGACCAGTTCTTAGAGGAGTCACATAACCCCCATCCGGTGATCCCTCCATTTGGGGCAGGACCTCCAGAGGTAGGACTTCCGCGGATGGGGCTGGATTTCTGACAGGGGTGGAGTTAACCATCTGTCACATTTAAAGAAGTGGCAGGGCTTTGTGTTTGATGTGAGGGAGCCTTTTTCACTACTCAAGCATGTTTTGTTGCCAGTGGGGGTGTGGGGCAGCACCCCCCCCCCAGTAAGACCTCTCTCTGCCCACTTGCAAGCTCAACTGGACACGGAGATGGTGTCCTTAAGAGGCAGATCAATGGGGCACAGAGGAGAAGGGGGGACACCGCCAGAAACCACCAGGGGAGAGCAACCACGGGGATGTCCAGGCAGTCTAAGCCATCTCTTCTAGGACAGGAGGAGTGGGGTGTGCCAGTGAAGGCACTGAGAGGTCAATTGAAATTGACACGTCCTCAGAGGTTGCTGCTCGAGGACAGGCGGTGTAGAAGCCAAGACAGTAAAGGGGTATCAAGTGCTCTGCAGAGAAGGCAAATGCAATTTTAGGTTGCATCAATACAAGTATAATTTCAAAAGTACGGGAAGTGATCGTTCTACTGTCCTCTGCTCTCATAAGACCACACCTTGAATACTGTGTCCTGATTTGAACACCACACTTGGAAGGATTCAGATAAATTGAAACGAGCTCAGAGAAGGGCAACAAAGATGATCAGGAGACTAGAAACTTAGTCCTATGAGGAAAGATGGACGGACAGGGTATGTTTAGCCTTGAGAAGACCGGGCGGGGACGGGGGACAATAGCGCTTTCCATGTACCGAAAGGGTTGTCAGACAGAAGAGGCCACAATGTGTCCTCTGTCATTGAAGACATGAAATGGGGGCCTAAGTTA
The DNA here is from genome assembly GCA_021292165.1 of Shinisaurus crocodilurus. Lineage (NCBI taxonomy): Eukaryota > Metazoa > Chordata > Lepidosauria > Squamata > Shinisauridae > Shinisaurus > Shinisaurus crocodilurus. The sequence goes on from CM037882.1 coordinate 15,730,959, forward strand.
CAGAAAGGCAGATTTCGACTGAACCTCAGGAATCACATCCTAACTGTCACAGCAGAGAAGGGAACCAACTGCCTGTGGACAAGCAGAGACTGGACAGCTGTCTGTCAGGGATGCTTGAAACTAGATTGCTGCACTGAGCAGGGGGTTGGACACGACGGCCTCAGTGGCCCCTTCCACCTCTATGATTCCATGATTCCCCTGTTCTATGATCAAGGCATCAAAGGTGCCCCACAGAATTTTTCTTGGGGTAGAATGGCCATGGATGGGTCAAGGAAACATAATCGAGGTGAGTTAGGCCATTCTTTGAGAGACTGGAGACCCCTGAGCCTGGACCAGCAACTCCAGTCCTCAAGCCGAGCTCCAACCCTGGACCAGCCCTCCCATCTCCAAGATCAAGGAGGCAACCATCTTTGAGACATGGGGCAAAATAGAAGAGAGCCATCTTGGAGGCATGGGCCAGTGCTGTGGGGAAACAGCTGCTTCTATGATCAAGGCATCCAAGGTGCCCCACAGAATTTTGCTCAAAAGATAACGGCCGTGGATGGGTCAAGCCCTCTGTGAATGTCAGCAGGTGTGGGGATGATGTGTGTGGATTTCCATGGCACTGTAGCCCTGCCCCAGCTCCCAAGGCCCAGTGGAGGGTGGCACACTGGCATGCAGACTCCGTTCGTGCCCTGAGAGGAGGAACCAGAACGTCTCCAAGACAAATAGTTCTTTGCCTTTTGTTTTATTGCTTGATTTTATTGTTTTAATGATTTCATGTAAACTGCTTTGTGAGATCAGTCTGAAAAGCAGTATATAAATAACTTTAATAAATAAATATCCATCTCATTCTCTCTCTCCTTCCTTTTTGCTTTTCTCCTTTCTCTGTAGCAAGGCCATGAGAGACTTGAAGGGCAACAATTCTTCAGAATCAATATACTGAAGGCTGTTTACACATTCTAAACCTCTCAATATATTCTGTAGCCTCATATTGGAAAGTGACGGCACAGCCGCTTCATACAAAGGACGATGTTTCTCAGTACATGCTTAGATAGAGTTGGCCAAAGGTTCTACTGAATGCTGCGCCTGGGATGATAGGAGTTATTTATTTCAAGCATGTTCATCCCACTCTTCAACCCAAAAGGACTTCTAGAGTGGCTTTTATGTCAATCAAAAGCAACATGGCAGTCCCAACCCTCAGGCTTGCAATCGAAAAGAGATCACAAAAGGAAAGGGGGGTGGGGAGGGAGGAGGAAGAAAAGCAAAGGCAGGCACCAGTTCTTAAAGTTATAATGGCCACCTGAGATAGAGACAGTTCAGGGAGCCTGATGGATTGGCTGCTGCTTGGTGACAGCTGGGGGAGAGACATGTATAAATGCTGCATTGTCATTAAAGCCAAACCTGATTCTGTTCGCCATTTTACAAAACTTGGGGCCAATCTAGGAAGATTCCTTGCCCTACAGTCTCTGTATTCATTTCCGTTATTTGGAATTAGTCTTTTAAATGGTCTGGCAGCATCTCTCTTTGGAGTCTACATAATGTAACAAGGTTTAAAGACATTTCTGCCTGATGATGGTTATTGTTAGAGTTACTCACACTCCATTTAAAGTTCTACATTTTAATAGCAAGAAAATGGTAAGTCTGACAAGAGATCCGTCTGGATGCTCTTTCAGGCAGCAATCCTGCACACAGATGGCCACACTCCCATTTCGGATTGGGGGACTCCCTATTTACTTTGATAAAAAAAACCATTAACACAGTTGCTGATTGCGTGAATGATGTCTCGGCCATTGAGGGCTTCTGGAAGGCCATGATAGCTGCAGTAAGCCTGATGAGTGGCTATTCCCCCCGGTGTAGCCCCACGCTCCCTACCAGCAGTGTGGGGTGGTGGAAATTGTGGGGCCTCACTTCATACAGTAGTGAGATGGGGAGGGGGGAGACTGCTGAGCCCAAACTTGACCGATGTGCCCATGGGCCTGCTCCCCCCCCTTATGGCTTTTATCGCTAAAACGGACTTGGATTGGACCATCCTTCAAGGCGAGGGCACCTTGAATAGAGGATTGTCCTCTGACAGACCTTCCAATAGAGGACCATCTTCTGCAAAATAGGACACCTGGCCACCCTAAGCCCTGGGGTCTGTTGGCACCGATGTGACCACAGATGCCTCTCCTGGCACCCACCAGGCTGTGACGGCCTGGAGAGTCACGAGGTGTGCGTGTGTGGGAGAAATAGCGAGGCTGCAGGCTGAGGGAGGGGGAAATGGGAAGTGCCTTCGTGGCCCGCCCAATCTTCCATCCACACAAACCTTTGCATCCCCCCTCTAGCCTCCATATTTCTCCCAACCCCTTTCCTTGCCATTTCTCCCCCCTTTCCCCATCTCTAGCCTTCTCCTTCCTCTCCCTTGCTACCCTTGCTCTTTCTCTCCCACTCACCCCTTTAGCTCGCCGTTTCTCTCCACTCCCGGCCTCTAGCCTCACTCTTTCCCTCCCCCCTACCCCTTTGCCTTGCTTTCTCTTCCTGCCGTGGAACAGATGATCAGTGGCAGGTTCAGGAACAGGAAGAACCAGCTGGCGCCCGGACATTTTAATTTTTTTTATTAGAAACATTTTTTGGAAGGGGGCAGGGAGTGAAGAGCTTTGCCGGCCCCGTGTTGGGGACTTCTGATGTACGGAGTCAGAGGTTTGGGGGCTGGTTCTTTAGTGCGAGGGGCCCTTTCCCTGACCTCTGGCTTTCTGCATGATGGACAAGAGAAGACCCACCCTGAAAACATGTTTGTGGGGATCTGATGGAACTTTCAGTGGACAGAGGATAAAACTCCCTCTTGCATGTGCACATACACAGCTGTCCTGGGGCACCAGTCCAGACGCTTGCAGAACCCCCCCCCCCCATCACTTCCTCACAACTTCCAGTCTCCTCCCCTCATGAGCTATCCTAAGGCCTCTCCAGCCTCCTTCCCTCCTGCCCCCAAACACATTTGCTAGGCAGGAAAAAAGCCCGTCTAGTGAAAATGCAGGGCATGAGGTTGAGGATGAAGATTGCCTCCGCTGCTCTTTCTGACCTGCATAGGATGCTCGTAAGCCTCCGAGTTCAGGGGCTTCCGAGCATCAAGGGCACAACCCACAGGATTGCGCCCTTAGACATGTTTGTTGGAGGAGGATGCTGGAAGGTGTATGGCTTTTTTTCTATCTAAACAGGGATAGGATTGTGTCCTAAGACTTATTTAATCCAGGAAAAAAGAACCTGTGTGTCATCCCCCCAAATGTATTGAAAGTATCCCATCATCCCCAACCATTGGCCTTGCCAGCAGGGACTGGTAGGGGTTGTATTCTGGAGGGCACTAGGCTGGAGGAAAGGCCGAGCTACTCAGTTTCACGTTCAACCACGCAGGAACAGGAGCTGAAGCTTTTCCCACAGTCCAAGCCTTTGCACGGCCGCTCTTTGCAGTGGGTCCTCTCATGTTTGAGGAGGCCAGTCCGGTTGCTGAAGGGCTTCCCGCAGTGGGAGCACTGGTACGGCTTCTCTCCGGTGTGGATTCGCTCGTGCTTGATCAGCACGGAGCGGTTGCTGAAGCTCTTCTCGCAAACCGAACACTGGTAGGGCTTCTCCCCTGTGTGGGTCCTCTTGTGCGCGATGAACGTCGAGTGGTGGGCGAAGCTTTTCCCGCACACCAGGCAGACGTAGGGCTTCTCCCCGGTGTGGGTCCGCTGGTGCCCAAGGAGCTGTGATCGCTGGCAGAAGCTTTTCCCGCAGTCAAAGCACTTGTGCGGCTTCTCCCCCGTGTGGATCCTCTGGTGCCGGATCAGGTCCGACCTCCGGCTGAAGTTTTTCCCACACTCAGAGCACATGTGCAGTTTCTCTCCTGTTTCGATTCTCTTGTGCGCAATCAAGTCTGAGGCAAGGCCGAAGCTGTGTTTGCTCTCAGTGTTCGTCTCCAGTGCTCTCCTGCTGGGGACTTTTCTCCAGATGGCCAATTTTTCCGGGCCCGCACCAAAAATAAGTCCATCCTCCATCTCCTCCGAGTTTGCTTCCTGCCACCTCTCCTCTTCTTGCCAATTTCCAGAGAGCCCTTTCAGGTCATGACATGGACAATCTTCTTTTGCTCCTCCCAGTTGTTCTGTGTATCCAGAATTTTCTCGCCGTGAAACCTTCTCAATCTCTCTCACTTGCTCCCCATTTGCTGGAACGACAAGACAAACCCGAACGTGAAGTCGTTGTTATTATCATGATTGGAGCCGTCAACCACTTAAAGAAACTCTTAGTTGATTCCATTATGCTTATTTAAAGTAGCGATTAAACCTGCAAGCCATCTTTTTTAGTCATAGGCCAAGTGGTGCAGATTTAACCACTTATAAATAAAAATACATAAAGGGCACAACCCTATGCAGGTTTAGACTGAAAAAAGTTCTACAACTCCCCAGCATTCCCCAGCCAGGCAGGCTGGGGAATGCTGGGAGCTGTAGGACTTTTTTTCTGTCTAAACCTGCATAGGATTGTGCCCAAAGTTAATTATAAGATGCCTTTGTGGACCAAGCCCACCCAAGGCGGCAAACCAAATACAAGTACAAGTATTTGGATTGAGAGCATAATTCGTTCCGGAAACGTGCTTGTAATCCAAAACACTCTTATATCAAAACGAAATCCCCCCCAAAAAAATTTGTACAGAGATTTTAAATTTAAGCCGTACTACAGTGCTTGTATTGCAAGACGTCGCTTGTATATCAAGTAAAAAATAAATAAATAAATATTTAAAAATTTGCTTGTCTTGCAAAACGCTCTCAAACCAAGTTACTTGCAATCCAAGGTATTACTGTACATTTTGACTATTGTAAGAACATAAGAAGAGCCCTGCTGGATCAGACCAAGGGGCCATCTTGTCCAGCATTCTGTTCACACAGCGGCCAACCAGCTGCCCACAGTTACCAAGTCAGATCATTGGTCATTGAGCCCATCTAGGCAAGTATGGCTTACTGCAGCCTTCCCCAACCTGGTGCCTTCCCGATGTTTTGGTCACCACAACTCCGAAAATTCCAGGTCACTGGCCATGCTGGCTGGGGCACTTGGGAGTTGCAGTCCAAAACTGCACCAGGTCAGAGGAAGGCTGGTCTATTATATTCTACCATTGACCTAAGCCCCCTGCCCAACTCATGACAGACCCATTCGCAGTAATCAAGAATGCCCAAACACCACGAGGCGGCCTTAGAGCAGGGGTGGGCAACCCGCGGCCCGAGGGCTGCATGCGGCCCTCGGCCCAACTTAAAAAGTCCATTCCATACAGTCAGTTCAGACCTCTAGAAAGAGTGACCTATCCCTTCCCTGGCAGCCTACTGGGCGGGAAGGAAGTGGAGAGAGAGAGAGAGAGAAAAGGGGGTGGCTGAAAGAGAAAATGGGCAGCCAACCAAATTTTGACTCTTGCTCTACCCACTGCTGGCATTCTGTCCCACTCACGGCCAACATGCAGCCCACGAGAGATAACCCATGAAGGAACACGGTCCTCGACAAAAAAGAGGTTGCCCACCCTTGCCCCAGAGTGACTCAGACCTTTGGTCCATCTAACAGTAGTGTGCGCTCTGGCTGGCACTCCAGGCTCCCACCCAAGGGACTATCCTCAGCCCCGCCACCCAAGATACCTTCATGGCTGGAGATGCCGGGGATTGAACCTGGGTATGCAAAGTGGGCGCTCTGCCACTGAGCTGCGGTTCCCTCCCTATCTAGACCTCCCTTTCTCACCTCTAAGAATAAGGCACGGTCCTAGGGCATGTCCCAGGATATGGTCTGAAGGCACGCGAGGCAGCCACTGTGCGGAAGCTAAGCAGGCCTGGGTCTGGTCAGTGTTTGGAGGGGAGACCACCTGGGAGCTGCCTGTGACCACCTTGAGTTCCATGATGGAAGAAAGGTGGGAGAGAAATGTAAAAAGAAAGAAAAGGGAGGTTCCGAGGGCAATCTCAGCAGCGCTCCTGGGGAAAAAAACTCGCTCCAAACCGACATCAGAGCATCCAAGAAACGTAAGCAATCAAAAGGTCTTACCCTGCAAGTCGCCGTCCCTGTGGACTTCTCGTGCAGCCTCCGACGGACTCTGCTTGGCAGTCTCGGAATGCAAAGCTCTCTCGGCAAATGGGCCCAGCAGCGCCTGAAACGGCAAAGAAACGATCTTGCTCAGATTCAGGAAGAAGGAGCAGAAAAGGGGAATGCCGGAGGGCGAAGACTTGCTCTCGGTCTTGCCGCGTTCTCGGGGGCCGTATTCTCAGTGGTGGGCGGGGCCAAAGGCAAGGCAAGGCAGGGCAAAACAGGCAGGGGGGGGCAATATACCAAAAATAACAGCGTGTTGCAGCTTAATGTGTTTACAGCCACTCATGAAGGAGAGGCAATTCAACCTTTTAGAACGGGGTGGAAAAACTGCACAAAAGCCGGGAAACCACCAAACAAGCGGTGGTCAGGGCAAAGGGGGTGGAGCCAGGGGCAGGGGGCGTGGCCTTCTGGGGAACTTTGAAGAGCTGGCTTTGGCCCACGGCCTTGAGGTTCTGCACCTCTGCTCCGAGACCTGTGAAATGCACATCACCAACGGTGGGATCCGAGGGGAACACTTCTGGCTCTCACCTCTTTGTCTGGTCTCTCTGGCTGCCTCAACAGGAAGTCCTCTGCCAAGGTCACAGCCTGGGCGCATGTCTCCGGCCCACCAGCCTTGACCCAGCTCTCCATCTCTGGGGGCAGGACGGCCAGGAACTGCTCCAGGATCAGCAGCTCCAGGATTTGCTCCTTGCTGTGCCTCTCCGGCTTCAGCCACTGGTGGCAAAGTTCCCAGAGGCGGCTGCAAACCTCTCGGGGGCCCTCAGCTTCCTGGTAGCGGAACTGCCGAAAACGCCGGTGTTGCTTCTCAGTACTGGCAGGATCCTCGCCAGGGGATTTTTCTTCCTTCACCGTCCCATGATCTGCTCCTGGCCTGTGGATGCCTTTCGCTCCCCTTGCCTCTTGAAGGGACTTACTGGAGTCGGCCGTGTCCTCCCGGGGGGCTGGAAACACCTTTGCATCTGCCCACGACGCGGGCTCTGTCAACTCCAGCCTGCCCCAGTCCGAGCAGGGGCGTGCCACCGCCTTCAGGAAATCCTGCCACTGGGTTTCCCAGCGCTGCGGCAAGCCCTCATCTGGCTCCTGCTTGACCTGCAGTGGCACCACCCTGTGGAGGAATCCCTGGATGCTGCCAGCCTGCATGACGTGAGGAGCTCTGCTGTCTGCCTCAGATCCTTCTCCAACTTCTGGGCTGGCTGGATCTGGCTCCTCTGCTTTGATCTGGGGAGACACCCCTTGTCCCGGGGTCATCTGGGACTCTGTTGCCATGACATTGAAACACAGCCAACCTCGGCTTGGGCCTACCGCCTCCTCCTCCTCGCTTCAATCCTCTTTCGTGCATCCAGGATCCAGGGCTGTGGCCAGGCCCTCCTCACAGTCTCTGACCCTCCGAAACATGGCAGTGTTCCATAGCAAGGCTTCCATAGATCTGCATTTCCAAACTGGCAGCCATTTTGTAGAAGCCAGCTATACTCCTGACTCCGGTGTGGGCTTCATTCTGAAGGGGATGGGGGAGAGAGAGGGAGAAATGATCAAGTGTCAAAGAGAAACAAACAGGAATATATAAAAACAAGCAGCACCTGCAACAACTTGTTGCAGCGTAGAGTGCTCCTGTTGAGAGTTTCAGCCAGCCATGCCCTTTCTCCAGGGTACTCCATTCCATTCCCCTGCCAACCCATTTTCTGCATCCTCCCCCAAAAGTCAGTCATCGTTGAGCAGCTGCCAGACATGCTCAGTCTTCGCCGGGCTTTTGTGGGGGAAATAGGATTCTCTCCCTTCGTTTCTTTTGTTTTTGTTTTCCTAGAGCAGGACTGGGCACCTTGTGGCTCTCCAGATGTTTTTGCTTACAACTTTCCATCAGCCCTAGCCAGCAGAGCCAATGGTGAGGGATTTTATTATTTTATTCATTCATTCATTCATTACATTTCTGTCTCACCATTCTTCCATCCTGGAACTCAAGGTGGTTCCCAGGTGGTCTCCCCTCCAAGCACTGACCAGACCCAGACCTGCTTAGCTTCAGCATGGTGGTTGCCTCACGTGCCTTCAGACAACGCCCTGGGACCAGGGGAGGCTGGTGACTCCTATGTCAGTGGGGCCCCTTATCCACTACAGCTTTTATTCTGAGTTTTGTAGGAGCTATCCATTCATTTATTTAATTAATTTCTATACCACCCAATAGCCGAAGCTCTCTATCATCTCTCTATCCACGGTGCTCCATGGTGGTGAACCTGTTTTGAGGATGGAGTACAGCTACCACCTGGGTAGCTCCTATGAAGCTCAGAATAAAAGCTGCAATGGATAAGGAAGTCACCGGCCTCCCCTGCCTGGGACCAGACCCTGGGATGGTGCGAATTGTAGGCCCAAACATCTAGAGGGCCGTGAGGTTTTTTTTGTTGGTGCCACGGGGCTGTGTGCGAGCTGCAGCCCTCAGGTGGGAGGCGAGGGGTGAAAACAGCCCCCGAACCTCCCACCATTGCCCAGCCCTGTCTTCAAGCGGCAGCATTTCACATCATCCTCTGCCCTGATCCTTTTACAGGAGGACTTGTGTGGGTCAAACCGGGGACCTTGCGCATGCAGAGCAGGTGCTGTGTTGAACCGATGAAGTGGCCTTGGGTCCATCGAGCACAGTTGTGCTTCCTCCAGATGTTTTGGACATCTCCCAGTATTCCTGACCATTGACCATGCTGGCTGGGGCTGATGGGAGTTGAAGTCCAAGTCATCTGGAGGCCACTGGGTGGGGGAAGACCGCACTAGGACCGCAGCCTGAACCAACGGACTTCATCTCCCATGTACTGTGTCACACCACTTGTTCAGGCCAGGGCGATATCTGCTCTGACAGGTGGCAGCTCATCAGGTTCTTGGGCAGGGAGAGCTCTTGCCCAGTTCCGCTAGCACAGATCCTTTCAAGGGGAGATGCCAGGGACTAATGTGCAACCTCCAAAGCACCGACTTATCCACAGAGAGAACGCCTCCATTTCAATGTCGCAAATATAATCTTTCAACTTTGACCTTGTCAGGGCAAGGGGAAGAGGAAAAAAAGAGGAATATTCTGCGTTCTAACTGCTCAAAACAGTGAGGGAGACATTTTTCTCCCTCCCTCATAATCCTAGAACCCAAAGGGGTCATCCCATAAAGCTGATTGGTGGGAGGTTCAGGACAGATAAAAGGAAGGACTTCTTCACACAGCATTTAGTTTAGCTATGGAATTTACTTCCAGAAGATGTAGTGATGGCCATCAATTTGGATGGCTTTAAAAGGGGATTGGACAGATTCATGGAGGAGAAGGCAATCAATGGCTACTAGTCCTGACTGACTATGTGCTTCCTCCGGTATCAGAGGCTGTATGACTATGTATACAAGTTGCTGGGGAATATGGGCAGGAGGGTGCTGCTGCCCTCATGTCCTGCTTGTGGGATCCCGTGGGCAGCTGGTGGGCCACTGTGTGAACAGAATGCTGGACTAGATGGACCCTTGGTCTGATCCAGCAGGGCTGTTCTTATGCTCTTGAATAAGGAAAAGCTACTAGTCCTCATGGCTGTATGCTACCTCCAGTATCAGAGGCAGTATGCCTGTGTACTCCAGTTGCTGGGGAACATGGGCGGGAGGGTGCTGTTGCACTCAGGTCCTGCTTGTGCGATCCCGTGGGCAGCTGGTTGGCCATTGTGTGAAGAAAATGCTGGATGAGATGGACCCTTGGTCTGATCCAGCATGGATCTTCTTATGTTCTTATCACCTCCGCATTTGTTGATCCATGGCAGCTCTCTTTCGGTTTTTTAATTCGTGGCTGCTGGGTTTTTTTTTAGTTTGGGGCCTTCCCCAACTTGGTATCCCTCCAGATGTGTTGGTTACAACTCCCAGGATGCTGACGGTTGTAGCATCCAATACATCTGGTGGGCACCAGGTTGGGGAAGGCTGGAATAGTTTATTGTTTGAGTTATAATGTATATTTGTATTGTAGTTTTATCATTGTCAACCACCTGGATATGTTGTACGTGGCAGGTGGCATACAAATATTTTAAAATGAATGAGTAAATTTCCAAAATTAGTAAAATAAATGAGTAAATTTCCATTCCCTGCCCCACCTGTTCTCCAGATTGTTACGATTTCTTTCTTACAGTTGGCTACCCCCTTACTCCTTGGGCTTCAAGGCCTGGTGCATGATCTCTGTCTCTCTCCCCCTCCCTGCACTGCACCTTATTTTATCCTCACAACAACCCTGCAAGGTAGATTAGGGTAAGAGCCAGTGACTGGCCCAAAAGTCACCTGGCGCAGCTAAGCAGGGATTTGACCCTGGGCCTCCCCAGCCATACTCCTGGGGCAGTTTTCAATGGTGTCATCCCGTTAGCGTGAATGACACTGCACTAACGGAACTCAGGTGCTGAACTATGCGCAAGAGGAGAATCCAACTAAAGTTACAGTTGCACAAGTGCAGCTGCACAAGAGAACATAAGAATGTAAGAGCAGCCCTGCTGGATCAGACCAAGAGTCCATCTAGTCCAGCATTCTGTTCACACAGTGGCCAGCCAGCTGCCCCAATGGGAAGTCCAGAAGCAGGACATGAGCACAACAGCACCCTCCCGCCCATGTTCCCCAGCAACTGGTGCACACAGGCATACTGCTTGGTTGCCGCATTCCACCTGTGCACCCCCTGGTGCCCAACTCTCGCGTAACCCGTCGTGCAGCCGCTTGCGCATTCCACTTGCGCAACGCAGTGTGCATCCAGTCGGCAGCCGCTCGCACGGCGGAAAGATTCGGCAGAACTCTGCGAGCGGGACTCGAGTTTGTGGGATGACGCCGTCGGATGCTACCCCAGGTCTCTAATCTCGCCGCCGCACTGACTCTCACTGGGCTATTGGATCTTCAGTATCTTTTTGAGATCCGCTGCTCGGCTCTCCCTCCCCGCTCTGAGAGGAGTGCATTGGAATAGCTGCAATAAATTCCCCTCCCCTCCCCCTTCAATGCTTTCCTTCAGCTATATCCATCCCCTGCCCATTTTAAACTCACCCCTGCAGCAAAGATTCCTTAAGGCTGCGCCAAGTTACTCTATGCAAAAGCCTGGGAAATTCAAAAAGGCAGATGCTCCCTAATAAGTGGGAGGAGCAGGAAGAGGGCCTGGAAGCTTTACTTCTGGTCTCCCGCTTGTCAAATTTCTATGGGGCTCTCTGGGAAACAGCTCTCTGTTACATTAACCCTTCCTGCATAACCATCGTAAGGCTCTCTGGCTATGCAGACATCCCGACTGCAACATCCCATCACCCCTATTCCAACCCACCCACCCACCCTCCTGGTTTTTGTAACATCGTGCCTGATGACAAGAGCTGGAGATCTCGGAAGCTTGCCCATTTTTTCCTCCCTGATCTTTGAGTTGGCCTAATCAATTTATTTTATTGATTTAACTTATTTCTAGGCTACCTTTCAGGGCTGGTGCAGCATATAATAAAGGGATTATACTATATGCCAGCCTTCCCCAACCCAGTGCCATCAAGATGTGTTGGACTTCAACTCCCATCATCCCCAGCCACCATGTCCTCTTCTGAAATGGCATCTGCAATGAAGTATGCATGGGCCACCCCAAAACAAAGAAAGCATGCCTCCCTCTCCGCAAACCATTGTTTTAGTCACATGCAAATCCATGCAGATTCAGCTGATGGAGGAATTAATTAAACCTATTTGGGTTGGTTGATTCCAGTTTCCTTAACTGGGTGAAAACAATCACATATGCACCAACTGAGGCAAGCAGGTTGGTGAGAGGTCTGGAAACCAAATCCTATGAGGAACAGTTGAAAGAGCTGAGCAGAGGCAGTGTTAGGAGGTGGCCCACTAGGGCTGGAGCCCCAATTTTTTCAACTCTATGATCTATGAATCTCTGTTGTATCTGATCTCCCTGGATTAGCTGGTTTTTGACCCACATGTGCTTCACCTCCTGTTGCCCCCCCTTGAATCTTTCTGCCTGAGGGTTTTTTTCCCCTGAAATCAAATACCCTCCTCTCCCCTGTCCATACATCCCTTTTTACAAATAGGGGTGTCCTTAGGAGACAGGGTCCTTTACACAAACAGAGACAGACTTTAGAGCATATGTAAATTAGCATACACAAATTTGTGCATTTTTTAATGTCCTGTGGGCCTGCGCCCCGGATCTTTTCGGTACCTAGCACCGCCCCAGCTGATGCATATGTTCAGCATGGGGAAGAGAAGAATAAGAGGAGACATGAGAGTAGTGTTCAAATATCTGAAGGGCTGCCAGTCATGCAGAAGATGGAGACGACTTGTTACCAACGGGTGGAAATTGCAGGGAAGAAAATGTTGGCTAAACATTAGGAGAAGTTTCCTAACAGTGAGAGCTGTTCAGCAGTGGAACAGGCCACCTCCTTCACTGGAAGCATTTAAGCAGAGGGCAGGTGGCCATTTTTCAGAGATGCTGTAGCTGCATGATTGCTGCATGGACTGATTGCTTTGATTTGTTAGTCTCCCCATAACAGGAGTCGGCAACCTGGGGCCCTACAGCTGGATGTGGCCCACAGCCTAAATTCATGTGGCCCTCAGCAAAATATCAAAAGCCTTCTGCAAGTTATCACTACAGACAAGAAAGCATGGTGACAGAGCCAGGTCACTTCTGTCTTTCTCCCAGAAGTTCACTGGGCAGAAAGAGAGAGATGGAAAAGGGGATGGCAGAAAGAGACTGGGGTCAGACGATAACCCAGACTCAAGGGTTGAGTGTGGGTTGTTGTGGAACCATGGGCTGTTCTTGAAACATGGGTGATTGTGTTGTCTGAACTCAGCCTAGGTAACAAACCATGGTGAACAACCTACAGTTCACAACCCAAGACCAAACCGTGGGTTCTCTTAATGGGTTGATTGTGGTTAACAAGCCATGGCTTGTTAGCGCAGCTAGGTTCAGACAACACAGTAACCCATGAACAACAACCCATGGTTCAACGACAACCCACACTCAACCCATACTCAACCTTTGAGTGTTGGTTATTGTGTTGACTGAACCTGGTCAGAGAGGAGAAGGGGGTGGCCCACCCATGTTTGGCTCTGGCCTAGTGTGCCACCAGCATGTGGCCCCTGATAGATTATCCCCGAAGATATATGGCTTTCGACAGAAAAAAGTTTCCCTGCTCCTGCCCTATAACAATTGTTCTCAGGGCAATGTAGATAAAATCACACAAAATCCAAAAATGCATACATGTGTATGTGTGTGTATATGTATTTGTGTGTGTGAATGAACATCAGGCTCTGGGCCCATATCCAGCCCTCCACCAGCTGTCTGGTGGTTTCCCAGTTTTTGTGCAGCCCCCCCCCCCCTCTAAAAGGTTGAAATGCCTGTCCTGAGGCTTAGTTACTACTGTAGCTTTACGCTGGTTTTTTTGTTTTGTTTTGTTTGGTTTTTGGCCTTTTGCCTTAGGCCCTGCCCACTTTGGAATGTGCCCCCCCCCCAGCTTCTCCGGAACTGAATTGGGCCATTGGGCTAAAAAAAGGTTCCCCACCCAGGAGATAGATTTCCAAAAAAGCAGCACAAAAATAGAACAATCAATTTAAAACGAAGCCAAGGTTAAAATCCTAACAAGCACCAAGCAATGCATTGAGACTTCACGCGTCTGATGAAGTCCAGTAAAATCCATGCAAAAGTCCCTCCGCAGTGCATCTGTTATGCATTTCAGGCTCTCCAAGATTCCTTGCCGTGTTTTGTTTTGTTTTTAAACTTTCGAGGGTGGATCTCAAGAGTTAAAGCCACAGAGCCCTGATTCTCAGAGAGGCCCAGAAATTTGAAAAGGAGGGGACTGTAAATACGGCCAAGTCCCTTCCTGCTCCAGTTCCTAGCTAAGCTTGTGGAGTGTAGCTATTGTTGCATGGCTTTGCTGCAGATCTGAGGTGAGGGTGAGTTTACAGGAGCTTGCAGAGGGTTAACCGGGAACAGATCTCCGGGCAAAGGTGCAGGTGGAAGGTGGTGTTTATTCTTTTTCTAGAATAGGATCTTTCCCCTTGATATTTATATTCCAAGGTGAAAATTTGAGCTGGAATATTAGTTAGGGCTGTCATTTAAAAATGACCCACCCACCCCAATCCCTAGAAAATTCTAAAATATTCAACTCTTAATCATCTCAGTGTTGCACATTGAGTTAGGATGGGGGGGGGGGAGGTTATTGTAGCCACCGTGTAACCATGATAATTCCACCCGTTTTAAAGGTTGCTAATTGTTTTCTCTGTTTTTAAGCCAGACCCTGCCACAAGCTGTTCTTCAGGGCAGGGAAAAGGTTCAGGTTCCCTTCAATTCGTTGTTGTTGCTTCCTCTTCCCTCCCACCTCACAGGGCCAGCGCCATGACTGGGCACCTGGCGAGGGCCCGCACCTAGCAGTGGCCCACTGACAAGAACCCCCTGGAGTCGCCCCTCCTCTTCCCCACTGCAGCCTGTTTGTTCACCTGCCTCTTGCTCTGGCCCAGACAACGGTGGTGAGGAGCAGGAGGTGCCACGGCCTCCTTGTTCACTGGTTCTCTGCCTGTCAAACAAGCCAGTGGTTCTAATGATGAGGAAGAGGCGGTGGAGCAATAGCAGCTGGTGACAATGGCAGTGAGAAGGTACTAGATTCAATGAAGCAGGGAGCCTAGTGAAGGTGCCATGCCAAGGGTTCTAAAAAACCTGGAGCAGGCACTAAAAAAAGTAAAGCCAGGTTTCCTTGTGCTGTGGGAAATGTTGCAATACTGTATAAGTCAATTTACCTTGCCATTAATCTGGCAATGTTAATCTGGCTGTGTAAGATTTTAATTAATCAACATAATATTGTAGCTGCAAATCTATCATTCCCTCTATTTCCAATGTTCAGGGGGTGAGTGCCGTTGCTTATGCAGCCCAAACGGCACCACCCATGCACAAGAAGGAGGTATTAGCAGGCTTGGAGGGAACTCCAAGGGCTCCAGAGGTACAATTTCATTTCATTTCATTTATTTCATTTCTATACCGCCCCACAGCCGAAGCTCTCTGGGCGGTTCACAATAGTTTATACATAAAAACAATAATAAAGGTATACAAAATAGTTTAAAAGATTAAAAACACAGTTTAAAATAACAATCCAAAAGCTAATAAAACTGAGCCTGCAGGTGACAATCTCCCCCCCCCCCCCCGTGCTATTCCAAGCTCCTAACTATTAAATGCCTTGGCATAGAGGGAAGTCACAATAACATTTTGTGGGGGAATCCTAAGAGAAGAGAAAACCCTCCAAAGCAGCCCAATGAGGACTGAGTGTGCTCAGTGGAATGGAATGTACCACTCCATACTGCAAAATTCTGCTGCAGTTCTCACTGGTACGTCATCTATGCATGAGAATCTTAGGCTGCAATCCTATAACACACTTGCCTGGGAGTAAATTCCAGTGGGAAAAATATGGGACTTGTGTCTGAGCAAACATGCATAGCATTGTACTGTTACTGTCCTCTGTTGGCATTCAGGCCTTGTTCGCGCTTCGGGGGTTAACCTGTGCCTGGACTGTACCACTTCAGATTGCAGTGGCGGCTCAAAAATGATTAAGGGCACAATCCTATGCATATTTAGACAAAAATACAACTCCTAGCATTCCCCAGCCACCTGCGGGATGCTGGGAATTGTAGGACTTTTTTCTGTCTAAACATACATACATGCTCTAAATGCACCATCATAAATTAAAACAACATAGAAAGCTGTCATGGCTGGAACTCTTCCCATTGCCACGCTAGTTTTCTATGTTCATGGATTTTGTTTTGTTTTGGTGCGTGTTGGAGGAGCATGACTGATACGAGCCCTGACTTGCAGTCTGAACTGGTACAGTCCAGACACAAATTGATTCAGAGAGTGACAAGAGCATTACAATATCTTATCAGATATTCTCTTTCCTTCACTCTCAGCTTGAAATGTAAAATATCTAGGAATTCTGCAAGCATGTGTGTGTTTTGTTTTTTAAATAGAAATTTGGGGGGAAACCTTAAGCACCTGCAGTGTATACCTTCCATACTAAATTTGGCTCTGTATTTTAATTTGGGGGGGGGGGGATTTAGTATCCAGAGCATCTCAGCTTTCATTTCTTAAAACAAAACAAACACACACCCAAGTTTCTAGCCCTTATGACTACGAAGATAGGTTCGAACATGAAGTGATTTCTGGCAGAAACTCAGAAGCAAGGGTGACTAGAATCAAAATCCCAAAGATTTTTCATTTTGTATGTTCTCTTTGTCATTCCTATTTGTGTCTCATTTTCTCTCCAGGAGGACACGTCTCTCACAAATCTCTGATCGTCACCTACGTAACATTTTTTTTTTTAATCTACAACCCTCACTTCTATTTCTAAGAGAGTCTTGAGGACTCTGCCGGTGTGCCTTGTCTGTGTCAAGAACCCAAGTAAAGTCAGAAGGAAGATACTCCCCAAAAGCTTATCGTGGAGGAGGAGAGAGTGAAGCCTTGAGCTTGAGGCCATTCCTAGATAAAATGGCTGCCGAGCAAGGGATTGTGGGAGATCCAGTTCCTTTGTTCCCAGCTGGGCTACAGTCAGGAGGCCAAATGATCAAGAGAGACCTTCTAAGCCCCAAACCAGAGGAAGAATCGGAAGGAGGAAGAGAAACGTCTACTCATATCCCAACCGGGAGTCCTAGGGAATTTCGGAAAAGAATGGCATCCCCACAGATCAAAGAGGAAGCAGATGAGGGAATAGTGCAGCACTGGGAACCCCAGTGGCAGGATTTCCCAAAGGAGCCGCAATCCTTTCACACGGGATGGGGGAACTCGCAGATCGCAGAACCCTCCCTTTGGGGCCACGCCGAGGCTTTACCGCCCCATTTCCAGGGAGCAGCTAATGCTAGCCACCGGTCTAGAGGAGAGCGGGCAGCCCAGCTTCTGCCTGGCCTTGGCCGAAATGGGACGGACTGCAAGCTGTTGGCCAAAGATGAGGTTGACTCTGAGAAAGTGGAGGAGGCGGCAATCCCAGATGAGGGGACGGTTGGCGCGGAGATGCACCGCCAGCGCTTCCGGCGGTTTTGCTACCTGGAGGCCGAGGGACCCCGGGAGGTCTGCAGCCGCCTCTGGTTCCTTTGCTATCAGTGGCTGAAGCCTGAGAGGCACACCAAGGAGCAGATCCTGGAACTGCTGATCCTGGAGCAGTTCCTGGCCGTCCTGCCACCAGAAATCCAGAGATTGGTGAAGGAGCGCGGGCCAGAAACCTGTGCCCAAGCGGTGGCCCTGGCCGAGGACTTCCTGCTGAGGCAGGAGGAGCCACTGAGGATGGACTGCGAGGACTCCGAGCCTCTCGGAGTGGGAGATGGGAGCTTCGGGTCCTTGCTGCCTTTGCAGCATATGGAGAAAGTGGTGAGGGTTGCTGTTCCCTTCTCCCCTTCCCCACAACACTTTCTCCCTCTTGCTTTATTGCTATCTTTCCCCATAGAAAAGTAGCAGTTTCTCCACTTCCTCCTGCTCCTCCTCTTTAGTTTTTTTAAAAAATTATTGACAATATCATTTCACACAAAAAGAGCAAACACAATTCCAAAAGTGGGGAAATCTTAATACAATCAATAAATCATCATGCTTTCTCAGTTCGACACTTCTTTTGCAGCACGATCCAATGTGCTGCAAAACTTGGAGGATTACGAACTTGGAGGATTACGGGCATCCTATTGATCCTATTACGGGCATCCTATTGTCAGTCCTTGCCTCCACACTTCCCTCACCCTCCAAAACACTTAGACCACCGACTTCTGCCGTCTAAGTGTTTTATACCAGCTGGCGAGGAGAGGAGCCAGAGGCACTGACAGGATTCCTCATCGGACAGCGGTGCCTCCCCGCCTCCCTCCTCACCCACCCCCAGCACCGGCTCCAGAGTCGGTCTTCCGTCTTTGGAGCTGTAGCTGTCGCAGAAAGAACCGCGCCGGCTGCGAGGGCAGGGGGAAGGCCCTCCGGGGTCAGAATCCCAGCTCCGACATGGAGCACTTTCCCAAGGTCTGAGCTGGAACTCCAACTTTTCCTATCACTGTCTAGACAGTGTCTAGCGGCCATAGGATTGCACCCTTGCTTTTCTAATCAAACTTCTATTATTTTGAATTATGGCTGTTAAACTGCTTCTTAAGACCTCTTTCCCTATATTCTAATTATTATTCTTTTGTCTCCAATACTGAATACATTTGTCCCATTAATCTAAGTCCTTTTTTCTAACTTGATCTTCCCATATTTTTTATACTATGAGAACTTATGCATTAATACTCTATGCCAAATATTATTTTCCCATTCCCTTAAGAGATAATCCTTCTGGTTTCTTCCAATTTTTTACTATTAAAATCTGAGCTGAAACCAAGACATTTGCAACCATCGCTTCATTCATAGTTGCTACCGATCCATCTATTTACCTAATAATAAAACCACTAGATCCAAAGGCATTTTCTGTGCTCATAATTACATTAATCCAAAAAACTCTTATGTATTTGGAGGGCCACTGTATATGTCTGAATGTAGTAATAGTCATTTCTTCACACAATGCACAATTAACTTATGATATTTGCTGCCTCAAGGTGCTTACTTGTGAGAGATAAAGCTTTCCCCTTGAGCTGCAGGCCTGACAAAATATTTCCAGGGGTTCCAAACCTTTTTGGGTCGGTGGGCACATTTGGAATTTTGAGAGAGTGTCCTCGGTGCTCTTATAAAATGGCTGCCACTGGGTGAGCGCACTGGGCTTGCCTATTCATAAAATGGCTGCCGTGGTGGCAGGTCACAAAACACTCATTTCCCAGAAGGCAACATGGTGAGTCTAAAAGAAAAGTAACTTGTCCAAGAACGTCAAGGCAGGGCTGGGCTCTGAGCTCCCAAAACACAACAAACTACTTTTTAAAATCCAAATAAAGATGGCGCTAGAGGGCATAAGAACATAAGAAGAGCCATGCTGGATGAGACCAAGGATCCATCTAGTCCAGCATTCTGTTAGCACAGTGGCCAACCAGCTGCCCACATGAAACCCACAAGTAGGACATGAGGGCAACAGCACCCTCTCACCCATGTTCCCCAGCAACTGCTGTACATAGGCATACTGCCTCTGAGACTGGAGGCAGCACATAGCCATCAGGACTAGTAGCTATTGATAGCCTTCTTCTCCAGGATTTTGTCCAATCCCCTTTGAAAGCCCTCCAAATTGGTGACCATCACTACATCTTGTGGAAGTGAGTTCCATAGTTCAATGCTGTGTGCCTAGTTGCACGCTCTGGGAAGCACTTGGCTTTGGAGCATCCCATCCTCCCACTTAAAAACAATTCAAAAAGCTTTAAAAATAAAAGAAAAATCAGGAGCTGCAGGGAGCCTGGCAGGTGCCAAGAGAGGTGGCTCTGGGCGCACTGGGGCCCATGAACACCATGTTCGGGACCCCACCATTACAATATTGGCTAAAATTTCCCTTTGGTGAGCCTTCGTGCCCTCTTACGGTAGCCTACGAGGAATTTTTTTGAATCTTTTAATTTGCAGCACAACAATAACAAAAGCAACACACACACAAGAAGGCAGGGAAATTCATATCACAAAACATATCAACACACAGTACGTCTATGAGGAAATGAACCATCACTCTAGAAAGGGGTTTGTTTCATCCTTAGTGGTGAAATTAGGCTTTTCTGAAGTATTTATACAGAATATGGGGATGCAGCTAGCTGAAATGTTTCTGAGACAGAGACTGACAGACGTATCCTTACAGGTGCGCAGAGCAACAATAATCAGTTTCTAAAGGCGCAATCCCATGTGAGTTTAGACAGAAAAATAGACCTACAACTCCCAGCATGCTGGCTGGGGCATGCTGGGAGTTGTAGACTTTTTTTTCCTGTCTGAACTTGCATAAGATTGCACCCTAAACCTGACTGAGATCTGTAGGGGAGGCCCTTTTGAGGGCGCCATTAGCCGCAGAGTCCTGTCTGTTGGGCACATGCGAAATGGCTTTCTTCTGCGTTGCCCTCAAACCATGGAATGCACTCCCTCAAGAACTACGATTGGCTCCCCCACTCTCTTGGCCTTTAGAAAGGGCATAAAGTAAACATGCATCTTTTTTTTCAGTTTCGCCTTTTAAAATAGGCTGTTTTCATGTTGTTAGTGTTCTTATTTTTATTGTTGGAAAGCTTTATTGTTTTAAATTGTTGTACACCGCCTTGATGGCCTTTTAGCAGATAAGGCAGTATATAAATGTTGATTAAAAAAAACAAAACTAAAACAGCATTGTTCTGTGAGAATTTTATTTATTCATTTTATTATATTTATATCCTGCCGTTTCCCCTCCAAGGAACCCAAGGCAGCTTACATGATCCTCCTTCTCCCCATTTTATCCTCACAACAACCCTGTGAGGTAGCTGAGGCTGAGAGTCAGTGATTGGCCCAAAGTCACCCAGGGAGCTTCATATCCAAGTGCGGGCTAGAACCCAGATCTCCGAGTCCCAGTCCGACACTCTCCCCACTACGCCACACTGGCTCTTTCCTTACACAATTTAACCTACCTCACAGGGTTGTTGTGAGGATAAAATGGAGAGGAGGATTATGTAAGCCGCCTTGGGTTCCTTGCAGGAAAAAAGGTGGGGTATAAATATAATAAATAAATAAATAAGTTATTTAAAGGATTTAAAGAGATAGGATGCCCTTTACTAAAGCTTGGTTTGGTTAAAGGTGCAATCCTATGAATGTTTAGACAGAAAAGCTGGCTGGGGCATGCTGGGAGTTGCAGGCCTTTCTTCTGTCTAAACATCCATAGGGTTGCACCCTAAATAGATTCATAGATTCATAGATCTATGAATCTATTTAGGGTGCAACCCTATGGATGTTTAAGATCTCCGAGTCCCAGTCCGACACTCTCCCCACTACGCCACACTGGCTCTTTCCTTACAATTTAACCTACCTCACGGGTTGTTGTGAGGATAAAATGGAGAGGAGGATTATGTAAGCCGCCTTGGGTTCCTTGCAGGAAAAAAGGTGGGGTATAAATAATAATAAATAAATAAGTTATTTAAAGGATTTAAAGAGATAGGATGCCCTTTACTAAAGCTTGGTTTGGTTAAAGGTGCAATCCTATGAATGTTTAGACAGAAAAGCTGGCTGGGGCATGCTGGGAGTTGCAGGCCTTTCTTCTGTCTAAACATCCATAGGGTTGCACCCTAAATAGATTCATAGATTCATAGATCTATGAATCTATTTAGGGTGCAACCCTATGGATGTTTAGACAGAAGAAAGGCCTGCAAACATCCATAGGTTGCACCCTAAATCTTCTGCTGTGTTAGAAGGAATACAGCCCAACATTTGTTTGCTCTGTCAGTGCCTCTCTAGGATGGGTTCTCACCCAGGGGGGAATTTTAGGGTTTCAGGGGGGGGATTGGGACCATAGACTCAAACTGTTGGAATACTGATCTTTTTACAAATTACAATTCTACATTGTTCATAATCTACAGGACATCACACCTTATTGTATGGCACAGATTAAATTAAAAATAAAGATAAATATTTCACTAGTTATCTGTGAAAATATTCCATTTATAGTTATTACACTAATACCTTGGATTGAGAGCATAATTCGTTCCGGAACCGTGCTTGTAATCCAAAACACTCCTATATCAAAGCGAGTCTCTGGCGGGTGTGAGCGGGGCCGATTTCGGCCCGCTATGCCCGCTTGAGGTGAGCGGTTACATCCCTACGACTTGTCTTGCAAGACGTCGCTTGTTTATCAAGTCAAAATTTATTTTAAAAATTTGCTTGTCTTGCAAAATGCTCTCAGACCAAGTTACTTGCAATCCAAGGTATTGCTGTATATATTATATGCATAGTTATTTGGAATGCAACTTTTGAGTCACACAATCTTAGAAAGGGGGGAATGACATTCCGACATATGGTAAAAAGGGTGCATGGGGCAAAAAAGGTTGAGAACCACTGCTCTAGGAGATTTTCTCAGCTGTTCTACCCAGGATCCTTTTCACGTGAGATTCCAGGGACTGAACCTGGGACCTTCTGCCTGCAAAGCCTGTGCTCTACTGAGCCACCCACCCCACCCAATGATTTCATTCTCTGCTGCTTTTGTTCTTTGTGTTGTTTCAGGTGTCCGGACTCTTAGCAGAAGTGGGCCTGTATTCCTCCAAAACAAAGAGAACTACACTGAGTGCCTGCAAAAAAGACAAGCAGGAGGGTGACAGAGACGCCCCTTTGCTGGGTAAGCCTTTGTTGTGCAGGTGTTACTGGCAGGGCTGCAGTTATGCTGCATTTCCAAAGGAGAATAGAGAAAAAGCACAAGAGTTCAGCTTCCAGAGACTCTGGAGAGCTGTTTTGTTCATTTGAACAGCTGAATATTCTATTGAATTTACCTGTTTGCCTATGACGACTTAAGCATTGCCTACAGGCGACCAATCCAAGAGGGACGCTACGCTTTTGTAGACCTGGTTCTTTCTTTCCAGGCTGCCAGTGTGCCACAAATAACGTAGGTAGGTGCTCAGGTGATGAATAAATTAAGTCCCATTGATTTCAGCAGGACTACACTAAGTATGACTAAGTCTGGGGTCAACCTATTTTATTATTTTTTTTCCCTCTTTTTTTATTCATGGAATGCAGAAAGTGGATTGAGAAAGTATTTTCCCTTCTTTCTCATGGTTCATCCAATGAAATGTATTAGCAGTAGATTCAGGACAAAGGCAAGTATTTTTGTCGCACAATATATAATTAAACTAGGGGAACTCCTACAAGATAAGGTGGTGGCTCCCAGCTTTTTTAAAGTGCTCTCTGGGCAGTTCACAACAGTTAAAAGCATAAAAGTCAGCAATCTGACAAAACACATTATAAAACTTTTAAAAATTTAAAACTACAGTATAAAACCAGAGTAAAAATAAAAACCACCAGTGGCGTAATGACCTAAAAATACAATAATAGGTTTGGAACAATAAAAAGTGAAGAACTAAAATTCCTGGGAGAATAAAAAGGTCTTCACCTGGTGCTGAAAAGACTACAGTGAAGGTGCCAGGCAAACTTCTCCGGGGAAGGCATTCCACAACCAGGGTGCCACCACTGTAAAGGCTCTCTCCTTAGTGGCCATCTGCCTCTCTTCATTTGGTGGGGGAACCCAGAGAAGGGCTTCTGTGTTACTATCATTGGCTACTAGCCATGATTATATGGCACTACCAGGATCAGAGGCAGTATATGCCTCTGTATACCAGTTGCTGAGGCGTGACAGCAGAAGAGGGGTTTTGCCCTCATGTGCTGCTTGTGGGTTTCCAAAAGGCATTTGGTTGGCTACTGTAGGAAATAATTATTGGGCTAGAGAGGCCTTCTGACTGATCCAGCTGAGCTCTCCTTAGGTTGCTACAGTTAAAGTTCATTGAAACTTCAAGTTGCTTAAATAAAATGTATAAAGATTGGAGACAAAATCATTCTTTTGCTACAAGCTGAAGATGGTTTTGAAAGGAAAGGGGATTGGGAAGGAGGAGGAAATAAATTCAGGCACTAGATTCGTAACCTTTCCTCATAGGGGAGTTGCTGTAGCCCCTTGATCATTTTGGTTGCCCTTTCTTTGGCAGCTCTACAAAATCCTTCTTAACATGTGGCAACGAGAACTGTGCACAGTATTCAATCAGAATCGGCTAGAATTCAGCAGTGATACTGCTTGTCAAGTACCAATTCTCTTTTTATTCCTGCAGATATCATGCAGGGGAGGGAGAATGTGGTGGTTCCGCAGCTGGAGGCGTCTCAGAAAGAGGAGCCTTTGGAAGATGGCGGGGAAGACTTTGGGACCCATCCAGACATTGCTGAAGGTGAAAAGACTCCCCCTCCTGGCCTGAAGCCTCACAAATGCTCCGAGTGCGGGAAACGCTTCCATCAGATCTCCCACCTCAACCGGCACCTGAGGATCCACACTGGGGAGAAGCCGTACAAGTGCTTGGACTGCGGGAAAAGCTTCACCCAGGGCTCATGTCTGCTTCGGCCACCAGAGGATCCACACCGGCGAGAAAGCCTATTCGTGCTCCTACTGTGACAAGAGCTTCATCTGGAGCTCCGGCCTGCACCAGCACGAAAAGATTCACCTGGGTGAGAAGCCCTACAAGTGTCTGGAGTGCGGGAAGAGCTTCCACCGGAGCTCGGCCCTTACCGACCACGTGCGGTCCCACACGGGGGAGAAGCCGTACACCTGCTCTGACTGCGGGAAAGGCTTCAGCCAGCACTCGAACCTCATCGTGCACAGGAGGGTCCACACGGGGGAGAAGCCCTACACCTGCTCCGTCTGTGGGAAAAGCTTCACCCGCACGGCTTTGCTGATGGCGCACCTGAGGATCCACACGGGAGAGAAGCCCTACAAATGCCTGGTCTGCGAAAGAAGCTTCAGGGAGAGGCCTGCACTTACGAAACATAAAAAAATCCACATGAGGGAGAATTTGTAGTCTGTGCCTGGCGGGACTTTGGGGGAGAGCCTCAGTCCCGGCTCCCCTTTGATACATACAGTTGGCTTCTGCCTACCGTCGTCAACTTTAAACTGACTAATTGGCTGTTACTTGCAGACAGCTCACTCCAACCCGCCATACACCATAACTGATGTGATGTCACAGAATGCATTCCGATTGGTCCGCGGTGGTGGTGGACCAGTCTGCAGTAGTACTTTGGCAACAGCACAGCTCTGTCGAAGGGAAGCGAGGGGCTAGTGTGGCTGTGGGAGTGACATTGCAAGGGTGATGAGACCACTGGGCACAGGCAAGGATGCTTTTAAGGAATTTGGGTGTGTGTTTGAGGGAGCCAAAAGAGGAATGAGGTCAACCTGTTGTGACCTGGAAGCTGAATTTCACATAACTGGTTTCAATTAATCAGCCATATCTTTAGTTACAGGTCTCATGTAGAAAGATTCGATAGAAAGTGGTTGCTAGGAAAGTCCAGTGCTGGAGAGACAAGCCCCCTGCCATTGGACGCTCCAGTGCTGAAGAGACTAGCCTCCTGCTATTGGAACCTCCAGTGCTGAAGAAACTAGCCTCCTGCCATTGGAAACTCCAGTGCTGAAGAGACTCCTGCCTTTGGACACTAGCCCATCTCCCCAGTTTTTTTGCACAGAGGTGGTGGGTCCTTGCAGGGAATGTTCATTTAGAATTCTATCCCAACTGATCTCAGACATCTCTATAGCACAGAGTTTTTGCTACACAGATCACTGTAGCTTCCCCACCCCTGCTTCAGCAACCAAAATGATGTCTGAGGCTACGATCCTATACCCACTTAGCTGGGACTAACCCCCATTGGACTTACTTCTGGGTAGACATGAATAAGATTGTGCTGGCAACACACACACCTCTGTCTGCTTACAATCATCTATTGTTATTATTGCTTGCCCCGATCATCTCTGCCAGTTCTGTTTCTCCTCTGCTGTTAGAATTCAAAAATAAAATCTAACAAACAAACAAAAATATTGTTGAGCATAGGGCGTGCCGGCATGTACCACAAATGGCCAAACTTACTAAAATGGTTCAGGCTTAAACAGGTGGGGAACATGCGGTCCTCCAGACGTTGTTGAACTACAACTCCAATCATTCTTGACCATTGACCATGTTGGTTGGGACTGGTGGGAGCTGGGACTCTTAACATCTCAAGTGCCACGGGAGTCCCACCCCTGGCTCAAAAGAAGGGAGACTGAAAACAGAGGGCTTCTCTACATGAGGCATTTAGTATGTGCTCGTGATCCCTCAAGGAAGTTTGCGGGGGCTTTTCACGACATCCTCCTCCTCCAGGGCCTCTCCCATGTTTTCCAGCCATTTTTGCGGGTTACTTTAGAGCAACGAAAGTCAGCTATTATATTTCAAATCTGAATGAAAGCCTTCTGTAAAGTGGCAATTCCGGTATCCTTCAGCTGTACCACAGCACCACCTTGTGGTTGGTTAATAGAATATATAGAAAGGCAGGGAAACGCAAACCCTGGGGAAAAGCCCCTTGTAAAAGACTTACTTTTCCTCCCGCAATGAAAACAGAAGAAACCTCAGTAAAGTAGTGGGTTAAACCCCTCATGTAGAGAAGCCAACAAGCTTTGAGGAAATGTTGGTAACCATTTTATGGAATTTTGGAAAAGTTAAGTACAGTCTTGATTTTCAGGTTTTGTAAAGCAAAGGTTTCCTCTTTCTTGTTGTCGTTCCTAGTTGTGGATGGGGACTATGGGTGATGGGTGTTTTGCTTTTATTGATAATATATATTATTAAATAGATTTATAATGAAAT
This sequence comes from Shinisaurus crocodilurus, assembly GCA_021292165.1. Taxonomy (NCBI): domain Eukaryota; kingdom Metazoa; phylum Chordata; class Lepidosauria; order Squamata; family Shinisauridae; genus Shinisaurus; species Shinisaurus crocodilurus. The sequence goes on from CM037882.1 coordinate 15,757,191, forward strand.
GTTGTTTGTAAGCTCTTTCGGGACAGGGGAAAGTCTCTCCCTGTCATACATGCATGGTGCTGTATTAATTATTTAGGCTGCAGTCCTAGAAGGCCTCTCCCCACATGGCTTGACCTCAGTCCATGGGCAGCCACTGCCAGGTTGGGTGCTCCAGCTGTGGGCCATGGAATGAACAGAGGGCCTGGGGACAGAAGGAGCTGAGGTGATATACAGGCCCAAAAGCAGAGGTAAGAACATAAGCAGAGCCCTGCTGGATCAGAGCAAGGGTCCCTCTAGTCCAGCATTCTGTTCACACAGTGGCCAACCAGCTGCCCACGGGAAACCCACAAGCAGGACAGGAGTGCAATGGCACCCTCCCACCCATGTTCCCCAGCAACTGGTGTACATATGCCTACTGCCTCTGATACTGGAGGTAGCATTTAGCCAATCAGGACTAGTAGCCATTGATAGCCTAGCCTTCTCCATGAATTTGTCCAATCTCCCTTTAAAGCCATCCAAATTGGTGGCCATTACTACATCTTGTGGAAGTGAATTCCATAGTTTAACTCTGTGCTGTGTGAAGTCCTTCCTTGTATCTGTCCTGAATCTCCCACCAACCAGCTTCATGGGATGACCCCATTGGGTTCTAGGAATGAGGGAGAAAAATGTCTCCCTCTCCACCTTCACATCATGCATAATTTTGTACACCTCTTATCATGTCTCCCCTCACTCGCCTTTTTTCTAAGCTAAACAGTCCCAGATGCTGTAACCTTTCCTCACAAGGGAGTTGCTCCAGCCCCTTGATCATTTTAGTTGCCCTTTTCTGCACTTTGTCCAACTCTACACTGTCCTTTTTTTAGGTGCCATGACCAGAACTGTACACAGTATTCTAAGCCCGGTCACCTCTAATTATGCCTAACATGGAGTTTGCCTTTTTCACAGCAGCTGCACACTGGATTGACATTTTCATCAAGCTGTTCACCACAACCCCAAGATCTCTCTCTTGGTCAGTCAGTCCCACAGTAGTGACTGGTGGCTCCAATGTCAATGGGCCGATGTATCCACTCTGGGTTTCAGTCTGACCGTTAAAGGAGTTGTCCGTGGTGCTGAACCTATTTTGGGGTCACCTACCTGCCTCAATGTGCCACCTGCTTCTTTGGCTGTGTTGTACCCTGGCATATTAAAAGCTAAGCAGTCAAATCCCTTTAACTCACCCACCCACACCTGACAACCAGGCCGGTGGTCAGCGTAAACATTCTGGGGAGCGGGTTTGCCAAAAAATTAGTGGGGGAACGACCCACCCCCTACTCCCCCCTCCCCAGGCAGAAGGAAGGAACAGGAAGTGGCTCACATTATTCACAGTCCCCCTTTCAAATCCCCCCCCCATGAGCCAGTCTAGGAATTTCACCTGAGTTGCTTCAGCTCTTGAAGCACTGCCCTTAAGGTCACTCCCTGAAGACCTTCCTTTGCACCAAGTGCTGCCACGCAGAACCAGCGGCCCGCCGAGTCCGGCATCCCTGTTCCCCACAGTGGCTGGCCAGACACACCTGGGAAGCCCAGAAGGACAAGGAGGACCTCGCCCTCTCTCACTGCTGTTCTCCAGCAGTGCTGGCTCCAGGTTTTGAGGAGGCCCGTGGGCAAGACACCCCCAATGGGCCCCCCTCTCTCAGCGTGTCCATTCTTGGGGTCTCCAGCAATGGGTGCCACAGAATTGCACAGTCCCCCTGCCCAGCCACGCCGTCTGGCTGCCACAGAGGGAACAGCATCCCTCACACCTGTGGTCTCCAACGTGGGCATCCATCTGCCTGCTGTTGGACCATTTCCAGACTTTCTCCCCTCCCTAATGTGCATGATTCTTACTGGGTACATTGGGATTTAGCATATTTGCAACATGCCCACAGAGACCTCTTGGTGCCCGCCAGGCTTCTTGCCCCTCATGATTTTTATTTTATTTTATTAATTGGGAGGCTGACTTGCAGCAACATGAAGGGCTGTCCCCCAGCACCATCTTGATTTTGGGTTCAAAAGGGTGGTTTTGTGTTTATAAGACCCCACCGGTCCCTTGTACTTTGCCTCTTGGCCAAGTTACTTTTCTTTTTGCCTCACCCACTTGCCTTTTGGAAAAGGGTGTTTTCTGACCAGCCATGCCCACCATGGCAGCCATTTTGTGAGAGCACCCACAGCACTCTCAAAATTCCACATGTACCCACCAAAGATTGGGGACCTCTGGTATTCCCACACCACCGTGATCACCAGCTGCTGCTGTTGCTCCTTCTCTTCTTCATCATTTCTACCACCTGCTTGCTTGCCAAGCAGGGAGGCAGCGAACAAGCAGGCAGTGGCAGCTCCTCCGCTCCTCCTCACCACCACCACCACTGACGGTTCGCATCTTTGTTTGCTCACACCCTGCTGGGCCAGAACCAGAGGTGGGTGAGGCAGGATGCAATGGTGACGTGGAGTAGCAGGTGGAGGGGGTCATGTCAGTGGGTCCCCTGAAGAAGTGCAGGCCCATGGCAAATGCCCAACCATGCTGACCCTTGGCACCAGCACTGTTCCCATAACTGGTATTTCGCAGTCCACTGCTTCGTAACAGGTAAATTTCATTCTTAACTAGACCTGTCCCTCATTAATATATCTGATCCCCAGGAACTGGTATCCAAGGGTCCACTACTGCTGAACCTGGAGTTTCCACTTAGCTGTCAAGGGAAGTAGCCATTGATACAATTCATCTTATATCATGTTTATTAAATTTGGAGGGGACATGGAGCCATTCCACCAGCCAAGGGCGGTGCTAGATACCAAAAAGATCCAAAGAACAACAACAACAAAAAAGCACAAATTGGCATATGCTAATTTACATATGCTCTAAATCTCTGTGAGCGTGTGTCTGTAAAGGACCCTGTCTTTTAAGGACCATCCCTATTTGTAAAATGGGATGTATGGACAGGAGAGAGGAAGGCATTTGATTTCAGAAAAACACCTCAGGCAGAAAGATTCAAGGGGGGGGGGGCAGCAGGAGGTGAAGCACATGTGGGCAAAAAACCAGCTAGTCCAGGGGGATCAGATGCAAGAGAGATCACCAGGGCCCCTGCACCTTCATTTCAGCAAGTGTCCATGGACAGCAGGGTGGTGGGGCAGATGGCCTCCCAGATTAAGGGCTCCAAATGATTCAGGGTTCCAGCCCTAGTGGGCCACCCCCCTAACACAGCCTCTGCCACCAGCCATGAAGGCTCTTTGTCCCTCAAGTACCGGCAGCCATTCCAGCAGGTTGTAATGAGGGAGATGAGAGGGGATGTGAGCCCATTCCACCAGCCCTGCGGAAAGAGACCATAATTTTTCCTCTTCCCACCCCATCCCTTTTTCCTTATGTGTCGTGTCTTTTTAAGATTGTAAGGGTCAAACTGCACATTTTAATAATTGCTTAGGGTGTAGCTGAGGCTTATCTCTCTCTCCTCCCCCAACTCTAGAGTAAGTACACACGGCCCTGATTCAGATGAAGACCACCACACACCAGGAGGGAAGGATTAAACCTTCCCGTTTGCTTCCCAAGATTTGAAGTGACCAAAGAAATAGGAGAGAAAATTGAATAGAGGGAGATGAAGTGGAAACCATGTAGCGTGGCTATACAAAGAACCTTGCCTGCTGCTCTCCCGCTGTGGCATTTGCCGGGGGGGGGGGGGAGCAGGAGGTGACAGGGCTCTCTGGAGCTGCTGCCCAGCCCAGCAGCAAAACAGCGAGTGCTCCAGAGAGCCCCAATGGCCCCTCTCCCGCTGCAGCAAATGCCGCAGGTGAGCAGCCAGCAGCAGCCAGCCACCCTCTGGCTCACCTTGAGGATCCTCTCAGGGTGAGCCAGCAGGTGGGTGAGCAGGCGGTCTCTGAAGAGCCACGCCAGCTGTAAAGATCAGCTGGTGTGGCTCGGCCAGGCCCAAATGCCTGGCTCTGAGGGGTCCTTCCTCAGAGCCAGGCATTGTGGGAGCAGGGGTGTCCTTGGAGATTGCCTGTAACGTGGACGCTTTCCAGGGACACCACCTCCCACGGTGCTTGGCTCTAAGGAAGGACCCTCCAGAGCCAGGCTTCTGGGGCTGGCAGTCTCTCTGCAGAGCCGTGCCTGCCTTTTCTGGCCAATGTGGCTCTTCAGGGAGGATCAAGGGTGACAGTGGTGGCACTGGGGAGGTAGGTGGGAGATGCGGGGGGGGGGGAAGAGTGGTGCCCAGGGAGGGAAAGCGGTGCGCAGGGGGAGGGAGCTGTAGCAGAGCGGCGTGTGTGCTGGAAGAGGGAATAGTTTCATGGGAGAGGGAGCAGTTACTATGGGGGTGGCTTCCTCTTTCCTCTTGCTTGCTTGGCAGGCAGAGAGCCAGGGGGCAAGGAGGGAGGCAGCGGCATCTCCTGCTCCTCTTCATCACCACCACCGTTGTCTGGGCCAGAACAAGAGGCAGGAGAACAAGCAGGTTGCAATGACCAAGAGGAGGGAACGACTCAAGGGGGCTCTGGTCAGTGGGCCCCGGCATGGGTGTGGGCCCTTGGCAGGTGCCCGACCATGCCTACCCTTATTGGCGCCTTCCAGATGTTTTGGACTGCAACTCCCATCGGCCCCATCCAGCATGGCCAATAGTCAGGGATTATGGAAGTTGTAATCCAAAACACGGGGGGGGGGGGCACCGGATTGCCTACCCCTGACATAGTATGACCGTGGCTTGCAAAATCCCACAGGCAGAAAACACTGCAAGCAAAGGGCTCCTCTAAAGCAACCTGATGCCCTCCAGATGTGTTGGATGCTGGGAGTTTTAGGACTTTTTCTGTCTAAACATGCATAGGATTTCACCCTAAGGCTTGCTGTGTTGTCTCTGTGCTCAGCAGCATCAGCATGCAATACAGAGATAACAAAACTGATCTACCCTGGAGGGTCCTTGCAAGGATGACTGATAATTGTGTGTTTGTGAAGTTTGACTTTTGAACACTTTAAAGCAGCCTTCCCCTATGTGGTGCCCTCCAGATATGTTGAGCTACAATTCCCATCATCCCCAGGCAGGATGATGGGAGTTGAGGTCCAACACATCTGAAGAGCCAGTGTGGCGTAGTGGTGAGAGTGTTGGACTGGGACTCGGGAGATCCGGGTTCTATTCCCCGCTCAGCTCAGCCATGAAACTCACTGGGTGACTTTGGGCCAGTCACTGACTCTCAGCCTAACCTACCACACAGGGCTGTTGTGAGGATAAAATGGAGAGGAGGAGGATTATGTAAGTCGCCTTGGGTTCCTTGCAGGAAAAAAGGCGGGGTATAAATATAATAAACAAACAAACAAACACATCTGAAGGGCTCCAGGTTGTGGAAGGCTGCTCTAATGTACCATATCAATTTTAAGTTATTACGATGGCATGTCCACAAATGCCTTGCTGCTTGTTACATCATAGTGTTTCATGGGGTTTAAGCGTCTGCCATATTCTTACAAAGTCTCTCTTATATGAATTTCTCATGACCATAGTGGCCAGGTTAGTGGAACGAGGTGGTAGTCCCAAGGTGGTAGAAGGGACTGTACCGCTTCAGACTGCATCTGCATGTATGTATCACGGTGTGTGAGGGAATACCATTTTTGAATGCTCTTCCACACTAAAAAAGAAAAGAAAAAAAGCACAGATCTCCTCACAAGTCGAAAACTAGCACTTCAAGGAGAAATGTTCTAGCCCAGCTCTTTCTTTGCTAATTTTCTTCTTGCAGGGTTTGGAGGGGGGTTTAAACTAAAAAATGGGATCCCTATCTGCAGTCTGAAACGGTCTGGTCCATTCTATCATTCCCACCTCATTCCCATGCAAGTGTAGATTTCCAGATCTTCCCACAGCTAGGTCACTGTTCATATGATTTTTCTCTGGTGTGTATTCTCTTATGCCGAATAAGGATAAAACTCATGCTGAAGCATTTGCCACATTCTGAGCACTGATACGGTTTCTCTCCAGTGTGGTTCCTTTTATGCTTAATAAGGAGCGAACTGCAACTGAACCCTTTGCCACACTCTTTGCATTTATACGGCTTCTCTCCTGTGTGGGTTCTTTTATGATCGGTGAGGTTGGAGAGCCGAGTGAAAGTCTTCCCACAGTCTGCGCATTTATGAGGCTTATCTTCAATGTGGATTCTCTTGTGTGCATTGAAGTTTGACCTGCCACTGAAGCATTTCTCACACTCGAGGCATTTGTACGGCTTCTCTCCCGTATGGGTTCTCTTGTGATCAGCAAGGCTCGCATGACGGCTGTAGCACTTCCCACAGTCCATGCATTTGTATGGCTTCTCTCCCGTGTGGGTTCTTGTGTGCATATTGAAACTTGATCTGTCACAGAAGCCCTTCTCACACTCTGGGCATTTGTATGGCTTCTCGCCCGTGTGGATTCTCTCGTGCTCCACAAGGTGTGCTCGCCGTCGGAAGCTTTTCCCGCATTCCAAGCACATATACGGTTTTTCCCCTGTGTGGATTCTTTTGTGCGTTATAAGGTGGGATCGCTGACCAAAGCACCACCCACAGTCTAAACATTTGTATTTTTTCTCCACTGGAGGGGACCTTTCATGCGCAGTGAGATCAGATCTCTCTCCGAAGCTTTCTTCCCATTCAACTGGGTCAATTTCTCCAAGTCCCTTAGAGGTTCCTTGCGGCACAATTCCCTGGAGCTCTTCATAAGTTCCCTGAGGATGAATGAACAGATCCCCTTCTTTTTCTGGATGGCTGCCCAGCTGGCTCTCCGAGGCCTCCTCCTGATCAGGACTGAGGGAAACATCCTCTTCGGACCTTCCTGCCAACACCTCCTCTGGATCCAGTTCCCTGGAGTCTTCTGACTGACTTTGCTCATTTCCACATACCATCTCATCAACTTCTGAAAATAAAAATATATAATCCTTTAAGAAGAGCCCTGCTGAATCAGACCAACGGCCTATCTAACCCACCAAAGAATTTCCACAGCAGCTAACCAGTTGACTCCGGGAATCACATAAGCAGGACATGGGGGAATTATCCTTTCGCTCAGTTGTTCCCCAGCAACTGCGTGACGTATCTAGGGGTCCCCTATAATTTATTTATTTATTTATTTATTTACTGCCCATCAGCCCAAAGGCTCCCTGGGCGGTTTACAAGAAAAACAGGATAAAAACAATCTTAAAACCAAAAATATCATTAAAATAGAAATACAAATACAATACGTAATACAAAACAATAAAACAAAGCAGGCAGATGAGCCTCTTTTGGAGGGGGCTCTCTGAGAAGGACCTCCAAAGAGGATCTCAGGGTTCGGGTAGGCACGTATGGGATGAGGCGTTCCTTCAGATAACCTGGCCCCAAACCATTTAGGGCTTTAAATGTCAATGTTAGCACTTTGAATCGTCTCTGATTCTACTCACTAATTTATGGCACAATCCTATGGCTGCAAGATGGAGTCTACACGGCCATAGGATTGTTCGGAGTCCCAGCTCCAACCTCAGAAACTTGCTCCGAGGTCAGGGCTGGGACTCCGAACTCAGAGCGCCCTCCCTCCGCCCTCACAGTTGACGTGGAAAGAACCATGCCGGTTATGGCTCCGAGGTCGCAAAAGCAGCCTCGGAGACAGGCTTTTGGGGGCGGGGAGAGGGGCGGAAAGGGGAGGAGGCAGGCTCTGCCAGCATACGAAGTATCCTGACGACGCCTCACACTCCTTCCTGCCCGTTCCGAGGCTGAACACTCAGGCAGCCGAAATCAGCCATCTTAAGTGTTTTGCATGGCGGGAGGACCGCAAGGGCAACCTTCGCCTCCGCACTCCTCCCACCATGCATAGGATGCCTGTAATCCTCCGAGTTCAGAGGGTTGCGGGCAGCCTCATTGGATTGAGCCCTTAGGGTGCAATCCTATGCATGTTTAGGCACAAAAAGTTCCTACAATTCCCAGCATGGCTGGCTGTGGAATGCTTGGAGTTGTAGGACTTTGTTGTGCCTAAACTTGCATAGGATTGTATCCTTAACTAACCAACTCTGGCCGCTAATTTCTTTCACTGTCTCCATCGCAACCAACTTAACTCTCCCTGGGCTCTCTCACCAACTGTTTCTTTCCACCCTGCTGACTTTTCACAACTGACACTAATTCCAGCCACCACACATTATTCTATCACCAATTGGCATTCAGAAGCATGGTGCTCTGATCTTGAGAGGTAGCGTATAGCCGTCTTGACTAGTAGCCACTGGCAACCTTTTCCTCTGCAGATTGGACTAATGTCTCTTTAAAGCCAGGAAGGGCCTGGTAATCGATGCGGGTGGAATCCTTACCCAGTGAGATGGCCTCCTGCTTGAACTCCTCGGAGAGAGGCCTCTGCCAGGTATCCGACGGAGCCATCCCTTCCTCGGGGAAATTAACAACTGTCTCCCTGAATGACGCCAGCGTCTGGAGAGAGTGACGAGGATTTCATGAAGTGAACAAGAAGCAAAATTTAATTAGCAAGGCTGTTTGCTACCTCCCTCCTGAAACATTTTCTCCCTCCCCATCGCCACCTTAAGCAGCCTTTAAACATGTCAGCACCCCCGTGCCATAGATGGGGCAGGTATCCAGGCTGCGATTTGCACCGCTTCCTTTTACTTGACTGAGATGGAGGAAACAACCGGACTGCGACCTTCAACCATCCCATTGGACAAAACACAAGTAAATCCACAAAATTTGGCAGCACACCCCTCGCCCCACAAGCTTACGATTGCCTGTCTACACACACAAGAGCATCCAGAAGCTACATTTGGTGCAAAATGCAGCAGCCAGGTTGCCTAACCTGGCACACAGTATCGGGACCATATTACGCCTGACTTGAAAGGCCTGCACTTGAAAGGCTTGCTTTATGGGCTCAATTCAAGGTGTTGGTTTTAGCCTTCAAAGCAGAGGTGGGCAACTTCAGGGGTGGGGGTGGTCTGGAGGCTATTTTTGTCTCCGCTAGGCCCACACCCACACCCCGTGGGCTATACTCCATAGAGCGCCAGAAAATAAATTGGTGGTTTGCTGCAGAAATTCAGCAGCAAACTGTGACCGAGTGCTAAAAGTCATATTTAGCTTGAGAGAACAATCTAAATTTGACCTATTTGGTGTTCCATAGTGCTAAAATGTCCATTCCCCCTGCCACTCATGCCACCGAATTCCAGTGGCACAGGGGCTACTCCAGGGGGGGCAGTGTGGGCCACATGTGGCCCGCATGTTGCCCATCCCTGCTTTAAAGGCTTTGGACCGGGTTATCTAAGGGACCACCTGCCTCATGATGAAATCTGTTTGGTTATTCATTCCACCTTTGCGACCATGTGTATGAAGCACATTGGGCTTTGGGCTGCAGGTGGGACATTGTGTGCCTGAATGCTCTCCCATGTAAAAAAAGAAAGAGACAACCTCCCTGGGGGGGACACATGCAGGGAAGGTTTTTATTTTACCTAAGAAGGAGTAAGTATGCAAATATGCAACTCCTGAACTGCAGCCTTAAGTGTACAGTCCAGGAAAAGCTTTGCCACTCAATATGGCTGAACGCATTAAACTGGCCCTGGGAACGAGCTGACACTCCATATCGTAGGAACAAACTCAGCCCCTGGGAGCTCCCAGTCTTGACTACCCTCACCTGCTGCTCGTCCTGCTTCTCCTCCTCTTGCCGCCTCAGCAGGAAATCCTCCGCCAGAGCCACCGCTTGGGAGCAGGTCTCTGGCCCACCTCTCCTGACCCAGCTCTGCATTTCTGGGGGGAGGACGGTCAGAAACTGCTCCAGGACCACCAGCTCCAGGATCTGCTCCTTGGTGTGCGTCTCCAGCTTCAGCCACCGATGGCCGAGCTCCCAGAGTCTGCTGAAGACGACTCGGGGCCCTCCTGCTTCCTGGTAGCAGAACTGTCGGAACTGCTGCCGCTGCGTGTCGGAGCTGATGGCCTCCCCGTCCAGGTCCTCTTGCTTCACTTCCCCACAATGCCCTTTGCTGCATGGCAACAGGTTGGCGTCAGGCGGCTGGGATTCTGCACAGAGGCCTGGTGGGAACTGGGCTGTCCTCTCTTCTCCAGGACGCTGGCTGGGGTCAGCCACACTTCCAAAGCGGGACAGGACCCGACTATTCGTGGGCCTGGACTGTGGCGGCCAAGAGTTGCCCCCCTCTGAACGAGGGGACTCCAGCGCTTTCACAAAACCCTGGAAGTTATCCTCCCAGCCCTCGTGCAACCCTTCGTCCGACTCCTGCTTGACCTGCTGCGGCGTGGCTCTTTCCCAGAATTCCTCAGCATTCCCGGCCTGGATGTCACGAGGGGCTTTTCCTGCTCCTGCTTCCGTCTCAGGGTCTGTTTCCCCGAGAGCCTCCATGACCTTCCACTGGAAACCCAGAGCCGACACGTCTCCCCCGTCCACCGCCATTTCCCCTCCTTAGAGCAAAGGCCTCCCGAGCCAGAACTAGCCGTTCTTTCCACAGAATGAATGGCTCTTTCTTTGAGACAACGCAAAGTCTCCGGAGAAGCAGCTGGTTGACAGGCGAAATTTAGATTCCCTGATGTGTGTGTGTGTGTGTGTGAGAGAGAGAGAGAGAGTGAGAAAATGTAGCCAGTTTCTCCCTAAAAGGGAAAAAAAGACCATTACCCCAATATTAGAAGACAGCTAGCAGGGCCAGCCTAGTCCAAGAGGCAGCCCAGGCAGCCTCCAAGGGCCTCAGAATTCGAGCATGTGTGTCTCCTTGGCGTGGGCTGGGCTGGGAAGTAGTTTGGGGCGGGGGGGGGGAGGATGATCTCCTACCTGGCCCTCCGAATCACATCAGGAGGCATGACCACACCCATGAGTCCTCAGACATCAGGGCATGGCCACGCCCCAGAGGTTGATGGACTACAACTACCATCAGCCCCAGCCAGTATGGGAGAAGGTATAGGGCAGACGAAGCCATTCTGGCCAAAGTGCCGGGTAAATCGCTTTGCCAGCCCCACACCTTCTCCCATGCTGTCTGGGGTTGATGGGAGTTGTAGTCAAACAATGTCTGGGGGAACCCAAACCTGGGAAAAGGCTGTGTAACAGTGCTGCACTCGGACTGAGGAGACCTGGGTTCAAATGAAGCTAACTGGGTGATCTTCAGCCAATCACCCTCTCTTAGCCTAACCTACCTCACAGGGCTGTTGTGAGGATAAAAGGGGAGAGAGAATAGCCTATGCCGCCCTGATCTCCAAGGGGGAAAGGTGAGACATAGGCATGTAGTGAACAGATGAAGGAAATGAAATATTTTTAAGTTTAGAAAAAGAAAACGGTTACCATCAACGGCAGGAGAGGTTGTTGCAGACCGGAGAGCAAATAAGAACACCAGTCAACAAGCAGAGGAAAGCAGAGGCGAAACAGGGCAAAGGGGCGTGTTTACTCAGAATCAAGCCCCGCTGACTTCCACTGGGCTTGCTCCCGAGTAAGCGTGGTCAGGATGCCAGCCCCAGCCTGAGAAACCCGCCTGCAACCCATGGTCCGACTCAGCGTAAGGCAGCTCGCCCTGTTCCAACCCTCGGCGCCTGTTCCTTGGCTAGTGAGAGAAGAGGCTCAGCGTCAGGCGGCACGTGTAAACGGGTGCACACGTGTCCCCGGTCTCATCTGCGAAGTTGGCAGGGAAGAGACGTAAGAAACGGAAGGGAGCCGCGCCTGCCACCAAAGATGCGAACATCTCTGAGGCGCTACAGGAATCTTTTTTTTTTTCCCCCCAACCTTGAACCTTCACTGAACACCTGAGAGAGGAAAACATGGAGAAGGAGGAGGAGGAAGACACGCGACCATTGCAGGCATCGGGAGCGGGGGTGATCTGTGCCTGCTAGCCCACCCCTCTCCGGCTCCTTTTGAGGGTTGGCGCCCCGGCCCTCTCTTCCTCCCCGCTCCCCTGCAAGGGCTCCTTCTCACTCACCAAATTTCCACCCCGAAGGGCCGATCCTTTTCCCTTCCCCTCGATGCGCCCCGCGTGGGAAATTCAAACGCCACTTTCCCAGGGAAGGCGGAGCAGGAAGTGACTCGCCCTCCCACGCTCTCCATCCATCCATCTCTCACGCTCTCTGTCTCCTTGCCTTGCTCATCACTTCCTAATGGAGGTCTGTCTAGGAATCCGGAGTCACTCCGCAGCGCCCCTCGAGTGCGTCTAAACCGGCCTTCCCCGACCTGGTGCCCTTCAAATGTGCTGTACTACAACTCCCATTGGGGATAATGGGAGTTGTAATCCAACGTATCTGGAAGACGCCAGACTGGGGAAGGGCTGGTCTAAACCAAAAAGCGGCCACGTATCCCTGCGTGTTATGTGTTTGTGTCCTCCAGTCGGGAGTCTCAGATCCCGCCCACCCAATTTTCATTTGTATGGCTAAAGGCGCAATCCTATCTAGACAGAAAAAAGGCCTACAACTTCCAGCATGCCCCAGCCAGGGCATGCTGGGAGTTGTAGGCCTTTTTTCTGTCTAAACATGCATAGGATTGCGCGGTAAATAGATCAGGGGCTCTTTTAAAAATTGAAAATAAGTCGAATAGCTTAGCCTCTTGGTTGCTAGAGAGACAAGCAAGCCTCTGAGCATGTGCAAAGGGCTCTCCCTTTGGCATTAGGCTTTGCTTTTGTGAGCATTGTTATTTTTATACTGCCACAGCCCTTCCAAAAAGGCAATCGTGAGTCATAGAATCAGAAAAGTAGAGTTGGAAGGGGCCTACAAGGCCATCGAGTCCAACCCCCTGCTCAATGCAGGAATCCAGGTCAAAGCATCCCTGACAGATGGCTGGGCAGCTGCGCCTTGAATGCCTCCAGAGTGGGAGAGCCCACCACCTCCCTAGGTAGTTGGTTCCGTTGTCTTATTGCTCTGACAGTCAGGAAATTTTTCCTGATGTTTAGGTGGAATCTAGGTTCCTGTAACTTGAGCCCATTATTCCGTGTCGCGGATTGGGTCAATTAACAGTGCAATTCTATACATGTCTACTCAGAAGTAATTCCTCCGAGTACACTGGGGCTTACTCCCAGGTAAATGGACATAGGATTGCAGCCTAAATGATGAGAGGATCCTGCAAGCCCTAAGCACCTACCCACCACTAAAGGAGGCTGTTTGCTGGGTCTCTGTATAACTCACTGCCCTGGCCTTGCCTTTTTACAATCAGAACATAAGAAGAGCAGTGCTGGATCAGACCAAGGGTCCATCTAGTTTAGCATTCTGTTCACACAGTGGCCAACCAGCTGCCCACAGGAAGCCGACAAGCAGGACAGGAGTGCAACGGCACCCTCCCTCTCATCCATGTTCCCCAGCAACTGGTGTACATAGGCAGACTGCCTCTGACACTGGAGGAAGCATATTGCCATCAGGACTAGTAGCCATGGATAGCCTTCTTCTCCATGAATTTGTCCAATCTCCTTTTAAAGCCATCCAAATTGGTGGCTATCGCTACCTCTTGTGGAAGTGAGCTCTGTAGTTGAACTCTGTGCTGTGTGAAGAAGTCCTTCCTTTTATCTGTCCTGAATCTCCCACCACTTAGCTTCATGGGATGGCCCCTTTGTGGTGAGAGTATCGGAGTGGAACTTGGGAGATCCGGGTTCTAGTCCCCACTCGGCCATGAAGCTCACTGGGTGACTTTGGGTCAGCCACTGACTCTCAACCTAGCCTACCTCACAGAAGTGCTGTGAGGATAAAATGGAGAGGTGGAGGAGGACTATGTAAGCCGCCCTGGGTTCCTTGCAAAAGGAAAAAATGGCAGGACATAAATATAATAAATCAATAAACAAAATAGTATTGTGAGAGAGGGTGAAAATCAGCCTCCCCTGGAGGGTGGGTGGGGTAGTTCTGTACTGGGTTGTTCTGTCCATCACTCTAGACCCCGCCCACAGAGGTTGCTTGTTGCTTCTCTGCATGAGTCACTGCTCAGGGCTGGCCTCTTGACCAGGGGTGTTGAACCTCCAATCTGGTCCACCAGGGTTATCAGTCCTACCCTCCGGGCTTCCCCAGATGGCCCCTCCCCCTTCCTCAGGCCCCACCCCCTTTCCACCACTACCAATCATTTTGTGGTTTCCTGGCTTTTGCACATCCCCCCCCCTCTAAAAGGTTGAACGGACTCTCCTAAGGCTTAGATCAGGGGTGGGCAACTTGTGGCCCTCCAGGTGTTTTGGCCTACAACTCCCATCATCCCTTACCATTGGCTATGCTGGCTGGATCTGATGGGTGTTGCATTCCAGCAACATCTGGAGGGCCAAAAGCTGCCCACACTTGGCATAGATACTGGCAGGAGGAGCATTAATCTACAGCATGCTTGTACTTTTGGCCCCACCCCTTTTGTCTTCGGCCCCGCCCACCACTGGAATGCACCTCCCCCCCCACAGCTTCTCCAAAATGGAATGCAGCCCTTGGCTGAAAGCAGTTTGAGATCCCTGATGCATGCATATAAAATGTGCGTGTCTATACATATATAATTTGAAAATATGGCTAAGAATTATACATAAACTTCAACAAAAGCAGACCAAATATCCAAATAAGTATCAATTTGCAGGTGACATCTATATACCACCCGTTCAAATGTTGAAAGTGTTGCTAGGTCCTCAATCCATTGCATTATAGGAGGTGAGTGTTTATCCTTCCAGTGTTGTAATATCAGTCTTTTAAGGCGCAGTCCTATGCTTGTTTAGACAGAAAAAAGTCCTACAGCTCCCAGAATTCTTTTTTCTGTCTAAACAAGCATAGGATTGCACCCTTAGCTGCCAAAAGGCCGCAGAGAATCCATTTGTGCTGACTGCATTAATTTCCAGGAGACAAGTAGATAATTTAAGAGGATATGTGCATCAGTACATATTAAAGAGTGTTCCAATACATGTACAGGGTTTATCCATATAATAATCTCCTCCCTAGTCATGACAATCAGCCTCCCCCTGGAACAAGGAAGGAGGAGGAAGACAGATAAAATCACATTAGACTTCAAAGTTACCAGCCAATTATAAGCTTCATACATTCCACTGTTATCTCAGAAGCTTTTCTTATGATACTAAACAAGAGCCTGTGAAGTGCATATTTTTCTATTTTTTGGTAATGAAAGGAATGCAAATCCTCTGTGTTGTCTTTGTCATTTCAGGACTAGTATCCATTTTCTAAGTAAAATTATTCTGTTTTATGGAGGCTTTCCTGTGTTGTTTTTTCTATTTTCTTTGGTCTAGTTTCAATCGAGTCCTGTTTCTTATTTGTATAGTTGTAGTTGCAGATGTGTAAATTGCTCTGATGTATTCTGTAAATAATTTTCAAATAAAAAGGAATTAAAATAAGCAATACAAGGTGGCAGGGTGTAACCAATTATACCACCACCTGCTTTATACACAATAACCATTTCCTATTCACCCTGGTTGTCCTGTATGTCAGGGATAGGGCAGAAGGTAGATCTCCAGCTGTCTTGGATTTCAACTCCCAGAAGCCCTTGCTAGCATGGCCAATAGTCAGGAATGCTGGGAGTTGAAGTCCAAAAAAATGGTTAGGAAGACATTTTTCTCCCTCTCCAATAATGCTAGAACCCAAAGGGGTCATCCCATGAAGCTGATTGGTGGCGATTCAAGGCAGATAAAAAGGACTTCTTCACACAGTGCAGAGTTAAACTATGGAATTCACTTCCACAAGATGTAGTGATGGCCATCAATTTGGGGGCTGGACAAATTCATGGAGGATGAGGCTATCAATAGCTACGAATCCTGATGGCTATATGTTACCTCCAAGCTTAATTCAGCATAAATTTGTTAGTCTTTAAGATGCCACGAGACTCTTCGTTGTTACTGAAATGCCACATGCAAGGGCCTCAGATCAGGGGTGGGCAGACTTCAGGCTTTGCTTCATTTTCTTTACTCAAACTCCGAGATTCACCCACCGTAGCCTGATGCAAAAGACATATGCTTAGAATTAAAATAATCCTTTTTATTTATTTATTTAGTATATTTTTGAATCGCCCATCTGGCCAGTCACCCAGCCACTCTGAGTGATGGCTGGGTGACTGGCCAGATGGCCAGTTCTTGTATTTTATGTCCAATAAAATACAAGAAAAAACAGAGTGTAAAACACAATTAAAAACAGTACAAAACTTAAAAATCCTAACCCACCCCATATTCCCGCCTGAAAAGCCATGTTTTTAATGCACGGTGGAAGCTAATCAAGGAAGGGGCATGGCGGAGGTCACTGGGGAGAGAGTTCCATAAATTGGGGGCTGCCACAGAAAAGGCCCTCCTCCTAGTCCCCACCAGCCTGGTTTCTCTGGCTGACGGGACAGGGAGAAGGCCGTCCGTGGCAGATCTTGTTGAGCGGCCTACTTGATGTTGCTGGAGGCGCTCCCTGAGATAGACTGGACCGGAGCCGTACAGGGTTTTAAAGGTCAACGCCAACACCTTGAATTCGGCTCGGCAAACAACTGGTAGCCAGTGCAACTCTTTGAGTGCTGGAGTGATGTGATCACGCTGGTGGCAGCCTTAAACCCAGGACTTTGTTTGGAGCAGCAAAACTGAGTGGAGGCAGTGGTGCAGATAGGTAACTTAAGACCCTGAACTTAATGGTCTCATGCAGGACCAGTGTCAAGGGCAGGCATGGTCAGGCAGCTGCTCAGGGCCCACACCCCAGCAGGGGCCCACTGACAAGAACCCCCTGGACTTGCTTCCTCGCCATTGCAACCTACTTGTTCCCCTACCTACCTCTTGCTTTGGCCCAGACAACAGTGGTGGTGAGAAGGAGCAGTAGAAGCCACGGCCTCCTTGCTCACTGGCTCTGTGCCTGCCAAGCAAGCAAGTGGTAGCCATGATGAGAAAGAGGAGCAAGAGCAGCTGGTGACGATGATGGTGAGAAGGTGGACTCACTGAGGTAGGGGGCCCACTGAGGATGACATTCTCAAGGCCCCCCCAAAACCTGGAGCTGACACTGGTCTTATCAGGGGGCCCTTTCAACAGCCACGTGATTTTTTTCTGTTAGCGGAGCACACAACTAACATTTCTCCTCCCCCTTTAAAACTGCTTCTACATTCCTTGTAGGTTAGAATGACAACACAACTGCTGCCAATGAAAGAAGGTACTTCTCTGAGCATGTGCTGTTTTGCATTTTTGTTTTGTTTTTAGTTGTACAACCGAGAGCTTTATAAGTTGGAATGGAGGAACGCACCACTGGGATATTTTTTTTTTCCCCAAAGCAAAAGAAAGGAAAAGGAAAAAGCAAGTGGGAACACAACCAGGATATTTCGCATGGAACTGGGTCAGGCTCAGCTGGGAGTTTGGTTCCAGAGAACTCACTCAAATCATGACTACAATAATAAAATATGGAGTTCGCTTCTGCACCTGCCACTCTCTGGGTGGCCGTTTGGCAACTTCCCTGGGCTGTGAGGCTCTGGACTTTGGCCTCAAGATCCCGCTCTAGCTGCCCTCACTGAGCGGAGCTCCCAGCCCTGCCCGAAAATCTACTCTTGGTTACCGCAAGCTTTCTCCATTTCAGCATTATAATTTAGGGTGGGAGTCATTTTGTCGCTGCTATTGCTAAAGAATTGGCAGGCAGAAATTCGTGCCGATTGCCCAAAGATTGATCAAAGATTCAATTCCTAGAGACCTGCAGGGAGCTTGTTGAGGCAAGTTTTTGGGTTGTTAAATCATTCACAGTAGTAGGAATGTGCCTGTCTGCCCTTTGCCAATATGGCCACGTTGCACCCTCCCCTGAACAAATGCATGCCTTCCCGCCCTCTTCCAAGATGGCCGCCAAAACTCCCGCGAGGCTGCCCTCTTTCAAGATGGCCACGCGGTATTAAGTTGCCCTCTTCCAAAATGTCCACGCGGCGGTGCGCGGCCAGTAGCGATCGTAGAAACGCCTGCCCTCTCCTAAAATGGCCGCACTGTCTCCATTGCCAGTATCCCCAGTTTGCTCCTGGGATTGAGAGCTACACAGAGGAAATCGGAGAGAGGCGATACAGAGGAAATAGCAGCAGCGAGCCGCGCAGCCAAGGCAAGGCGGGAACTGAATCACGGTGTGGGAAAACTGGGAGAGACAAAGAGCGTTTTCACACGTTACGTTTTTCACGTGTGCTCCTAAATGTTGTAAGTGTGCACACGTGTGCTCTACAGGTAGAGTCAGCCAGGAAACATGATTACATGTACCAGGACTCTTGGTGGAAAACCCAGTTAACTGCTGGACCTTTGGTGGAAAGCCCAGGTTTCTGGCTGTGCAACGTGTGAATGGGTCCAAGGTGTGTGTGTGTGTGTGTGTGTGTATATATGAATGAGAGAAAGAGAGTATAAAACAGGTGTGTGTTTCTAGCAGTGAGTTGAAGAAAGGGAGGGGAAGGGTTGTGCAAACATGCTCAGTGAAATAACTGCATGTGGTTTCAGTATTATTAATATTTATATAACACCATCATAATTGTGTACACCTCTGTCATGACTCCCCTTAGTCATCTTTCTTCTAAGCCCCAGATGTTGTAACCTTTCCTCATAGGGGAGTTGCTCCAGCCAGAGCTGGGAAAGGAACCTGGACAATGATTGCCAGTCAAGACAAGAGTCAACAAAATTCTGCTAGATGAACCCAGTGGGGCCTTCAGGGCAGGACTTTGGGGCAGATGACCAGGGCCCCACCCAGCAGAATGAGCAGGAGGGCCCCCAATCACAGCAGGGCTGGCTTCCCACATTTTGAAGGAACACACATTACTATCTAAAGAGCCCACCCTGCAAGACCACTGGGTTCAGAGTCTAAAAATAATTAACTACTAAATGGACTAATTGTGTGAGTGAACGATTAGGCAGGTTTGCCCAGGGGACTGGCAGTAGGAGTATTATTCTCCTAGGAGGGGTGAGCAGGAAATATAAGAACTTTTTCTCACTGCAATCCTGCTAAAAATAGGGTTTGCCTTTATTCTGTAGCAGATTATTGTTGACATAGTCATTTATCATATAAATATAATAAATAAATAAATAAATTCACAATTGTTTGTTTCCAGCCCCATTGGCTTGTAAATATTTCATTGTATAGAAACTGTCAGTTGTAATTGGAATTGTGTTGACACTTAAAGAAGACTACTTGCTCGAAACGGAATATCACTGGGGATCCGTTGCTTATATTGTAATTGTACTGTGAAGTCGCCTTCTGTTTATATTATATTTGTACCGTGAAGTCTTCTCGTGTTCATATTATATTGACATTGTAAATTTCCCTTTGATAATTGCTGGTCAAGTATTTGTTTATATAAATTATACTTTTTAAAAAATCATTATGTCCAGTGCATTTTGATTGGTTCTTTACACTTGTAGTGGTTTGCCTGAACTAAGTTTTGCAGGAACCTTGTCTTTGTTAGTTTGCTTGGCTACAATCCTGAACAAGAATGCTCTATGTGGTGATATTTTGTTGCAGGTCCCGCTTTTCGGTTTTAAGTTCTGAGATCTTGTTTCTGTCTCTTTCCACAGGAAGGAATGCGTGCAAGGAGAAATCAACAACAGTCGTAACAGCCTTGTGTGTTGCCAGAACCCATTAATGTCCTGAAGGGCCATTGCTGATATATCTGTATCGCTCCGGTATTATTGCCCTGGTGATGCTACTAAAGGTGTAAGACCAAGGCAGAGAAGGAAGAATGCTAAGAGTAAGCAAGCCCTGCTGGACCTGCACGACTTCTCTTCTGTAGTGACATAACTACAGACACGTACGCACAAAGAGCAAGTGGCTGAACGTTAAACCGAGCTGAAATTACCTCCTGTGAGAGGAAATGGCAGCCAAACAGGAAGCAGAATTCTTGTCCTCCGGTCTCCACTTCCAGGCTTCCTGTCCTCCGGCTTTTGCATTAGGGCAGGGAGTGAAAATCGAGAAAGAGGAGGCAATGGGGGGAGTTCATCCTCACCCAGAGATGGGACTAGAGAGGACAGGAGAAGCACCTTCCATCGTCCAGGTGGAGAGGAAAGGGGAATGCCCCAAATGGTCAATGCAACAGGTTAAACAGGAACCGGATGAGGAATTGTTGTCACGGCGCTGGGAAGCCCAATGGCAAGCCTACCTGAAGACACTGCAGCCCCTTCACACCGGGCGGGGAAGCCCACAGCCACCCGAGACTGGGCCGGCTGTTGATGCTAAGATTTCCTCGGCCTCCGTTGACGTGGCAGCTGCCACCAGCCAATGGACTAAAGGACAGGGGGTGACCAGACTCTTTCCAGGAGATAATGGAACGGCTCAGGGGCCCAATCACCAGCCAGATGCCACAGGAAAGAGACACGACAGACTCGCGAACAAGGTTGGGAGTGGCGACGGTGCCCTCAGTTCAGACGTGCAGCGCCGGCAGTTCCGGCAGTTCTGCTACAAGGAGGCCTCAGGACCGCGGGCGGTGTACAGGAGGCTGCGGGAACTTTGCCGTCAGTGGCTGAAGCCCGAGATGCATACCAAGGAGCGGATGCTGGAGCTGGTGATCTTGGAGCAGTTCCTGGCCATCCTGCCTCAGGAAATGCAAATTTGGGTGAAGGAACGCGAGTCCGAAAGCTGTTTCCATGCGGTGATGCTGGCGGAGGGTTTTCTTTTGAAGCAGCAAGAGCACGAGAGGCAGGAAGAGCAGGTGAGAACTTCTCAAGAAGTTCATTTTTGTCACCTGCGGCCTGAATCAAGATTATGGGTTGTAAATCCTATGGCATCCACTAATGTATCAGTGCCAGGATTTTTATCAACCTTTGTGAATGGAATGGGTCCCATAATTAATACATCTAGCTAAGCTTAAACGTAGTTATTACTGTCTGCATTTCTTGTATTTCATTCCCGACTGACCTCTGCTAATGTATTTTCTTCTTCTTTTCCCTACACCCGTATGTGGATATCTCTTTGGCAGCTCTGGGTGATGTTCCTTGCATCTGAAGAAGTTGTCTGTGCTTCATGAAAGCTGATACCTAATAAAATGTACTTAGTCTTTAATCTGCCACAGGTCTCTTTGTTGCTGCTGCAACAGACTAACACAGCTCCCCCTCTGGAAAAGCTAACCGTGGCCATGGTCAGAGGAAACAGTATTATTCTTTTTATGTGTTCATGTATTTATTTCATTTCTCTACCGCCCAATAGCTGGAGCTCCCTAGGCAGCTCACAACAATTCATAAAACACGGTGCACAAATACAATAAAAATAGCATGAACCCAGCCATAAAAATAGCATTAAAAAACCAACATAAACATGTTTCCAATATACAGTCATGCCTTGGATTGAGAGCATAATTCGTTCCGGAAACGTGCTTGTAATCCAAAACACTCTTATATCAAAACGGAATCCCCCCAAAAAAATTTGTTCAGAGATTTTTAATTTAAGCTGTACTACAGTACTTGTATTGCAAGACGTCGCTTGTATATCAAGTCAAAAAAATAATAATAAATATTTAAAAATTTGCTTGTCTTGCAAAACGCTCTCAAACCAAGTTACTTGCAATCCAAGGTATTACTGTACAAAATTTAAAAAACAATTTAACCACTAGACTAATTTTAGTACAACTACACCTGATAAATGCCCCCTCATGCCATTAAATATTCTTAAATGCCATTAATTGTGGAGAATCCTGGCTTACTGTGGAGAGCAAGCCTCGTGCTGGGGGCGCACAGTCTGTTTGCTCTCGCCTGGCTCCTTCCGCCAGTTCGAGCAGCTCAACTAACCAGAAGTCAGACACTTAGCGTGTCATCTGAACCCAGGATCCTGGCTCGTTGCTCCCTTTACAAGCCATGATCATAAACCAGTGTGTTCTTGGCTTTCAAATCCTGGCATATTTCAGAGCAACAAGCCAGGATTCCCCATCCAGATGACCAGTTTAACTTCTGAATTCTAGTTAGTTTAGCCGCTCCCTCTGGCAGGAGGAGCTAAGTGGGGGTGAACGAGCGCCATCTGCCAACACAGCTAGTTCGCCAGCATGCACCTTGTTCCCGTTAAGTCAGGTTTCTGCAGAATTCTGGCTTACTGTTCTGTGTGAACGCTGCAAACATTTCCTCCATGTAGCCCTGAGTGGTTCAGAGCCAGTGATGGGACACGGGGCTTAGAACTTAAGAACATAAGACAGGCTATGCTGGATCAGACCAAGGGTCCATCTAGTCCAGCATTCAGTTGACAGTGGCCAACCAGCTGCCCACGGGAAACCCACAAGCGGGACATGAGTACGACAGCACCTTCCCGCCCATGTTCCCCAGCAACTGGAGTACACAGGCATACTGCCTCCGATACTGGAGGTAGCATATGGCCATCAGGACTAGTAGCCACTGATAGCCTTATCCTCCGCTGTCTAATCCTCTTTTTGAACCATCCAAATTGGTGGCCATCACTATGACTGGGTTCGGACGACACAATAAGCAACGGTGGTGACTCACCATTGCTTGTTCCCCGTGTCATGCGAACCGTGTCGTGGTGACTGACAATTGTAACTTATTGTTGTTTTGAACAACGATAAGTCACAATGGTCTGTTCTAGGGTTTGTTTGTACCACAATGGCTTGTCATGTTGTCTGAACCCGAACAACACAACCTATCATGGAACAATCCCCAGAACAAGTGAGCCTCTTGGCAAGAGTGGACATCGCTGCTCTTGCCAAGCGGCTGGCCACAGAGTGTGGCTGACAGCTGCCCCCAAATTGCCCGAAAGGCGCTAGGAGGCAGCTGTCAGAGGCTTCTTCTGCCTCCACCGCAGAGCAGATCAGGCACCCCTGCCGCTGCCTCCAGAGTAGACCTCTGGAAGAGGAGGCAGGAGCGGGTGATCTGCCCCCGTTTGGCTGCTCGGCATGCAGAGCAGCCGTGAGAATCGGAATACAACCTCCTATCTGAAAGGTTTTCTCCCAGGAGGAGGAGCCTGTGCTCTGATCCCCGTGGCTGCTCCGTGTAAACAGGTAAACCTCTCTGGCGGCACAGCAGTGGGAAGCGCCTGCCCACTCCACCCTTTGCTTTCCTGGGTTCTCCAGCGGGAGGCTGTGATCCACTCTCTACGGCTGCTCCATACACGGAGTAGTTGTGGAGAGTGGAAGCAGCACTCCCGCCCCCTACATGAAAGGAGACCCCTCGAGGAGGCGAGAGGCTCCCCTCTCCCCATTGCGCTTCAGGGCACAAGCACTGCTTGCGCAATGGGGAGTCTTTGACAGCTGCTGGGAGCTGAAATCGGCTCGCAATCCCAGCTGTCAAAGGAGGAGCCTCATTCCTCCCTGCGGTGTCCCCTGGGATATCACTGGGAGGTTTTTTTTTAAAAAGTAGTTTTTTAAATGTGAATTACACCAAAACAAAACAAAAACCATTAAAAAAAATGAAGGAACAAAATGAACAACAACAAAAAATACAATTTTCTTATAGTATTTTAAATGGATCACTTACAGTAAATATGTATGAAAAATATATCCATAAGTATCTAAAAGTATGTAGTAATACAATTATCCATAAGGACAGTTATGCATAAACTTCAGAAACAGCAGACCAAATATCCACGTATTTATCCATCTGCAGGTGGCGTCTAAATACCACCCACTCAAATGTTGAAAGCCTTATTAGGTCTTCAATCTATTGTGTTATAGGTTCCAGTGTTGTAATATCAGTCTTTTGGCTGTCAAGAGGGCACAGAAAATCCACATGTGTTGTCCTTGTGATAAATTCCATACAACAGGTATATAATTTAAAAGAACGTGTGCATCAGTAAATATTAAAGAGCATTCTAATACTAGATTTATCCATACTATCACTGGGAAGAAGGAGGAGAAGGGAGGGAGCGAAGCAACAACAATGAGCCCGATCGTCTGTCAGGCTCATCGTTGTTGCTTTGCGGGATCCGGCAAACAATCGTGGTGACATACCACGATTGTTGCTGGGTCGTGCGAACCTGCCCTACATCTTGTAGTAGCAAATTCCATAGTTTAACTCTGCGCTGTGTGAAGAAGTCCTTCCTTTTGTCTGTCCTGAATCTCCCATCAATGAGCTTTATGGGATGACCCCTTTGGGTTCTAGGATTATGAGGGAGAAAAATGTCTCCCTGTCCACTTTCTCCACACCATGCATAATTTTGTACACCTCTGTCATGTCTCCCCTCACTCGCCTTTTCTCTAGGCTAAACAGTCCCAGATGTTGTAACCTTTCCTCGTAGGGGAGTTGCTCCAGCCCCTTGATCATTTTAATTGCCCTTTTTCTGCTCTTTTACCAACTCTACAATAACCTTTTATAGGTGCAGTGACCAGAAATGTACACAGTATTCTAAATGTGGTTGCACCATAGATTTCTATAAGGGGAGCATGATCTTGGCAGTTTTATTTTCTATTCCTTTCCTAATCATGCCCAACATGGAATTTGCCTTTTTCACAGCACCCGCACCCTGGGTCGCCATTTTCATCGACCTGTTCACTACAACCCCAGGATCTCTTTCTTGGTCACTCACTGCTAGCTCAGATCCCCATAGCATATATGTGAAGTTGGGATTTTTGCCTCCACATGCGCATGTGGCCAGCTGCCACACTTCAGTCCTTGACTGCCACAAAACTGAGCAGTGTCGTGCCTTCCTTGACTAACAATGTTCACTGCTCTTTTTCAGGTGCCTGGAGGCATAATCCAAGAAGAGCCTGTGGAATTCCCAATAAGAGTGGTGGCTCAGTCGGAAAATGCACACAGCCAGCTCTGCAGCCAAGTCAAGCGAGAGGGTGGAGGGGATGCCGGCTCACTAGGTAAGAACTTGTGGTAATGGTGGCAGTTTATATTCTGTCTGTTAACAACTGTATAAAAGGCAGCTGACATCGAATCATGCAAAATGCAGTTCTGATATGTTTTGAATGAACTGGATGGGTGATATTCAGCCTGTTCTAGAGGTGGTTGAATCTCCCCTTAAAGAATCAGGTTCATAGGTTGTGGGTGCTCTTAGATCCAGAACTGCCATTGGAGGCACAGGTGGACTCGGTGGCACGGAGCACCTTTTATCAACATGGCTGATATACTACGTCTTTTATCTGGACAGAGATGGCCTAGCAACAGTTGTCCGTGCTCTGATAACCTCTCGTCTGGATTACTGTGTGTTATACGTGGGGCTGTCTTTGAAAATGGTCCGGAAACTTCAGCTGGTCCAACATAGGGCAGTGAGATTGTTAACATGATCATATTAGGCCAGTGCTGTACCATCTACGCTGGCTGCCAGTCCATTTCCGTGCCCGATTCAAAGTGCTGCTGTTAACATTCAAAGCCCTAAATGGCTTGGAGCCAGATTACCTGAAGGACTGACTCCTCCTATATATACCTGCCCGGACCCTAAGATCATCTTCAAATGTCCTTCTCCAGGAGCTCCCACCAAATGAGGTGAGGTGGGTGGCTACTAAGAAGAGGGCCTTTTCTGCTGTGGCCCCCCAGTTGTGGAATGAGTTCCCCAGAGAGGCTTGTCTGGCACCTACGCCTGTGGTCTTTTCAATGCCAAGTGAAGACCTTATTTTCCCAGGAATTTAGTCTTTCAGTTTCTGTTTTTAAATATTTTATTTATTTTTTATTTATTTGAAATATTTTTATGCCTCAGCCAAAAAGGCTCCCAGAACGGCTTACATATAATCAATCAAACAAGACAGTCCCTGCCCGCAGGCTTACAATCTAAAAAGACAGGACACACAAGGAAAAAGTAATGGGGAGGGAAAATTAATTAATTCTTCTGGCAGGGCTGCTGGAATGGCCCTGCGCTCCCTCTCATCTCCCTCTGCACAGCCCGCTGGAATGGCTGCTGGTGGCAACAGCAATGAATAAGCTGCACTCTGGGACACAGTTGAGAGGAGCCATTTCTTACATTCTAAAGTGACAAAAACCCTGGTCAGGCGTTTTAAAACTAGTAAAATAAATATGCGAGGAGGGGGAGTGTGCTAGTCCTGCCCCCCCCCCCTACACATGGAGGGCAACTTTCTGGAGGGGGGAGGCTCCTGAATTCATGGAATGAGATGGAGTGGGGCAGGGCCAGCATGTTTCCCCTCCTCACATGTCCATTCCACTGAGTTTTAGAAGAGCTAAAGAGTAAAACAAACAAACAATGGCAAAACCAAATGAAACAAAACCAACCATCCAGCTCTCAGTAAAAGTCAGAGTATTTGGTGGAACAGGGAAATCCAATTTTTATTTTTAATGCTGCAGTTGCATCCTACATTGTAGATCCTGCAAAGAGCAAGGAGTTTGACTAAACGACCTCCAAGATCTCTCCCAACCCCATGATTCTATGAAAAGTTGGATGACATCTTCAAAAGAGATGTGCCTGAGAATTAAAATCCACTGTATTTTAAATCACTGCTTCCAGATTTTATTTTGGTTTTTATTTTTCATTTTGGTTTTATACTGTAGTTTTAAACTTTTATATTATGTTTTTTCATGTTGTATTTTATGGTTTTAATTGTTGGGAACCACCCAGAGAGCTTCAGATACTGGGCAGTATAGAAATATAATCAATAAATTAAACTGTAATTGAGGGGCAGTGTAATCCTGTGGCCGCTAGCCTAGGCAGCATCTAGGATTTTTCGGAGGCCCAGCTACAACTTCAGAAAATCACTCCGATTTCGATTTTCGATTTCGTAGCTGGGTCTCTGTGCTTGGAACGCCCTCCTCCCCACACCCTCGCAGCTGGCACGGAAAGACCCACGCCTGCTGCATCTCCAAGGTCACAAGAGCGACCTCAGAGACGGGGGTTTAGGGGGCGTTCCAAGGGGAGGGGAGGAGACTGGCGTCGCCAAGATACAAGGTATCCTCAGGGCCGGTGCTACCACTAGGCCAACTAGGCGGCTGCCTAGGGCGCATAGCTAAAGGGGGGCACAGACCCATGCAGACACTCGCCCTTCTCTTCCTCCTCCTCCAGGAACGGAGCGCAGCCTGCGCTCCGCTTTCCGCGACGTGTGTACGGAAGAGGAGGAGGAAGACGGGAGCGAGCAAGCCTGATTTCCCGCCGGCGGCAGCGGCGGCAGGAGCGCGCAAGGCGTCAGGCAGCCGGGGCTCGCTGCGCTTGGCGCGGATCTGGGCAAGGAAGCCGAGGAGAGCGGCCGGGCGGGCATGGGGCAGCAGCAGCCGCGCCCGTGAAGGCAGCTCCGCGCGGGGCCGCTCACTTGGCGCCAAATCCCGAATGCTGCTCCGCCTCCTCCGGGCTCCCCCCTCCCCCCTTGTTCCTCCAGGCGGAATCCAAGGGGACACCGCGGGAGCAACAAGCCCCCTGCCCCTCCCTGCCGTGATGCAGAACTGTTTTTGGCTCACCGCAGCTTTTTTGTCACTTTAAATTTTTTGTGGGGGGAGATCGCTGTTTCGGCAGCCAAGACCTTGGATAGCTACTGCCAGGTAGAGTAGCTCGCCTCTGTCTGCCAGGGCGCAGCTGGAGCAGCTGGTGGCTGCTGATCCGCCTCAGCTTGGCACCTCAGCAGGAGGAAGCTCGCTCGCTCGGCCGACTCTTCCTCACCGCCACCGGGACTGCCGCCGCCGAGGGAGGGAGGGCTCAAGTGGGAAGGAGGGGGGCGCTAAATTTGCCTAGGGCGCCAAACTGTCTTGCACTGGTCCTGGGTATCCTGGCGGTGCCTCAGCCTCCTTCCCTGATGCTCCAGAGCGCTTCGCCTAGATGGCTGAAATCGGCCATCCAGCTGAGTTACAGTGCTGGAGGAGCGTAGAGGTGACCTTTGCCTCCACGCTTCTCCCACCCTGCATAAGATGCCCATAACCTTTCAGTTTCAGGGGGGTTACAGGCATCCCAATTGGATTATGCCCTTAATCTTGTATTATAACTACAGCTATCGTATTTGTTTTTATGAGCCACTCTGAGCACAATGTCTTGTGGGAAATGCAGTCTGCAAGGAAACTGACTATGAGTAATAATAATAATGCCTTCCACTCACTGGGCCTTCACAAGCGATGCGTGGGCACAGGGCCGGCGCTACCGCTAGGCAGACCCAGGCGGCTGCCTAGGGCGCGTGGCGGAAGAGGGCGCAGCGTTTCTGCGCCCCTTCCTCGCCTCTGGCACGCTCCTGCCCCGCCTGCCGCCTCCGCCGCGCCTCCCCGCCCGCCTGGCAGCTGCTGCCGCCGCCACCGCTGCACCTCCCCCCCCGCGTGCGCAACCGCCCGCCAGCCACCTACCTACCTTCCCGTCGTTTCTGGAGCCCCGCCGGCGTTGTTTTGGCGAGAGGAGGAACCAGGGCAACAGGGCTTAAACAGCCCTGTTGCCCTGGTTTCCCCGGCAAAAAAAAAAAAAGCGTGGGGGTCCCATCGCGTCGGAGGAGGAGGAGGAGGAGGCGGCGGCAGCGGCAGCAGCCAGCAGCGGGGGCGGGGGGAAGGTAGGTGGTGGTGGGGCGGCGGCGGGGCGGGGGGGGTTGCAGAGCAGGGCTGCTTTGCTCCGGAGCCCTCCCCCACGGCATGAGAGGGGGGGCGCTAAATATAATTTGGCCTAGGGCGCCAAACAGCCCTGCACCGTTCCTGCGTGGGCAAACACTTTTTTGTACTCCCATCCTGCAAAAATTGCTCCTTTGAGTGGCATGCACTCTGATTGCTCCTTGCTCTTGATTCCGGCAAGTGAGGCATGGCGGAAGGAGAATAAGGGGGAAATGTGCGATGTGGCATCGGAAGGAGCCAAGCACAGCACACTGGAAGAAAATGACAGGCAAGCAGAGGAACTGGAGGATAACTCTGCCACACGGCTCTCCGATAGCGGCAACTCCCACGACACTGCAATCCGGGAAAGAGCGCACAAAAAGAATACGAGCTGTAAGTGCACGTTGGGCGGCTCATGCGTTCCCCGTCAGGTTTCCATCCCTGGAGAAAAGCAGCTGTCAGTGTGATAGGTCTAGAGGTGGTAATCGCACAGTCCAGGACAGGCAAGGGTCAAATTCCCAAAGTAGCATCCCAAGGTTGGAAGGGCCAGAGGGAGCTAGCAGGATCCGCAGCAGCCAGGAGGATCAAACACTGTAGAGCGGAAAGAGAAGATGCGCAGGGCCGGACGACACGTTCCACTAATCACGTATGGTGTAGCCGCCCGCATGTGATAGTTTTCCCTACTCTTGTGTACTCTGTATGGCCTCGATTTGGATCAGGACTGTGGCGCTCTGGGAGTGGGGGGGGGAGTTAAACCTTCCTACCACTCATTTTCTCCCCAAAATTCCAGCTGCCACCCCCTCAAAGGGGTTTTTAAAAAAGGAAGAAGTCTCCATTAGAGCCAATAGAGTGTTTTTTTCTTTTTTTAATGCTCCCCCCATGGGGGGTGGAATTTCAGGGGGGAAATGGTTGGGGGAAAGGTTTAAACCCCCCCTTCCTGGAGCACCATGGTCCCGATCCAGATCAGGGGTTCATGTGCTTACACAAGAGTAAGGGAAACTATTACACATAGCCCTTAGCCTGGCAGGATTCTCTCTCAGCCAGACAAAGAGGAGTAAACTCTTGGGGTTGGTGCTTTAATAGGGACTGGTGGACAGGGATTGGTCTTTGGGGGTCAGCTGACAAGTGCTCAGTCAGGTGGCACAGGTGGTGGTACTGCGGACTAGGTGGTGCCTTTGAGCTCCTGTTCCTTAGGGGGTAAGTGTGTCCTCCCAAGGTGACTTCCACGTATACATGCACAATAAAAAATAAATACACGTTTAAAACCATGAAACATAATTAAAAATACATTTGATTAAAACAAACAAAGAAAGAAGAACCCAAATGCTTCTAGGAAGCCCAGAGGTAGGACAAGAAGGCAGCTATGCTTTCCTGAGCTATGTCCCCCTCAGCAACTGCCTGGTATTCAGAGGTACACTGCCCCAGAAAGTGGAGGTTCCATCTAGCCTCCATCTAGGTTCCATCTAGCCTAATTTGGAGACTGCAGTAGTCTCCAAGCTAGACTACTGCAATGCATTCTACATGGGGCTGCCCTTGAAGACTGTTCAGAAACTGCCGCTTATGCAAAATGTGGTAGCCAGATTAATAACTGGGACCAGAAGGTCTGAACATATAAAACCAAGTTAAAAAGATCGGTAATGGGGAAGACCCATGATTACTAAGGGGAATTGTTCATCAGAGTAGTTCAACATCTGAGGCCTTCCTCCGAGTGCCACCTGCAAGGGAGACTCAGAGGGTGGCAACAAAGGAGAGGGCCTTCTCAGTGGTGGTGCCACCTGGTGCCAACTGTTAGGAACGAGCAGTCAAAACCTCAAGCCATGTATAAGTACATGATGTAATTGGGACCACAGAGTCTCTGCATCCTAGAGCAGACACTCTGTGGAATGCTACCCAAGACTCACCTGGTGCAGGATGTGGGCATTGCCAGTCGCCTTCTCTTCCTTCCCCGGGAAAACAGTCTGAGCCATGAACTTGTAAGAACAACATGTCTGAAGATGTAGCTGAGTTGCAGTTCTGAACTTTTCCCAAGTTCAGAACAGGTCGACTACCATATGATTCCTGCACAACTGTAAATACATTCTTAAGCCTGCCTGTATCCAATCTGCAAGATCTGAGTGAGTAAACTCTGTTTTTAACCTCCAAAAGACTGTTTGTCTTATTGGTAGTGTAAGGGGGAAACCAGGTAAAGATCCAGCCTGTCCAAAAGGGACAGTCTGTATCAACCAAATGTCAGCCCTGCTTTAACCAGCAGCTCCGCATGCACATGTTTTTCGCCTGTAGTTGGGTATACTCTGCTGTGTTTGCAAAAGCAAGAGGGGAGAGATAATATATCACAATATCCTCTCCCAAGTCTTTTGGCAATCCCCAACACCAACCTTGTCATCTTTTCGGCGCCAGGTTAAGACTGCCCTCTTCTCCCAGGTGTTTAATGGCATATGATGTGACATGTCAGCTGTTTTAACAGGTCTAGTGTTTTTTTAATTGAAATTGTTTTAGTTGTTTTAAATTGTTTTTAAATTTTGTATATTGAAATTTTATGCTGTATTTTATTGCATCTGTCTTTTTGTTATTGTACCTGTGTTTTATGAATTGCTGTGAACCGCCCAGAGAATTTCGGCTATTGGGTGGTATAGAAATTAATTAATTAAATAAATAAATAATAGCCATTGTGGCTAACAGTTGTTGATAGGCCTTGCTCCAATGATGTTATGTAGCAACATATTTATTCTCTGTCATGAAAGGTGGTGGATGGCAGAGTGAGAACGTCGGGGAGCTATGCTGGGTGTCACAGGGTGGAGACACATGGCCCAGGGTGGAAGAACGTGACTCGACTCCAGATGGGCCAAAACAACAGGAAGGAAACGGAACCGAGGGGTGGAGAAAGGAATCCTCTGCTTGTCAAGCCGTCAACTCCCATGAGAATTCATCCCAGCGAAGAGCCCCCGAAGGAAAGAGACGGAGTAGATGTGCAGTGTGCGGGAAAACCTTCAGGCACTACTCCAACCTGAGCAGGCACCAGAAAATCCACACGGGAGAGAAGCCTTTTAAATGCTCGGTATGTGGGAAAAGCTTCTATCAGAAGCAGCATCTTACGAGTCATCAAGGGACCCACACAGGAGAGAAGCCGTACGAATGCACGATATGCAGGAAAAGCTTCTATCAGAGGCAGCATCTGAAGAACCATCAGGGAATCCACACAGGAGAAAAGCCCTACGAATGCTCTGACTGTGGGAAAAGATTCCGTCGGAGGTCGGAGCTTAATAGCCACCACAGAATCCACACCGGAGAGAAACCGCACAAATGCCTGCACTGCGGGAAGCGCTTCAACCGGAACACAAACCTTGTTTCGCACCAGAGGATCCACACAGGGGAGAAGCCGTACAAGTGCTCGGAGTGTGGCAAAAGCTTTTGCGTCAAGTCAGGCCTCAACACACACCGGAGGATCCACACAGGAGAAAAGCCGTATAAATGCTCCGTGTGCGGGAAAAGCTTCTGTCAGAGCCCAAATCTGATCAAACATCAGAGGACCCACAGGAGTAAAACGGAGCAGTGCTCGTCGGAGCAGCGCATCACTTAACAGATGTTACAGAATTCACGTGGCACGGAGAAGCTCTATAAATCGGCCTTCCCCAACCTGGTGCCCTCAAGAGGACTTGGACTACAACTCCCAGGATTCCTGGCCAATGACCATGCTGGCTGGGGCTCATCAGAGTTGTAGTCCAATGCTTCTGGAGGGCACCTGGGAAGGACTGCTAGAAATACTCAGACTGCATCAAAAGGTTTTGTTACACGCAGCAGAAAAATTACACAGGAAGGGTATTTGTAAAGCCACTCAGACTGTGGGGAAAAGCCTCACTCAGGGCCCAAAACACAGAAATATTACAATACTGTGTACAGTTCTGGTCACTGCAACTAAAAAAGGATATTGTAGCGTTGGAAAAAGTGCAGAAAGGGGGCAACTAAAATGATTGCGGGGCTGGAGCAACTCCCCTATGAGGAAAGGTTACAGCAGCTGGGATTGTTTAGTTTAGAAAAAAGGCAAGTAAGGGGGAGACATGATAGAGGTATACAGAATTATGCATGGTGTGGAGAAAGTGGATAGGGAGACAATTTTCTCCCTCATAATCCTAGAACCCAAAGGGGTCATCCCACAAAGCTGATTGGTGGGAGATTCAGGACAGATAAAACGAAGGACTTCTTCATACAGCGCTTAGTTTAGCTATGGAATTTACGGTACTTTCACAAGATGTAGTGATGGCTACCAATTTGGATGGTTTTAAAAGGGGATTGGACAGATTCATGGAGGAGAAGGCTATCAATGGCTACTAGTCTTGACTGACTATGTGCTTCCTCCGGTATCAGAGGCTGTATGCCTAGGTACACCAGTTGCTGGGGAACGTGGGCAGGAGGGTGCTGTTGCCCTCATGTCCTGCTTGTGGGCTTCCTGTGGGCAGCTGGTTGGCCACTGTGGGAACAGAATGCTGGACTAGATGGACCCTTGGTCTGATCCAGCAGGGCTCTTCTCATGTTCTTATCCATAGTAGAGTAAGGGACATTTCACTTACTACTCACAATTGGACACCCTAAATCTGCCTTCCCCAACCTGGTGCCCTCCAGATGTTCTGAACTACAACTCCAGCATTCTTGACAATTGCCCATGCTGGCTGGGGCTGATAGGAGTTGAAGTCCAAAACATTTGGAGGACACCAAGGTGATGAAGGCTGCCCTAGATATGCAGAGAGAAGAGATTCATTTATTAATCTTCAGAGTATGGGGAAAGGTTTGTTTGGAGTTGAAACCTTTAAAATAACAACAAATCCTGAATGAGCTGGTAGCTGTAAGTATATATACATTTGGAGCATGGGTAGAAGTAGAAATGAGAAGTCTTGGCAAAAAAACTTAGGAAAATTCAGTGGGGGGGGAGTGGGGGTTTTGTTTGTGAAATTTTCCAAAATGTCCCCGGAAAAAATGGAAAATTTGTTTTGTTTTTTTAATTTTTCTTATTTTTATTTCAGGCCACCACATCTCTCAGCATAGGCAAGGCTTGAGAGGGCAATTCACATCTTGGGTGGGATCCGATTCTGCTGGGAATCAGGACTTCATAGCCACCAGAGAATCCACATTGGAGGGGAAACCGTATCAATGGCTCCACTGTGGAAAGAGCTTCAATCGGAACACTAGCCTCGTTTCACACTAGAGGAGAACCAGTTAGTGAAGTCCCAACGTGCTTGTTTCAGACATAAAAGGGTGTCTGAAGCAGCAATCCCTTCAATAGTACATCAAACCATATACATGAGAAGCACCTGTGGCTCACGCTGGCTCAGCTTGTCTGAGCGTGGAAAGCTAAGCAGGGTCAGGCCTGGTTATTACTTGGATGGGAGACCCCTCCTCTAGTTTCCTGCACTGAGCAGGGGGTTGGACTCGATGGCCTTGTAGGCCCCTTCCAACTCTGTGATCCTATCCTATGATCCATGTTTAGACTGGACTTCCCCAACCTGGCCCCCTCCAGATGTGTTTGCACTGCAACTCCCATAATTCCTAGCTGGCATGGTCAATGGGATCCCTAGAACTTTTAATAAGAATGGTCCTTTCTCATGCTCTCGTTAAAGTGCCTGATGCACGCTGCAACTTTTTCTTCTTTTATGGAGGGAAAACTTGCATAACCAGGTCGAGCTGCTTGGGTTCGGCACGGCACACAGATCCTGGGGTTGGGAAAACGATCGCATTCGAAGGCAAGATGTCGGCAGACTGCATTGAAGTCTGCAGGATTATTCTCTTGGTGGACCCGGCTCCGCCTTTTATAGGCTCGCTCTCCATCAGCTGGTTGTGTTCAGATGTAAATTAGAATTGCCAAGAATTCCAGCTGGTCGTTCACAAGCAGTGTGCTTGTGCCCGCCCCTCGATCCCCCCTGCTTGGCTCCTTCTGCCAGTGGGAGAGGCTAAACCAGCCTTCACTAACCTGATGCCCTACAGATGTGTTGGGCTGCAACTCCCACCATTCCCAGCCAGCAGGACCACTGGTTGGGCTAGACTAATCAGACACCACAAAGTAAGTGCTTCCTGTTATGTCTGAATCCGTACCCTGGCTTGTCACTCCCCTAACTAACCAGGAATGAGAAACCAGCTTCAAACCAGTGTGAAAGTAGTGTGGCCAGTGTGGCCCAGTGGTGAGAGTGTTGTACTGGGACTGGGGAGATCCGGGTTCTAGTCCCCGCTCAGCCATGAAACACACTGGGTGACTTTGGGCCAGTCACAGACTCTCAGCTGCACCTACCTCACAGGATTGTTGTGAGGATAAAATGGAGAGGAGGAGGGTTATGTAATTCGCCTTGGGTTCCTTGTAGGAGGAAAAAAGGTGGGATATATGTGCAATAATAAATAAAAATAGAATTAAAATCCCATCAGCCCCAGCCAGCATGGCCAATGGTCAGGAATGCTGGGAGTTGCTGTTCAAAACTTCTGGAGGGTGACAAGTCACCAACTCTCAGCCTAACCTACCTCACAGGGTTGTTCTGAGGACAAAATGGATATGAGGAGAAGGATTATGTAAGCCGCCTTGGGTTCGTTGCAGGAAAAAGGGCTGGATAGAAATATAATTAATTAAACCTGGGCTTCAGGCTCTGGTTAGTTAAGTGAGCAACAAACCTGGAGTCTGTCTTGGGTACAATTGGAAGCTTTAGCTTACCCATTGGTTCCTGGTTAGTTTAGCCACTACCACTTGTGGGAGGAGTCAAGTGGGGGCGATCCTGCAGCGTGCACCAGAGAGCTGCTGCTGAAGGGTAAGCCGGAATTCTGAGCAATTCTAGTTTCTTGTTAGATCCACACGCGGCCATTCTCTCTCTCTGAGGAGGGACCATTGCTCAGTGGGAGAGTATGCACTCTGAATGCAATGGGCCCCAGGTTCAATCCCTGGCATCTCCAAAAACATCTTTGGGCACAATCCTGTGCATGCATAGGACTGTGCCCTTAATGAATTTTTAATTTTTTATTTTTTTTGTGAACATCCCAGAGAGCTTTGGCTCTTGAACAGTATAGAAATGCAATAAATAAATAAATAATAAAAATAACAAAAGCTATTAAAAATAAAAATAACAAAAGGATAAAGCTAGGCAATCAAGTAATAATAAAAACATATGCCTAATTGTATCCGCAGCATTACAGAAAAAGGCACAGGCACTGAAATGTACAGACCGTGATACTTTCCTTAACAGTTGCCATTTACAAAACTTTGTTGGGTAATGCGGAGGACCACAGCAGGTCCTTTGCGTGAGTTCGGGATGAAAAGGGTTAACCCGCACGGAGAGTGCCCTTCCCCCCCTTAGGGCTCTAGCCTAAGTCAAATGCAACCGTGACCTGAAATTGACACGGAAATAGACCAGGCAAGGAATCTACTTTGTTTACAACACCTTTAATGGAGCAGAACTAATAGACTACAGGAATTTCACACTATAAACAGATGAGTCACAATGGGCATCAGTGAAGCTTAGCGCAGGCAATATGCAGCGCTTTCTAGGACCAGCTAACTGGCTTACCAGGACCAGAATTACAGAACATCAGAGAACCTAACTCACTAGTCTCGGTCTCTCCTGCGGGTGATCACCGGCGCCGGGGCTAGAGGGCTGCTTGCTGACCGAAGTCAGGGCTAGATCCGCACAGAGCGTGCACCAGCTTCCAACAACCTGATGGTCCGATGTTGGGCCAGACCCCTTTCCCCAGGCCCCTCCCAGGGGATTTGTCAGGTGGATCCCGCCCCATGGAGGGGTGGTACCAGGGGGTGTTCCTGAGGGTCATCTTGCAGCTCTTTGAGACTGCAAGATGTTTTTCACCTCTTTGGGGTGAATTGCAAATGTGCCCCTTTGTGTAAGAGGGAGATGTGATCTGTTCTGGCCATGCATCCCTCGCCCAGGGTGAGGATTATGCAGGGAGGGGGCTTATGCAGAGGAAGAAAAATGGGAAAACAGGAAGGAACAAAGTTAGGACAGCATTCTGGGAGTGCTGGGCAATCAGGCTTTCTCTCCACAGGTAATAACACTGACATTATTGCAATGGTGAGCTGATTAAGATATGTAGTGTGAATTAAAAGAAAAATGTCCTTTTTATTGCACTTTAAAAAAAACACCTTTTAATCAAACTACATCTGTTAATTGGCTTGGTGTCCACAAAAGCTTATAGATTGTTAAGTCAGGTGCCACAGGATTCTTGGTTGTTTTTGCCGCAACAGACTAACCCTCTGGAAATAGTACGATGATGACATAGTCTTTTGTCCATTTGCATACAAGGCATCGGTTGTAGGACATGTATCTCTTGGATGGAGAAGCTGCTGGAGCATGAAACAAAAGAGATACGTAGAGCTTCTTTGGTGGAAAAACCAATAGCTTGTTCTGTGGAAATGGAAAGATCCGATGCCCTGAAATGGAGTGGAATTAGATCAGTTTTATAAAATTTGGGACAGCTTCTTAGAATTGTTTGGATCAGGACAAATTGCTGATGTGTGTAACGTATTTCCCCTCTCTTCTTTTTTGTGTGACATTAGATTTACAGCTATGGTTCCCGTGAGTTACCTTGTATAGTATTTGGTATGTTCAGATGGTCTCAACGAGGTGGGAGGGGGAGGAAGATGGAAAAAGGGATTGTTCTGTATAGGATGACTCAATAAAATATAAAGTTTAAATTTAAGAACGGGGCCTGTATGCTGGTTTGTGCCGAGTTCTAAACATGGCTTCGCCTACCTTCGAAGAA
The DNA here is from genome assembly GCA_021292165.1 of Shinisaurus crocodilurus. Classification (NCBI taxonomy): domain Eukaryota; kingdom Metazoa; phylum Chordata; class Lepidosauria; order Squamata; family Shinisauridae; genus Shinisaurus; species Shinisaurus crocodilurus. The sequence goes on from CM037882.1 coordinate 15,794,124, forward strand.
GGAAAACAAAGACGATGGTTGTTCGATCCAGACTGTCCTCCAAACAATAAACAACCCAGCACCTTCTATGTGTTTTGGACTATACCTCTCATAATCCCTGATCTTTGGCCATGCTGGCTGGGGCTGATGTGAGTTGTAGTCCAAAATAACTAGAGGACACTAGGGTACCGACCTCTGCTACAAATTATTGTTTGGAAGTTTGGGAAATAAGCGATGGGCTCATATGTTCCCTCTTTCTCTCCCTCTCTTCCCTATTCAGTGCTAACCATAGTTTGCTGTGACACCTGAACTGGCAGACTATAGCGAGAATATATCCTCCAAACCATCACTTTAAAATAAATCCTTCATCCTGCTTTCCGGGGGGGGGGGGTCCCTCCCCAGGCTCACATTTTGTTGTGTAATTTACACATAATGAGACCTACAGGCAAATGCGGATATTGTCTCAAACTGTAAAAACTGTTAGCAGATTTCAGTACCTACCTTTTACAGTTTTCTTTCTATAAACCAAACATGCCTGGGAAACAAAATTCCCCAGAAAACTGCATAAGAATGCATTTTATGGGGAATTGTTGGACCCCAAACAACTGAAACAATTATGGAGAACAAAAGGAGGCCATCCACAGATCATCTTAGTCTCATTTGATAGCCAAGAACAATAGCAAAACCCCTCCTTCAAACAAAAAGGAAATCCATTAAGGGAAAGCTTTGTTATGCTGATTTAAAGTTATAGGTCTCAGACGTTTGTAATGCTAATTGATGGTCATTAAAGCCAGGCTTTTCTTATGCAGATTGCCTGGATTAAGGAAAGATTAAATCTATAGTTATGTTAAGTAGCTGAACCCTGAAATCCATTCTTATTCTGATCCTAACAGCCTGGGGAAAACAGTAAGACAAAAGCCTTTCATATGCAAAATTTGCCTTGCCTGAGGCACTTTTGTGGGCTGGTCTGGCTGGACCCCAGAATGCAAGGAAAGCTAGGTTTCCTAAAAATGCAGGATGAGGGTTTTAAACTTGGATTTCTGGCTTGTGTTAATCTGGTGGCCTTATCTGACTTCAGATTTGTACCTTTGCAATCCAGAGTGTTGATCATGGCCAGTTTCAAAGACTACAGTCTCAAGGTTTTAACTGACAAATCAATTGGTTTATTGATATGCAGTTCATACGGAAAACAATGTTACCGTAACTTTGCACCGAAAATAATATTCTGATCTTGGAGAAAGGCATGGCAACGTAAGTATTCAGAAAACAACATAAATGAAACAGTTTAAGAGTGGCATTAGAATTTCACTGACAAAGCAATCGATAGGAATCCTAAAAATCTCTCCAGACCATGTCATAAGTTTCTTGGCTGTTTGGGGGTGGGGGTGGGGGGTGGAGGTGGTGTAGCCTCCACAAAAGTTGCTCAGCCGCAGAAAAATGTTTACTAGCTCCATCCCTCCTCCGCCAGCCCACTTGCTCGCCTGCAAGATTCCTTGTCACCTGTGGCGAACAAAATCTAAATAAAAAGCAACACACACACCCTGAAATTTAAAAAAACAAGCTGAAATTAACAATTGCTAATATGTATGTGTGTGTGTATATATATATATGTGAAGGATCAGCAACCGGATCCTTTGCGTGAGTTCGGCAACTTTAGGGTTAACCGGCACAGCGCTAAGGCTCGTATCGGCTCTCGAGTACAAGAGGAAAAACCACCCGTCTTTGTATGCCCAAGTAAGGCTTTTATTTGTTTATACAGCAATCAAATCGGAACTAGCAGTCTTCTAAGAATACGTTTACAGTCAACACAACCTTAGTTGACTCGCGTCTTACCCAATGAGCGGGCTCCGTGGCTAGCAGGTTACATTCAGGTCACTCTCTTTACATCAAAGACAATACTCTAGTCAGTTTCAGCCCAGCTCCCGATCGGCGCTTCCTAGCGGAGAACGGAGTGCCTGGGTGGCTGTTGCTTAGGAGGATCTGGCCCCGTGGTTCCCAACAACCCGAACCGGGACGGGAGAGGGGTTTTCTACCCCGGATCCCCCGCTCTCCCCCCGCCCCCTAGGTCAGGTGGGGGCTTATGCCTGCCCCTTCGTGTAGATGGGCTTATTCCTGCCCGGGAAGAAGGTGACGTAGGGAAACCTTTGCAGCTCTTCGAGGCTGCCCTGTTTGCTGATGGTCCTTGATGGCCCTTCCTGGACGTTTGTGGATCTCTGCCGAGGTCTTCCTTTGTTGGGGCTGATGACTTGTCTGGCTACTCCCTGGTGACCTCATCCCTCCTCCCCTGGCCCCCTCCTTTGGGGAAAGATGTGTGTGCGTGTGTGTACTGAGTTTTGGGCTTTCTCCACACCCTCCCATTTGGGGAAAGATGGCATTGGGGTCTACCACCCCAATCCCTATCTAACTGTCTCCTACTGAGAAAGCCCGGGACAACCCATCTGCCACGATGTTGTCCTTACCCTTGATGTGTTCTACTGAAAAATCAAAATCCTGCAGGGCTAGACTCCACCGCAATAGCTTCTGGTTGGACCCCTTCACCCTATCCAGCCAGCACAAGGGGGAATGGTCGGTTTGCAGTCGGAACCGGCGGCCCCACAGATAGGGGCGAAGCTTGGTCACTGCCCACACTATTGCTAGGCACTCTTTCTCGACAGTGGCCAAGTTCCGCTCCCGAGGCAAAAGTTTTTTACTTAAAAAGGCAACCGGGCACAGCCCCTGCTCTGGTCGTTCTTGCAGCAAGACGGCTCCCATCCCCGCTTCCGAGGCATCCGTCTGCAGAACAAAAGGGGCTTCAAAGTCTGGGGCTTGCAGCACAGGGGCTGCCATCAGGCAGGCTTTCAATCCCTCAAACGCTGCCTGGCAAGCGGCTGACCATTGGACCTTAACGGGTTGCCGCTTCTTGCACAAGTCAGTCAGGGGGGCGGCTAGCTGGCTAAAATGGGGCACGAACTTACGATAATAGCCAGCCAGCCCTAAAAAAGCTTGGACCTGCTTTTTCGTCTGGGGTTGGGGCCAGGTGTGCACTGATTCTATTTTGGCTTCTAGGGGCTTGACACTACCTCCCCCTACCTTGTGTCCCAGATACTCCACCTCCCCCCTCCCAACCTGGCATTTCTTCGCCTTTACCGTCAACCCAGCACCCTGAATCCTTTGAAACACCTGGCGGACATGTTGCAAATGCTGCTCCCAGGTGGAACTGAAAATGGCGATGTCGTCTAGGTACGCGCAGGCGAACTCCCCCAGCCCATTTAGCATTCCGTTTACCAACCTCTGGAAGGTAGCCGGACCATTGCGGACCCCAAACGGGAGGGTGGTGAATTGGAACAACCCCAGGTGGGTCACGAAAGCAGATTTCAAGGCAGCGTCCGAATCGAGTGGAACCTGCCAATATCCCTTTGTCAGATCCAGGGTGGTGATGTACTTGGCCCCCCCAAGCCTCTCCAGCAGCACATCCATGTTGGGAATGGGGTAGGGGTCCGGGACGGTCACCTTGTTTATTTTCCGGTAGTCTACGCAGAACCGGACACCCCCATCCTTTTTGGCTACTAATACGATCGGGGAGGACCAGGGGCTCGAGCTGGGCACAATGACTCCCAAGTCCAGCATGGCTTGGACCTCCTCGGCCACGACTTGGGCATGGGGCCCCACCGCCCGGTAGGGTAGGGATTGTATGGGGGGGCTATCCCCTGTGTCAATGGTGTGTTGTGTGAGTGTGGTGCATCCCGGTCGGTCTGAGAACATGGGCTGAAATTCTTCCAAGATCTGGGTGATCTGCTGCCGCTGCTGTTCGGACAGGGAGGGGGACAGTTTGATCTCCTCCATTCCTCCCCCTTCCCCCCACTCGGCCAACAACCCCCCATCAGGGTCTCCCGGTTCCACACACTCTTGTACTCCCCCCACCTTCGTTCCGCGTTCTACATACAGTTTCAGCATATTTACATGGAAAACCTTCTGCCTCCCCGGCTGCCCCGGGAAAGCCACTTGGTAGTTCACCTCCCCCGACCTTCCAATGACGGTCCCTGGGCCCTCCCACTTCAAGCACAGTTTGTCCGTCTTTTGGGGGCGCAGTACCAACACCTGGTCCCCCACTTCGAAAGTCCGTGGTACAGCCGTCCGGTTGTACCACGCGCTCTGCCGCTGCTGGGCTGTTTCGAGATGCTGCTGCGCCGTCTCCCTCACCTCTCGAAGGACAGTCTGGAGGTGTTGCATGAACGTATGCACAGGCACGGAGGCTTTTGCGGCAACCCCCTCCCATTCCGCCCGCAACAGAGCCAAAGGTCCCCGGAGCTCCCTCCCAAACATCAGTTCGTTGGGGGAGAATCCCAGGCTTTCTTGGGGGGAGTCCCGGTACGCAAACAACAAGTAGGGGAGGGCTTGATCCCAAGTCCCAGGGTGCTTCGCCGCATATGCCCTGATCATCTTTTCAAGAGTCTGGTTGAAACGCTCCACCAACCCATTGGTCTCGTGGTGGTATGGCACCGAAGTCAGGTGCTCCACCCCCCCCAGTTCCCACATTTTTTTAAACAGTTTGGACACGAAGCCCGTGCCGCAGTCCGAAACCACCGTGTGGGGCATTCCTAGGCGGGCGAAAAGAGAGAGGAGAGTCTTAGCCAGGCTGGTGGCGGAAATGGAGGCTAAAGCAAAAGCCTCTGCATAACGGGTGGCAAAGTCAACCACAGTCAATATGAACTTCTTCCCCGTCTTGGTGGGGGGATTCAAGGGTCCCACGATATCCATCCCTATTCTTTCAAAGGGGATGCCCACAATGGGTAGGGGTTGCAGGGGGGCTTTAGGATGGTCCCGGTTATGCCCCACCCGCTGGCAGACATCGCAGGACCGGCAATATTCTTGCACCTCATTTGCCACCATGGGCCAGTAAAACCCCTCTGTCACCCTAACCAGGGTCCGTTTCTGTCCCAAGTGCCCTCCCCACGCCACATCGTGGGCCAGTTGTAGTACAGCCTGGCGGTACCTCGCAGGCACAACTAATTGTCTTTTCTTTGGTTGGGGACCCGGTCCCGTCCTTGGGCAGAATTCTCTGTAGAGGGCTCCTGCCTCCCACAAAAAGCAGTTCTGACTGGTCCCCTACCCCGGGCCCTTGACTGGCCCGATCCCGACATCCCTGGAGGGATGGGTCGCTCTGCTGCTCTTCTTGAAACGCCTTCTGAGTCCCAAAATCACGGGCCATTGGCGCGAACCCCCCGGGGTCTTCGTCCCTCCCCACAACTGGGGGGAGCGGCGGGGGACGGCTGGCTGCCGCTGCCGGGGCCGCTTTACCGCGACCGGGAGGCGGGCCCGGGGACCTGGGAGGCTGCGGGTCAGGGGCTTGTTTGGCCCGACGCCGGGTCACCACCCCCACCTTGACCTGAGCAGCCCGGAACGCAACGTCGTTCCCAATGATGATTCCCCATTCTTGCTGGCCATGCACTATAACGTCCATCTCCCCTTCCCACCCCCTGTACTTGACCCAGACCCGGGCGAGGGGAACGGCTATGTTGGGAGAGTTATAGGGCTTTATGGCACAGGTGCGCCCCTTTAGCAACTGTCTCTTCTTTACCTTACTTCGAGGTAAAGCAGTGATGTCCGCCCCAGTGTCCCTATACCCCACCTGGGAAACATTGTTTACAGAGATGGACTCACAGAATTTGTCTTGGCTCCACCGCAGCTGCTCCGGTGAGGCAATGCGCATCAATGATGCCTGCGAGATGGCCCCCAGCGAATGCTGCCCTCCGCTCCTCAGGGACCGCGCCGCATCTTCACCGTCTCCCTCGAGGGACGAGCTGGACTGCTGATCCTCCTCGTGCTCCTCCGGTTCGCGGGACTCCGGCGCAAGCATCCTCCCCACCTTGCCCGGCGATGTCTTGGCGTGGCGGTTCTTTGCGATCAGTTTGGGGCAGCTCCTCTTGAGGTGCCCCGGTTCTTTACAATAGAAACATCCACTGGTGCCGGGGTTGTCTTTGGGCTTGCCTAGGGCTCCCTCCCGAGGTTTGGGGTTGCCCTTCTCCACACTTCCCTTGGTCCCGCCATGACTGAGGTTACCCCCCTTGGGTCCTTTGGGCTGCCGATACAGTCCCATTTGGTCGGCCAACTTGCCCATTTCCCTACAGTTTGGGGGGTCCCGATCCCTCACCGCCGTAGCTAGGTCCTCAGGGATAGTGGCACAGAATTGTTCCTGGATCAGGAGCTCCCGCACCTCCGCCAAAGAGGTCCTCCCGGTGGCCCCGATCCATGCGTCCCACACCTGCCCCAGGTGCGCCATCCAGGAGGCATACGTGTCCCCTGGGGTAGGCCGCCCGTAACGAAATTTACGGCGACAATGCTCCGCGGTGAGGGCAAACCTCTCTCTCACCGCTTCTTTGAACGCTCCATAGTCCAAGGGAGCGGTTTGGGTGTGGATACCCAGAAGATCAGCCAGTTCCCCGCTGACTTGAGTCCTCAGGGCAGACATCCTTAAGTTGTCCGGCACCTTCTGCTCTAAGCAGGCAGCCTCGAACAGGGTGAAAAAGATCAGTACATCCTGTCCCGACTGGTAGGTGGGGAATTGCTTCCTGTCCCATTTGGGGGTTGTGGTGCCCCCACCCTGGGATGCAGGGGTTCCCCCTTGTCCGGTGCCCCTGGTCAGCCTGGCCAACTCCAGCTGCATCTGTAGCATCTCTTGTTGATGCTGCATCAACTCCTTGGCTTGTTGCCAATTGAGTTGGGGAAAGAGGGCATCCAACCCTCCTCCCCCCATGGCTCCGTCAGTAACCCTTCTGCCGAGGTCTTCTTCCGCCTCTGGGTCCCTTATCTCGCTTCTCCGGCCGCTACTGGTAAGGTTGGGGCTACCCCACTGCTTGGGTCCCTGCCCTCCTAACAACGGTGAGGGGGCTTCCCCCCCTTCCTGCCTTGCCGTCTTTGGCTGCACCACCCACTCCATTGTGGAGGTCTGGGTTGGGGTTTCTGGGCTGCTCGCTAGCTCCACCTGCTCTTGGCTCAGACTATTCATTTTCCTTGCTCTGAGCGCTCCCCAGCAACCTACTAGCCTGCCCGAAGTCCTGTTAGTTCCGACCGTCAAATGTGGTTTCCAATTGTCCCGTCGCCTGCCACCATGTGAAGGATCAGCAACCGGATCCTTTGCGTGAGTTCGGCAACTTTAGGGTTAACCGGCACAGCGCTAAGGCTCGTATCGGCTCTCGAGTACAAGAGGAAAAACCACCCGTCTTTGTATGCCCAAATAAGGCTTTTATTTGTTTATACAGCAATCAAATCGGAACTAGCAGTCTTCTAAGAATACGTTTACAGTCAACACAACCTTAGTTGACTCGCGTCTTACCCAATGAGCGGGCTCCGTGGCTAGCAGGTTACATTCAGGTCACTCTCTTTACATCAAAGACAATACTCTAGTCAGTTTCAGCCCAGCTCCCGATCGGCGCTTCCTAGCGGAGAACGGAGTGCCTGGGTGGCTGTTGCTTAGGAGGATCTGGCCCCGTGGTTCCCAACAACCCGAACCGGGATGGGAGAGGGGTTTTCTACCCCGGATCCCCCGCTCTCCCCCCGCCCCCTAGGTCAGGTGGGGGCTTATGCCTGCCCCTTCGTGTAGATGGGCTTATTCCTGCCCGGGAAGAAGGTGACGTAGGGAAACCTTTGCAGCTCTTCGAGGCTGCCCTGTTTGCTGATGGTCCTTGATGGCCCTTCCTGGACGTTTGTGGATCTCTGCCGAGGTCTTCCTTTGTTGGGGCTGATGACTTGTCTGGCTACTCCCTGGTGACCTCATCCCTCCTCCCCTGGCCCCCTCCTTTGGGGAAAGATGTGTGTGCGTGTGTGTACTGAGTTTTGGGCTTTCTCCACAATATATATATATATATATATATATCTCGTTAAAGGCAGCCGCCGGCGGGATCACATCACTCCAGTGCTTAAGGAGTTGCATTGGCTACCAGTTGCTAGCCGACCCGAATAAAAGGTGTTGGTTTTGACCTTTAAAACCCTACACGGCTTCAGCCCAGTTTATCTCAAGGAGCACCTCCAGCAACATCAAGCAGGCTGCTCAACAAGATCTGCCATGGGCGGCCTTCTTGTTCCATCAGCCAGAGCAGCCACGCTGGTGGGGACTAGGAAGAGGGCCTTCTCTGTGGCGGCCCCCAAACTATGGAACACTCTCCCCAGTGACCTCCGCCATGCACCCTCAGATGAACTTCCGCCGTTCATTAAAAACATGGCTTTTCCGGCGGGAGTATGGGGTGGGTTAAGATTTTAACATTTTATACTGTTTTAAGTGTATTTTAATCTGTTTTGTTTTATTGTATGTTGTACATCGCCCAGAGTCACTGGGTACCGGCTAGATGAGTGATTCAAAAATACAATAAATAAATAAGAAATACATAACAGGCTAAATCCAGATGTATTAATTATACATAAAATACATACCAAATATCTGCATATATATCCATTCGAGAGTGGCATCTGTATGTCATCCACTCAAATACTGAAAGCCTTATTCGACCCATTGCATTATAGGAGGTGAGCTTTTATCTTTCCAGTATTGTAGTATCAGTCCTTTAGCTGTCAAAAGGGCACGGAAAATCCATTTATGCTGACCGAGCTTTAAGTTCCAATAAACAGGTAGATAATTTAAAAGAACATGTACAGCAGAAAATATTAAAGAGCGGTCTAATACAAAGTTAATCCGTAATATAACTTCCACCCAAAAAGAGGCAACTACTGGACATTGCTGAGACATATGATTAAAGGAAGCATGAGCCGTATTACACCTCCAGCAGTGAGTTGACTTAGACAAACCCTTATTGTGGAGGACCAGCACCCGGGTCCTATGCGTGAGTTCGGCGCTTACGGGTTAACCGGCACTGAGCTACAGCCCGTACAAGCGGTTGAAATTGACCAGGAGGTTTGCGCAGCAAAAGGAAACTCCAGAGCCTTTGTATGACTATATAAGGTGTTTATTTACTACACGTTAAATGGAGCGGAACTAATAGCTTTCTAGGAATACTACAACGTCAACACGACCTGAAGTAACCCCAAGGTTTGTGAATGAAAAGGTTCCCAGGCTAGCGTATTGGGGGAAACAGTTACCTTAGCTCAGAGACTTTACGCTGGTTAGTTTTCTGCCTGGCTCCGGATCCGCCTGACCCGGGGAAGAGAACAGCTTCGCCCAGCCACAGCTGGAGGACTGACTTGATGAAGCCACCTGTGTTCCCAACAACTCCCAGAAGATGTGCAAGGGGTTTTCTACCCCACCTTTTCCCGCTCTCCTGCCCCCTGCCTGTCAGGTGGGCTTATCCCTGCCCCCTGTGTGGCAGGTGGGCTTATGCCTGCCCTGGAAAAGATGACTATCCTGGTCCGGGGTGTACTTTAGAGCTCATAGCCACTGTCTTCTTGATGGTCCGCAATTCTCCTTTGTGGATTCCGACCGAGAGAGAAATTCCTTGTTGGTCTGCAGGTTTCGTCTGGCAGAGCCAGCACCTCCAGTTCCCCTCCCACCCCCTGTGGAGAGGTTTATGCAGACAGAGCTTGGCAGGGAAATGTGTGCATGCGTTGTGTGTTGTGTGTGTTCATGTTCCTTTTACAGTTGGGCTTTCTCCACACTTATAATATAAATGCAAAGCCGGTTTAAGGTTCAGGCCTGGGTAGGTATCCTAACATCTGGGTAGGTTAAGGTTAAAGTGACCAGATGCCAAGTGGGGAGGGTATGCTCTTCCTCATAGCCTCACATATAAAAATAGGGACACCAGTGTTCTAATATCTCTAGGGCTGGGGCCAAAGTCCAGGGCCCCACAGCCTAGAGGGTCCCCAAATGGCCACTGCGAGAACGATACGTGATGGGGTAGTGGCAAACAGGCCCAGCATTTGCACTGGCCTAGGCATGATCGATGCAGTACCATTATTTTTAAAAGCATTTTTGTGGAGAAAGCCTGAACACACACACAGTGACATGAACCCTGACAGTTTCCCCTTGGCAACCCCTGTCTGCATAATCCCCACCCAGGGAGCAGGAGATGCAGATCTGGCCAGACAGGTAATATGTGACTCCATCTACATATCCTCAATGGGGCACATCTGCCTGAATCCACAAGAAGAAGCATGGACTATCAGGAGGTGAAGGGCAGTCTCAAAGAGCTGCCAAGTATTCCCTACAGGGCACCAGTAAATCCAAGGCACCACCTCCCCCCCCCCCAGGCAGGAATAAGCCCACCTGATCAGCAAGGGGCGGGAAGGGGGAGGACGGGGGTAGAAAACCCCTCTACCGATCCGAAAAGGGTTGTTGGGAACACGGGACGGGCTGTCATCTCCAACCCTAGCTACGGCTAGCTCAAGCAACTTCTTTCCCCAAGCGTGAATGGGCTCGGAGTCAAGCGCTGTAGGCGGCTACGCAAACTCTGTAAGTGTAGAGTCTCTGGTGTAAGGTACTCTCTTGCTGCAATACGCTAAGCCCGTGTAATTGAAAGCTTCCGTTCTACCAGGTCACAGCCTGGGTTTGTTTATGTTGTAGTATTCCTGGAAGTCTACTAGTTCTGCTCCATTAATAAAAGTCTATTCTTTGATCTAATACAGTTGCCAGTGATATTTTAGGTCGCGGTTGTGGTTGAATCGCTCGATATCCCTTTGAAGGGCAATATCTCAGTGACGGTTAACCCGTTAAGTGCCGAACCCGCGCAGAAGACCCGGTTGCTGGTCTTCCACAATTTTATAGTCAGGGAGTTGTTGACCAGGCATGCACAGGCATGGTCACAGATGTTCATGTTCATCATTTTTACTTTTAAAATGTATTATCCTTTCCCACAACAAAACTGGTGCTTATTCCCAAGTAAAGGTGTGCTTGCTTCGCAACTGAAGTAATACACATACATGGCTGTCTAAGGGCCGCCCAGTAAGTCCAGGGTGCAAATTACCGAAATATATCACTGTCTCTCCCGCCCCCGACACACACCTCTTTACACAGTGCTGAAGGTTGTCCTGCTTGTGGGTTTCCCGTGGGCAGCTGGTTGGCCACTGTGTGAGCAGAATGCTGGACTAGATGGACCCTTGGTCTGATCCAGCAGGGCTCTCTGCTTATGTTCTCTCCCTGATATGTCTCTCTTCATGCACCAGGCAAAAGGAATCCTCTCCTCTCTTGGAAGTTTTTTTGAGAGAGAGGCCCACTCTCTAGCAGGGCTGAGCAATCTCTGGCCCACCAGGTGCTGTTGGAAAGTGGACAAGGAGGCATTTCTCTCTCTTTGCAATAATGCTAGAACCTGAAGGGGTCATCCCATGATACTGATTGGTGGGAGATTCAGGACAGATAACAGGAAGGACTTCTTCACATAGCACAGAGCTAAACTATGGAATTCACTTCCACAAGATATTGTGATGGCCACTACTTTGGACGGCTTTAAAAGGGGATTGGACAAATTCATGGAGAAAGATATCCATGGCTACTGGTTCTCATTGGCTATATGGTGCCTCCCATAGCAGAGACAGTATACCTATGTACACCAGTTGCTGGGGAACATGGGTGTGAGGGTGCTGCTGCCCTCAGGTGCTGCCGCCCTCATGTCCTGCTTGTGGACTTCCTGTGGGCAGCTGGTTGGCCACTGTGAGAACAGAATGCTGGACTAGATGCACCCTTGGTCTGATCCCACACGGCTCTCCTTATGTTCTTATGAACAGATTATTGGGGCTAGTTGCAGCGTTGGTGAGAGTGAGAGGTGGCATGAATTTAAAAGGAGTGGGGCTCTTCTTGTGTCCAAAGCATGCACATTTTTGTGGTAAGGAAGTTAAAGCCACTTCCTGAGTTCGTTTTCCAGCTGACTTGTGGTAAAAAAAAACAACCAGCCAGAGCGGGTAAAAAGAAAGAGTTCCTTTATTGTGAATACAGCCGCGCTGTATGGTGTCACTCCAAAAGGAGGAATGAGACCCCGAAGGTCACAAACACATCTATACTATACTTTTTTGACAAGCAGTCTTGCTTTCGCGCATGCGTGTTAACAATTTCTTTGATGTGTGTTGTTTCTTTCTATTGTGACAGGCTTATGCTTTTACAATCTCTGGTTTCTCTTCCCAGCAGTAAATAACAATTAATTGACATATGTGTAATGGTGGGTATTAGGGAATGTAAATTGGAGACTGAGGAGAGATGGCTCACATCTCTTGTGAATTGCCTTAGCGCACCTCTTGTAAAGCTGTATTGTTTGGCCAACTTCCATTAACTTTACTTTATCTCAACGCAATTAGCTGTTAGCTCAACAGGGTTAACTTCAAGAGGCCCTGAAATTAGCATTATAATCTTAGTGTTACATTCCTTTAGATAGAACTTCTTGCATACAGAGTCAGAACAGGAATTTAGCATAAGTAAGTTATACGATTACATTCAAGCAGAACAATAGTAACTATTTGTTACAGGTTATGTGCTTATATAATGCAGAAATCATATTGAAATTATATTTTACCACATTTTTGTGGAAACTTTGGTTAGTCCCAAGAAAAGAATTGCCCAACTCTCTCTCTCATATATGGAGCAGCAAGCTATATTGTTTTGTGTCATTGTTTTTTGCAAGGGCTGCTGCTGCTGCTTGCAACCGGCTAACACGGCTACCCCTCTGGAAACGTTTCCTAGAGAGACTCATTATAATATTAAAAAAAAAAAAATCTGAAGGGGGACTGTGAAAAGTGACGGCCACTTCCTGTTCCTTTCTCTCTTCTCCCTCCTCCCCCTCCCTTTCTTTACTCCCCCTCCCCGGGAGATCCTGTCTTTCCAATTGCTCGAGCAAACCTTGGTCCTCTTCGGGAATTTGCAATTGCTCTCGGTCTTCAGAGACGAAAGGTTTCTGTTGCACCTTCCAGGCGGGGGTGAGTGGTGTCTTAAATTTGCTTCCTTTTTGGTTTTGCTGCTGCTTGCTTTAGAGGAGAAGGGGAGACAAAAGGAGCAGCAGAGGCAACGCAATGAGGGACTATGCGGGGGAAGAGAGAGAGAGAGAAGCATTTCCTTCTACAGTTTCTGAGGCTGCAGGACCTGAACTGCACCCCCCCCCCCATTCAGGTCTCTTTAGATCAGGGTAGAAGGTGAGAAAAGAAGAGTTCTTCCCCACCCCCACCCCTTGAGCTTAGTTCAGAATTATTGAGACCGCGGGGCCTTTAAGGTTGCCAGCTGACCAGAAATGAATGTCCAATTTGCTCTTGTGCTTTGAACAGTGGCTCGATGAGCAGAAATAAGCGGAGGTGAAGTCTTTTTCATGGCCATGCAGGTAAAACACAACGTCCACTTATCAGGCTGCTTTTGAAGGCACAGCTACAGAAGCTGGTTCAGAAGTTGGCAACCTTGCTGTCCTCCTATCTTTAAAAAATGGGGGTGTTTCTCATTCAGATCTTGCTAGCTCTAGTGAAGGAATACAGGGAGAGAGTTTACCAGAACAACAGTGACAGACAGAGACACACACAAAAAAAACACTGGCTTGCTCTTGTGCCTTTAATGTTAATATAGAGTTAAGCTGATGAAGCATTTTAAGGCGTGGAGATAATTACCCCCTCCTAATGTCTGCACCACAAGCAGCTTTAAAAGACACAGCTGCAGAGGCTAGTTGAAACGTTAGCAAACCTCCCATCCTACCTTTTTAAAAAATCGTTTAAAGAGCTCTGTGATTCAGAGAAAATCCAAAGTGGGTGTTGAGCAACCCACCCACCCCAAATAAGCAAACAGGTAATTTGGCTTATAGTCTAGGAATTTCCCTCTCTCTCTCTCTCTTTTAAAATAGCAAGAACAACAAAGCTAGCCTGCTTGACCGTAAGAAAGATCTGAAGATATCAAAAGCTTGCCCAATTTTTGTGATCTTTGGGTTGACCTAATAAAGTTATTATACTGATATGGATTTGGTGTTTTACTTTTTTATTTTTTTTTAAATGGCTCTGGGACTCCTCTGTTGGACCCTGAGCCCTGGAAGATAATCTCTTTGTAATGCTAAATCTTTCTTCTACTTCCCACCCCCCTTCAAATTGCTGCCTGGCATAGTGGACTTTGGCCGCCTTTAGAACTATTCTGAGAGCTGGAGATCAACAGTCTCCTACACATTGCGGGGTTGGAGGCATATTCCTCCTAATCCCTTCCTGTCCTCCGTTGCCACTAGTCTGTAAAAATACCCATATTTTGGAATGTGTGAGGACAGGGCCCACTGCAATAGTGAATAGCCCTCCACATGCACACACACGTGAGAAGCAGCATTCCTTTTCTGTGGGTGGCAGTAGCAGAGGAGCCAGCAAAGACACACCCCCCCCCCCCCCGCAACACACACACACACAGGCAGGGGCAGCAGCAAAAGCAGCCGTAGAGCTAATGTGAAGCCTTCCCTCAGGCAATGAAGCCAAAGGTGGTGCCAGTCACCTTCCGATCTTCAGGCAGGGGTGGACAGCTTCTGGCCTAGATCAGGGGTCCCCAGCCTTTTTTGGACCCATGGGCACATCTGGGAATTTGAGAAACTGATGGGCGTCACCACAAAATGCCTAATCAGTGGATCACCACTTTGGCATCTACCTGTCGCGTCTGTGGATCTTAAACTCCATCTTATTCAGCAAATCTTTTATTTTGTGTGTATTGGACACCACAACGTCTCTTTAATAAGGGATGGTCTAATTCAGATAATTGCTGGCGATACAATACAGCTAACGATTCTTTTTAAACATACATTTTCATAGATTGGCAATGTCCAGTAGTTGCTTCTTTTTGTGGGGAGGTTAATACACAGATAGATTTTGTACTAAACAGCCTTTAATATTCACTGATGTAACACACTCTTTAAAATTATTTACCTGCTTCATGGAAATGAACAAATGGCCAACATGAATGGATTCTTTGCATCCTTTTGACAGCAGAAAATACTGATATTACAACATTGGAGGGATAAACTCTCACCTATAATGCAATGGACTGAGGACCTTACAAAGCTTTCAATATTTGAATGGGTGGTATATAAACACCACCTTCAAGTGGATACTTATTTGGTTATTTGGTTCACTTTTGTTGAAGCCTATGTATAATTGCTAGAAAGTTGCATGCATTTCATACAAATCCATGTATGTATATTTAAAAAAATGGGGAATGCTTCTTTAAAAGTTTTAAAAAATGAGGGGCCCACGGGCAGCACATTGGGGACCACAGCATGGGCACCATTGGTGGTGCCCATGGGTGCCGTGTTGGGGATCCTGTCCTAGATGTTGTTGGGCTGCATCTTCCATCAGCACCAGCCAGCATAGCCAAGGGGGAGGGATCATGGGAGTTTTATTTTATTTATTTATCATTAACATGTATAGACCGCCTTATTTGCTAAAAAGCCATCAAGACGGCACACAACCGTTTAAAACAAGGGTGGGCAACATGCAGCCCTTGGCCTAATTCACGCGGCCCTCTGCGTGAGATCAGTTCAGACTTCTGGCTAGACCCGAGTGATCTGTCCCGCCCCTGGCAGCTGTCTGGGCAGGAAGGAAGAGGGAGAGGAAGAGGGAGAAAAGGGGTGACCCACTCACATTTGGCTCTGGTTCTGCTCATCGCTGGCTTCAGCCTTGCCTACCGCCAACATGCAGCCCCCGTGAGGGAATGCAGCCCCTGACAGAAAAAAGGTTGCCCACCCCTGATTTCAAACAATAAAACCTTAAAACAGTTTTAAAAACCAAGAACTTTAGAACAGTAAACTACAAGGGGTTTTTCTTCTGCTGGAGCTAGCATGGAAACCAGGCTGGTGGAGGAGAGACAGAATGATCCTTCCCTTCCCCACCAGCCCACTTGTTCGCCTGCATTGAATTCCTGGTCACCATAGGTGTATCATTAAATACAAGGCTGGACTTAGACTGAGGAGTCCCAGGTTCAAATTCTTACTCAGCCAACATGCTTAATGAGTGACTTTGGGTCAGTCTCTCCCCCCCCCCCCCCGGCCTAACCTGCCTTTCAGAGTTGTTGTGCAGATAAAATAGTAGGGGGAGAACCCATGTTCACCACCTCAAGCTCCTTAAAATGAAAAGCAGATTATCAAAACTATAAGTAAAATAAAAGAAGTTCATGTAGACAGTCTGCCAAAGATAGGTTTTGTATGGATAATGCACATATCTATGTTTTGTTCTGGATTCTTCCAGAAATTTTTCTTTTGTAACTTGGGGTGCAATCCTATGCATGGTTAGACAGAAAAACGTCCCACAACTCCAAGCATGCTGGCTGGGGAATGCTGGGAGTTGTAGGACTCCCCCCTCCCCCGTCTAAACATGCATAGGATTGTACTCAAAATAAATTAGGAACTCATTAGTGAAAGATATGGTAACTGTATGTGTAGGCTTGGGTTGTGGGCCCGTTTAACGTGGAAGAGATGGGACTTGGACCCATTCTTCTGGGACCCAAGAAATGTAGAAAAAGAGATCAGGACAAGCTGCATATGTATCTTACACACAATGATTTGTGTGTAAGATATCTTTCACACAATGGTAGTGCAATGATATGATTAATTAAACATGGCTTAAGTTTGCACAGCAGAAGCTGCAAATAAAAAATAGTGATACAGTCTATAAGACACTCTAAAACATTTATGAAAAGTTACTGGTGTCACTTAGGAAGTATGTCCCTTTTTGGATGATAGAGAAAAAATATTGGTTTTACCAATACAATCTATAAAAACAGATTAAGGGGACGATCCTATGGCCCCCAGTCGTTGTCTGAGGGGCCGTAGGATAGTCCGGATTCCCAGCTCCGAGGTCGGAGCTGGGAATTGGCGCTCAGATCCCCCGCCCCCTTGCAGCGGGCACGGGCACGGAATGAACTTCACTAGCTGCTCTCCAAAGTCAGGAAAGCGACCTCAGAGAGGGGGGAAAGGGGGCGTTTCGGGGAGTGGGGAGGGGAGGAGACTGGAGCAGCCAGGATAAGACAAACCCTGAGGCCATTCCAGCCTCTTTCCCTCCCCCAGCTAGACAGGCAAAAAATCCTGTCTAGCAAAAATGCAGGGCAGGAGGAAAAGATCGCCTCTGCCACTGCACCCGCTCTGCATTGGATGAGCATGGGCCTCCAAGTTCGGACGCTCACACTCATATCGATCAGATTGTGTCCTAAACCAGATTAGTTTCTGGGCTTTCTCCTTATATCCAGTATTTTTAAAGATGCTTGCTGTTCCAATCTTGAATTTAAAAATTTTATGCAGACCATAATGGTCTAAGTAGAGATGTATTTCACGGCATCAGCTCGAAAATACAGGGCAAACTTTATTTGAAGCAAAATTAGTGGGCTTTTAGTAAATAATGGGTGGGAAAGAATAAGATGTAAAACCAATATTATTTCTCAGGTTTACCCCCCAAAAGCATATGTCCTGAAATTTCGAAATCGGATGCTTTGGCTCCATGTCGAAGCAGACGTTTCAAGTCTCTTTAAGCTGCCGCAGAAGACCATCCAGTCGAAATACCTTTGGCGTGCAAGAATATTATATTCCACAGATTGTTTTGTAATTTGACACTCTAACGCTTGCAACAGGACAGAGAAAGTTTTAGCCTGCCCTTACAACTCTTGTATGTATTTTATAGCATCTGGTTTGGAAACAGACTTTTAAATGCAGCTTTTGTGACATGATTTCAATGACAGTTTATAACTTTTCATAAATGTTTTATAGTGTTTTATAGACTGTGTCACTACTTTTTATTTGCACCTTCTGCTGTGCAATTTAAGCCATGTTTTATTAAAGTTTTATGAATCATATCATCACACAACTGTTACTTGTGTGTAAGATTTGCAGCTTGTCCTGATCTCTTTTTCCGCTTTGGTTTTGATTGGTCAGGAAATTATTCTCTTTGTTTTAACCTCTGGGACTAAGAAATGTCCCATCTTGTCACCCACTGGAGAAGGCCGCTGATGCTGGATCTGGGCCAGGAGGACGGCCTTTATGTCCTCAATTACTAGATGACCTTGGACCGTTCACTCTCAGCCTAACTTAATATACTGTAATAGCCTTACCCTATTATGGGTCAGCCTTCCCCAACCTCCAGAAATGTTGGACTACAACTCCCATCACCCTTTGCCAACATGGCCATTGCTGATGGGGTTTGTAGTCCTATGCAACTGGGGGACACCAGCTTGGGGAAAGCTGTTACAGGGTGAGGTGAGGCAGGTGGCTACCAGAGGGAGAGTCTTCTTGGTGGTGGCTCCCCAGTTGTGAAACACTCTTCCTGGAGTGGTTCACCTGGTGCCTACTTTTGGTTTCTTTTCAGTGCCAGGGGAAGACTTTTATTTATTTCCCCAAACTTTTTAGATGCAGTTTTAATCCTGCTGTTTTCTCTCACTTTTTCTAATTTTGTGGCTTTTAGTTTTGATCTTTTTTCTTTTTCTTTTTCTTTTTTGCTGGACATTTTAATTGTCTTATTCTTTTCATCAAAAGAATGTCACCGTTCCCAGGAATATGATTGACAGGTGGTATAAAATGCTTATAATAATTTGTTTATCAGTTTATCAACAGGAGAGGCCAGGGCTCAATGGTAGAGCACCACCTTTGCATGCAGAAGGTTCCAGCTTCAATCCCTGGCATTTCTACTTAAAAGGGTCAGGTAGCAGACAATGGCAAAGACTTTCGGTGCCCGAGACCCCAGGGAACCACTGCCAGTCTGAGTGGGCCAAGATTCCCAAACCTTTTTGGGCCCAGAGACCTGTTTTGAAATTTGAGCAACAGTTCTGGGCACCCCCACAAAATGGCCACCGTGGGGTTTTTTGTGATGGTGGTGGTGGATGTGTGTGCTGCACGAAATGGCCGACATGCAAGGGCTTGGCTATTCACAAAAGTCAAGAGACTTGCCCAAGAAACTGAGTACAAGGTACAGAGGTTGGGTCAGAGCCCTACACATCCAAACCACATATTTGGCATTCTTAAAAAACCCATTTCTCAGAAGGAAAACTGGTGATATAGGGTGGCCGGGTGGCCGGCCAGATGGGCGATTAATAAATATAATAAATAAATAAATAAATATTCACAGAAACAGCCCCCAACATGTGTGTGCACACACAGACACAGGCAGCAAACCTACCCCACTCCACCAAACCCTGCACACACACACACACACACACACACACCCGCACACAAAACAAAAACAGGATCACCACCCTACTGCCTTCCCCAGCACCACCGACCTTACCAGGCAGCAGCGACTCCCTTCCTTCCTTCCTCTTTCTTTTTTTCTTCCTTTCTTCCTTTCCATCTTTCTTCCTTTCTTTCTCCCCCCCCCCCTTTCTTCTTTTTAAAAAACAAACCAGTTAGGCTGGGCATGCTTGTAAGCAAAGCACCGGCTCCAGCTGCCCCATCCCCTTCCTTTCCTTTTCTCAAGTGGCGGGTGCAGGGGGTGGGTGAAGAGAGAGTGTGAGAGAGGTGGCCAGCTTGCCTCCCAAAGGTTAAAAAAAACCTTGGAGATGTGATCGGGAGAAAGGGTGGGGCCAGGGGGAGGAGGCGTGGCCATCTAGAGGACCCCTGAGGCATGGAATTGGCCTGCGGACCTAGGGTTCTTCACTCCTGGAATAGAAGTCGATTCATATTTAGTTTTGTTTGTTCTATTTCTCTCTCACTCTCCTTTTTTCTTTCCTTTCCTTTTTTTTTTTAAAAAAAAACCCTCAGCTGTCACTGAACAAATAACAGAAAACAAGGAGATTACCAAACTGAAAAGTCCTGAGCTGATGGAGCCCTGTGGGTCATTGCTGGGAACGGCCAAAGACCTTTCCACGTTTCAGGAAGTGGAAGGCATCTGTGAGATTCAACGCCGGCCGGAGGGCCCAGCGGCTCTCCTCCCAGGGCTAGATGAAGGCAGCTCCGTCGAAGGGACATCCTACATCTGCTCCGACTGCGGGAAAAGTTTCAGCAGAAACTCGAGCCTCATCACCCACCAGAAAAGGAACCACTCGGGGGAGAAGCCGTACAAGTGCTCCGATTGTGGCCGGAGCTTTCACCAGAGTTCAGATCTCGTCAAGCATGAGAGGATCCACACGGGGGAGAAGCCATACAAATGCTCCGTGTGCGAGAAGCGGTTCAACCAGCGCTCCTACCTGATTGTGCATGAAAGGTTCCACACGGCCGAGAAGCCGTACAAATGCTACCTGTGTGGGAAAAGCTTCTGTTCGAACTCTCATCTCATGACCCACCAAAGAACCCACACCGGAGAGAGGCCGTACCAGTGTCCTGACTGTGGCAAAAGGTTCACGACCAGCTCAAACTTTGTCAACCATAAGAAAACGCACACAGAAGAAAAACCATACAACTGCTCTGTCTGCGAGAAAAGCTTCAAGCGGAGCTCGAACCTGATTCAGCACGAGAGGACCCACACAGGCGAGAAGCCCTACATGTGCCTGACCTGCGGGGAAAGTTTTGCTTCCAACTCGGGCCTGGTGAAGCACCAGCGAAGCCATACGGGGGAGAGGCCGTACAAATGCTCTTACTGCGGCAAAAGCTTCAGCCAGAGCGTGATCCTCACACAACATGAGAGAACCCACACGGGAGAGAAGCCGTGCAAGTGCCCGGCCTGTGGGAAAAGCTTCCGTTCCAGCTCAGACCTCATCAAGCACAAAAGGATCCACACGGGCGAGAAACCGTACAAGTGCTCGCTGTGCGGGAAAAGCTTCACGACCAGCTCGGACGTGGTGAAGCATGAGAGGACCCACACGGGCGAGAAGCCGTACAAGTGTGGCACCTGCGGGAAAAGCTTCAGCCAGAGCGCACACCTCATGCAGCACCAGAGAATCCACACAGGAGAGAAGCCGTACACCTGCCTCACCTGCGGGCGATGCTTTACATGCAGCGCACACCTTGTGGTGCATAAAAGAACCCACAAAGCAGGGGAGGCCTTAAAAGCGTAAACTGGTGTGTGTGTGTGTGTGTGTGTTTTTACTACCTGGTCTGATGTAGTTAAGCATCAGAGATTCCATGCGAAGAGAAACCTTAAGAGTGCCCTATGCAGAAGCCAAACCAGACCTTTGTAAAACTTGATTAGTATCTATTTTCGAGGGATATGAAAGAAAAAGAAAAAAAGCTTAGGCTGTAATCCTATGCACACTCACCTGGGAGTAAGTCCCAATGGAACTTCCTTCTGAGTAAGGGATGTATGGAGTTTGTGAAATCCATTCCGTCTGTGTTCTGCGGATCGTTCAGGCATCGTTCATTCCCTCATCTGCTCATTGACAGAATTTGACTTTTTTGTGCGAGAATTTTGTCGGTTTGCAAATGTGCACTTACTCAAATCACACACCCCCAGTAAAAAAAGCCCCAGTTCACGGAATTCGTGCGCTTCGGAACAAGCCAGTCCGCTACAGAATCTGCAGATCCGATTCATAGAAATATGAACCCGTTTGAATCCGTTGCGGATTTTTC
Source organism: Shinisaurus crocodilurus (assembly GCA_021292165.1). Lineage (NCBI taxonomy): Eukaryota > Metazoa > Chordata > Lepidosauria > Squamata > Shinisauridae > Shinisaurus > Shinisaurus crocodilurus. Next base: position 15,815,429 of record CM037882.1, read on the forward strand.
CCGACATCCTTACTTCTGAGTAGACATGCGTAGGATTGCACTGTTAGTAACTGATCTGTTCTTATTATGCATGGAAGGGGGGGGGGGAAACAGCCCAGCTAGGAGAGAAGCCATACTATTTTCAGACCACAAGAAGGATACAGGTGCACCCCTGTAGTGTGCCACACAGGCGGTAAACCCAAACAACTGAACGACGTTTCCGAACGAATATGGTGAAATAGGCGTCTTAAGATCAAGGTGTGATTTGTCCAAAGGCACTTCCGACTGCAGGATCTTGAGTGTTGAGGAGGAGGGAGCAGCTTGGGAGTGGACTTTCAGGAAGGAAACTGCTATGAAATTACCATCGTCGGGGCAAATGTAAAGGAGGTTTTTGTGCATTCTTGTATGTAGTTCCTTTATAATAAATAGATGGCTGTCTGTGTGTGTTTCGCACAGGTCTTCCTTCTCGAGATCACTCACATCAGCTCCCTGGCTCAGGTTGATGTTGCAACTCCTGGCCCAGAGTGCTTAATTTCTAAAAAAGAGATAAAAAGACTGTGCTCAGTTTTTGCTCACGGGAAATGTTCAAGGGAAAGGGGGCAGGTTGAAGGGAGTGGAAATTTTAAGACCCTCTCCCCCTCCTTGATTCTTTTTTTCAATATGATGCTTGCTATCTGTTCAAAACATGGCCTGAGGCAATTCTGGTCCATCAGGGAGCACATGGGCAGTGTGATGCCACATCACATAGCCAACTAGATTTGGCTATGTGGAGGCATCACAAAGCCAAGTCAGAGCGAGGGCAAGTGCTTTACTCTGAATGGGCAAACATTTTTGCCCTATTCTGCAAGCTCTTTGGAATCATTCCCAAACCGTGGCTTTGTATGTGTATTTGCGAAGTTCCTCCCTTCCCCACCACCGTTTCATTTAATTCCAGCCATTCTAAAATTAGGGGTAATGGAGACCAGGACTATTTTATGACTAGAGTTGGAACTAGACCTTAAAACAGCAGAGAGGGCTGCTGCCGAAAATACAAGCCACACGTCTCGTTCTTGCTCCTCTCACTGGTGGTATCTAGTGACGCGTTGTGATGTTGTCATGCCAAGAGTTTCCCCACCCCCACAACTGGCAGCCAGTCATGGGGGGCAGAGGGACTGAGAGTGCAGTGATGTCATTTCATCTGGTTTTGATTATTAGACAGTAGCAGAGAAAGGGAGGAGGAGCAGGAGAAGACAAGAGGGCTGCTAATTTTTGCAATAACAGCACCTATAATATTTGGTTCCAGCCTTGGAAAGCCCTTAATCCTTGATCGGTGACAAACTCCCCCCTAGTGAGGGGAAGGAACTCTGCACATGTTCAGAAGTATTTTTGTTTCTTCATATCAGGTTAGATCCAGGATCTGTCTTCTGAGGGAGGAAGGGACCTTGCGCGAGAGGAAGGGCTCTGCTCGTGGAAGGTCCCACTGCCCAATTTTTGGGGATCCCCCCTCCTCCCACAGCTCACCCCATTCAAGACAGGTGTGGGGGATGGGGTCTGAGCTCCGAAACACACTCTTTTAAACCCAAATAAAGATGGCTCTGGAGGGCAGACCTTCATTTTGCAACATGGCGGCTTCCCAGTTAAAACAAGTAGCTTTTTAAAAACTTAAGCAATAAAATAAGAACATAAGAAGGGCCATGCTGGATCAGACCTAGGGTCCATCTAGTCCAGCATTCTGTTCACAGCGGCCAACCAGCTGCCCACAGGAAACCCACAAGCAGGACAGTGTGGCATAGTGGTTAGAGTGTTCGATTGGGACCCGGGAGATCCGGGTTCTAGTCCCTGCTCAGCCATGAAACTCACTGGGTGACTTTGGGCCAGTCACTGACTCTCAGCCTAACCTACCTCACAGGGTTGTTGTGAGGATAAAATGGAGAGGAGAAGGAGGAGGATTATGTTGGCCGCCGTGGGTTCCTTGCAGGAAAAAAGGCGGGGTATAAATGTAATAAATAAATAAATAAATAAAAATAAACAGCACCCTCCCATCCATGTTCCCCAGCAACTGTTGTACACAGGCATATTGCCTCTGATACTGGAAGTACCATATGGCCTTGAGGACTAGTAGCTGTTTTTTTATTAGAGCATAGGAAGAGGTTCCATCTAGTCCAGCATTCTGTTCACACAGTGGCCAACCAGCTGCCCACAGGAAACCGACAAGCAGGACATGAGTGCAACAGCACCTTCCCGCCCATGTTCCCCAGCAACTGGTGTACATAGATAGGCATATTGCCTCTGATACTGGAGGAAGTACATAGCCAATCAGAACAAGTAGCCACCAATGGCCTTCTCCATGAATTTGTCCAATCCTCTTTTAAAGCCATCCAACTTTGTGGCCATCACCACATCCCGTAGAAGTGAAATTTGTTCCTCCTATGAAATACGAAGGCCAGAGTCTAGGTTTCAGGGCAGCAAACCCTCAATGGCCTCAAGTCAGGATCTAGTAGTTACAGAAAAATAACTACTGGAGTGAGGGTCTTTATTTATTTGATATTAAAAGCATTTAAAACCCACCTCTCAGTCCCAGGAAAGGGACCTGCAAGGTGGCTAACGCCTATTGTAAAGGACAGTAAAGCAGAAACGGGAGCAGTTTACAAGCAATCAACAAAAAATATAAGGTAGTCCTTGCTCAAAGACTTCTAATCCAAACAGAAACGACACAAAAGGGGGAGGGGAGGGGAAGCATGTGGTCTTTCAGCAGGGCTGGTGGAATGGTCCTGCTTCCCTCTCAATTCTCCACATTCTGAAAAGTGCCGTGTTGCCTAAAAGAGGCACAAATGGGGAACCGTCCAGATTTGGCCAAGGCAGAGTGTCCTGTAGTCTTGGGGCTGCTACTGAGAGGCCCCTGTCTTGTGTACCCATCAGTAGTGACTCTGATGGCCACCCATGTGAGGCATGGAGCAGAACTGTCTTTGAAGGCCAAAGCATAACGGTAGGTTTATATGGACGGAAGATGGTGGTGGCAGTGGTGGTGTTGAAGTCCTTTACGTGTCCATTACCAGACATCCAACTCTGGAAAGCAAGAAATGAGTACCAGAGCAATGCACACACATTTATTTAAAATATTTTTATCCTCTTCCTCAGCCAAAAAAAGACTCCTGGAGGGGCTTCTATATATGACCAGTAAAACAAGATAGTCCCTGCCCGCAGGCTTACAATCTAAAAAGACACGACACAAAAGGAAAAAGGGATGGTGAGGGGGGAAAGCAAGAAGTCTTTTGGCAGGGCTGGTGGAATTGCCTTGCTTCCATCTCATTTCCCTTTGCTGCAGCCCAGATGTGACACACACAAGATGTGGCTCGTATGCAGAAGTTTCTATCACATTTGTATAGCTCTGGGGGCGGGGGGTCTTCCTTATTTTATCCTCACAACAACACTGTATAAGAAAGGCTAGACTTGGAGACTGACTGACCCAGAGAAGGGATTCAAATCCAGGCCCATGTTCAACATTATTTACCTCACTACTGCTACTACTATATTATTATTATTATTGTTGTTATTATTGAGCTGCCCTATAGCTGAAGCTCTCCGGGTGATATCCATAAGAAAAAGCCAGTAAACCCAGTGATAAAACACATTAGAAGAATGTTTTAAAAGTTTTGAAATCAGCAACAATTGTTTTAAAATAATTGTAAAGGAAGAGATAAATATTCAAGCAGCTAACGGGAAAGGATGATTTTAAAATGTAGCATTAAACATATAATTAAAAATAAAACCAGCAGCAATCAAAGCCTTGTCTGAAAGCACAGCTCTCAAGTGTGCCAGAAACTTCTCTTATTGAGGAATACGGAAAATACAATACTAAGCTTAGACATCAAGTTTGGCTGCTGGTTCACCTACTGAATTTCCCCCCACCAGAGCACAAACTGGACTGTTGATTTCCTCCCCAACAAAGCCTTGCCTTTTAATTCCAGATTTAAAACTAAACAAAAACCTGGACTAGCTCCCAATCCCTGCTTCACACTTGCATTAACTACGAATGAATGGTTTTTATTTACGGTCAACTGACCAGCACCAACAAGATACAAAAATACATAACATTAAAAAGTATTGTCCCTAAATTTGAGGTTGTGTTTTTTTTAAAGGTTGCCTAAAAATGTGCATGCATTGTTGGACACACCTCTCCTATGACATGCATCTTTGTGCACAATTTTGCCTAATGTACATGCTTTTGGCAAGCCATGTTCCCAACACAATGCATTTTTTAATGCTATTTTCAATAATATATGCGTTTTTGTGTGTACTTTTTCCTGATTATACTTATTTTTGTATGCGTTTTTTGACTGAGGAACACCACTGCAAAATTCAGAGCTGGGTTCAGACAACATGACAACTCATGTTTCAACAACAACCCACAGTTCAAAGACAGCCCACACTCAACCCTTGACTGTAGATTATTGTGTTGACTGAACCCAGTCAATGTAACCCTCCTGTGTTCTAATTGAAAGCAGTTATTCCAATATTTTTCTGCATCTTGAGATGAGGCGTTTTCCTTAATTCATCTCAGTATTCACTTCTGAAAATGTGCCTCGCAGAATCCCATCACATGGCATGTTTGTTTGCTGCTGCATTGCCGGCCCACATCATCTGCAGCTTTTGGTTGCTCCCCAGCCCCCTCCCAGATGAAGGTTCCTGGACTTGGATCCTATAGTCCGGCCATAACGGTGCCACTATGACTGGGTAGGGATCTGAACCCAAGTCTCCCTGATCATAGCCTGATACTCGAACCTCTGAACTGCCCTGACTCTGACGGAACACTGGTGGACCACACGTAAGAACTTCAACACAAAAAATGTTATGTTTTTATTATAGGTAGCTGGTATCTCAGGTGCCTTGCAGATCCCCAAATAGACACAGGAATGACGCTCCTCTCCAAAACATCAGAAATCTGTTCCCCCTCGCCCCCCACCCCATGTCCTCTGATGTAGAATCAAGTTTGTGTCAGGCATTTAGCAAACCTAGCCTTTCTGTTCAGCATCTGAGGCCTTCCTCTGAGTGCCACCTCTGAGGGAAGCCTAGAGGGCAACTACAAGGGGGAGGGGCCTTCTCAGTGGCACCCCCCCAACTGTGAAATGATCTCCACACTGAGACCCACTTGGCACCAACTTTGTCACCCTCCAGCGCCAGGTTAAGGCAGCAAAGGCATTTAAAGACATCCAAGGATATTTAATGGCTTGATGGGGGCACCCATGTCCGGTGTTTTTAACAGGTCCACTCTGTATCAAACATTGTTTTCGCTGTCAAACCATTTTTAAATGTTGTATTGGGGGGGATGGGGGATGGTGTTTTATTGCATTATGGTCCTGTTTTTAGGAACTGTTGTAAACCACCCAGAGAGCTTCGGCTATTGGGCGGTATAGAAATGAAATAAGTAATCTTGGGAAACTGCAGAAGTACCTTTTCTACAGCAATAGAAACATAAAGTTGGAGGGGGCCTTAGAGGCTGTCTATTCCAATCCCCCTGCTCAATGCAGGAAACTCTGGGCTGGAGAATCCTTGACGGATTGCTGTCCAGCCTCTGCTTGAAGACTTCCAGCTAGGGAGAGCCCAACCCCCCTTTAGTGAACTGGTTCCATGGTTGAACTGCTCCTAGTGTTCAGCCAAAATCTCCCCTCCTGTAATGTAAGCCTATTAGAACTAGTCCTGCCCCCTGGGACAGCAGCAGGGGACAGGTCGTTGCCCTCGGCAGTGTGACAGCAGCCCTCCGGGTCTATGATGAGGGCTATCACGTCCCCCCTCAGAAGTGCTGGCTCCAGGTTTTGGAGGCCCCTTGGGCAAGACACCTTCAATGGGCCCCCTCCCTCCGTGTGTCCACCTTCTCACCGTCATTGTCAACAGCTGTTCCTCCTCCTCCTCCTCTTCCTCATCATGGCTACCACTTGCTTGCTTGACAGGCGGAGGAGAGCCAGGGAGCAAGCAGGCCGTGGCATCTGCTTCTCCTCCTTGTCACTGCCACCATTGCCTGGGCCAGAGTGTGATAGAAACATTTGAGTAAGCTGTTTTTCAAAGATGTTTTTTTCTTTCTTTCTGCTTGCTAGAGATATTTTAAAAAAGAACTTCAGTGTCTAACCACAGAAGGATATAGGCAAGGAGTCAAGGGTGAAGCAAATACATATCTAGACGTTCCAGACAAAATGTCCAAAAAAAGTGCAACTTATGACTGTGAGAAACTGGGTGTCAGCCAAAAGCAGGGGGCCCAGTTCAGTGCTTTTCCACTCACTTTGTAAAACTTCTCAAGACATCTGCGCATGTCCAATGAAAATTGCATAAAAAGACTGTGGTAAGGAAGTTAAAGCCACTTCTTGAGTTCGTTTTCTAGCTGACTTGTGGTCAAAAAAAGAGCCAGCCAGAGCGGGTAAAAGAAAAAGTTCCTTTATTGTGGATACAGCGCTGTATGGTGTCATTCCAAAAGGAGGAATGAGACCCCGAAGGTCACAAACGCATCTATACTTATATCCTTTTGACAAGCAGTCTTGCTTTCGCGCATGCGTGTTAACAATTTCTTTGATATGTGTTATTTGTTTCTTTCTATTGTGACAGGCTTATGCTTTTACAATCTCCGGTTTCTCTTCCCAGCAGTAAATAACAATTTTGACATATGTGTAATGGGGGGTATTAGGGAATGCAAATTGGAGACTGAGGAGAGATGGCTCACATCTCTTGTGAATTGCCTTAGTGCACCTCTTGTAAAGCTGTATTGTTTTGCCCACTTTTATTAACTCTATCACAACACAATTAGCTGTTAGCTCAACAGGGTTAACTTCAAGAGGCCCTGAAATTAGCATTATAATCTTAGTGTTACATTCCTTTAGATAGAACTTCTTGCATACAGAGTCAGAACAGGAATTTAGCATAAGTAAGTTATAGGATTACATTCAAGCAGAACAATAGTAACTATTTGTTACAGGCTATTTGTTACAGGTTATGCGTTTATATAATATAGAATCACATTGAAATTATATTTTACCACAAGACATAGCCAAACAAGAGTACTTTGGACACCAGCGTTGCAGCTTACGCTCCTGCTGTCCCTATTTCATGAAATAAAGCTGTTTCCAAGATCCAGATCCTGTGTTCTCTCGCCTGTTGTGTTCTGAATGGACTAAGATGCACCAGGTTCTCTGAACCGCATTTGTGCAACAAGAGCAAGAGGCAGGAGAACAAGCAGGTTGCAGTGGTGAAGAGGAGGAGCAAGTCCAGGGGGTTGTTATCAGTGGGCCCCTGCTTGGGTATGGGCCCTTGGCAGGTGCCCGACCATGCCTACTCTTGGCGCCAGCCCTGCCCCTCAGTCTTCTCCTCTCCAGGCCAAACCCAGTTCCTTCAACTTTTACTCCCTCCTCTGAACACCCCCATTCCAGTTTGCCTACACAACCTTCTTAAAAGTGCAGCACCCAGAACTGGACATAGGACTCCACGTGAGATCTGACTAGTGCAGATTGCAGAATAAAGTCCTTTGGGTTCTGTATAGAAGTGTTTTAGGCATGTCTCTTTACCTGAGCCTTCCCTGAATGACTGTGCTGCCCAGTTAGTTTGCTTATTCGTTGTTATGCTTTTAGGTTCGGTTTTAAATACTTTGAACATTTTAACTGGTGAGTTTTTGTATTTACTATGTGTTGGCATATGCGACGAGAAGATGTCAACTCAGAAGGGAGGGTTTTTTAAGTCAACTGCCCATTAAAGTGTTACAGCAGACTTGAGTAGTCTGGTTGAAGGGCAGGGGGCGGGGTTCAGTGGACTGAACCACTTGATTGAATCAGGGGAGGGAATGCTGGACGTTGCTTAGCAACACGTTTGAATTCCATTCTAACACTCCTTTGACAGACTAGTCTAGTATTAACACTTGACCCATGCTTGCTGGGTTTAGCAATGAAGGATTGACCTGTTTTCCTTACCTCAAAGAATTGAATGAGTAACCTTTAAGAAACTGCACTACTGTAACCATCAAGCTTTAGTACCTGAGTAATCTTGTTACCATTATTTATCTTTTAAAAGCATCTACAGTCATGCCTTGGATTGAGAGCATAATTCGTTCCGGAAACATGCTTGTAATCCAAGACACTCTTATATCAAAACGAAATCCCCCCCAAAAAAATTGTGCAGAGATTTTTAATTTAAGCTGTACTACAGTACTTGTTTTGCAAGATGTCGCTTGTATATCAAGTAAAAAAAATTAAATAAATATTTAAAAATGTGCTTGTCTTGCAAATCGCTCTCAAACCAAGTTACTTGCAATCCAAGGTATACTGTACTTTAGAAAAAAAGTCCTGTGTGTGCGTTTGTCTGAGAGTAGTCTGCTGCTGCTGCTGCTGCTGCTTTTGCACTCTGCCAACACTAGATTTTAATCTCTGATTCTGTAAATCACTTAGAAATGTCTTCTCTGATATGGTGAGCGGTATATACATTGAGTAAGAGTACAATCCTATGCATGTTCAGACAGAAAAAAGTCTTACAACTCCCAGCATGCCCAGAGTTGAAGGACTTTTTTCTGTCTGAACATGCATAGGATTCCACCCTAAATAAATGATAGATAAGATGGAATAGATGGAATGATCTCCCCACTGAGGCCTGCCTGGCTCCAACTCTGCTATCTTTTCAGCGCCAAGTTGAGACTGCCTTTTGCTCTGGGGCATTCAATGGCATGTAGTAGCATATTGGGGGGCTTTATGTCGGTCTATTTGTAACTGTGGAGGAAGGGGGGGCTGGCTGGCCCGCCACCCCCCCACCCTTTCCTACCCCAAAGGAACCAAGACCCCGAGATCTCAAGGTACCAGATTGCCAAGCCTCAGCTCCTTCCAACCCTACTTGAATCTCTGTTCAGGGACTCGCCTTTAATTCTGTAACCTGGAATAGATACTGAAGCCACAGAGCAACTACAACACCCATGTGGGGTAAAACCAAGACAAGGTTTATTCTGGTAGCATTTCACAACAAAAGGTGGGAAATGAGAGAAGCACAAAATAGAGAGAGACGCTTTGGCACACAGAAATAGAGCTACAAAATAATAAAACCTGATTCTATCTCCCAGGCACATAACTCTGTTACCTGGGGGTCAGTACTCTTCCTTCCAGGGTTAGATCCAGCACAGCCCTGCCACCCGGGGGGAACTATTCCATCTACCCGAAGGTCCGAGATGGTAGCCTTCCACAGGGCCTGCCTTTACCAGAGCCCCCCATCCAGCTAATTTCACCAGGAGCTACCTGGGGTCAAATCCAGAGGCCTCCTCCCAAAGGCTCGGACGGACCTCTGCTTGGCCTGCCGCCATTACTCCAACAGCAACTATGCGGTGACCCAAAGACAGACAAAGACCAAAACCCACGCTTTGGGAAATATACCTTTCCCCCCCCTCCTCTCCTCCCTGTAGCTCTGCTGCCTCTTAGCCAATCAAGATGAACTTCACCTGGCCAGGCAGGGAGGGGAACTCATGACTTACTGGGTTTGAACTACATTTACATATGAAAGCTTTCAGCCTGGCTCCTCTGGACTTCCAGGCGCCATCCATTCGAGAGGAACTATGCACACACCCCCGCCCCCAGCCGATTCTCACGTGAGGGTGTGTGTGTGTAGGAACCCCCAAAGGCTCCTTTCTCCACAGTAACGGATAAACTGTTTTAGCTGTTTAAATTGTTTTTAATTCTGTTTTAAATTCTGTATATTGGAAATTTTATTCTGTTTTTATTGTATTGTGTTTTTTATGAATTGTTGTGAACCACTCAGAGAGCTTTGGCTATTGGGCAGTATAGAAATGGAAATAAAATAATAATAATGATGATGGTGATGATGAATCCTGTTAAGATGGAGTCCTCCTACCCCATCCCCCAAAATGACCAATTTACTTCGTTTCCCCCAGCCCTTTAAACTACACAACACCACGTCTGAATAAGTTTATTTTAAGTAAGGGAGAATGGTTGTACACAGCAAGATGAATCAAGAATACAAGTTTTAGACTACACAGGGTTGTTTATGTCTGCAGTAGGGATGCAGAACCCCTTTCAGCCCACGGGCCAAATTCCATTGCTAAGAAGCTCTCTGGGGCCGCATTCCAGTGGTGGCCAGGGCTGAAGGCAAAAGGAAGCAGGTAAAAGGGGCCAGACCAAAAATACTCACATATTTAGCTTAAAGCTCTTACTGCCAGTAACTAAACCTTGGGAGAGGCATGATTTTAACCTTTTCGCATGGGGAAATAAAACTGTACAAAAACTGGGAAACCACAAAACAATCTGTAGTTGGGGGAAAGGGGGTGTGGCTGTCAGGAGAATCCCAAAAGGCCAGATTGGGACCCCAGGTGGGCCAGTTTGGCCCATGTGCCTGAAGTTCTGCACCCTTGGTCTACAGGAACAGTGGTTATCTTGGGTGTACCAGCCTATTGTTTGGGCAGGTTGGGGCCATGATGGGTCTTCTTTTTCACAAACTGTGCACCAATCTAGATGAAAGACAAAATGCCCAAACCAATCTCTCTCTCTTTTCCTACCCTTGCTTTCGTGCAGCAGTTCTCAAAGGGTTTATATATATATATATATATATATATATATATATATTGCTAGCAGTATTGACAGATCACTTAGTAAAGTTTTGCATGTTCTACAAATCAAAGCACACACACAACTCATATTTTAATAACATTTTTAGCGCTGGGCATAATCAAAACAGTGCTATATTATGAAATATAGAGAAGCTCCTTTAACTGGTCAGTTTTTAGGGATAAATTGGTAGAATGCACCAGCACCATCTTATGGAAATCATGGACCTTAGACCAGGGGTTAGTTTGCCTGTTCAGTAATCCAGCCCTGCTCAAAACAGTCTTGATTTCAGCTGTCAGAAAAACAAATGAAGTGCAGGGCAAACAGAGATTCTGGCCTTCCCAAACCTGGTACCCTCCAGATGTGTTGGACAACAACTCCCAGGCTGGCTGAACCATGCTGGGAATTGTAGTCCAACACATCTGGAGGGTACCAGGTTGGGGAAAGCCCTTCTTGACTGTTTCGCAAACTTTTCACAGATCACTTGAATGGAGTGTGTGGACCACCAGTTTGAGAACCTCTGCTCTAGTGGATGGAGGCTTAGCCAATCCTCCTTTCCATCTTGTGTCTTTGTTGGTGCTGCCTTATAGCCGGTGTGGGCAAGTCATGGCCCTCCATATGTCTTGGCCTACAACTCCCATCATCTTTCACTATTAGCTATGCTGGCTAGAGCTGATGGAAATTGTAGGCCAAAACAGGTCCAGACATTGCCCACCCTAGCTCTCTAGGGCATCAGAAGATTTTCTAATACAAATTACCCTATGCAAATTGCCTTAATTTGAATGGGAAAATTTTCTGGGGGAAATTCCAATTCAAAATTTTCCAGAAAACCCACATCATTATGTACATCGGACTGCAGCCTTAGGGACACAATCCTATGCATGTTTAGACAGGAAAAAGTCCTAGGACTTTTTTCTGTTTAAAAGTACATTGGACTGCTTCCTTAGACTCCCTCTGACTGACTATACCTACAGGAAGAGAAGGCTAGAGAGCTTGAAACAGTGGAGGCTGGTGGCTCCAATGTCAGTGGGGCGGTGTATCCACTCCGGGTTTCAGTCTAAACTTTTAAGGAGCTATCCATGGTACTGAATTTCAACCCACAAAATAGGTTCAGCACCATGGATAGCCCCTTTAAGTTCAGACTGAAACCTGGAGTGGATACACCATCCCACTGTCATTGAAGCCACCAGCCTTCACTGGCTTGACGGCTCAGGCTTCCCTGCTAAGGAACAGCAGCTGTGTGAAAGAAAAACAAACAAACTGTGCCCCGGGTACCAAACATTTTAGATATACTGATTTATAGATTTTCCAATTCCATGTAGATTCTCTGATATCTATTAAGATTTGTGCTTAGACTCAATCACATTCAATAACTCAGCATTTATATCGGGGGTGCACAACGTCTTTCAGCCCAAGGGCCGAATTCCCATTTCAGATAATCTCTCAGGGGCTGCATTCCAGTGGTGGGAGGAGCTAAAGGCAAAAGGGGCAGGGGCAAAAACTCAAAAAACATCCCCAAGTACCAGCCTATTTTAGCTTATAGGCCTTTCCGCCAATAACTAACCTTTAGGAGAGGCATTTTTCAACATTTTAGAATGGGGGAAAAAACTGCACAAAAGCTGGGAAACCACCCAGGAATTGGTGGTTGAGGGAAAAGGGATGGGGCCAGGGGAAGGGGGTGTTGACTCCCGAGGACCCTGAGAGGGCCAGATTTGGCCCCTGGGCCTGAGGTTCTGCACCCCTGGTTTCCATATTGTACGAGTTGTTTCATAGCTGTTAAGGTGCAAACTCCTGCAGAAAGTACGGTTCACGTACTTTTTCTCCTGTGAGAATGTTTTTGATGCCGAATAAGATACTGGCTCTGACTGAACCTTTTCCCACAGTCTGAGCACTCGTACAGTTTTTCTGTCGTGTGTCTCCTTTGATGCCTAGTCAGATACTGACACACACTGAAGCTTTTCCCACAGTCTAAGCATTCGTACGGTTTCTCTCCCGAGTGGATTCTCTGATGGCTGAGGAGGTTGGATTTATTGGAAAAGGTTTTGGTACAGTCCGAACACGTATATGGCTTCTGTCCAGTGTGTATTCTCAGGTGGCTAAGAAGGTTGGATCGATCAGAAAAGGTTTTGGAACAATCTGAGCATTTGTACGGTTTCTGTCCTGTGTGGATTCTCTTGTGGGTGTTAAGGTGCGAGCTTCGACGGAAGCATTTCTCACAATCTGGGCATTCATAGGGTTTCTCTCCAGTGTGGGTTCTCTTGTGGCTAACGAGATTTGAGCTCAGCCGAAAGCTTTTTCCACAGTCCGAACATTCATAGGGTTTCTCTCCGGTGTGGGTCCGCTTATGGCTGATCAGGCTCGAGCTGCAGCGGAAATTCTTTCCACAGTCCGAGCATTCATATGATTTCTCCCCAGTGTGGGTTCTACGGTGCCTATGAAGGTTCGAACTCCGACGAAAACTTTTCCCGCAGTCCAAGCATTTATATGGTTTTTCTCCTGTGTGGGTTCTCTGGTGCCTGTGAAGGTCCGAGCTCCAACGGAAGCTCTTTCCACAGTCTGGGCATTCGTAGGGTTTCTCCCCAGTGTGGGTTCTCTGATGCTTATTAAGGTATGCTTCATCTCTGAAAACTTTCCCACATACTGTGCATTTATTCCTCCTTTTCCTATTGGGGATTCTTTGCTGTATGGTGATGTCATGGAAATGCCCACCTTGGTAAGCAATGGATTTATTCTTCCATTCCTCCATTTCATTTCCCTCCTGCTGTTTTGGTCTGTCCACATGGCCATAATTTTCTTCAGGGATCTGGTGCTCAGTTCCTTCCTTTGACACCCCACATGGCTCCTCCTCATTCTCGCTCTGCTGTTCACCAGCTCCTGGAAGCAAAAGGTAAGACTAATGAGGTTTCAATGTAAGCAAATGTAAAGTGATGCACATTGGGGCAAAAAATCCCAACTTCAAGTATAAACTGATGGGATCTGAGCTAACAGTGACTGACCAAGAAAGAGATCTTGGGGTTGTGTTGGACAGCTCAATGAAAATGTAGACCCAGGGTGCGGCTGCTGTGAAAAAGGCACACTCCATGTTAGGCATAATTAGGAAAGGAATCAAAAATAAAACTGCCAAGATCATACTGCCCTTATACAAACCTATGGTGCGACTGCACTTAAGTTCTGGTCACTGCACCTAAAAAGAGACATTGTAGAGTTGGAAAAAGTGCAGAATAGGGCAACTAAAAGGATCAAGGGGCTGGAGCAACTCCCCTACGGGGAAAGGTTACAGCAGCTGAGACTGTTTAGCTTAGGAAAAAGGCGACTAAGGGGAGTGTGATAGAGGTGTACGAAATTATGCATGGTGTAGACAGGGAAACGTTTTTCTCCCTCTCTCATAATACTAGAACCCAAAGGGGTCCTCCCATGAAGCTCATTGCTGGGAGATTCAGGACAGATAAAAGGAAGGACTTCTTCACACAGCGCATAGTTAAAATATGGAATTCACTTAGTGTAGATTAAGTGCAAGCTTAGTTTATTAACTTGTTCTGCTATTTGCCATTTTAAACTCGGTTTTTAAATTTGGCTTTCAAACTTGTGTAATGAAATTACATGTTTTTATTATCTGTATTTTATCATGTGTATTATTGTTTTTATGAATTGCTGTAAACCGCCCAGAGAGCTTCAGCTATGGGGCGGTCTAGAAATAAAATAAATAATTTCAAATGTGCCCACTGACCCAAAACATTGGGGACCCCTGGTTAGGCATCACAGAATTCTCCTCCTCCTCCTCCTCCTCCTCCTCCTCCTCCTCCTCCTCCTCCTCCTCCTCCTCCTCCTCCTCCTCCATCATCATCATCATCATCATCATCATCATCATCATCATCATCCAGTGTGTTGTAGTGGTTAGAGTGTTGGACTGGGACTCAGGAGATCCGGGTTCTAGTCCCCACTTGGCCATGAAGCTCATTGGGTGACTTTGGGCCAGTCACTGACTCTCAGCCTAGCCTACCTGACAGGGTTGTTGTGAGGGTAAAATGGGGAGAAGGAGGTCTGTGCAAGCCGCCTTGAGTTTCTTGCAGCAGGAAAAAAGGTGGGATATAAATATAATAAATAAATAAATAAATCATCATCATCATCATCATCATCACCATCATCATCATCAGGGTTGTTGTGAGGATAAAATGGAGAGGAGGAGGAGGATTATGTAAGCCGCCTTGGGTTCCTTGCAGGAAAAAAGGCGGGGTATAAATATAATAAATATAATAAATAAATAAATATTGTCGAGGATGATATTTTAAAATCACTTTTCAAAGCGCATTCCCCTCACAATGTGGTGCACTGAAAATTCAATAACAAAACACCCTATTATATCAAACCACAGCACACCCCCTAAAAATGAGCCATTCCGATCCAGCATGGCCACAAATAGATTAATTCGGGCACCAGCGATCCTTACCGGGCGAGCTGGCATCCCTGTCACCCTCTTGCTTGACCTCCCTGCGTGACTGCTGCTGGGTGATTTCCAGCACAGCGCCATCTTCTCCTGCAGCCCCCTTCTGGAACAGCCCCTGTGAACCCTGGAAAACAGCAGTGAGCATTTTAGTTTGGGCAGTAGGAAAGCAACTGGAGGGCTCTGTGGCAGAGTGCCCACTCAATCCCAGGTTCAATCCCCGGCAGCTCCAGGAAAAAAGACCGGGTAGTGGGTGACCTCTGCCCGAGACCCTGAAGAGCTGCTGTCGCTCAGGGCTAGATGGGACAATCATAGAATTTGAGAGTTGGAAGGTCCCTTGGAGGTCATTCAGTTCAACCCCGTTCGATGAAGGAACATTGCAACCACATCATCGCTTACAGATGAGCGCCCACCTTGGACAGCTCTTGCCATCAGAAGGCTTCTCCTAATGTTTAGCTGAAATATCCTTTCCGTCCACTGGTTCCAGTCCTGTCATCAGGAGCAACAGAGAAGAACTTGGCTCCACCTTCTGCATGACAAACTTTCAGATATTTGAACATCACCATCATGTCTCCCCTCAGTCTTCTCCTCTCCAGGCTAAACAGATCCAGCTCTTTTGGGCTGCATTAATAGAAGTATAACTTCCAAATCGCATGAAGTACTAGTTCCCCTCTACTCAGCACTGGTTAGGCCTCATCTTGAGTACTGCGTCCAGTTCTGGGCACCACACTTTAAGAAGGATGTGGACAAACTGGAGAGGGTTCAGAGGAGGGCAACAAGGATGATAAAGGGACTGGAAACAAGGCCTTATGAGGAGAGATTGAAAGAACTGGGCATGTTTAGCCTTCAGAAGAGACTGAGGGGAGATATGATAGCACTCTTCCAGTACTTGAAGGGATGTCACAAAGAGGAGGGCCAGGATCTCTTCTCGATCACCCCAGATTGCAGGACACGGAATAATGGGCTCAAGTTACAGGAACCTAGATTCCACCTAAACATCAGGAAAAATTTCCTGACTGTCAGAGCAATAAGACAATGGAATCAACTACTTAGGGAGGTGGTGGGCTTTCCCACACTAGAGGCATTCAAGGTGCAGCTGGACAGACATCTGTCAGGGATGCTTTGACTTGGATTCCTACATTGAACAGGGGGTTGGACTTGATGGCCTTATAGGCCACTTCCAACTCCACTGTTCTATGATTCTAGTCTTATATTGTATTATATATGTATTTTTAACAGCGATTTTTAATATTTTCCCTGTAAACCGCTTAGAGATTTTATTATATTAAGCACAGTGCAAGTATTACACATAAATACTACATAAATACATAAATGATAAATAAAACATACACCTTGTTCTGGCCACCCACCATGCACTGTCGCCAACTCTGGGCAAGCCAGGCAGGGCTGGTGTCAAGGGTCAGTATGATTGGGCATGTGCCGTGGGCCCGCACTGTGTCAGGGGGCCCACTGACAAGAGCCCCCTCACCCTGCTCCTCCTCTTCACCATTGCAACCCACTTGTTCTCCCACCTCTGGCTCCTCAGCGGGGTCGGAGCAAGCAAGCAAGCAAGCAAGCAAGCAAGAAAACCAGTGGTGGCAAGGAGGAGCTGTCGCCGCCTGCTTGTTCACTGCCTCTCTGTTTGGCAAGCGAGCAGGTGGTAGAAACAGGCAGGAGGAAGAGGAGGAGCAACAGCAGCAGCTGGCGATCACGGAGGTGTTGGAGTTAACACACTGAGTGAGTGGGGAGGCACTAAGGGGGTCTTGCCCGAGGGCCCCTCAAAACCTGGATCCAACACACACCCAAAGCTAGGAGGATGTTCTCACCTGTTTTCCCAGCCTCTTGGCCACTCGTCGCTGCAGAAAATTCTCAGCCAGGCTCACCACTTGGGCGCAGGTCTCCGGGCTGTGTGCCTTCACCCAGCCCAGGATTTCCTGGGGCAAGACAGCCAGGAACTGCTCCAGGATCACCATCTCCACGATCTGCTCCTTAGCGTAACTCTCTGGCTTCAGCCACCGATGGCAACGCTCCCGGAGCTGGTCGTATGCTTCCCGCGGGCCTGCGGCTTCCTGGTAGTGGAACTCCCGAAAGCTCTGGCGTTGCCTCTCCGAGCTGACAGCCCTGGCAGCAGGGACCACAGAGAGCTTAGCATCGCCCCATGGCATCAGCTCCGGAAGTGGCGGACTTCCCCATCCCGGCTGAGGGCACTGCACTGCCTTGAGGAACTCTTGCCACTGGGCTTCCCACCGCTGCGATGACAGGCCCTCTTCCGGCTCCTGCTTAACGGGTTGTGGCACCGTTCCCCTCGGACTCTGCTTGAGGGTCCCCACTTGAAAGCCACATGGGGGTTCTCCTGCTCTCCCTGACACCGTCTCCGGCTTGGGGCCCGCTGACTCCTGCTCCTCCGTTTTCATCTCTGGCTCTGCCCCACCCCCTTTGCTCCGGCACAGTCCAGAACTGGAGACAGAGGGGCGGGGAGAGAATTCGACCTCCGCCAGGAGGTAATTTCAGCTTACATCCACCGTTTCTGTAAATTATTTATGTGCCATTATTTAGTGCCATTTTTCTTAGTAGAAAGGTGGGGTACAAATCAAATCAATCAATTGATCATTAATATACTGCTTATTTCCTAAAAAGCCCTCACAGCAGTGCAAGGCAATTTAAAACAATAAAACTTTAAAACATTTTAAAAAAGAAATACATGCTGTTATCTCCATAACCTTTCTGATAACTGTGTTTTGTTTGCACATTCATTGTTCTCCTGTTTTTCTAATTTTGCAAGCCTTCGCGTCTCCTTGGACAGAAAAGCAGGATAAAAAAATGATACATTTAGTCTCACCCTAAATGCCTCTCCCACACACCCCATCTTTTTCACAACATGCCTCTCTTATGGAACCAGTGCCACTGTGACCTAGTGGCTAGTGTTGGGCCGCGACTCGGGAGATCGGGGTTCTAGTCCGTACTCGGCCATGAAACTCAGTGGGTGACCTTGGGCCAGTCACTGACTCTCAGCCTCACCTACCTCACAGGGTTGTTTTGAGAAACAACTGAGAGGAGGAGGACCATGCGAGCTGCAGTGGGTTCCTTGCAGGAAAAACAGGCAGGATATAAATGTAATAAATAAATAAACAAACAAACAAACCAGTGCTCCACTTAGTCAGTTGTAATGCGAGGGTAATTTCAATTCAAGAACAAAAATGCAAAAGGGAAGTATTCTCAGAGAGTTAGAAAAACAACTAGAATCACACATGATCGCAGTTCGTATTGGTGTTTCCTGCCCATAAAATACCCAGTTTCTCCACATCATGCATCATTTTATAAACCTCTGCTTCCCCACTATTTTTCTTAGCTAAACAATCCCAGATGCATAAGGGGATTGCTCCAGCCCCTTGATCATTTTAGGGCGCAATCCTAGGCATGTTTTGACAGAAAAAAGTTCTACAACTCCCAGCATTTTCCAGCCAGCCATGCTCTCACTTGCTTGCTTATTTATCTATTTATTTATTATATTTATACCCCACTTTTTTCCTGCAAACAACCCAAGGCGGTTTACATAATCCTCCTCCTCCTCCTCCTCCTCTCCATTTGATCCTCACAACAACCGTGTGAGGTAGGTTAGGCAGAGAGTCAGTGACTGGCCCAACGTCACCCCAGTGAGCTTCATGGCTGAGCGGGGGACTAGAAGCCGGATCTCCCGGGTCCCAGCCCAGCACTACGCCACACTGGCAGGCAGAGAGCCAGGGGGCAAGGAGGCCGTAGCATCTGCTGCTTCTCCTCCTTCTCACCACTACCCTTGTCTGGGCCAGAGCGAGAAGCAAGAAAACAAGCTGATTGCCGTGGTGAAGAGGAGGAGCAACTCCAGGGGGCTCTTGTCAGTGGCCCCCTGCCGGGGTGTGGGCCCTCAGCAGCTGCCCAGCCGTGCCTACCCTCCTTGGTGCCCTCCAGGCATTTTGGACTGCAACTCCCACCAGCCCCAGCCAGCAGGGCCAATGGTCAGGGATTATGGGAGTTGTTGTCCAAAACACCTAGAAGGAGTGGGGATGCCAAATGTCGACCGAGTGTGCAGCTGCTGAGAAAAAAAGGCAAATTTCATGTTGGGGGATCACTGAGAAAGGAATGGAAAATAAAACTGCCAGTGTCATACTGCCCTTATACAAAACTACGGCGCGCGCGGCCACACTTGGAATACTGTGTGCAGCTCCAGGCTGCCTACCCCTGGCTGACGTAGCGTGACCGTGGCTTGCAAAACCACACGGGCGGAAAACGCTGCAAGGAAACAGATCCTCTGTAGCACCTTTTCCCGATATGGTTCCCCCCAGGTGTGTTGGATGCTGGGAGTTGTAGTCCAACAATCTGGACTATAGCGGGGAAAGGCTGCTTTACAGTCCTCTCTCTCTCTCTCTCTCAGCAGGGCTTCTTCATTTCCTCCTGCTTGTCAGTGATCTCCTCCTCCCTATTCCTTCTCCCCTCCCCACTAACAAGATCCAGCCCTCCCCGCAGCCTCTATTAACAAAAACACCCCCATTTAGTTTTGTTTTTTAAAAACTCACCTCTGCTTGAGAATCTTGCAACGAACACCTGATTAGCTTTTAGCAAAATAACTCCAGAGCAGAAATTCAAACGGCAGATCATATGCTCCCGGGCAGGGGTGGAGGAGGGAGAGAAGGGGGGGGTCAGATGGGAGAGGGAGTGGAGGAGAGCAGGAAGGGACTTTTCACTATTTACATTCCCCCTTCTTTCAAATCCTCTCTGGCAATCGCTGCTCTTTATTGGTTTTAACTCTTTCTTTTCAGCACCTGCTCGTAAGCCTTCCCGAAGATGAATAGCGCCAGTGTCGGACCTTGGGGCCAAAGGCCAGGGCTCCGCAATCCAGGGGGGCCCAAATCCCAGAGAGGGCCAGTAGCAAGCAGGCCCTGCTTTAGCAGCTGGGCCAACCTGGGCATGCCTGGGTCCCCCAGGCAGGGCCGGTGCTACCATTAGGCCAACTAGGCAGCCGCCTAGGGCGCAGGGCTAAAGGGGGTGCCAGAAACGCCTTGAAAACAAAATACAGCGCTCTCAAGTGGGAAGGGGGGCTCTAAATATCTGATCTTGCCTAGGGCACCAAATTGCCTTGCACCGGTCCTGCCCCCAGGGCTAACAATGCGTGCCCCATCATCCTTTCTTCTTAGGGGGCAGCTGAACTGGGCATGTACATGGTTACAGACGCTCATTTGATTTTCGTTAAATATCTTTTTCTACAACTAAGTGGTGCTAATAACCCCAGTAAATTTTCTTTTATTTACACATTCTTGCTGCCCATCGGGACAGCAGAAACCAACTCTGTTTTAGTTCCTGCAGTCATGAAAGTCCTGTGACCTAAGTGAGTTGAAAATGCAAAACGGCACATACTTTTCTTTCTTTTATTTTTTTATCAGGGTTGGCAAACAGGGTTGTTGTTTTGCTCTAACGTATCAGGAATGGAAAAGCAGTTGCGAAGCATGGAATGGCAGGGAGGGAAGGAGAGAAATGTTAGTTGTGTGTTTCACAACTGAAGTGATGCACACAGCTGTCTAAAGCTCCCCCCACCATAAGACCATGAAGTCCAGGGTCTAAAATTACCGAGCTGCACCACTGAGCAGTGTGATCCAATGCATGTCTACTTGGAAAGTAAGTAATATTGAGGTCAGGGGGACTTACTTCCAGGTAAGTGAGTCTAGGATTGCAGCCTTAAGAAACATCTGAGTGTTTAGCTTAGAAAAGAGGTAAGAGGGGAGACATGATAGCGGTGTACAAAATTATGCATGGTGTGGAGAAAGTGGACAGGGAGACATTTTCCTCCATCTCTCATAATACTAGAACCCAAAGGGGTTATCCCATGAAGCTGATTGGTGGGAGATTCAGGACAGATCAAAGGAAAGTCTTCTTCACACAGTGCAGAGTTAAACTATGGAACCCACAAGATGTAGTGATGACCACCAATTTGGATGGCTTTAAAAGGGGATTGGACAAATTAATGGAGGAGAAGGCTAGCCATGGCTATTAGTCCTCATGGCTATATACTACCTCCAGTATCAGAGGCAGTATGCCTCTGTACACCAGTTGCTGGAGAACATGGGCGGGAGGGTGCTGTTGCACTCATGTCCTGCTTGTGGAATATTGCGGGCAGCTGGTTGGCCGCTGTGTAAACACAACGCTGGACTAGATGGACCCTTGGTCTGATCCAGCACGGCTCTTCTGATGTTCTTGAGACTTGGCTCAGAGAAGAGCATAACCCTCCACATTAATGTTGCAGTCCTATACTCGCTTATATGAGAGTAAGCTCTGTTGAACACAATGGGGCTTACTCCTGAGTAGACATGCATGGGATGGCACAATGATTCTCTTGCAGTTGGAACCTGAAGACGGCAATCATCTGCCCACTTGCCTGAGAGTAGCCCTCATTCCGTTCAATGGGGCTTGCTTCTGAGTAGACATGCATCAGCTTGCACTGCCAAGCTGCTCATTTTTTTGGTGTTATCCTCCTACATCTCTCAGGCTTGAGAAGGTGAAATGTCACCACAGTCAATGCATACAAATATGTTGGCTGGGAATTATGGGAGCTGTAGTCCAACACACCTGGAGGGCCCCAGGTTGGGAAAGGGTGACCTAGAGGGACATTGGGCTTGCTCTCGCTGGAGGTCTTCAAGCAGAGAGGCTGACCAGCTCTGCCTCTTAATTTCTTGCATTCAACAGCTGATTGGCCTCCAAGACCTCCCTCCAACTCACAGTTCTATTTATCCATTTCCAGTGGAGTACTGTGAGGGCCAATAGCAAAAACTTTAAAACAACAACACAGAGCTGAATCATCCCCTGTCACACATATCCTGTCTTCCAATATTTCAGGTACTTGTTTCTTAAAGGACCAGACCACAATGAGTTTTTGTTTTATTTTGTTTTTAAAGAAAAGACATAAACACACACATAAGGAGCTGTCAATTTATTTAAAAAGGAACCATATACATCCATGTATAAAATATGCCATTTGCTTTCAGGCTAGTAGTTGTCATTTGGAGGGGATTCCCCCACCCCAACATGTGCAGTTCTCCTTGGCTCTCTTCCAGAACCCCGAAATCCCACAGTCTGTGCCCTGACCTTGCTTCTGTTTCACAATGACCAAGTCGTCGGGTACCCTGCTCAGCTTTGTTTTGGGTTTTCTGCCTCTGAGGTCATATTCAGGATTTTGTAGGACTTTTTAAAATATCTTAACATGCATAGGATTGCACCCTTAAAAGGTTTGTTTGTTCCAGCTGGCGTACCAGATTCCTTCACCTAATCAGCAGATACCTATCTATGGATCTTAGTCTGTTGGACACGGCAACATCTCTTTAATAAGGTATTGTCTAATTCAGCTAATTGCTGGCAGTGCAATGCAGCTAATCTAATGCTTCTCTTAAACACATGTTTTCACAATGTCCATTAGCTGCTTCTTTTGGGCAGGAGGTTATTACACAGATAAATTTTGTGCTGGAACAGTCTTTAATATTCACTGATGTACATGCTCTTTTAAATTATTTCCTGATTTGTGTTAATTAATAAATGAATGGGGAAATGGATTCTCTCTGTCCTTTTGACAACTGAAAGATTGATATTACAACATTGGAAGGATAAACGCTCACCTCCTGCAACGCAATGGATTGAGGACATTACGACGCTTTCGGTATATGAATGGGTGGCATATAGATGCCAACTTCAACTGGATACTTATTTGGATATTTGGCCCACTTTTGTTCAGGCCTATGTATAATTGCTAGAAAGTTGTAGGCATTTTATATCTATTCAGTACTATGGATATATACAAATCCATGGACATATATTAAAAAAAACAGGGGGAAATGAAATAAAAAAATAATAAAGTTTTGCAGGTGTCCCCAAGTGCCATGTTGGGAACTGCTGCACTAAGCCATGGTGTGGTTTCTTGAGATCTGGCTTGTCATTGACCGGGTTCGCATGATTACAGAGGGAGAAATAAACCACAGTGGCTTACTTCCCCTACCGTGTGTGTGTGTCGTTTGCAGGGTGGGTGGGAGGGAGGAATTTGCATAATTAGCCTCACCGTGCGGCCTAACATGTTGTGCGAACCAGGCAAGGGTGGATTGTTGCTGTGTTTAGCAAGCCACCCAGAACCCATGGGCAACAAGGCACCCTCACTGGGTTCACATGACATGGCAAGCTGCACTGGCCAGGGTAATTATGCAAATCCCCCCGGCACTTGTGGCTTATTTCCCTCTCCGTGCAGAGATTTTTTTTTTTATTGAAGCACACGTGGCCTTCATTGCAGTTTGTCATGGAATAACTGGGATGGTGGGGGTAGTGAGAGCAAGGGGACTCCCAATTAAGGTGGTGGAGAGGCAAAATGTCAACTCGAGTGGCTGTTATTTGCCACCTGGGATTAAAAGAAAAAAACAATCTCTTGTGGAGTCAGAGGTTGCCAACCTTTCATTCCTAGCAAAGCTCCTGTGCCTTTTCAACAGCTACCCGCAAAGATGAAATCAAACAGAGATGTTTTCTACCCTGGTGTCTGCATGGTAGGAAAAAGCTTCACCTGAGTTTCTTCTGCTATTTGTGCAGCAGTTGAAGGCACAGGAGCCATACCAGGAAAAGAGTTGGCAATCCACAACTGAATGTTCCTCTGTACAAAAGCAATCCCCTCCAACTAGAAAACTTGCACGTCAGGGAGAACAGCTGTAGCTCAGCCTGTCCCTGTAAGGATAGCTTTTTAATATGCAAGAAATTTGGTTTGTACAGAGAAATTCGTGTGGGTAGCGGAGAATGCTATTGCCCATGTGTCCTACTTGTGGGTTTCCCCAGGGATTTATGAGAAACTCAGTTTCAGATAATTTTTGATCAGGATTTACCCAGTTTGCACCTTCCAGATCAAACATGATGCAGTGTGCAGTCAAACTCCGTACAGTTTTAAGCTTGCAATGTGATTCGTGGACCTGCACAAAAAAAGTGTTGGACAGCATGCATACATTTGAAAAATGTGCATTAAAATATGCGCACTGTTGAAAAATGCACACAAATACGCTTTAATCAATGGGAGAAGGACACGTATGTTTCAAAGATGTGCATCACTGATGCCTACATTCGGAAAAATACATACAGATTTTCATGCGGAAAGAAAAACAAAGCTCGCAATCTGTTACGGACTCGAGTTGGAATGAGCTTTGAAATGGAATGCAGACAACTTCCCACAGGCCTCTGGCTGGCCACTGCAGGAAACAGGACGCTTACCTAGGTAGGCATTTGGTCTGACCCAACAGGACTCTCCTTAAGTTCTGGCCTAAGCATCCCCACTGCCCCAGGTCAATCCAAGACACTTTTGTCCTCAGCTCAGTCTCCCAGTCCTTGTACTTCTTGTGTTTCTCTCTGTAGCTCAGCCTTTCCCAGTCTGATCCCCTCCAGATTTGCTGGACTACAACTCCCAGCATCCCCCAGCCAGCATGGGGGATGCTACGGAAGTGAGCTCTACTCCACAAAAATGTCAGCCACAATAAATGTGTACAGCCGGGGTGGGGAACCTCAGCCCATGAAGCCACCCCATCTGGTCCGTGGCCACCCCCCGTACAGCAATAAGGCTTTTAAAAAGCCTCCTTTGGTACCACAAGGAGGGGTGTGGGTTGCTGTTGGGGAAGAAAGGGCTTTCCCCCCATCCCATACGCCATGACCCCATCTCAAAAAATCACCCCCTCCCAGCAATTAAGCCAGGGGTGCAGAACCTCTTTCAGCCCATGGACTGAATTCCATTTCAGAGAAGCTCTCGGGGGCCGCATTCCAGGGGTGGGCGGGGCCAAAAGCATGAGGGGCCGGGTCAAAAACACCAGCATAGTTTAGCTTTAAATCTCTTCCTGCCAGTCACTAGGCCCTTGGGAGAGGCAGGTCAACCTTTTACAATGGGGGAAAATCACACAAAAGCCAGGAAAAAGCCAAACAGATTGGTGGTTGGGGAAAAGGGAAGGGGGCCAATGGGAGGGGGCAGGCCTTCTGGGGAACACTGGAGGGTGGCTTTGGGACCCCGGGAGGGCCGGATTTGGCCCCTGGGCCTGGGGTTCTGCACCCCTGAAATAAGTTGTTGGGTATTTTTAAACTCCCTTAGTGCTAAGGGAGGCTTTTAAAGGCCTAATCAGTGGGGGGTGGGGGGTGGGTTTGGGAGGTTGCTGCAAGACTCTTTTTTAAAGTATGCCTATAGTAGAGCACCTGCTTTGCATGCAGAAAATCCCAGGTTCAATCCCTGGCATCTCCAGGTACACAGGTCAGGTAGGAAATGATAGGAAAGATTTTCTTTCTTTTTCTTTATCCTTCCTTCCTTCCTTCCTTCCTCTTTCTCTCCCCGGGACTCTGAAGACCCAGTGCCAGCCAGAAAAGCCAGTACTCGGCTAGATGGACTAATGCCCTCTCTCAGTTTTCAGGCAGTGTTGCACGGTGCACACCGTCATGGATTTTTAACCATCTGCAAGCCCAAGAGCCTTTTTGCCCATTGCGCAGAGAGAACAAGAGTCAGCATTTGGTCTTCCTTATCATTGTCATGAGTGTATTTATTTATTTAATTATATTTATATCCCACCTTTTTTTCCTCCCGCAAGGAACCCAAGGTGGCTTACATGGTCCTCCTCCTCTGCTCCATTTTTATCCTCACAACAACCCTGTGAGGTAGGTTAGGCTGAGAGGCACTAACTGGCCCAAAGTCACCCAGTGAGCTTCATGGCCCGGCAGGGGAGGCTGGTGACTCCTATTTTGGTGTGGCTCCTTTTCCACTGCAGGTTTTTCAGGTTTTATTTGGAGCATCATAGGAGCTATCCATGGTGCTCCGTGGTGGTGAAACTATTTTGTGGATGGAGTTCAGCACCTTGGATAGCTCCTATGAAGCTCCAAATAAAACCTGTAAAGGAAAAGGAGCCCTACTGAAATAGGAGTCACCAGCCTCCCCTGCAGAGTGTTGGGACTAGAACCCAGATCTCCCGAGTCCCAGTTTGACACTCTAACCACTACACCACACTGCCTCTCATTAGTATACTTGTGCATTCCTCCCCTGCTCCACCTTCTTTTTCCCTTTCTCCCCCCTTCTTTTTCCCTCCCTGATTATATTTTCTGAAAAATCAACAAAAGCAGTATGCACACTTACACACACACACACATACACACACCAGAGCAAATTTACTACCTTAATCACCATTCCCTCTATTTCCGATGTCCAGGGTGAGTGCCATTATGTAGCCAAAGAGGCACCCAGCATGCACAAGAAGGAGTAGCAGCAGGGTTGGGGGAAACCCAGGTTTACAGAAGCACAGCACATCTTTAAGAGGGGAGAACCCCAAAGGAGGGGGAAACCCCAAATACAGCCCAGTGAGAACTGAATCATAGAATCATAGAAAAGTAGAGTTGGAAGGGGCCTACAAGGCCATCGAGTCCAACCCCCTGCTCAATGCAGGAATCCAGGTCAAAGCATCCCTGACAGATGGCTGGGCAGCTGCGCCTTGAATGCCTCCAGAGTGGGAGAGCCCACCACCTCCCTAGGTAGTTGGTTCTATTGTCTTATTGCTCTGACAGTCAGGAAATTTTTCCTGATGTTTAGGTGGAATCTAGGTTCCTGTAACTTGAGCCCATTATTCCTTGTCCTGCAAACTGGGATGATTGAGAAGAGATCCGGGCCCTCCTCTGTGTGACATCCCTTCAAGTACTGGAAGAGTGCGATCATATCTCCCCTCAGTCTCCTCTTCTGAAGGCTAAACATGCCCAGTTCTTTCAGTCTGAATATGTTCATTGGCCACAGAACGCTCACTGACTCTGTGGGAGGAACAGAAAACGGTGGCTGGATTCCTAAACAGCAACAGTGTATGCTGCAACATTTCATTGCAGTTCACACTTGTCATCTCTGTTGTTGTTTTTCATTCAAGGTTCCAAGGGTTAATAAGGATTGTTCAGGGGTCACTCTGCTCTGCAAGTTGCAAATTTCTTTTTTAAAATGGCAAGTTTCTCTTACATTCTGAGCATTTATAAGGCTGTAAACACATCTAGAATTTTATATGGATAAAATCCAAGCTGGGAATTTGGGGAGTGAGAGCTTTTCCTGCAGAGAAACCCTTTCATAATTATGGCTTTTTCTTTGGCAGGATTTCTTTGCTGTGATGTAGGAGTTTTGCTCTGACTAAGGCAGATTTACACATGCAGCAAAATCAGGTGGGAAGGAGGCGAGGAGTCCGTCGCAGAAAGGGCTGTACCACTTGCGACACAAGATGGGAGGAGAAAATCACAATTTTGAATGCTTACATTAACAACTCTCTGCAAGTAGAACACTAACCCAGACCTCTGCCTGATGGGCTAGGATTGTACGTGCGAGGTCTGTTTTTCTATGCAGAGGAGCACTCCCATAGGTCTGAAGTGGTACAATCCATAGCTGTACAGTCACCTACCTGCAATCTTGAAATGGTACTGTCTACCTCTACCGCCTCATTCTGCTACATGTGTAGTAGATCGTTGTAGCCAATAGCCATAAACATTTTGAAATATTTCACTCTCCTGTAGTCTAACTCTGACTCAGGCTTTTTTTAACACATAGAAGATCCCTAGAGCTTCTCTCCTATGAACATCCTGAAGTTTTCCTTACAAGCAAGATCTCTTCTGTGCAATAAGGGTTAAGTTCTGAGTGGAACATTTGTGTGGCTTTTCTCCTTTGTGAATTTTCTGTTGTTTAAGAAAACCTGCGTGCCAACAGAAGCTCTGTCTATAACCAGTGCACTGAATCACTCTCCAAAGTGAGGTCTTATATGTACAGTAAGGTTTTGATTTGTCACAGGCATTTTCTCATACAAGAGCAGTGGTATGGTTCATTTCTCTATGTATCGTATTTATTATTTTTTTTAACAACATTTATATACCTCCCTTTATTTTAATTAGATTTCAGGGTGGTGTACAACAAAAAAATTAATATCACAAATAGAAACAATGAAACAGCAGATAAAATCCTTAAAAGCTGACTAGCATTGTCTGGAGTTTACAGTTTACAGAGATCTGCCTTCCAAGAGAAGCAAGTCTCACATTAACAGCACTTAAATGGCTTTGGTGTGAGATCCTACATGTACTGTAAAGTTTGATTTGTCACTGAAGCTTTTCTCGCATAAGGAGCACTGATACGTTTTTGCTCCTGTGTGGATTTTCTGGTGCTTACTAAGATCTGCATTCCGAGAGAAGCAGGCCTCACAGTAACAACACTTAAATGGCTTCTCTCCCGTGTGAGATCTTACATGTACAGTAAGGTTTGATTTGTCACTGAAGCTTTTCTCACACAAGGAGCACTGGTACGGTTTCTCTCCTGTGTGGATTCTCTGGTGCTTCCTAAGATCAGAGTTCCGAGAGAAGCATGCCTCGCAATAACCACACTTAAATGGCTTCTCTCCTGTGTGAGACCTTTCATGCACAACAAGATAGGATCGCTGATGGAAGCTCTTCTCGCATACAGAGCATTTATATGGTTTCTCCCCTGTGTGTCTCCTCTTGTGTTCAAGAAGCTCTGACTTCCGACGGAACCCACTACCACAGTCAGGGCACTTATGCGGCCTCACTCCCTTGTGGAATTTTTCGTGCACAAGAAGAGTTGATCTCCGACTGAAATGTTTCTCGCACATGGAACATTTGTAAGGCTTCTCTCCTGTGTGGATTCTCTGGTGTTTCATGAGATCTTGTTTCCGAAAGAAGCAAGTGCCACAATAGGAGCATTTAAATGGCTTTTCTCCTGTATGGGATCTTTCATGTACAATAAGATTTGATTTGTCACTGAAGCTTTTCTCACATGTGGAGCATTGGTATGGTTTCTCCCCTGTGTGGATTCTCTGGTGCTTCATGAAATCAGAGCTCCGATGAAAACTTTTGCCACAATCGGGACATTTAAATGGCTTCTCTTCTGTGTGAGATCTCTCGTGTGAAATGAGGCTTGATCGGACAAGGAAGCTTCTCTCACATGTAGAACATTTGAATGGTTTTTCTGTGGGAATGGCTTGGCGTTGAATGCAATCTGCATGTTGGCAGAAAGTCTTCCCGTTGTGAAGGCATCGATAAGGCTTCTCCCCAGTGTGATACTTTTCATGGATTGTAAGTTTCGATTTCTGACAGAAGCTCTTCCCACACACGGAACATTTATGTGGTTTATTTCCTGAGTGGATTCTCTGGTGTTTAATGAGATCTGAGCACTGACAAAAGCTATTTCCACACTCAGAGCACTGATAAGGCTTCTCTCTTGTGTGGGATCTTTCATGGATCCTAAGGCTCGATTGCTGACCAAAGCTTTTCCCACACAGGGAGCATTTGTATGGCTTCTCCCTCGTGTGAGTCCTTTCATGGACTGTAACACTCGATTGCTGGTTGAAGCTTTTCCCACACACAGGGCATTGATACGGTTTCTCCCCTGTGTGGGTCATTTCATGTTTAATGAGATCCGAGTGATGGCTAAAGCTGCTTCCGCACTCAGAGCACTTATATGGTTTCACACCTGTGTGGATTCTCTCGTGGCTAACGAGACCTGAGCTCCGACAGAAGCTTCTCTTGCAATACGAGCACTGATACGGCTTCTCTCCTGTGTGGGATCTTTTATGTACAACTAGATTTGATCTGTGGCTGAAGTTTTTCTCACAGAGGGAACATTTCTGTGGTTTCTCTCCTGTGTGGATCATCTGGTGCTTAATAAGATCCCTCTTCTTATGGAAGCTGCCTCCACAAACGGTGCACTTATGCGGCTTCCCTCCTTTGTGGGTTCTTCTTTTGTGGCTTGTAAGGCTAGATCTCTTGCAGAATTCTTTCCCACATTCAGTGCACACATACAGGTTCCCTCCCGAAGAGTGTCCTTCTGTTACCTCTGGGGTATTTTCCTGCGATCCCTTTGGGCTGTGCGGAGAATCGCAGCTCACTTCCACCCCATGAAATCTAGAAACGTCTTCATTTTTTCCCAGTGGATCCATCAGCCCAGGGCTTTCCAGTTTAGTAACCTCCTCATCTTTGATCATTGGTCCCTCATTTTCTGGAAAGGGAAAAAATGATCCAGTTAAGGTGTTTATTTCTTTTACTTTAATTACTTATACCCCACTTCTCTAATTTCTATTAAAAATGAATAAAAATAAAACCATAATTTTAAACATTTCTAAAATACAAGCCATGGGCAGTATCCAACAGGGCCGCTCCGTCTCCGCTGGTTCCATTGCACTCGAGGGAGTGACTGCTCACACAATGGGGCTTTCATACTTCTAAAAATAACCCTGGAAAGGAGCAGAAATGTTTGTTTCCAGATCGGGAAAGATCAGCAGAGCGCCCTTTCGTGAGCTCCGGTGACCTGCGCCATGCCGGAAATGAGCATTTTCATTCATCTTGGGTTATTTTTAGAAGTGCAAAAGCCCCATTCCATGAGCAGTTACTCCTGCGAGCGCATGGGCACGATAGGATACTACCCATTCATAGAAATGGAAGGGACAAAGCAGGAATTTTTCATGATAAACGAATGCTTCAAAAACAGGGGTTGGTGGGCACATTTGGAATGTGATTGAACCCAGGCCCTTCTATGTGCAAAGCAGTGCTATGGATCCTTTCCTCAAACAAACATAATGAAGCTGTTTTCTCTAGAGTAAGGTCATTCACTCATCTAGTCTGGTATTATTTTATTTATATGAAAATTGATATCCAACCCTTCTGGAGTTATGCACCACTCAGGGCAGCGAACAGCAATTATAGCCAAACATAAAATATTATATATAGATATTGTCAAGGCCGTTTCTCTCTCTCCCTCTTTGGAGTTAAGCACAAAAACTGTTCTTTTAATCAGAGGCTTTTATGATGCTAAACTGTAAGGCAGGGAAGCTAGCTGTGGGTTACAGATTAAGCATTTTACAGGGATCAATATACAAGCAAGCAAGCGGTGTTAGCTTTCTACAGAACTAGTTCATTAGTGCAAGAGGGCCCAGTTGAAAGTTGATTTTAGACTAATTAGAATTAACTAATGCCCTCCCCTCCCCAGCAACCAAAATCCCCAAAACCAAACCCTCAAGGCGGTTCCTTATTTCTCAGAACCAACCTCTTAGAACAGTGTTCT
This sequence comes from Shinisaurus crocodilurus, assembly GCA_021292165.1. NCBI lineage: Eukaryota > Metazoa > Chordata > Lepidosauria > Squamata > Shinisauridae > Shinisaurus > Shinisaurus crocodilurus. Next base: position 15,846,486 of record CM037882.1, read on the forward strand.
CCAACCTTGGGTCCCCAGATGTTTTTGGCCTACAACTCTCAGCGCATGCCCCAGCCAGGGGCATGCTGGGAGTTGTAGGCCAAAAACATCTGGGGACCCAAGGTTGGAGAACACTGTCTTAGAACATCTCACTCCTCGTTGTTGGTCTGCCCTCCTTAGTTGACATTTCGCCCTTGGATCTGTCAGGCCCGTGTCCCGTGTCCCACTCTTGCTCCTCTTCAGAAAGGCTCTGGTTTCCCAGGTGACTCTCTCCCCACTCCTCCCTTATCTCTATTCCTTCTGTCCTTGGCTCTGCATTCTCTGCTTCCGGGTCCCCCTCTTTGTCTGAATCAGAATCTATTCCCATATCCTTCTGAGGCTCCTCTGCAGAACTAGTGAGCCCATATTTATTTATTTATTTATTTATTATTTATATTTATTTATCGCCCATCTGGCCGGCAACCAGCCACCCTGGGCGATGTACACAGAATAAAAACAATAAAATACATTTAAAACAATATAAAAATTTTAAAATCTTAACCCACCCCATATTCCCGCCTGAGCAACCAGGTTTTTAATGAGCGACAGAAGCTCAGCAGAGAGGGAGCATGGCGGAGATCACTCGGGAGAGAGTTCCACAGTATGGGGGCCGCCACAGAAAAGGCCCTCTTCCTCGTCCCCACCAGTCTAGCTGCTCTGGCTGAAGGGACAAGGAGAAGGCCATCCTTGGCAGATCTTGTTGAGCGGCTCAGCTTGGTGTTGCTGGAGACGCTCCTTGAGGCAGCATCCAAGCAGGCCGTTCCGCAAGGCCCCCCCACTGCTGATTCTGTTCCACAACGGCACCCGCCACTTCTGCAACAGGGATTTAGTGCTTCCTTTAGCAAGACCCAAAACAAGTGGAGATGCTTGTTTCTGGATCGGGAGAGGTCGGCACAGCTCTTACACAAGTTCCGACCACCTGCCCTGTTCCAGAAAAGAGCGTTTCTTCTAATTTCAGGATCCTAGAGGAAGCGCTAAGTCCCCATTGTGCAAAGGGTGGGCGCCGCTTGCGGAACGGAATCGGCAGTGACCCCCGCTTGGATACTGCCCAATATATCTGTATACAATATAATAAAAACAGACAGGTGCCTCAGATGAAGCCAACAAGCGTCATCTTGCCCCCTCCCTGACCATACTAAGAAACAGCAGCAGTAGTAATAAGGACAACAAAGATGTGAGACAAACCTACTTTGCCTCTAACCCTGCAAAGTAGGCCAGGCTGCAAGGCATCCTTTTGTCTATATTCCTCAGAGGTAGTGCTGCCACCATTCACGTGTATTGTTAATATCCTGCCCACGTGAGAGGACTTATGACTCTTATATGAGGAAAAGAATCGATCCCCTTTTCAAAACTTCCTTTAAACTCATAGCAAACTAAGTTAGCGTATTTGCCAAGCAGTCCAGCACTGCAACTCCAGGCTAAGCAAGCCAATCCGGCCCCCCGGGGTTCCTGAGGTGCCCACTCCCCTTTCCCCTCGCCCCATCCCCTTTTCCCCAACTGCCAATCATCTGGTGGTTTCCTGGCTTTTGCCTCCCTCCCCCCTTCTAAAATGCCTCTCCTAAAGCTCAGTTACTGGCAGTAAGAGCTTGAACTAAAATATACTGGCATTTTGGCCCGCCCCTTTTGCCTTTGGTCCCACCCACCACCGGACTGCGGCCCCCGAGAGCTTCTCCAAAATGGAATTCGGCCCTCAGGCTGAAGGAGGTTCAGCACCCCTGGGTTATACAATCAGAGATGGGTGTCTACAGCTGCCTGGCCATATTCTTTGTTAAATATCTTTCCAGGAAGAATGGACTGTATTGGATGGGCTCTACCGGAAGAATGGCAAGGAGGTTACTAAGGTTCAACAGGTGGTGCAGTGAGCTTTCCCAGTGTCCAAAAGCCAGGATAGTTTTTTTGGAGCCATGCCAGAGCCTTATTATAACCCTCAGCTTGTTAGGAAGGGCACCAGAGATAATTGCCTTGAAGGTATCTTACCCAGTTACATTCCTGAGATAAGGGCTGCTTTCACTGTGAGAACCAAAACTGTTTGCTTTATTGAAGCAGCTTTGCCCCCACCCATCTCCCAGGATGGGAGGCGGGTTAGCTTGTGGCTTACTGACATCCTCTGAAATAGGGGGAGAGAGGAACTTTATCAAATCCATGCAAGAGGCGTTGTCTTTTGTTCTCGGCTTGGGGAGAGGAATTGACATGTCGCTCACCCACCAGGCAACTTTGGAGGCCCACGGCACATCCCCTGGCCTATTCAGGGAACCAATATGGCCACAGATAAGGAAAAGGTAAGCTTTCTTTTGCTTGTTTATTGATAATCTGCATCCATATTCCTGTTAGGTTTTGCATGATGGGCAGAACGATATTGCCACCTGACATCAGGATTATCACCTGACATGGAGGATGTCTCTTGAGGTGAAGTACACAAGGTCTTCAGTCACCAGACAGAGTCTCAAGGTTTATGACTCAGCAACCTTGGGACAGATTTGGGGTAAACATGTTGTGATGAATAGGTTATATGACTGGTGAGTAATATCCTATTTATAGGTACAGGGTCTAGGGGTATAAAGACTGACACACTTGTTGACAGCTTCTTGACTTCCTGGCTCCTCTCTCTTGTTCTGGACTTCTACTTCAGTCAGTCACTTCACTTCATCTCAGCCTTACCACTGGGGTCTTGGATTTGAACCTGCAATCATGTAGTGAGTAAGAGATGCATTGCTTGCCTTAATCCCATGTAATTGGGTCTTACAAATAAACTCTTTAATCTTTATTAACTGCTGTTATCTCCTCCTTCCGCCTGCATGACTGGGACTGAGGGTCACTGGCTAGGTAAGCTTTTGAACCCGGGTCAGTCCAGATCTCACAATTCCATCACTATATGTATTCAATAAACTGTATGTTATCTTTCACACAAGTGGTCTTGTTTCTTCCTGAGTACCCTCGAATCTGAAGTGAGGTGCCTTGGCTGGACCAGGCTGGTCCAGGCTGGTGGGAGGTTTGGTTTATCACAAATAGTAGTAATAATAATATTAAATTAAATAAATAACAATTTGCTGCCCTTTCATGACCCCCAAAACCAGCTGCCTGAGGCAGCGGCTTCCCTCTGCCCAAGGATAGGGCTGGCTCTGTGACACCTTACCCACTGTGTTGGCGACCCATTTGCTCTTCTCCTCTCTGCCAAGCTGCCTTGTTGGATTTTGTGCTGAAGCCTCCTTGGGGGACACCTCCAGCACCTGAAACACCAGAAGAGCATCCTACTGAAGGTGGAGCAAACAAGCAAAGCGAGAGAATAATCTCAGGAAACGTTTCTGACTCACTGTTGTGCCTCCATTTGGGATGGAGGCGGAGGACACAGGGCAACCGAGCCTTTGGGGAGGGGCCAGACACGTGTCATCTGCAGCCTGGCCCAGCTGTGCTGCCTTGCCAGTCGGCACTTGCTTAAAAGACAGGCCCCAAACACACTTCAGACGCTGGAAGCAATTGTTGCTGCGATCAGCCATAGACAGACACTCCTGCCAGCTCCCAGACTGAGACTTGGGCATTTTGACTCCAGAACGACCTTGACGACTCTTTGGCCTGCTCCTAAACTGGTTTGTGTTTTCTTGACTTCAGATACATAGAGGCCTGTGGCTCACGCTGGCTCAGCTTGTCTGAGTGTGGAAAGCTAAGCAGGGTCAGGCCTGGTTATTACTTGGATGGGAGACCCCTCCTCTAGTTTCCTGCACTGAGCAGGGGTTGGACTTGATGGCTTTGTAGGCCCCTTCCAACTCTATGATCTATGAATCTATATACATATTTTGGCTTCTAACCTTGGACTGTGATAACAACTATGGCTTATCTCTGGACTGGACTAATTTATGACACGCACAAGCTCAAGGCTACACCTCTCTCTCTCGGCTATCCAGAAGAGATGCTCTCACCTGTCCCTTGGCTTCTCGCTTCCTCAGCAAGAAATCCTCTGCCAGGGCCACTGCTTGGGTGCAGGTCTCCGGCTCGCCTTCCCTGACCCAGCTCTGCATCTCCGGGGGCAGGACAGTCACAAACTGCTCCAGAATCACCAGCTCCAGGATCTGCTCCTTCGTATGCCTCTCTGGCTTCAGCCACTGGTGACAAAAGTCCCAGAGTCGGCAGCAAACCTCTCGGGGGCCCTCGGCCTCCTGGCAGAGAAACTGCCTGAAGCGTTGGCAGGGCAGCTCTCCGCCCATGGCACCCTCATTGTCCGTCTCCTTCTTCACTTTACCACAATCCCCCGGACCTCTGGAGTCTGGCCAGCTTTGGGCCTGCTCTGTCACCTCACTGAGGCCTGGCTGGCATGGGGCTGACCTTTTTCTAGGCTGCTGGTTGGCCTCCACAATTTCCTCAAAGGAGCCCATGGACTCGTTTAGGCTACCCCATGGCAATGCCTCCACCAGCTGAGGGTTTCCTCTTGTAGAAAGCGGAGCCTGGACGGCCTTGAGGAACATCTGCCACTGGGCATTCCAGAATGGCACCAGTTCCTCCTCCGGCTCCCGTTTCACTTGTGGCACTGTCCGTCCAAAGAACTGCCCGATGGTTCCCACTTGGACAATGCAAGGGGACCTTTCTGCTCCTTGCCTCTCGGTCTCTGGTTCAGGGCAAGCCGATTCCAGCTCCTCCATTTTGATATCTGGACTTACCGGCTGGAGACCGGGCATTGACGCTTCTCCCTGCTTTGCATCCGTTTGTGTTGAATGGTAATATTTTTTCCTGCGGGGGGGGGGGGGAGAGAAACACAGAGGATTCAGTGTTCAGCTTCTGGGATCTTTCAAAGGGGGAATGGAAAGGATGAGAACAAGTTTTGGATTAGGACCAGGGAGATCTATGTTCAGTCTTAAGCTCAGCGCCAGCCGCCCCCTCACTCTCTCCCACCCTAAGCTCCCTTGCATGGGTTGCCGCAAGGATAAAAGGAGCAGAGGGAGAGCCACGCATGCTGCTCCAAGCAGTGGTGTAGTGGGCCCGGTGCTTGCAGGGTCGAAGCACTGGAACTTTTTTTACTGGCAGGCACACTGACGTCATCCGCCACCCCCTCAGGCGTCCCTGTTCCCTCTGAGCTTGCCCCGTAATCCTGACAAGTTACTGTGGGGAAATGGATATCAACGAGTGTAGGCAAACTAGAGAGCATGCACCAGAGAGCTGCATGCACACATAGAGAATGTGTTTGCAAGATGCTGGAAAACATAACTTTATTTTCAGTAAAGCTTTATTTTGTATTTATTTTATTCGTTTTTTATTACTCAAATTTATGTCTTCATTATTACATTGATATTCTGCCTTTTCTTCCAAGGAGCCCAAGGTGGGGTACAAGGTCCTCCTCTCTTCCTCCTCCATTTTATCCCTCATAACTCTTGGAAAGTCTGGTGTGGCTTATAGCAGAGCTGCCTTATATAAAGAAAGTGTGGTAACACAGCATTTAGTATTAGAGGGAATAAACACAGGCAAGAGCCAGTTTAGAAGAAGTTCAGATCAATTTAGGGCACAATCCTATGCCAGTTTAGACAGAAAAAAAGGCCTACCACTCCCAGCATGGCCCAGGCTGAGGCCTGCTGGGAGTTGTAGGCCTTTTTTTCTGCCTAAACTGGCATAGGATTGTGCCTTTACTTCATTAGTGCGTTCATACACATTGTTGAAGTAGGCTATCTAACACTGCTTAACTCCAAGCACCCCGTAAAGCTGGGTGCCTGAGTGTAAATAAGCGAAGGTGTGAGATAAGGTTACCGTACTTCCTCTCATCAGGGAGAGAGCACATGTTGCCTGTTGCAGAGGTGAAGAGGAGTAAGAGAAAGGACCAGATCAAGTTACAGGACAACAAGGGGGATGGACAAGACAAGAGGCTGTTGATACAACACATTCTTTATCACCCCCTAGTGTCCAGAAGCGTGCGGAGTTGTTCCTATTATCCAACAACAACCTTGTGAGGTAGGTTAGGCTGAGAATCAAAAACTGGCTCAAAGTCACCCGGTGAGCTTCATGGCCGAGTGGGGACTAGAACCCGGATCTCCCGTGTCCCAGCCCAAGAGTCTAACTGCTACACCACATTGGCTCAAATTTTTATACCAGTTCCCACAGAGGTATCAAAGTGGTGAACATAAAATACAATGGCATCAAAACAGCAATAAATATAACAATAAAACAACACAATAGAAAATTAATCCTCAGTACTGAAAATAAAGTTATATTTTCTAGCATCTTGAGATGCAATTAGCTTTCCTAAAGACCTGCTCCTGATGGAAATGAAAACTACCAGAACTGGTTTGTTGATTTTGAGATAAAATGTTTTCCCCTGGTGCTGGGGAAATAAAACTCCTGGAAAATCTTGAGCTGGTGGTCTTACACTGTTTGGGGACATCTGGTGTCCCTCTCTTTCCCTTTTTCATGGAATCTCTGGTCTCTCCAGCCAAAGTCCAACATGATAACCACAACATTGCCTTTTGCCAGCTCACAATTCTAAAACTGTCTGCTGATCCTAATAAATTGGGCATTATGCTATGTACTGCTGCTCTTTGAGGTGGGTGGCTATCTATCTATCTATCTATCTATCTATCGAGAACGGAGCTGCCTGCATATTTGGACACTCCTTGGGCTGGCATCAAGGGTAGGCATGGTTGGGCACCTGCCAAGGGCCGACACCCCAACATGGGCCCACCAACAAGAGCCCCCTGGAGTTGCCCCTCCTCTTCCCCACTGCACCCTGTTTGTTCATCTGCTTCTCGCTCTGGCCCAGACAACGGTGGTGGGGAGAAGAAGGAGGAGCAGGAAAGGCCACGGCCTCCTTGCTCACTGGCTCTCCGCCTGTCAAGCAAGCAAGTGGGACCCATGACCAGAAAGAGGAGGAGCAGCTGGCGACAATGGTGGTGAGAAGGTGGACTCAGTGTGGGAGGGGGCCCACTGAGGGGATCTTGCCCAAGCCCCCCCCCCCCCAAATCTGGGGCCAGCACCGCTTGGGAGCTTGGATATGGGGGCTGTTCTGATGCATTTCAAAAATTCCCGCTACACCGCTGGCTCCAAGCACACCCACCCTCCCTCCCAACTTGGTACGATACAGAAAATAAATGCTGCTATTTGCCACTGCTCTGCTCTGCAGGGATTCGGGTCTGAGCGTGATGGTGCTCTTAGGCTGCCAACTCTTTTTATTGAGCCCTGCTCCTCCGCCTTTAACAACAACTGGCTGAGTGCAAACCTTAGCAGGTTTGCACTGCTAAAGACTGACACATTTATTCTGCCATAAGCTTTTGTGGACACTGTCCACTTCATCAATCTCAAATGGGCAGATTTATAGACTCATGAAAACTCATGCTAGAATAAATGTGTTAGTTTATAAAGTGCCACAAGGCTCTTTGTTTTATTTAGCAGGTGATCACGCCACAAAAAGCTTCACCTGCTGATGCCAAACTACTGCTAAAGGCATACTGGAGCAGGCTTGGCCAGTTTTATTATTATTTTTTACACGATCAGTTGGAAATCCTATTCTGCAGCTAGGACAAGCACAGATAGATAGATAGATAGATAGATAGATAGATGAGCCCTTTCTGGAGAGGACAGATCTACATGCATCTTCCATCTTCTGCCTGTCTGAATCCTGTGCTCCTTCCATGTCTACCAAATGGCCAAATCAAGAAAACTGATTCAACCAACCTCATCAGTTCACCCTCCACCCTTGAGATCTGCAGGAAAGACCTCTGGTCTGGGGGAATGCTCCTAGCACATAAGCTGCAGGGAATTCAAAAGGTACCTCTTTCCTCAGGGAGGGCGGACTAGGAAGTGACACTATTTACAACCTCCCTACCACGTGCTCCTTCAGCTCTGTCTAGGAGGCCAAGCTCTATAGCTTTAACTCTTCTATGCACAATTATTAAAGGTGCATGAAACATGAGCCACATGAGTTCCCAGGGGGATAACGGTGTCGGTTTCTTGCAGCAAAAACAACAAAGACTTGTGGCACCCTAAAGACTGACACATTTATTCTGCCATAAGCTTTTGTGGACACTGTCCACTTCATCAATCTCAAATGGGCAGATTTATAGACACATGAAAACTCATGCTAGAATAAATGTGTTAGTTTATAAAGTGCCACAAGGCTCTTTGTTTTATTTATTTATTTATTTTTATTTACAACATTTATATACTGCTCCACATCTACACAGATTCCAGAGCACAGAACAATAAAAAGATAAAAACAGATAAAAAGAATAAAACAATATGTTAAAAACAATGTTGTGGAGGAAGGGGGGGCTAGCTGGCCCGCCAGCACCCCACCCTTTCCTACCTCAAAGGAACCAAGACCCTCTGAGATCTCAAGATACCAGACTGCCAGCCTCAGCTGTCTGCAATCCTACTTGGATCTCTGTTTAGGGACTCACCTTCCATTTCTCTAACCTGGATTTAGATACTGAACTCACAGAGCACTACAAAACCCATGTGGGGTAAAACCAAACAGGTTTATTCTGGTAGCATCTTACAACAAGATTAGGGAAATGAGAGAAGCACACAAAATAAAGAGAGAGACACTTTAGTACACAGTAAAGCTAAAACACAATAAAACCTGATTCCTTAAGATCTCTCAGGCACACACCTGTTACCTGAGGGTGTCTTCTTCAAGGGTTAGATCCAGCACAGCCTTGCCGCCCGGGGCGAACTATTTTATCTACCCGCAGGTCCGAGATAAATAGCCCTCCACAAGACTTGCCTTTCACCAGAGCCTTCAAACCAGCTAATTTTACCAGGAGCTGCCTGGGGTCGGTTCCTGAGGGCCCCCCCCTAAAGGCTCGGGCCCCTCGCTGGCGCGCTGCCATGGCTCCAACCAGGCACGCTACCAAAAAGGACTAAACCAAGAACAAAGGCTACACGTGGGGAAATAGCTCTTCCCCCTCCCCTTTTCTGTAGCCTTCTTGCTTCAGCCAATCAATTTGAACTTCACCTGGCCAGGCAGGGGGGAGGGAACTGGCCAGGCAGGGGGGAGGGAACTCGTGAGTCATGGCTTGAACTACATTTACACATGAACGCCCTCAGCCTGGCTCCTCCAGACCTCCAGACTCCAGGCCCCATCCCATGTTCTATGCACCTTTCGCTTCTTCCCAGCCCCCACTTGGTTTACACATGAGGAGGCGTGTGTGTGTGTGTGTGTGTGTGTGTGTGTGTTCCTGCATGCAGGAACCCCCAAAAGCTCTACACGCTCCCTTTTTTAAAAAAAAATGAACCTGAGAGGTTAACCCTCTCATTTCATTTTAAACTAACTAAAAAAAGAAAAAAGAAAAAGCCTTTGCTAGCCTTCTACTACTAGTGCACTTTTCTTCACTTTTACACACACGCAAAAACAGAACACAAAAAAGCATCAAGACATTAAACACCTTAACTATAGTCTTAACACAGCTTTAACATCTTAATTCTTAAAATCTTTAAACATCAAAACAGCAAAACACAATCAATAACCATCAATCAGAAGTTTACAGGTTTGCATTACATCCGTTTTGCATACACAAGAAACTTCATGCACTTCAAGAAACTTTTTAGCGTTGCTGTTTCTCCCACAGCCTGTAGGGGCAGACTGCTGACTGAAATGTGACTCTTCAATTAAAACAAACAAAAACACTTTTTAGGGTTGCTGTTTCTCCCACAGCCTGTAGGGGGCAGATTATGGACTGAAATGTGACTCTTCAATTCGCCTTTGTTTGCTTTTAAAAGCTTGCCTCTGCCACTCTGTACTCCACGACCTGACTACCATCACCACCCCCTCCAAAGGCCTGATGGGATGGCCTCCCACCACCCAACGACATGAATGCCTACTCCCCTTTCCCAAGGGTTGCATTTGGCACTTCCTATTCAATGACTTGAATGGGATGGCTTCCCACCCACCCCCTCCAAAGACCCGCCGGGATGGCTTCCCACCACCCAACGACATGAATGTACCACTCCCTTTCCCCAAAGGTTTGCATTTGGCACTTTCTACACAATTACTTGAATGGGATGGCTTCCCCCCACCCCTCTTTTCCTAAAGGCACCTTTTAGAACACACAGTCCGGTAATCTTGCTTTCGGCCACTAGAGGGCTTTCCCGCCTCTAAGTTCTTTGTTCTCTGGCCTCTGGAGACCTTTTACATTCAAAATTTTTCATCATCTTCATTTTCAAATTGACCTTTGCACATGACACAAGACAACACAATAGTTCAGCTGTTTACACTGGGAGCACTGGTCCCTGGTCCTTCAACAACTCAGCAACAAGACAACACAAAGACAACATGAATCACCTGTCTCCCCTCCCCTCGAGGAACAACTCAACAGTTTTCATTTGCTTTAATCACAATTAACCACCAATCTTTTGTCTTCTTTTCTTCTCGGGTGACACTTGAAGAAAAAAATATTTCTGTCTGGGCTTCTGTCAGCTAGGAGGGAAATCTCCTTCTCTCTCCGCTCTCTTCAGCTCTCTACCGCTTACGCGGGGATTGCTCGCCCAGCAACAACACAAAGACAACTTGAATCACCTGTCTCCCCTCCCTTTTCCCAGGAACAAGTCATCAACATATGTTGGCTTTAATCAAACAAACAAACACTTAATCTCAGTCCGTTGTCTTCAGGTGGCAGCAGAAAAATGCGGGGGGGGGGATTCCTTTTTCCTCTCTGCTTCTTTCAGCTCTCCACTTCAGCAGCACAGGGACAAAGTCTCTTTTAAGCAGGGGAGCAATCCTCTTTTCAAAGCTCGAAACCATGCCTCCCCCCTTTACTTGCTGCTGCCTAGCCTGGGCATTCACCATGCCCCCCCCCAAGAGCAAATGGACAGTCTTCTTAAGTTCAAAATCTGAGTCCTTCTCTCGTGGGAGAGATGGAGGGCAGGACTGTGCCCTCCCCCCCCCAAGTCTTGCCAATTTCTCTGGGGCACACAGCACAACAAAAATCATTCATCAAACGCTGTCCCAAAACTCAACGTTTTGCTCACCAGCCTCTTAAGAGAGGTTTCCTGGTCTTCTCTCCTTCCTCCTGGAACACACGTGCGCGCACACACACTATTTCTTCTTCTCTTCCCGGGCTCTTCCAGCCCCCAAACTTTGGGATCACACAGCCATCTGTTCACCCGCTTTTTGCACTGGATGGGTAGGATCTTCTTCCGCTCACTCCTGGCAACTGCTGCTCCCAGCCTCTGTTGTACTCAATGGGGATGGTAGGATCCTTGCTTCTAGCCAGGGCTCCACCAGCTCTGGTTCTCTTGGATCACAGCCGCCTTCCCCCAGTCAACGCTCTCTGCTAGGCTCCCCAGACTGGGGCAGCCTCTTTCAGCAATCTGAATGCTTTCTTTGAGGCTGAATCTCACACTTGCTGCCCTCTGCTCACTTGCTGGGCACACAAGCTGTTCTGGAACTCACTCCATAGTTGAAATTTCTTAAAAAATAATAAACTCTTTACTGATGCACCAAAGCCTCTCAAATTTCTCTCATTTGCCCACGTGCACACACTCTATGGTTCAGCTTCGAATCCCAGCGCTTGCCACCATGTGGAGGAAGGGGGGGCTAGCTGGCCCGCCACCACCCCACCCTTTCCTACCTCAAAGGAACCAAGACCCTCTGAGATCTCAAGATACCAGACTGCCAGCCTCAGCTGTCTGCAATCCTACTTGGATCTCTGTTTAGGGACTCACCTTCCATTTCTCTAACCTGGATTTAGATACTGAACTCACAGAGCACTACAAAACCCATGTGGGGTAAAACCAAACAGGTTTATTCTGGTAGCATCTTACAACAAGATTAGGGAAATGAGAGAAGCACACAAAATAAAGAGAGAGACACTTTAGTACACAGTAAAGCTAAAACACAATAAAACCTGATTCCTTAAGATCTCTCAGGCACACACCTGTTACCTGAGGGTGTCTTCTTCAAGGGTTAGATCCAGCACAGCCTTGCCGCCCGGGGCGAACTATTTTATCTACCCGCAGGTCCGAGATAAATAGCCCTCCACAAGACTTACCTTTCACCAGAGCCTTCAAACCAGCTAATTTTACCAGGAGCTGCCTGGGGTCGGTTCCTGAGGGCCCCCCCCCTAAAGGCTCGGGCCCCTCGCTGGCGCGCTGCCATGGCTCCAACCAGGCACGCTACCAAAAAGGACTAAACCAAGAACAAAGGCTACACGTGGGGAAATAGCTCTTCCCCCCTCCCCTTTTCTGTAGCCTTCTTGCTTCAGCCAATCAATTTGAACTTCACCTGGCCAGGCAGGGGGGAGGGAACTGGCCAGGCAGGGGGGAGGGAACTCGTGAGTCATGGCTTGAACTACATTTACACATGAACGCCCTCAGCCTGGCTCCTCCAGACCTCCAGACTCCAGGCCCCATCCCATGTTCTATGCACCTTTCGCTTCTTCCCAGCCCCCACTTGGTTTACACATGAGGAGGCGTGTGTGTGTGTGTGTGTGTGTGTGTGTTCCTGCATGCCTGCATGCAGGAACCCCCAAAAGCTCCACAAATATCAATAAAAAATGTGGCTGGTCAATCAAGGAAGGCTTCCTGAAATAAGAATGTTTTCAGGAGGCACCAAAAGCAGCACAATGTTGGTGCCTGCCTGATTTCCAGAGGCAGGAAGTTCCAAAGAAGTGGGGCCACCACACTGAAGCCTTTTCTCCAGGTGGACTCCAGTCGGGCCATAGGTCCATGTGGAACCACCAGGAACATGCCACCCAATGACCGCAGTGACCAGGCAGGTTGGTAAGAGAGGAGGTGCTCTCTCAGCAATCGTGGTCCCAAGTTGTTTAGGGCTTTATACACCTATATATGCCTATACAACTATATAAAAGTATTGTGGAGAAAGCCAGAGCACACACAGTTGAGCAAACCCTTGCCTAGTTTCCCCTGTAGCTGACACCCCGCATTCCCCCCACCTTTCTGCATAATCCTCACCTGGAGGTAAGCAACTCGAGGTAGGGCTGGAATGCCAAAAGGTGGGAAGCAGTCTCAAAGAGCTGCCAAGTACCCCAGATCACCCAGGAGATGCCTGTCCAAGGGGCGCCATCACCCCGCAGAGCACAATTGGCCACCTGATCGTCAGGGGCAGGGTAGGGGGCCGAGGGAGGGTTAAAAACCAAGTACTCAGGAACCAGGTGGTTCTTGGGAACACGGTGCAGGCTCGCACGGACCTGGTCCTTGACTCCGGTCAGGACCCAGCACAATCCAACCCCGGACACGCCGCCCGGAGACCAGCTACGGAGGCCGCCATGTTAGATCCTTGAGTCAGATTCTCTAATGTAAGGTAACTCTCTGCATTGAGCTAAGCCTACCTTGTAAGCAAATTGAAGACTTCCGCTCTGTTATCTTTATTGACTCCTTTGTTTATGCTGTGAAATTCCTGTAGTCTATTAGTTCTGCTCCATTAAACTCTTTGAAATTGACCAGGTTGAGGTTTCCCTGTGTTTCTGGGTGGATTCCATGTCAATATCACTTGCGGCTGGAAATAAAATCTTTGGGAGCTGCATACAGGGCACCACTTCGGTGCCGGTTAACCCTTAAGGTACCGAACCCACGCAACGGACCAGGTTCCGGTCCGCCACCACAAATATATATTTATTTTTATTTATTTAATACATTTTTATACCACCCAATAGCCTGAAGCTCTCTGGGCGGTTTACAACAGTTAAAACCATAAAATACAATATAAAATAAATATAAAATTTAAAACCACAGATTAAAAACAAACAGCAGAGCTAGCAGCAGCAGTTACAATAACAGAGTTAAAAACAACTACAAGATTAAAATGATTAAGATGATTAAAATGATTAAAATGCCTGGGAGAATAGAAAGGTCTTCACCTGGTGCCGGAAAGAATACAAAGTAGGTGCCAGGCGAACCTCTTTGGGGAGCTCATTCCACAACCAGGGTGCCACAGCAGAAGAGGCCACACACACACACGCACATGCTTGCACGCACACACCACACCTATGTAAATATACGGCTTTTTTGGTTATTGTCTTTAAGGCTGATATTCCAAAACCCGCAGTCAGGCAATACCTTTGTTAGGGCCCACCAAGCTTTCACAAAAATGTGGACTCACTTAAAGTTGAAGTCTCTTTAGCCTAGGTCAGTGATGGCAAACCTATGGCACGGGTGCCACAGCTGGCACGCAGGGACCTCTCTGTGGGCACTCGAGCCATTGGTCACCAGATCGCAAAAAGACTGTCCCCTTCTGCAAAACACTAATGATTTTGTTCTTTCTCACAGTGTGGAACAGAATGATTTTGTGAAGGATCAGCAACCGGATCCTTTGCGTGAGTTCGGCAACTCTAGGGTTAACCGGCAGAGCAATACCGCTCGTATCGGCTCTCAGTACAATAGGAAAAACCACAACCCTTTGTATGCCCAAATAAGGCTTTTATTTGTTTATACAGCAATCAAATCGGAACTAGCAGCCTTCTAAGAATACGTTTACAGTCAACACAACCTTAGTTGACTCGCGTCTTACCCAATGAGCGGGCTCCGTGGCTAGCAGGTTACATTCAGGTCACTCTCCTTACATCAAAGACAATACTCTAGTCAGTTTCAGCCCAGCTCCCGATCGGCGCTTCCTAGCGGAGAACGGAGTGCCTGGGCGGCTGTTGCTTAGGAGGATCTGGCCCCGTGGTTCCCAACAACCCGAACCGGGACGGGAGAGGGGTTTTCTACCCCGGATCCCCCGCTCTCCCCCCGCCCCCTAGGTCAGGTGGGGGCTTATGCCTGCCCCTTCGTGTAGATGGGCTTATTCCTGCCCGGGAAGAAGGTGACGTAGGGAAACCTTTGCAGCTCTTCGAGGCTGCCCTGTTTGCTGATGGTCCTTGATGGCCCTTCCTGGACGTTTGTGGATCTCTGCCGAGGTCTTCCTTTGTTGGGGCTGATGACTTGTCTGGCTACTCCCTGGTGACCTCATCCCTCCTCCCCAGGCCCCCTCCTTTGGGGAAAGATGTGTGTGCGTGTGTGTACTGAGTTTTGGGCTTTCTCCACACCCTCCCATTTGGGGAAAGATGGCATTGGGGTCCACCACCCCAATCCCTATCTAACTGTCTCCTACTGAGAAAGCCCGGGACAACCCATCTGCCACGATGTTGTCCCTACCCTTGATGTGTTCTACTGAAAAATCAAAATCCTGCAGGGCTAGACTCCACCGCAATAGCTTCTGGTTGGACCCCTTCACCCTATCCAGCCAGCACAAGGGGGAATGGTCGGTCTGCAGTCGGAACCGGCGGCCCCACAGATAGGGGCGAAGCTTGGTCACTGCCCACACTATCGCTAGGCACTCTTTCTCGACAGTGGCCAAGTTCCGCTCTCGAGGCAAAAGTTTTTTACTTAAAAAGGCAACCGGGCACAGCCCCTGCTCTGGTCGTTCCTGCAGCAAGACGGCTCCCATCCCCGCTTCTGAGGCATCCGTCTGCAGAACAAAAGGGGCTTCAAAGTCTGGGGCTTGCAGCACAGGGGCTGCCATCAGGCAGGCTTTCAGTCCCTCAAACGCTGCCTGGCAAGCGGCTGACCATTGGACTTTAACGGGTTGCCGCTTCTTGCACAAGTCAGTCAGGGGGGCGGCTAGCTGGCTAAAATGGGGCACGAACTTACGATAATAGCCAGCCAGCCCTAAAAAAGCTTGGACCTGCTTTTTCGTCTGGGGTTGGGGCCAGGTGCGCACTGATTCTATTTTGGCTTCTAGGGGCTTGACACTACCTCCCCCTACCTTGTGTCCCAGATACTCCACCTCCCCCCTCCCAACCTGGCATTTCTTCGCCTTTACCGTCAACCCAGCACCCTGAATCCTTTGAAACACCTGGCGGACATGTTGCAAATGCTGCTCCCAGGTGGAACTGAAAATGGCGATGTCGTCTAGGTACGCGCAGGCGAACTCCCCCAGCCCATTTAGCATTCCGTTTACCAACCTCTGGAAGGTAGCCGGACCATTGCGGACCCCAAACGGGAGGGTGGTGAATTGGAACAACCCCAGGTGGGTCACGAAAGCAGATTTCAAGGCAGCGTCCGAATCGAGCGGAACCTGCCAATACCCCTTTGTCAGATCCAGGGTGGTGATGTACTTGCCCCCCCCAAGCCTCTCCAGCAGCACATCCATGTTGGGAATGGGGTAGGGGTCCGGGACGGTCACCTTGTTTATTTTCCGGTAGTCTACGCAGAACCGGACACCCCCATCCTTTTTGGCTACTAATACGATCGGGGAGGACCAGGGGCTCGAGCTGGGCACAATGACTCCCAAGTCCAGCATGGCTTGGACCTCCTCGGCCACGACTTGGGCATGGGGCCCCACCGCCCGGTAGGGTAGGGATTGTATGGGGGGGCTATCCCCTGTGTCAATGGTGTGTTGTGTGAGTGTGGTGCATCCCGGTCGGTCTGAGAACATGGGCTGAAATTCTTCCAAGACCTGGGTGATCTGCTGCCGCTGCTGTTCGGACAGGGAGGGGGACAGTTTGATCTCCTCCATTCCTCCCCCTTCCCCCCACTCGGCCAACAACCCCCCATCAGGGTCTCCCGGTTCCACACATTCTTGTACTCCCCCCACCTTCGTTCCGCGTTCTACATACAGTTTCAGCATATTTACATGGAAAACCTTCTGCCTCCCCGGCTGCCCCGGGAAAGCCACTTGGTAGTTCACCTCCCCCGACCTTCCAATGACGGTCCCTGGGCCCTCCCACTTCAAGCACAGTTTGTCCGTCCTTTGGGGGCGCAGTACCAACACCTGGTCCCCCACTTCGAAAGTCCGTGGTACAGCCGTCCGGTTGTACCACGCGCTCTGCCGCTGCTGGGCTGTTTCGAGATGCTGCTGCGCCGTCTCCCTCACCTCTCGAAGGACAGTCTGGAGGTGTTGCATGAACGTATGCACAGGCACGGAGGCTTTTGCGGCAACCCCCTCCCATTCCGCCCGCAACAGAGCCAAAGGTCCCCGGAGCTCCCTCCCAAACATCAGTTCGTTGGGGGAGAATCCCAGGCTTTCTTGGGGGGAGTCCCGGTAGGCAAACAACAAGTAGGGGAGGGCTTGATCCCAAGTCCCAGGGTGCTTCGCCGCATATGCCCTGATCATCTTTTCAAGAGTCTGGTTGAAACGCTCCACCAACCCATTGGTCTCGTGGTGGTATGGCACCGAAGTCAGGTGCTCCACCCCCCCCAGTTCCCACATTTTTTTAAACAGTTTGGACACGAAGCCCGTGCCGCAGTCCGAAACCACCGTGTGGGGCATTCCTAGGCGGGCGAAAAGAGAGAGGAGAGTCTTAGCCAGGCTGGTGGCGGAAATGGAGGCTAAAGCAAAAGCCTCTGCATAACGGGTGGCAAAGTCAACCACAGTCAATATAAACTTCTTCCCCGTCTTGGTGGGGGGATTCAAGGGTCCCACGATATCCATCCCTATTCTTTCAAAGGGGATGCCCACAATGGGTAGGGGTTGCAGGGGGGCTTTAGGATGGTCCCGGTTATGCCCCACCCGCTGGCAGACATCGCAGGACCGGCAATATTCTTGCACCTCATTTGCCACCATGGGCCAGTAAAACCCCTCTGTCACCCTAACCAGGGTCCGTTTCTGTCCCAAGTGCCCTCCCCACGCCACATCGTGGGCCAGTTGTAGTACAGCCTGGCGGTACCTCGCAGGCACAACTAATTGTCTTTTCTTTGGTTGGGGACCCGGTCCCGTCCTTGGGCAGAATTCTCTGTAGAGGGCTCCTGCCTCCCACAAAAAGCGTTCTGACTGGTCCCCTACCCCGGGCCCTTGACTGGCCCGATCCCGACATCCCTGGAGGGATGGGTCGCTCTGCTGCTCTTCTTGAAACGCCTTCTGAGTCCCAAAATCACGGGCCATTGGCGCGAACCCCCCGGGGTCTTCGTCCCTCCCCACAACTGGGGGGAGCGGCGGGGGACGGCTGGCTGCCGCTGCCGGGGCCGCTTTACCGCGACCGGGAGGCGGGCCCTGGGGACCTGGGAGGCTGCGGGTCAGGGGCTTGTTTGGCCCGACGCCGGGTCACCACCCCCACCTTGACCTGGGCAGCCCGGAACGCAACGTCGTTCCCAATGATGATTCCCCATTCTTGCTGGCCATGCACTATAACGTCCATCTCCCCTTCCCACCCCCTGTACTTGACCCAGACCCGGGCGAGGGGAACGGCTATGTTGGGAGAGTTATAGGGCTTTATGGCACAGGTGCGCCCCTTTAGCAACTGTCTCTTCTTTACCTTACTTCGAGGTAAAGCCGTGATGTCCGCCCCAGTGTCCCTATACCCCACCTGGGAAACATTGTTTACAGAGATGGACTCACAGAATTTGTCTTGGCTCCACCGCAGCTGCTCCGGTGAGGCAATGCGCATCAATGATGCCTGCGAGATGGCCCCCAGCGAATGCTGTCCTCCGCTCCTCAGGGACCGCGCCGCATCTTCACCGTCTCCCTCGAGGGACGAGCTGGACTGTTGATCCTCCTCGTGCTCCTCCGGTTCGCGGGACTCCGGCGCAAGCATCCTCCCCACCTTGCCCGGCGATGTCTTGGCGTGGCGGTTCTTTGCGATCAGTTTGGGGCAGCTCCTCTTGAGGTGCCCCGGTTCTTTACAATAGAAACATCCACTGGTGCCGGGGTTGTCTTTGGGCTTGCCTAGGGCTCCCTCCCGAGGTTTGGGGTTGCCCTTCTCCACACTTCCCTTGGTCCCGCCATGACTGAGGTTACCCCCCTTGGGTCCTTTGGGCTGCCGATACAGTCCCATTTGGTCGGCCAACTTGCCCATTTCCCTACAGTTTGGGGGGTCCCGATCCCTCACCGCCGTAGCTAGGTCCTCAGGGATAGTGGCACAGAATTGTTCCTGGATCAGGAGCTCCCGCACCTCCGCCAAAGAGGTCTTCCCGGTGGCCCCGATCCATGCGTCCCACACCTGCCCCAGGTGCGCCATCCAGGAGGCATACGTGTCCCCTGGGGTAGGCCGCCCGTAACGAAATTTACGGCGACAATGCTCAGCGGTGAGGGCAAACCTCTCTCTCACCGCTTCTTTGAACGCTCCATAGTCCAAGGGAGCGGTTTGGGTGTGGATACCCAGAAGATCAGCCAGTTCCCCGCTGACTTGAGTCCTCAGGGCAGACATCCTTAAGTTGTCCGGCACCTTCTGCTCTAAGCAGGCAGCCTCGAACAGGGTGAAAAAGATCAGTACATCCTGTCCCGACTGGTAGGTGGGGAATTGCTTCCTGTCCCATTTGGGGGTTGTGGTGCCCCCACCCTGGGATGCAGGGGTTCCCCCTTGTCCGGTGCCCCTGGTCAGCCTGGCCAACTCCAGCTGCATCTGTAGCATCTCTTGTTGATGCTGCATCAACTCCTTGGCTTGTTGCCAATTGAGTTGGGGAAAGAGGGCATCCAACCCTCCTCCCCCCATGGCTCCGTCAGTAACCCTTCTGCCGAGGTCTTCTTCCGCCTCTGGGTCCCTTATCTCGCTTCTCCGGCCGCTACTGGTAAGGTTGGGGCTACCCCACTGCTTGGGTCCCTGCCCTCCTAACAACGGTGAGGGGGCTTCCCCCCCTTCCTGCCTTGCCGTCTTTGGCCGCACCACCCACTCCATTGTGGAGGTCTGGGTTGGGGTTTCTGGGCTGCTCGCTAGCTCCACCTGCTCTTGGCTCAGACTATTCATTTTCCTTGCTCTGAGCGCTCCCCAGCAACCTACTAGCCTGCCCGAAGTCCTGTTAGTTCTGACCGTCAAATGTGGTTTCCAATTGTCCCGTCGCCTGCCACCATGTGAAGGATCAGCAACCGGATCCTTTGCGTGAGTTCGGCAACTCTAGGGTTAACCGGCAGAGCAATACCGCTCGTATCGGCTCTCAGTACAATAGGAAAAACCACAACCCTTTGTATGCCCAAATAAGGCTTTTATTTGTTTATACAGCAATCAAATCGGAACTAGCAGCCTTCTAAGAATACGTTTACAGTCAACACAACCTTAGTTGACTCGCGTCTTACCCAATGAGCGGGCTCCGTGGCTAGCAGGTTACATTCAGGTCACTCTCCTTACATCAAAGACAATACTCTAGTCAGTTTCAGCCCAGCTCCCGATCGGCGCTTCCTAGCGGAGAACGGAGTGCCTGGGCGGCTGTTGCTTAGGAAGATCTGGCCCCGTGGTTCCCAACAACCCGAACCGGGACGGGAGAGGGGTTTTCTACCCCGGATCCCCCGCTCTCCCCCCGCCCCCTAGGTCAGGTGGGGGCTTATGCCTGCCCCTTCGTGTAGATGGGCTTATTCCTGCCCGGGAAGAAGGTGACGTAGGGAAACCTTTGCAGCTCTTCGAGGCTGCCCTGTTTGCTGATGGTCCTTGATGGCCCTTCCTGGACGTTTGTGGATCTCTGCCGAGGTCTTCCTTTGTTGGGGCTGATGACTTGTCTGGCTACTCCCTGGTGACCTCATCCCTCCTCCCCTGGCCCCCTCCTTTGGGGAAAGATGTGTGTGCGTGTGTGTACTGAGTTTTGGGCTTTCTCCACAGATTTTAGTCTAGAATTCCTGTTACAGAATTCTTTTCTACATTGTTATCACATTTAAAAGATTTTGAAGAATGATGCACAGAGCATGGCTTGGAAAGCCCCAACAGTTGACCTGAGTGCTGCATGTGCTGCTCTCAAACTAATGGAGTATGAGCCAAGGTTTGGCAAATTATCAGCATGCATGCAATAGCAAAAATCACATTAATTGTGCAAAAGCATGCCCAATGCAAACTTTTACCTAATGCAGTGTTTGCAGTCCAAGACATAAAGTGTTTAAAATATGTTAAGCACGTTTAGTTTTCTTGTTTATCTTGCTCATCCTAGTACAGGTTGACTTTTACTTTTACTAATCCGACACCTGTAGAAGCAGAGAAAGGACCCGGGGTAAAGCTTGCCCCACACAATTTCAGTCTGGCATATAATCATATTACAAGTTGAGAATCCCTTATCCAAAAATACATGTGCCTAATTATTTTAAAAGTTTGTATAAATTCCCTTCAGGCTATGTGTACAATGTAGTACTATAATAATTTTTTGAGTTGATTTTTTTTCCAACAAAAAACTGTTTGTATCATTGAAAGCTCTGTTATTGTGTTTTTCTTTTAAGACAAAAGATGTTAATTAGTTCGGACAACCCTATGAGTTGTTTTTCTAAAACTAAAACCTCGGTATTCAGGTTTAATTGCAGTGTTGGCACTTTGAAATAAATAAGTTGGTTTTGTGTTGCAGTTTGGGCACTCGGGCTCAAAAAGGTTTGCCATCACTGGCCTAGGTTTCAGGTTACACCAAGCACAAGCTAATACATCATGTCTGATGCCCCATTTTTAAAAATATAAAAACCAGTTGTTATGTGGATTTTTATCGAACCTTAGACGAAACCCACAGCTTCCTTCATAAGCAGGCAAAGAACAAAAGTAGAGAGAAACAGAGCAGTTCTTTTAAATATTAGCAAAGCTGGAGTCAAATTTTGGGTGGTGACACTTGCAAATTTTGGGTGGTGACACAGGCTGCGATCCTGTGCATATTTATGTGGAGAAAGCCTGCGCACCCACAGTGGCATGAACCCCAACATAGTTTCCCCTTAGCGACCACACCTAGTTCCCTCTGACAACCCCTGTCTGCATAATCCCCCACCAGGGGGGAAAACAGGAGATGCAAGTCTGGCCAGACAGGTATACAATAGGGAAACATCTACCCGAATCCACAAGAGGACAAATGGATCATCCAGAGGTAAAGGGCAGTCTCAAAGAGCTGCAAAGTATCCCCTGAAGGAACCAGTAACTGCCAGACGTCACCTTTCCCGGGCAGGAATAAGCCCACCTGACTACAAAGGGGCAGGAATAAGCCCACCTGATCGGCAAGGGGCGGGAGAGGGGGAGGGACAGGGTAGAAAACCCCTCTGCCAGCTCCACGCAGGTTGTTGGGAACACAGGTGAGCTGACAACGTCCAAGTCCAGCTCTGGCTGGGTCAAGCAGTTCTCTTCCCCGAGCCGGCGGGCTCGCAGTCAGGCTAGAAGCTGTACGGTGTAAAGTCTTTGGTCGAAGGTAACACTTTGCTACAATACGCTAGCCTGGGAACCAAGTCATTCATAGATCTGAGGTCACGACCAGGTCTTGTTTATGTATAGTATTCCTAGAAGTCTATTAGTTCCGCTCCATTTAACCTGTAGTAAATAAAGTGTCTATTCTTTGATGCAAATAGGCTCCTGTGCTTCCTTTAAGCTGCGTACGAGTTTAAATCACGTACACTTGCTTTAACGGGTTGTATCTCAGTGCCGGTTAACCCGTTAAGTGCCGAACTCACGCAGAAGACCCAGTTGCTGGTCTTCCACAATTTACGTGAGAGTAAGACCTATTAAACACAGTGGGACTGACCTCTGAGTATACATGCCTAAGATTTTCTGAGGAATTGCCATCTTAGTCCATTGTTGTAGCAAAAATAACAAAGAGTACTGTGTGGCACCTTAAACTGAGGGGTCTTCAACGTGGTGCCCGTGGGCTCCAATGCACCCCAAATACCTCCCCTGGTGCCTGCCAGTCTCTGTGCCCCTCCTGATTTTTATGCTATTTAAGATTTTTTAAAAATCATTTAGGGCACAATTCTATGCATGTTTAGACTGAAAAAAGTCCAAGAACTCCCAGCATTCCCCAGCCAGCCATGCTGGCTGGGGAATGCTGGGAGTTGTAGGACTTTTTTTTCTTTCTGAACATGCATAGGATTGCACCCTTAGTTTTTAACTGGGTGGGTGACATGCTGCAAAGCAAAATGCATAAAGCCCTAACTGAGATTTGGGCATTGACTAGATTTTAGTCAGTTGACAATCAAAACATCTAGCGAGTGTCTGTAATCCAAGCATCCTATCATGAAAGTTTAGAAACTGGACTATTATTCTAGCCCAAACAGCAGGCCAGTCATTAATATATGTATATATTTAACTGCTGGATTTATTTGTGTGGGGGGCAGTCCTTTCCATTTGTTGATTGTTTTGTGTCAGTGTTTTTATATGATTCTTTTTTATTACCACCAGCTTCCGCTCTCTCTTCCCTCAAATCAAACCTGCCTTCTTGTGCTCTGTAAAGTCAACATGCAAACTGATGGCACTACATTGCCCAGCATCCTCATCTTGGCCTTCAGAGAGCTGATTATTTTCAAGTTAGTTGCAGTCCATTTAGCTGTTACCCAATACTGGGAATAGTCCGAGGAGCGAACTCTGGATACATGGTACAGGAAGTTACGGGCAACAGGGCGAATGGAAAAGGTGACCCATTAAATCCACCTATCAAAAGGACAAACCAAACCAGATGCTTTGTTGTTGTTGTTTTTAAAGGCTGAATGGGAGAGTTTTATTGCATGCACAGAGAACTCGGAGGGGACACCACCACATTAGGATTGCATCTGGAAGGACTTTTGATTACATTTCAAAACCAGAGAAGTGAACATGTTAGACTGGTTTTCCTACCCTGTTCTGTATTGCTGTAACAACCGTGAAGCCTGTAAGAGGGAGAACCCGGTGTTTACAATATGAAATTGTCCATGTCAGAATTGAGATCATTGGGGTTGTGGTTGACGACTCAGTGAGAATGTCGGCCCTTGTGCGGCCTCTTCTGAATCACAGCAGGAATCCATCTGACCCAGGGGTGGGGAAATGTGGGGCCCTCCAGATGTTGACTACAACTCCCATCATCCCTGGACACTGGCTGTGCCAGCTGGGGCTGATGGGAGTTGGAGCCCAGCAACATCTGGAGGGCCACATGCTCCCCCAACCCTGGGTTAGAGGGACTCCTTCTGTGATTCAGAAGAGGCCTTCAGATGCTTTGGGGTCAGCTATGGGGCAGGTGTGTGTGCGAAGGGGACAGGGTTGGCTGTTCAGGGGGCAGAGCATGGAAGGTAATGGGGTGTGGTGCTTGGTAGGTAATTGCATCAAAGGCAGCCTTCCCCAACTTGGGGCCCTCCCTCCAGGTGGTTTGGACTACAACCCCCATCACCCTTGGCTGGGGATGATGGGAGTTGTAGTCCAAGCCACCTGCAGGGAGGGCCCCAGGTTGCAGAAGGCTGACTTAAGGAAACCCAAGCCCGGCCAGCCTCGGCGTTACCTCAACTTCCTCCCCAGGCAAGTTCTACAGCAAAGACGACCACCTCGGGGCCGGCTCTAGCTGCCCTTTCCTGCTCCCCCACCTGGACTGATCACCAACTGCCCTGACTCATTGCTATATTTTAAAATTGTGTATTGTATTTGTGAAGAAAAGAGCCTTTGGGGGGTTCACACGCACACACACACACACACACACACACACCTCATGTGTGAACCGGCTGGGATGGGGTGTGCATAGTTAGCGTGTGGAGAAAGGGGCCCTTGGGGGTTCCTGCATGCACGCACGCACGCACGCACGCACTCACACACACCTCCTCATGTGTAAGCCAAGTGGGGCCAGTTGAGGGGGCTGGGAGGAAACGAAAGCCTCAGATAGGGCTTTCATATGTAAATAGTTCAAGCCATGAGGCATGACTCATGAGCCTCCCTCATCCTGACTGGCCAGGTGAAGTTCAATCTAATTGGCTGAGAGGCAGCAGAGTTACAAGGAGGAGGGGAGGGGGGGAAAGGTATATTTCCCAAAGCGTGGGTTTTGGTTTGTCTTTGTTCTACCTGGCTGTGGTAATGGTGGTAAGCCAAGGACCCCAGGCAGCTCCTGGTGAAATTAGCTGGATTGAGGGCTCTAGTAAAGGCAAGCCTTGTGGGAGTTTCACCCATCTCGGACCTTCGGGTAGGTGTGGTAATCTCCCTCGGGCAGCGAGGCTGTGCTGGATTTAACCCTTGAAGAGAACACCCTCAGGTAACATAGGTATATGCCTGAGAGATATTAAGGAATCAGGTTTTATTGTTTTGCAGCTTTACTGTGTACTAACGTGTCTCTCTCTTTATTTTGTGTGCTTCTCTCATTTCCCTAATCTTGTTGTAAAATGCTACCAGATTAAACCTTGTCCTGGTTTTACCCCACATGGGTTTTGTAGTACTCTGTGGCTTCAGTATCTAAATCCAGGTTACAGAATTGAAGGTGAGTCCCTCAACAGAGATCCAAGCAGGATTGCAGACAGCTGAGGCTGGCAATCTGGTACCTTGAGATCTCTGGGGGTCTTGGTTCCTTTGGGGTAGGAAAGGTTGGGGGTGTGGCGGGCCAGCCAGCCCCCCCTTCCTCCACAGTATTTTATTACTGTCTCTTTACATGTTTTTTTATAAGTCGCCGTGGAAGGATTTCTTTCCTGAAAGGTGGGAGAGGAATAATTGCAATACATAAGTAAATAATTTCATTTTTATGCAACACTTCCTCCAAGATGCTCAGGGCAAAATATGTAGTTTCCACCTGCTCCCCATTTTATCCTGAAAAGAGATGTGTGTGGTAAGTTAAGGTGGTCATTTATGTGACTGGCCCAAGGTCATCTAGTCAGTTTTGGTGCTGAGAGTGAGATTTGAACCCAGGTCTCTGAATCCTATTATTTATCCTGCCCTTTCCTCCAAGGAGCCCAGGGCGGCTTACATGATCCTCTTCTTCTCCACTTTATCCTCACAACAACCCTGTGAGATAGGTTAGGCTGAGAGAGGCAGGCCCTGGCCCAAAGTCACCCAGTGAGCTTCATGGTCGAGAGAGGACTTGAACCCGGATCTCCCAAGTCCCGATCCAACACTCTAACGCAGGGGTCTCCAACCTTTTTGAACCCGTGGGCACATTTGGGAATTTGAGAAACAGCTGCAGGCACCACCACAAAATGGCTCCCATGGAGGATGTGGCTAGTGGCGGCCTGGCTATTCAAAAGAGGTGCAGGGCAGGGAGAGAAAGGATGAGGCTGGAGGTAAGGAGTGGGGAGAGAGCTTTGGCTATTGGGCAGTATAGAAATGTAATAAACAAATAAGAAATAAATAATCAGCAAGATAAAGGAGGTGAGTGGGAGAGAAAGAAGGCAGCTAGGGACAGGGAAGGGAGAGGAATAGCAAGGAAGGGGGTTGAGGGAGAGAAACAGCAAGGCTAGACTGGGAGTGGAGAGATAAAGGTAGAAAGAGCAAAGGGGAAAGGTCTGTGAGGATGGAAGAAGACGGGGTGGGGCCAGGAAGCAATTTCCTTCTCTTGCTGCCCGCTGAACAGCTGATCGGCGGCAGGTTCAGGAACAGGAAGGAGAACCTGGTGCCCTAACGTTTTTCTCATTAAAAACATTTGAAGGGTGCAGGGAGTGGAGAGCTTTGTGGGTGCACCTGTAGGCCCCCACACATTGGGGACCCCTACTCTAACCACTACACCACACTGGCTCTCACCCCTAGACCCCACTGTTTTCTTGATTGCCTTCCTTCAGCTCTGCGCCTCTAACATTTTGAAGGCGCAACCCTATGCAAGTTTAGGCAGAAAAAAGGCCTACAAAAGGCTATGATGAGTTGTAGGCCTTTTTTTCTGCCTAAATTTGCATAGGATTGCACCCTTAAGTCTCGGGGGCCTAGTTCAGCCTTTCCCAACTTGGTGCTCTCTAGATGTTTTTGACTTCAGCTCCCATCAGCCCCAGCCAGCATGGCCAATGGTCAGGAATGCTGGGAGTTGTAATCTGGAGGATTTCAGGTTGAGGAACGAAGGTTCCACTGGGCCTGTTTTGCCATTTTGGTGCTCCAACCAGCGCATTTCTCTAATCTGGCTTCTCCCTCCTCTTTCTGTCAAAATCATAGTGCTCTTCCTAGACCTTTCATTATTGATTTAGTACATTTATATCCCAGCTTTCCCCAAAAGAACTCAAGGTGGCGTACCTGGTCCCCCCCCCTCCACCATTTTATCCTAACAACAACCCTGTGAGGGAGGGGAGCTGAGAAATAACTGACTGGCTCAACATCACCCAGTGAACTTCATGGTGGCATGGAGAGAACACCACCACCATGCTGCCTGTCCTTTCTTCCATTCCATCACCTCTGCCTCTTCAGGTTTCTCTCTTCTTCCACCTAAGGACTTCTCAGCTTCTTCCGGCCACACCTTAAATGTCCTGGAAATGTTTAATCACAGTCGGAAGGTGCTTCAGAGACCATCTAGTCCAACCCCATTCAATGCAGGATCTGTGGCGCAGAATACAACCACAGCATTCCTGACAAGATGACCGTCCACCCTCTGCTTAAATACCTCCAGCTGAAGAGAGCTCACTACCTCCCATTTGCTCCACTGCCGAACAGCTCTCACTGTTAAGAAGTTTCTCCTAATGTCTAGCCGAAATCCGCTTCCCTGCAATTTCCTCCTTTTTGGTTCTAGTCCTGCCTCCTGGAGCAACGGAGACCAAGTTTGGTCCATCTTCTGCATGACAGACAACAGCTGACAGTCAGTAGAGAAGAAAGGCTTGTAGAAGCCCAGGGCAGAGCCCCTGAACACCCCAGGGCAAAAAACTCTAGCACCCTTCAATCAAAAGAATATTTATTTCAGGAATATGGCAGAACAGGCACGCACAACTGGCATACGAGACAATAATAATCGACATTAAAATTGCAAGCTAGCACTGCCCTCGGTTGTTAGCAGCCGGAAATGGCAGGGTACTGGGTCCTTTGAGTGTAGTTACCATTCAAGTCAGAAAGTGGAGGTGGGCTTGCCCGTCATGCATGCGTTTCACAGACAAAGTCCCCTCGTAAGAGCCAAGATGAAGAATGCGAAGCATCCCCCCCTCCAAAAAACCACCGCTTTTTCAGGTCAAGGAACTCCAGCTGGGTGTGTGCCAGGGAAAAGGCAACCCATGCAGCTTGTAGCCCATCCCAAGCGTTTCTCCACCCACCCACCTCCGTGTGAGTAGTGAGTTCAATGGCTTAATTAAACATGCAGATTTTGAGTCACACAGAGCATAATTTCCGAGGGGAAAAGGTGGAGGGTGACAGCAAAGGTAAGGAAGAATAGATGCAGTTGTGGCTGTCTTGCAGCTTTCCTGCCATTGTTCTGTCTGGATTTGAGCTGACAGAATTGAACAGAGAGTTATTAAGGCTTGCAGAAGCGATAGCTGATCCCTTCCTAATCAATGACCTCCTCTGCAAATGGAACTTCACGGCCTTAAGCACAATCTCTCGGTACAAACAAGATGGCGGCAGTTTGGTCAAGAAGGCCACACACCGTACAAGCATTACACGTTGAAGAAAGAACAAGTCCAGTTTCTCGGCATTTCCTCCCCTGGAAAAGATCCAGAATGTTGGTTGCGGTGGTGTTTTTCATAACGACGTACAAAGATATTCATTAAATAGATGTAGCAAGGTACTTTTATATAGACTGGTTGCTAAAATACGAAGACAAAAGGCCGACACAGAAAATGTAGGGAGATCCATGCATTGCACATAAAATGTCTTTTGGATGCCAGAAAACTGTTCTAGGTGGCATGTTTGCAGCTGGGTAGTGTTCATACTCCAATGTACATGAGCAAAGTTGAAGTGCTTGTGAAGTAAGGCAGGTTTCGAAAGATCTACTCACACAGTTACATGGGGCAAGTAGGAAGGGAAGCTCTCATAAAATTAGAAAAGATTTTCTCCCCACCACCAGTCTAGGCCATCAACATGTTAAAATGTACATAGGTCCGTGTGGGCAACTTTTTTTTTTTTTTTGAAGACTAGTAACTTCTGCGGACATGTGGTAAGGCAAAGAGTTCTTTGGCAAAGTCAGGCTTAGAGAGGAAGGGGAAGGGGAAGGGGTGTTGATGTCACAAGCAAAGCTTCCAGAGTTGCATAGCTGTGCATTAAGAAACATGGCTAACCTGAATGGCATTGTTGATGATACACACATATATTCCGTCAAGGCATAGAGAGAAGCGTGCAGATTATATACAGGCATTTAAAAAAAAAAAGCATCCCAACCACAAGGACAGCGATTAAAATTTACCCATGCATTTTTGCAAAACATAGACACGTACAGGTTCCATTTAAACAATACAGTGCCCTCCTTGTATCTTCCTTAGCCAGTGGTTCCAGCAAAAGAAAGGCATTCAGAATTATACATAATGACTTTTCATAGCAACACTGTGAGTCGTTCGCAAGTTTGGTGTTGGCGGGCAGCTGGAGGCCCGGGGATGTGATCCAGCCTCCAGGGGCATCGCATCTAACCCACACCTGTGTCGCAAAGCTCAAGGTCCTAAGTTTTCCACCAGCACCACCACCTGCTTTCAGCTGCTTTCTCCCATAAAAACAGAGCCGCTGCAAAGTCTTCTTCCATAAAAGACTCCTTCCTGCAAAGGGCTCTTAGAGACATTTGCCTCACACAGCAGCGATTCAAGTCTTTATACCTTCCTCAACTGAAAATACGGTGCAGTCTACCCATCTAAGAAGAATGACATGTTAAGAGCCCTGAGGCAGAAGAATGGACTGTACCACTTTTGAATGTTCTCTTTCATAAAGAACACCCTGCAAGTAGACAACTAGCAGGGCAAGAAGTGACCTCAGCTAGAACATTTCTCCCTGACATGCTAGCTTTCTGCTTGCAGGATTTTTTCCTCTCCCTCTCTCTTTGAAAAATGACATCTCCTGGATATATTAAAGATATAGTCCCAATTGACAATGTGGAAATGTCTATTCATTTACTGACAGCTTCTTATATGCTAATAAGCAGTAGGTGGAAGCAAATTACCATAACCCTCCGACAATTGGTGTGTGAGAGTTTG
Organism: Shinisaurus crocodilurus; assembly: GCA_021292165.1. Lineage (NCBI taxonomy): Eukaryota > Metazoa > Chordata > Lepidosauria > Squamata > Shinisauridae > Shinisaurus > Shinisaurus crocodilurus. Next base: position 15,876,076 of record CM037882.1, read on the forward strand.
GGATATGTCCTCCTCCAAGAATTTGTCCAATGCCTTTTTAAAGCCCTCCAAGTTGGTGGCCATCACTACATCTTGTGGAAATGAATTCCTTGGTTTAACTATGAATGGATGTAATTTGGAAATTAATTGATATGTTTATTTGGAATGATGTAATGAAAGAATAACATATACGCAGATATTTTTTTTTTAAAAAATGACATCTGCCTGCCTGCAACCAAAAGTGGTGCAGTCTCTCTTACCACCACAGGATTCTTTCATCTCATTCTGTTTCATGAGTAGGCCAGGCCTACCACATCTGCATAACCTAAGGCATTTCAGCTACAAAACTGCCACTTCAAATGAGGGAATGATTCTACTGAGCTCCTCCCCCCCATTAGCGTGACTGCAAAAGGATTCCTGTGAGCTTTACCAGTGAAGACCAGTATTGCTCAACTCTGACAGGCTGCGCCTTTCCAAAGCATGCAGCAGAAGGTCTCTTCTGCTACCTGGTGGTGCCAGAATCAAATCTGGGACCTTCAACATGGAAAGCAGGGGCTCGACCAACTGAGCTGCAGCCCCTCCTCCCCCTCACTTTCGTTGCGCAGTTCATCACAAAATAGCCATTTGTACGAGATGCAGTAAGAAAAGTGGTTAACCATTCTGGGATCAGCTGAATTTCATAAACGTATTCCCACATGCACCCCTCCTTTCACCCGAGTTTTAGGATTCTGGGACCAATTCATATCCTCAACTGTGTAGCTGTGTGCCCAGGTATACCCAACACGGTACGTTTGACATCAGGCGTGAGAACGTAAGGACCTTGCTGGATCCGACACTAAAAGTCCATCTGGTCCAGCATTCTTTTTCCAAAAGTGGCCAATCAGATGCCTCCAGGAAGCCCATTGGCAGGGCACAAGGGCCAACAGCCCTCCCTCCCCGTTGTTGCTTCCCGCACAGTACATGTGCATTTCCATATGCAAGGGCATAAGAACATAAGAAGAGTCCTGCTGGATCAGACCAAGGGTCCATCTAGTCCAGCATTCTGCTCACACACTGGCCAATTAGCTGCCCCAATTGGGACACCCACAAGCAGGACATAAGTGCAACAGCACCCTCCTGCTCGTGCAAGTGCAGGCACTGTTCACTGTCTTTATACACCCCTACTTTCGGGGTGGTAAAGGGAGTGCAACCTGCTCCAATGTCTTACTCACACATTCCCGGGTTGGAAGCTTTCCCTTAAGAACAGGCATCGCTGATCCCAGGAGAGAGTTAAGCCCTGAGTGTAAAACCTATTTTATCTTAACCCAGAAGTGGGGAACCCGTAGCCCTCCAGATTTTGTTGGACTACAACTCCCATCATCCCTGGCCCTTGACTATGAGGCTGGCTAACACTGACAGGAGTCATGAGTCCAACCACTTCTGGAAGGCCACAAGTTCTTTATCCAGCCATTATGTATATTAAACAGCCGGCAGGGGACTGCCATGCTTTGTCGTGTCATCCAAACCTGGGCGACGGGAATTGTTTGTGGGTTAAACAACCCTCAAATAACCCTACAACAGACCATGGTTCATTTGAGGGTTGCTTAACCTCAAACAACCCTTGCTGCCTGGGTTCAGATGACACGACAAGCTGCAACTGGGTCTTGAATAGGCAATTTGCTGCCTGTGGGCCCGGCGGCTCATCATAACTTAAATAAACCATGGTGGGCTGTGGTGATCGTGTGGACCAGGTCAGCGTATTTGGGAAGCTGAGAATGAGGACATAAAATCAGCAGCCCTCCCCGCTGCCCGTGGTTCCCCCCACCCACCCATGGATCCTCCCGCCTCAGCAACTTGTATTCAAGGGTACTGGGAGTTGTCATCCAACACATCTGGAGAGTATCAAGTTGCGGAAGGCTGAACTATGAATTTGTCTCTTAAAGCTAAGCTGACAGCCCTCATCACATCTTTCAATAGTTCTGTAAGTTAATTACATTCTGTGCGAAGAGAGAGGTACTTTTTGGCCAGTCTGCATTGCCAGTGAGCTACGTTCTGTTTTCGTTTTTAATTTCAGGATTCTCCTTTCCTTCTTCCCATTTTGAATTACTTTTGTGGCATTCTACTTGTCCATACAAGATTGTAAGCCTACTGGGGCAGGGCTTCTTTTCTTATGCGTTCTGTACAGCAGGGGTGGGCAGAAGGTAGACCTCCAGATGTTTTTGGACTTCAACTCCCAGCAGCGTGGCCAATGGTCAGGAATGCTGGGAGTTGGTCCAAAAAACACCTGGAGGTGTACTTTCTGCCTACCTCTGCTGTACAGTGCCTAGGTTTCAGGCCCTCCACAAACAATGTATTATGACTAGTACTGTTGTTGGAAACACAGGCATCTGAATTACATCAGGTCTAACTATTTGTCCATCCGGTCCAATGTTGTCTACTTTGACTGGAACCAGGCACTCATGGGTCTCTGGCAGAGAAGGGTTTTCCCCATCATCAGCTGCCTGATCACCTTTTTCACTGGAGATGCCGGGCATTGAACCCGGGACCTTCTGCATGCAAAGCAGGTGCTCTACCACTGAGATACAGTCCCCTGAGTTCTCGGATCATGGGAAATAGAGAAGTGTTTCTCGTTCCACCTGTTCATGTTATAAAACTGGCTGCCAAAATGAGGTGTGTGCTTCCCCCCCCCTTCTTTCTCTTACTCTACTTCAATCAGGCAGGCAATGACAGGCCTTCTCTCCCCTGCCCAATTTCCCCACCTTCTGGCGAATCCAAAATGTAAAAATCCAATTTTCACAATCAGCAGCCGTATTGTGCCATTTCCAACTGGCAGGGAGAGGACTGAATTTCTGACTGCTGTGCTCTCTAGGAAAATTTCCTTGCACATAGAAAACTAGCGTGTCAAGAACCCGTCTCCCTGGCACGCTAGTTTTCTATGTGCAGGGAGATTTTAAATAAATATTCAGTTTCCCATCTGCAGCCTGAATCGGAACAGTCCAGTTCGAGGTTTGTCACGTGGCCCTGCTGATCATGTGTTCCTGCTCTGAGAAGTCTTAACAGAGCGGCCTTCCCTCCCTTCAGAGCATTGGCAACGTTTCTTGCCCCAGGTGCATCCTCTGGTGCTTCACAAAGTATGAGCTGGTGGTGAAGCTTTTCCCACAGAAGTTGCACTTGTACGGTTTCTCCCCAGTGTGGGTTCTCTTGTGGAGCACGAGGTGCGCCTTGCAGCTGAACCCTTTCCCGCAGGCGGTGCAGGTGTACGGCTTCTCACCCGTGTGGGTCCTCTCGTGGTACAGGAGGGCCGAGCGCTGCCGGAAGCTCTTCTCACATGTGGAGCACTTGTAGGGCCTCTCTCCCGTGTGGATCCACTTGTGTTTGACGAGGTCTGAGCTCCGGTGGAAGCTCCCCCCGCAATCAGAGCACTTGTACGGCTTCTCCCCCGTGTGGATGCGCTCATGTTTCACAAGGTCTGACCTCTGGTGGAAGCTCCGCCCACAGTAGGAGCACGTGTGGGGCTTGTCTCCTGTGTGGAATCTCTCATGCACAATCAGCTTGGATCTCTGGCTGAAGCATTTCTCGCAGGTGGTGCACTTGAAGGGCTTCTCGCCCGTGTGGATCCTTTCGTGACGAGAGACGTCCGAGCTCCGGTTGAAGCTCTTCCCACAAAAAGAGCACTTGTACGGCCAGTCCCCTGTGTGGAGCCTCTCATGTGCGATGAGCTTTGCGACTTGGCCGAAGCTCTTGTCGCACACAGAGCATTTGTACGGGTTCGTTCCCAGGGGGAACCCTTCTGGCCCAAGGAAACCCGAGCTGGGATTGAAACTTCCTCCACAATTAGAACACAGAGACTGCTTCCCTCCTGCAGTGTTTCCTTCTGTCCCTTCTGGACCATTTTCCTGTGGACCTTTTGGTTTGTCGTGACTCGTGTAGATCTCTCCCGCCTCGCTGAACCTGCCAACAGGTTCTGCTTGTTCCAGTGACGATGACCCGTGCGGTTCCATTCCCTGGGGATTTTTCCACTCGTTGACCTCATTACTTGTACTCACTGGCCCATCATCCACTGGAATAAAAAAAGGATCCAAAATAGAAGTCAGTCTGGGTGCTCAGTGAAGGAAGGCAAACTAGAACTTTGGTCTTTGAACTGTGTCCCACAGGACACTGGGATTTCTTGGAAAGTTATCAGGGGTTCTTTTCTGCTAATACGGTACTTTTTATAGAGAGTTTACAGAGGTTTTATAGAGAGAATACAGTTATTTACAACATTGCAAAAAATATGGCCCTTCTTCTCTGCCCCCAATCCCAGCAAAAAACCCAGTTCACACCATGGTCATCTCTTGCCTTGACTACTACAATAGTGAAGATACCAGGTGGCTCTCCCTGGTATGGGCATTCCACGGATGAGGTGCCACTGCAAAGAAGGCCCTTTCCCTGGTAGCCACCTGACACCCACAATGTTGCAATAGGTTGGCTATGAGGGAATGCCCTTCCCAGGGAGACCCACCTGGCGTCTTCACTGTACACGTTTAGACAGCAGGTTAAGACCTTCTTCGTCCAGCAGGCATGTAATTTTTACTCTGTTGCTCTGATTATTAACGTTACTACTGGACTGCTACTATTTTTAATGTTTTAATATTTTGATATTTTCATTGTTGTATTTATTCTTTGGGTTGTTATTTTATTGTTATTTTGTTTTTTTATTATTGTAAACTGCCCCAAGGACATCTGCCAGTTGGGTGGTATATAAATCAAATCAATCAGTCAACAAACTCCTTCCTCTTTCTGGTCTTCTGTTGTTGCAGCTCTGTCAGGGTCTCCGCAGCCACCTCTCTTGGTGCCCAGCTGGCTCCCTGCCCTTCCTGCTTTTTATTTTATTTCTTTAGAAGTTTTAAAATTCATTTTGTTTTTAACTGGGAGGCTGGCATGCTCCAAGCAAAGTGCTGCCTTCTAGCACTGTCTTTATTTGGGTTCCAAAGTCTAGTTTTGTGCTTCAGAGCTCAGACCCCATCTCTGCCTTGTAGTTAGGTTCTCTCAGGCAAGCTACTTTTCTTTTAGTCTCACCAGTTTGTCTTCACAGAAATGAGTGATTTGTGACCATCATGGCAGCCATTTTGCAAATGGGTAAGCCCACCCCCCATAGCAGCCATTTTGTGAGAACTGCCCATGACACTCCTTCAAAATTCTGAATGTGCCCATTGACCCGAAAAGGTTAGGGTTCCCTGCCCTGATTGCTATCCTGCACTTTGATGCCAAAATTATTTACTTCTCTCATTATTCGGACTGTTCGGATTAACTCCTCCTTAAATCCCTTCACCGGCTTCCTGTCCATTCCTAGATCCAGCACACATGCCTTCTCCTCACGTTCAGAGCCCTCCATACCTTTGACCCCCCCGTCCCCCAATTATCTGTTCTTATATCCCAACACATTTCTGCTCATGAACTTCGCTCCTCCAGCTTCACCTCCCTCCGCTGTCTGTCAGTTCCCTGCTCCCTCAGAAGATTCCCCCCTTTCTCCCTTGCTGCCCCTTATGCCTGGAATTGACTCACAGAACTAGAGGCGTGCAAGGGTGGCCGGCCAGATGGGCGATTAATAAATATAAGAAATAAATATAAATAAATAAAGGGGGGGGGAAACATGATTCCATTGCTCCATTCACTTTTGTTTCTGAAAAGGACATTTGGGTTGTTATTCACTAGAGCAGATCGCATCTGTTTCATGACTCATGTTTGTACTTGTGCTGTGTTTGTGGTGTTGTATCCTTGCTTTAACTGTTGCTTTTGCCATGCCCACACCCTACAGCAGCAGTGGCGGCCCAGGTCTTCTCACTGGTTGGGCTCAGACAACATGATAACCCGCCATTTACATTTTCCCACAATGCCTCAGGGCCCCTGACAGAGCATGGAGCGATGCTCCATCTGGGACCCTGAGATTAAGACTGGGTTCAGAACTGTTGGAGTATATGATGAGAAGATGTCAACTCTGCAGGAAGGGTTTTTAAGTTGACTGCCCAGCAGAGGATTAAGATAGACTGTTGTGGTCTAGTTAACGGGCAAAGGCAGAAACCAAGCTTCTCTGAGAAGTCAGGGAGCAGGGTTCAGCGGAGTAAACCTCTTAGTGGTATCAGGGGAGGGAATACTGGACGTTGCCTAGCAACAAGTTAGAAATTCCATTCTTTCTCTTTCTGACAGATAGGCTAGTGAGTCCTACAGTTAACAGACTTAACTTACTCCTGCTAGGGTTTAGCAAAGGAACTTGACTTATGTTTACCTTTCCTCACAGAATAAGTAACATTTAAGAAACTGCACTTACTAGGTCTGTAACCATTAAGCTTAAAGTACCTGAGAAATCTTATGTTACTGTTATTTACTTTAAAAAGCATCTACGGTACGTACTTAGAAACAAGCTGTGTGTGTGTGTGCATTTGTTGAGTGAACTTTGCTGCTGCTGTTGTGCTCTGCCATCACAGACAACATGATAACCCACACTCAAGGGTTGAGTATGGATTGAGTATGGGTTGTCATTGAATCATGGCTTGTTGTTGAAATGTAGGTTATTGTGTAGTCTGAACCCAGCTGCACTAACAAGCCATCACTTGTTAACCACAAACAACCCATAAAGAGAACCCATGGTTTGTTGGGTTGTGAACTGTGGGTTGTTCACCATGGTTTGTTATCTCGGCTGGGTTCAGGCAACACAATAACCCACGTTTCAACAACAACCCATGGTTCAACGACAAGGGTTGAATGTGGGTTATTGTGTTGTCTGAACCCAGTCACTAGCTGCCTCCTGGTGGCCACCATTTTGTCTACCCTCAATGCCTCAGATATTGTGTTGTTCCAGAACATTGCAAGAGGGAAAAATGTCTGCCTGTGGAAAAACAATGGGGGCCTTCCCACTGGCTGTTGCCATTTCAACCCTGCCCCCTTCAATGCCCTGGAATTCTAGAAAGTCTGGGGCATTCTGGGCAAATAAAACAGCAGCTATCAGGGGGCAGGCACTGAGAAGACCTGCACTGCTGCCAGAGCAGGTAAGCTGCCCCACCCGCCCCGGTATGAGGGATGAATAGGTACAGAGGGGATGAATGAAAGAAGCATACTCTTTCATTGCTCAATGCATTATTCCAAAACAAACACATGCCCCTACCCAGAATGCCTGTGACGCATCACAGCCGGATGCACTACTTCTGAGTAAACATAAATGCAATTGTGCTGAGCTGCCTGTGGCTTGCTGTCCATTACTTCTGAGTAACAAGGTTCCACAGCAGGACACTTCACTTCTGAGTAAGCTGAGTAAATTAAGATATTTTTTTTAAAAGTGCAGTTTTTTTAAAACAACAACAACACGCCCCTTGGCTCCACCGCTTTTAGCACAGCCTACTGTGCAAATGGCCCCACCCCCTTTGCTTTTGGCCACACCCACCTTTGAACTGTGGCTCTCTGACTGAGATGCTTCCAGAATTTGAATTCGGCCCTTGGGCACAAAATGGATGCCCACCCCTGGCCTCTGTGCTTTGTGTAAACCAGGCCTCAGACTCCTGACGCACTGACGCCTGCATGAAAGCACAAAAATGCTTACCCATAGAGTGGCCATCCTCGCTGACCTCCTCCTTGACCGGCCTGCCAAGCTGGCTTTGTGCATTCCTGGACAAGGCCCATTCAGTGTCAGGGAAATTCACGGTCACCACACGGAACATCCCTGGGCCCTGAAAACATCAGTAAGCAATTTTTATTATTTTTATCAGCCAAGGCAAGGAGTCAGCAAATGAGCAAGCGATTCCATATTCCTAGAGAGGCTTCAGATGCCCATGCCAAGGGTCACATAGGGTGGCCGTGTATCCTCTTTTGCAGGGGACAAGTCTTCTATTTGAAGGGTTGTCAGAGAACAGTCCTCTAACTGAGGGCATCCTCTATTTGAAGTGCTCTCCAGTTTAAAGATAAAGAACTATCAGAAAGCAGAGCAGGGGTCGTGAAGTTGCCCATCTACAGTTAACACCTGGACAGTGCACTGAACACTGGTCACCTGTCCACAGTGTTCTCCATAATTTATTTTATTTTATTTATTTATTATATTTATTAATCGCCCATCTGGCTGGCCACCCGTGAGATGTACTGGCCGGTGAGATGTACTGCACTGCTATTTAATTTACATGTTTCCCCTCTCTAAATTTGCATCTATACCAGGGGTGGGGAAACCTAGTGCCTTCCAGATAATTTGGACTACAACTCCTCATAATTCATTTATTTACAGTATAATATGTTACCATTGGCCATGGTGGCAGGGGCAGATGGGAATTGTTGTCCAAAACCTCTGGAGGGCATCGGGTTACCTGCCCCTGATCCGTGCATATGCATTAGCATCGGCAAATGGTATTCAAATCCATGTCCTCTTTTTTTGGTGATGCATTTCCTCTTTTTCTTGCTGGGGATGTGTCAGTGGCCACTCTTGCCCTGGTGGGGCACTGGCAGCTTCCCTATGAAGCTGCGCACTGATCCTGGGCCTGCCGCCGATTCTCAGCATAGCCCTGACTATCAGAACGTAATGCTCTTACCTTCTGTTCCTGCCTCCCGTCCTCTCGGTGCCTCAGCAGGAAATCCTCTGCCAGGGCCACCGCCTGGGCGCAGGTGTGGGGGTGACATTCCCTCACCCAGTTCTCCATCTCCAGGGGGAGGACGGCCAGGAACTGCTCCAGGATCACCAGTTCCAGCATCTGCTCCTTGGTGTGCCTCTCCGGCTTCAGCCACTGGTGGCAAAGATTCCAGAGGCGATTGCAAACCTCCCGGGGGCCTTCAGCCTCCTGGTAGAGGAACTGCCGGAAGCGGCGGCAGGGCAGCTCTGTGCCCACGCCAGCCTCATTGTCCATCTCCTCCTTAACTTTCCTCTGATCTCGGTCAGCCGGCTGCGTCATCCCATCGAAGCCCGGCGGCAGTGGTTGGAGAAACTGTCCTTCCGGGGGCTGTTGGCTGGTTGCAGCCACCCCCTCAAAATGGGCCACAGGCACCTTCATATCTCCCCACGATGCAGTCCCCAGGAGCGGCCTGGCCCCCCATCCCGAATGAGGGGAATGCACTCCGCCCAGGAACTCCTGCCACTGGGCTTCCCAGTGCTGCGACGAGGTCCCATCGTCTGGTTCCTGCTTAATGTCTTGCGGGCCTCTCCAGCCCAGGCTTTGCCCATCCGTCGCCATCTGGGCATCCTTAGGTCTTTCTCTCAGTCCCTGCAGTTCCATCTCCTGCTTCAGGTCCACTGGCCCTGCGTCTTCCATCTTCAACACTGTATTCATCCCTTGTTCGAGCCCAGCCCGGAACTGAAGGTCCAAGGCCGACGGCTCTCCCCGCTTGGCAGCCATTTTGTCACCGACGGCAGATGGTTTTGGCTCCATTCTACCCTTGGTGGCAAAGGAAGAAGAAATGGCCCACCAGCTGGTTTTGGGGCCTGGAATTACATCATTATGAAGCGGGCCCTTCACAGGATGTATGATGCTCCCTCAGTTAATTTTTCTTCTTTTTTTAATCCCTCAGGGTCTCTCTCTGGAGAATTTCAGGTCATATAGAAACAGACGGCTCTCCCCACCTGGCCAGAGACATTGTTTTTTTTCTCCCTGAGGGAAGGAAACACAAAGAGGCATGAGAGAAACGTGAAGAACTAAACAGGCAGCCTGTAGTGGTTAGAGAGCCAGTGTGGTATAGAGTGTCAGACTAGGGAATCCCGGGTTCAAATCTCCACTCAGCCATGAAGCAAACCAGGTGACTTTGGGCCAGTCACTGACTCTCAGCCTAACCTACCTCACAGGGTTGTTGTGAGGAGAAAATGGAGAGGAGGTGGATTCATATACATCACTTTGGGCTCCTTGGGGGGATAAAGGCGGGATATAAATTCAACAAATAAATAAATAAGTCAGTTAATTGGCTAGATTCATTGATTTTTTAAAAAGTTTTATCAACTAAAACTGTAAACTCAAATGTGTCCCTAAAGGCGCAATCCTATGCAAGTTTAGACAGAAAAAAGGCCTACAACTCCCAGCATGGGCATGCTGGGAGTTGTACGCCTTTTTTCTGTCTAAACTTGCATAGGATGACACCCTAATTGGGCAACAAAGATGGTTAAGGACCTGGAGACCAAATCCTATGAAGAAAGGTTGAAGGAGCTGAGTAAAGTTTAGCCTAGAGAAGAGACATTAAGGGCACAATCCTACACAGATTTAGATGGAAAAAAGTCCCACAACTCCCAGCATGCCCCAGCCAGCTATGCTGGCTGGGGCATGCTGGGAGTTGTGGGACTTTTTTCCATCTAAACCTGCATAGGATTGTTCTCTCAGAGGCAATAATTCATTTCATTTCATTTCATTTGATAGCTGTCTTCAAATATCTGAAGAGCTAGCATGCAAAGGATGGAGCAAATTTGTTCTCTGCTGCTGCAGAGGGCAGGATCCGCATTGGCGCAGCTTCAAAAGACAAGAAAGGGGATTTCAACTAAGCATTAGGAAGAACTTCCTGAAACTTTACAAGCTGTGGAACGGATTGCCCCAGAAGGTGGCAGACTCTCCTTCATTAGAGAGGGGCTTTTTATGTTGAGACTGGATGTGGCCACCCGTCAGGGATACTGTAGCTGTAAACTTCCTGTATTGAGAGCCAGCGTAGTGTAATGGTTAGAGTGTCCAACTCGGGAGACCCAGGTTCTAGTCCCCACTCGGCCATGAAACTCACTGGGTGACTTTGGGCCAGTCACTGACTCTTAGCCTTACCTACCTCACAGGGTTGTTGTGAGGATAAGATGGAGAGGAGGATGAGGATTATGTAAGTCGCCTTGGGTTCCTTGCAGGAAAAATGGTGGGATATAAATATAATAATATATTCATATATAATATAATATGTATAATTATATAATAAATAAATAAATAAATAAATCAACAGGGGGTTGAATTAGATGATCTTTGAGGTCCCTTTGAGATCTATGATAAAGGGCTGTCCCTCCCTCACACCAATGAATTGAGGAATATGTGCCTATGAAAACTGCACCTAACAAGCCCTAAGAAGAGGAGCAACATGGACTAGAATGGATGCTTGATCTGATCCAGCATGGCTCTTATGTTCTTAATGTCTCTTCCAAAATGATGCCTGCTACAATGGAGGAATGTAATAGAAAAGCAAAGACAATATGCTTCACAAATATTGAGTTTACCCATATGAACATTTACCGGTAATCAATGGATTAATCAATAAATTGACCGGAAACTCATATGGTTGTAGATTGATTCAAATTTCTCCAATTAGGTTGCAGTCCTAGTATAAGAAAACCTTCAAGCCTAGACTGTAGCTCTAGACTGTCTTTCCCCATACTGGAGCCCTTCACATGTTTTGGATCACAATCCCATCAACCGCAGTCAGCATAGCCAGTGGTCAGGGATGATTGGAGTTGTGGTCCATAACATCTGGAGTGCACCAGGTCGGGGAAACACAAAATGAAAATAATAAAACAAAATCCCTGCATGTAGAAAACTAGAATGTGAGAGGGAAGGCTAGCCTAGAACCTTTCTTCCTGACAGGCTAGCTTTCTAAAGCCAAAGATTCTAATTTTTTGGTACCATTCCACCCCCAACCCCCCAGTCTTTCAAGAGATGTTTATCAGGGGTGTTTTGGTAATGCAGAAGCTCACCATGACAGCATGGTAGCCACGCTATACAGAAGAGTCTAAAAATGGAGGCAGCTCTGTCGATTCTATATACAAACACACACACACTCGCATGAGCAGTAGTACATTACAGGGCCAGTGTCAAGGGTAGGCATGGTTGGGCATCTGCCGAGGGCGCACACCCCAGCAGGGGCACACTGACACAAGCCCCCTGGACTTGCTCCTCCTCTTCACCATGGCAACCTGCTTGTTCTCCTGCCTCTTGCTCTGGCCCAGACAACAGTGGTGAGGAGCAGGAGATGCCACGGCCTCCTTGCTCACTGGCTGCCAAGCAAACAAGTGGAAGCAGTGATGAGAAAGAGGAGCAAGAGCATCCGGTGACAATGACGGGGAGACGGTAGGTTCATTAAGGAAGGGGGACCATTGAGGGTGCCCTTCTCAAGGCCCACTCAAAAGCTGGAGCTGGCACCGAGTATACAGCATAATATCCAACTTATCAGAAACCGTCGACAGTCAAAGAATAGTGAACTGGCCTCCTTCTCCGACTTCCTCTATGCCAGGGGAAGGCAACCCAATGCCCTCCAGATGTTTTGGAGTATAGCTCCCATAACACTGGCTGTGCTGGCTGGGGCAAAACCAGTTTTTCTCTTAATCAGCAACACCCTGATCTTTTATATTCGGAGTCCCTGGATTAGAAGGTTCCCTAAGACAGGGTTCCCCAACCTTTTTGAACCCATGGGCACACTGGGGAATTTGAGAAACTGCTGTGGGCACCACCACAAGATGCCTAATCAGTGGATCGCCGCTTTGGCGTCTATACCTGTCGCGTCTGTGGATCTTAGGCTGCGTCTTATTCAGGAAAAACTTGTTTCGTGCCTATTGGACACCGCAGCCTCTCTTTAATGAGGGATTGTCTAAGTCGGCTAATTGTTGGCAGTGCAATGCAGCTAATGCTTCTTTTAAACATATATTTTGGCTGTGTCCAGTAGTTGCTTCTTTTCGTGGGGAGGTTATTACACAGATAAATTTTATATTTACTGATATACACGGCCATTTAAATTATTTACCTGCTTCATAGAAATCAACAACTGGAAGGGGAAATGGACTCTCTGCACCCTTTTGACAGCTAAAAGACTGATATTACAAGATAATGCAATGGACTGAGGACCTTACAACACTTTCGATATATGAACGGGTGGCATATAGACACCAACTTCAAATTGATACTTATTTGGATATCTGGTCCCCTTTTGTTGAAGTGTATGTATAACTGCTGGAAAGTTGCATTCATTTCATACAAATCCATGTATGTATATTAAAAGGGGGAGAGGGAAAACTGGGTGCCCGTGGGCACCACGTTGGGGACCACTTCCCTAAGAGGTCATCCAGACCAACCCCCAATCTCGAAGTATTTAGCATCGCAGTCTAATCCAACAGTGTGGAACCTGGGACCGCCTCAATTTTGTTCTACGGCAATGCCTATCATTCTTGACCACTGGTCATGCTGGCTGAGGCTTATGGGAGTTGTAGTCCAACACCATTGGGAGGGCTGCAGGCTCCCCATACCTGGTCAAATCACTGGGAATGGTGATCCAAGGGACAGCATCCTGAGCCCGGGTTAGTTCACCCAAGCTGGGCTTCTCTCTCTCTCTCTCTCTCCCCATAATGGGAGTGGTCAGAAGATAGAACTGCAGAGAACTAGTGGGCCCCCTAGAGCCAGCTGATTACCCAGGATGCTCGAAAACAGGGTCAGCTCCATCATATCTGAGGTCGCTTGGACAAGGCACCCTCCATGGGCCTCCTCTCTCAGCTCGGAGTTAGCAGTGGGGATGCAGGCCGGCCTGGAGGAGGCAGAGGCCCGTGTCTCCTTCCAGCACAGAGGGAAAAAAGGGAGGGTGACAGCAGCGGTGCTTGCGCTTGTGTGTTTCCCCATCCTTTCCCCCACTCCCTTTTGTCAATAAATGAAACAATAATTACCCGAGGCTTGTGGGTGGTTTCAGCGCGGTTTAGACTGCTCTTGCCGACTGTATTCTGATGCTGTTTTAACTTGTTTTTCAAAGTGTCGGTGTTGACCTTTAGAGCCCTAAATGGCTCGGGACCAGAGTATCTAAGGGCGCAAATTATGCATGTTTAGACAGGGAAAAAAGGCCTACAACTCCCAGCATTCCCCAGCCAGCATGGCTGGCTGGGGAATGCTGGGACTTGTAAGCCTTCTCTTCTATGGAACCTAGATTCCACCTAAACATCAGGAAAAATGTCCTGACTGTCAGAGCAATAAGACAATGGAACCAACTACCTAGGGAGGTTGTGGGCTCTCCCACTCTGGAGGTATTCAAGGTGCAGCTAGACAGCCATCTGTCAGGGATACTTTGACCTGGATTCCTGCATTGAGCAGGGGGTTGGACTCGATGGCCTGGTAGGCCCCTTCCAACTCTACTTTTCTATGATTTTCTATGATTCTATGATTCTGTCTAAACATAGGATTGCACCCTAAAGGAACATCTCCTCCTGTATTTACTGTACCTCTGCCCAGACCGAAGGAAGTTAGAGAAGAGAGAGGGCCTTCTCAGCTGTGACACCACACGTCTGGAATGCCCTCCCCAAAGAGGTTCACCTGGCACCCACATTTTTCCACATTTTAAGGCACAATCCTATGCATGTTTAGACAGAAATAAAAGGACTGCAACTCCCAGCATGCTGGGAGTTATAGGCCCTTTTTTCTGTCTCACATGCATAGGATTGCGCTGTTAGAGACCTAGTTCTAGATTTTTATGGCTGTTTTAATTATCCCTGTGCTGTTTGTCATTTTGCATTGGATTGTATTTTATTATTTTAAATATTTGTATAGTATTTTATATTTTTAACTGTTTGTACAGCATCTTAGTCTGTTCACTGTTTGTAATCCGTCCAGGGAACATTGGTTATTGGGCAGATTCAAAATATAATAAATAAATACATAATTTCTTATGTTTGTTTTGTATTTATACATATACGTGGGTGATAGGTTCTAAATTTTTGCTCAGAGAAAATGGGAGCAATATAAAAGTGCTGCTAACAAAATTAATAAATAAACATTGGTGTCTATCAGATGGTAAGCAGGGATTTTGTGTCGTTGTTTTTACATAACAAGAATCAATTAAGAATTAAGAGAATAGGAAGCTACTAGTCATGAAGGCTCTCTGCTACCTAGGGACATAGGAAGCTGCCTTATATTGAGTCAGAACTTTGGTCCATCTAGCCCAGTATTGTCGACACTGACAGGCAGCCATTCTCCAGGGTTTCAGGCAGGAGCTTTTCCTAGCCCTACCTGCAGATGCTGGGGATTGAACATGGGACCGTCTGCATGCAACGCAGGGGTTCTACAACTGAGTTATTGGCCTCCACCCAAAAACGAAGTAAGTTTCCAGTCCTCAAGGTTCTGAATATAGGGCTGAATTAAATTACGTAGATCACAAGAAGCTGCCTTATACCAAGTCAGACCCTTGGTCCAGCTAGTCCAGTATTATCCACACTGACCGGCAGCATCTCTCCTGGATTTCAGGCAGGGTTTTTGACAGCCCTACCTGGAGATGCCGGGAACTGAACCTTCTGCATACAAAGCAGGGCCTCTACCACTGAGCTATGGCCCCTTCCCATCTATTAAGAGCCTATTAAGAGACTCCAGTGTCCACACTTGCTCTGTGCATTTAAAAAACAAATAAATCAGATGAACATAGAATTTCTAGTTTAAAAAACAACTGTGGATTGGTCAACCTACCACTGCTCTAAAACTGCAAGATCCCAGTGGGGTGGGAGAGCTCATAGCAGGATCCCTCACAGAAACAGGATGGGGGGGGGGGCAGGACCCTTTTAGTCCACCTGCCCTGCTATAACCAAGCCTAAGGCTGCAATCCTATATCCACTTACCTGGGAGTACCTCCCATCGGCCTGAAAAGGACTTACTTCCGAGTAGATGCATGGGGGATTGCGCTGTAAGTCTGCGTAATCGACATTTTATTCATTTATTTTTATTCGATCACATTTCTATACAGCCCAGTAGCCCGAAGAATAGGAGATATCTATATTTCTATACTGCCCAGTGACCCGAAGAAATAGGAAATCGGTCACGTTTCTATAACCGCCCAGGGAGCTTCGGCTGTTGGGCGGTGTGTGTGTGTGTGTGTGTGTGTGTGTGTGCGCGCGCGCGCGCGCGTATGAAATAAATAATAATAGGTAATAATAAAATAAACGCCTGCTTTCCCAGCTAGGAGCCCCATCTCCCCGCCCCCTTCCTCCGCCCGTCTGCCCTTTGTGTCTCAGGTCAGACTGTAAGCTCCTGGGGGCAGAGACCCGTCCCCCCCCCCCCCGTACTTTGCGCATGGCGACAGGCCACGCGCAACGATCACGGTGCTTTATAAAATACATGCATAGGAGGTTCTAGTGGGAAAACAATGGACACATTTTCTTTCCTTCTCTCTCTTTTCCGCCAGCTGCAACAGCATTTGGGGAGGGGAGGGGGGTTTGGATGAACGGCTGGATGGTTGCGGAGAGGCTGATGGGTTGCCTGTCAAAGGCTCATCCAAGCCCCTGCCCTGCCTCTCTTGTGCCTTCGGACCCTCCCTTCACCGGGGTCTGGCTGGCTGGCACAACTCAAAAGCCACCGATCCACCCGCGGAGGGAAGAAGGATCGGCTCGCCACTCACCCCCCGCAACCACTGGCAAGCCAAGAAGACCCCTTCCCGACGGCAGCAGGACGCCTCGATCTGTCGCGCCCGGGCGCCTCTCCGTCTGGACTCCGGAGCGAGGCGGCCGGCAGCTCCCTCCGCGGAGGTTGCAGGGAGAGGAGCAGGAAGGGGGCCTCGACTATTTACAACCTTCCTTTCATAAAAACACACACACACAGCTCGGTGCTGCCCTCTCTCAGGCGAGCCAGCTCTATCGTTTTAACTCTTGGAGCGCGCAGGCCGGGTTGGCGAGGCGAGGGCGCGCAGCGGCGGCTTCTTTTGGCGCTGGCGCGCACGCCCGGCGGTGCCGCTAGGGTAGGACCTTGGGTCACTGGCCATGGCCCCGCAGCCCAGGGGGCCCCAGGAGCAGCAAAGCAGCACCCTCCAGTTCTGGGCTCTCTGTCTCCCAGAGATTTGGGGCACCAAATGAAAGACTCGGGGCTCCAGCCCCTTAACACCGCCTGTCTCCAGTCCTGAGCTCTGGGCTCTCTGTCTGGTGCTGTTGTGATGGGGGCAGCCCCCCCGCATCTCTTCCTGCTTGCCCAGGGCTCAGACAGCTCCTGGATTCAGTGTCTGGTTGCGCTTTTATTCTGGTGCTGTTGGGGTTGAGGGGATGGGGGCGGGGCCTTAGGCAGAAGCAAATATTACTTTGTTTATTGGAGGTTGCTCTCTAGTAATTGTGTAAGTTTACAGCCTAAGAGCAGGGGTGGTGCTAAGTACCGAAAAGATCCGGGGCTCAGGCCCACAGGGCAAGAAAAAAATAAATTAAAAAATGCACAGATTTGCATATGCTAATATACATATGCTGTAAACTCTGTAAAGGACCCTGTCCCTATTTGTAAAAAAGGACAGGGTCCAGTCCTAACAGGTGGTCCCTTAACACTGCCTCTGCCAGGGCCCTGTGCAAATGACCACCCAAAGAGTGGTAGGGCATCAGAACCAAACTCCAGTTTATTCCTGTCACAGTCACCGTCATGGGACTATGATTTAAGTGAATTGAAAATGCAAAACAGCACCTGCTTAGATTATTATTAGCATTATTATTTTTAAATCAGGGTCTTTTATGGTGTGAACGATTCAGATGATGAACTTCATCAGATAAACTTGCTTGTACCAAATAGAGCTCCTGAGTGATCAGAAAGCCTGTAAAGAAATTGACTCACATCTGGTGTACTTAAATTTGTTACTGTTCATTGTTACTTTGGGGGGGGGAATAAAAAAAATCAATGGGACATATTAAAAGTGTGTTTTGTTGGTTCGATTGTGCTGTGTTAACATGCAGTGATGTTTTGGTCAAGCAGTGTTGATTTTTTAAATTATTCTTAATTAAAATACATTAATAAAACACTATTATGGGGGGAACACCAGGGGTTTATTTTTAAAATCAGATTTTTATTTTTAAATTTGGGCTGGCAAACAGTTTTGTTGTTGTTCTAACATGTCAGGAATGGAGAAGCTGTTTTGAAGCATGGAATGGTGGCTGGAGGGGAGGGAGCGAAGTTAGTTGCATGCTTCACAACTGGAGTAATATACATGGCTGTCTAAAGCCCAGGGCCGGCCCAAGACATTTTGCTGCCCAAGGTGAAGGACAAGATGGTGCCCCCTCCTCCCATTCCATGTCCCAAAGGCAAGCCAACTGAACTGGAAGTCAAATGTTTCTTCAACACTGGCAATGGGGCAACATCCTCCACCACACCTGAAGGCAGCAGGCTCACTTTTGCAGTGCGGGGCAGGCTATACGGTCCACATCTTTCTCCTCCACAACCTTGCAGCCACCTCCCATCATCTGCCGCCTGAAGTGACTGCCTCACTCTGCCTAATGGTAGAGCCAACCCTGGTAAAGCCACCCCTCCCCCAATATCATTAAGGGCACAATCCTATGCATGTTTATAGACCAAAAAGAGTCCTACAACTCCCTTTTTTTCTGTCTAAACATGCATAGGATTGTGCCCTATGTCCAGGATCTAAAATGAGCTAGCTGCACCACAGCTAGGGTAGCCACTTATGAATCATGGAAAAAGAGGACAATAGAAGACCTCTGAAGTATCTTAAAGAGTGGGCAGGTTTATATGGAAGGACAGTCCCCAAATTGCAAGAAGGCTTTCTAGGTCAAACCCTGCACCTTGAATTGTACTCAGAAAGTAGTCAACTCTAGATGCCACCAGGTTGACCTCCTACCGGTGCAAGTTTTCTACAGGCATGGATTTCTTGGTTTTCCCCATGGGAGGGAGGAGTGTTCAGTCACACAGTGTCACCCCCTCCCAACACACACACACACACACACACACACACACACACACACGTAGGTGGTATATACTCTAGGCAAAGCTTTACCACTTGATTTTTAAAAAATAAATAGTCCCTCTGTATTTATTTAGGCACTACAGAAAAAGTAAACTCTATATGCAAAAGTTGTTTCTTATACATATTTCTCAACCACCTGGCTAAACCATGTGGCTCTTATTCAGCCAGACGCTCAACAACTCCTTCCATCCAGAAAATGTACCTGGACAATATGATGTACAAAGAATGAGGCAGGATCTGGTGCAAAGTGAATCCTGAAGGAATATGGGCATGCATGCTATTAGCTGACTATTGGTCAATTAAGAACATACTGATTGGCGGGTTGTTGCAAGTGTTCACCCCACTTACTAGAAATGGAGGTTGCACTCCTTGCAGCTGCTGGAGAAAGCATTGCCTTGACTCCAACTGGCCTTCGAACATCACCATGGAGGGGAGGGATGCACTCCACTGGTGGGTGGGGCCTCAGGCAAAAGGGGTGGTGCCAAAATGCAAAAAAAAATACCGGCATATTGTAGCTTAAAGTTTACTGCTGGTAACTAAACCTGGGGGGGAGGGGGGTTAGGAGAGACATAACTCCTTAGGGAAGGCATTTTAACATTTAAGATTGGGGGGGGGGACTGCACAAAAGCCAGCCAACCAGGCCGGGGAAAAGCAGGTGGGGGAAGGAGAAAGGGGCATGGCTTTCTAGGGGACCCCAGCAGGGGAGGCTGGTGACTCCTGTGTCAGTGGGGCTCCTTATCCATCACAGCTTTTAGTCTGAGAATTATGAGCTATCCATGGTGCTGAACCTATTTTGGGCTAGAGTACAGCACCATGGAAAGCTCCTATAAAGCTCAGAATACAAGCTACAATGGATAAGGAACCCCACTGACACAGGCGTCACCAGCCTACCCTGGACCCCAGGTGGGCTGGATTGGGACTGCAGGCCTGAGGTTGGACACCCTCTTAGACCTCGAGCAAGGAGGAGAACTCCAAGATCTGGAAGGGAGGCAAGCACCAGCAAAATCCCCCGGCACTGCTGGCCGGGTTCAGCGTGTTTTCCCCTTCATTAAAGCGTACAGCATTAAAAAGTGATGCGGCTCGCTGAGGATCAAGTTGTGCAGAAATGGATTCGCAGAGGCTGCAGACAGTCCTATGCTCATTTACGTGTTAGTCAGCCCCCTTGAAATTAGTGGGATTTCCTTCTGAGTAAACAGGCTTATTTTAGGATTGCTTTGCATATTTGAGTGTAGCAAAGTAGCCAGCAAGGAAACAGGGTTGTGGGGTTTTTTGGTCATTTTGTTTTAATTATCAAATCTTACATAGAATAAGCCTGATGTGAAAATAATGCCCTGCCGGGGGGGGGGGGGGGAGAATATACATCTTTTCTAGGGGCTACCAACTTTTTAATAACGATGATTTATATAGAACCATCTTTACACAGTAAGAATAAGGTAGGTAGGCCCCTATCCCGAGGAGCTCGCAATCTAAATTTCAAAACAGGGGAGGCAACAGAGAAAGGGGAAGGAGACGGAAAGGAAGGTAAATGGGAAGATTATTCACTCAGACCAGTTATAAGCGCTTAGACTTGGTTTCAATAAGACAAGGGTGGGGAAACGGCAGCCCTCTGGATGTCATTGGATTATAACTCCCATCCTCCCCAAGCGTTGGCCATGCTGGCTGGGGCTGGTGGGAACTGGGAGTTCCAACCACCCCTGGAGGGCTTCGGTTCCCCCACCGCTACTAAGAGAGGATGATTAAGGGCGCAATGCTATGCATGTTTAGACAAAAAAGTCCTACAACTCCCAGCATTCCTCAGCCAGCATGTGATAGGACTTTCTTCTGTCTAAACGTGCATAGGGCCCTTCTGCGAGTGTAGCCCTTTTGTGGAAGGCAAATCCTGGATCCAGCCCTACATGTTTTATTGTGACTTGAGTACTCTTTTTAATGGTATTGGGGTTGGATCCAGATTTAGGTGCATGCAGCTGGGCTGGCGAAAGCAGACTTCTCCACCTCCTCCTCTCCACGGCAACCCCTCTGGCCCCCTGAAAAGGCTACACAGCAGGTCAGAACATAAGAGCCCTGCTGGATCAGACCAGGGTCCATCTAGTCCAGCATTCTGGTCACACAGTGGCAATCAGCTGCCCACAGGATCCCACAAGCAGGACAGGAGTGCAACAGCACCTTCCCACCCATGTTCCCCAGCAACTAGAGTATACATAGGCATACTGTCAGGTTCGATGGGGTGAGCTGTGGTGCAAAGGGAAGGAGGGATCTCCCAAAAACTGGGCGGAGGGACCTTCCGTAGTGGAACCCTTCTATCAACAGAAGGCAGATCCTGGATCTAACCCTTGGCGCTTTATTGGTTTTAGAGCCAAAAGGCACTTTAGAAATGTTTTGTGGATACATTAGTGAATGAAAACGGCTTCACACAGGTTGGAACGGCCCTTAGTTTAATACGGTGAAGGCTTCAAGCAAAGTTATGCAGCTGCCAGAGTTGGACACATTCTGTCCACCCCATCAGTGAAGGCAAGCCTGCTGGCACCCCTACGCACCACCCCTGCCATGGTGCACTCCTACAGCCCCCTGAGGGAGGGGTCTGTCTACTCTATTCCTGGGGGGGCTGCCCCACAGCAGGGGGAGGGGGCAGGCCTATAACTCTGTCCCTCAGTCTACTAATCTCCCTCTGGCTTCAGACTGTATGGACTGCAAAGCTACCTGCTGGTTAGGGAAGTCTGCCACCTAGTGACTGAAGATGTTACTGCAGGCTTAAACCACACACACACACACACACACACTAATTAAATTAATGCATTTTAAAAACAATAACCCCAAGGTGCACACGCCTACGGTTCCCTTAGTATGCATGTCAAGTTTCCGGTGTCTAGGTTTCGCGGTCTTATGGTTATGACAGTGACGGACAGACACACATCCTCTTTAATTATTATAGATAAATACAAACACTTCACAGGGATGTTGCAAGGAAAAAATAGGGAGGTGGGGGGAGACAATGTGCCATACCTTGAATTCCCAAGGAGAAAGGGCAGGATGGAGATGAAATTTTAAAAGGCATCTGTACGAAGGCAGAAGTTCAAAGTTTTCCACCTGCAATACATATTGGCTGGGATCTAAAGAACTACTAACAGCACATGGTTTGCTAGCTTTTTTACTTTTACTTTTAAGCAGCAGGCAAACACACACCTATGCAGCTTTGTCATATTACAAGCTTCTTATGAAAGCCCCCTCAGAAGACAAGTCCAAAGTCCCCTTGGCCTGGCAGAACGGGTTGTGTGGTCCTTTCAACATAGGATTAACTACTACTATAATTTTACGGTCACTGAGGTCATTGGAGGACATACTCCTGGTGGTTCCTCATGGACCTTTGGCACGATTGGAGTCCACCAGGAGAAGAGCCTTCAGTGTGGTGGCTCCATTTCTGTGGAACTCACTGCCTCTGGAGGTCAGGCAGGCTCCAACATTATGCTGCTTTCGGCGCCTGCTGAAGACCTCCTTGTTCCAGGAAGCCTTCTCTGCTCTTCAACCACCAATGTAATTTTAGTTTGTTTTCAACATATTGTTTTTGTTTCTTTTATGTTTTTGTCTTTTTATTGTTCATCGCTCTGGGATCTGCTTGATGTGGAGCGGTATACAAATACTGTAAATAATTATAATAACAACAACAACAACAACTTACCTTGCAGAGACAAGGCGAGTGCTTAAAATATGAATGTTCTGGTGACAATCCATGTGGCACAAAGTGTCTTCTTGAAATATCATTTAGGGTGCAATCCTATGCAAGTTTAGACAGAAAAAAGGCCTACAACTCTCAGTGTGCCTCAGTCAGCTGGCTGGGGCATGCTGAGAGTTGTAGGCCTTTTTTCTGTCTAAACTTGCTTAGGATCACAATCTAGCAGAGCAGCCTTCCCCAACCTGGTGTCCTCAAGTTGTGTTGGACTGCAACACCCAGCATCCCTGGGGCTGACAAAGATTAGCAGTATAACAGTCCTTGCTGTCGGGCTTACAATCTCAAAAGGAACGACACACAAGGAGAAATGGATGGGGGGGGGAGGAAAAAAGCAAGCTCACGCACCACCAGTTCTTAAAGTTACAGTTCCAACAACATGACCAGCTGGGAAGGAAACAGTTCAGGTAGCCTGATGGAATGACTACATGACTGCTGGGTGGAAGCTGAGAAGGGGGCCAAAGGCAGCTGCTCTCTTAGCATAGCTGATGGAATAGCCCTGCTTATTTACTTTGTTTCTATCCTTTTTGAAATATCATTTAGGGTACAATCCTATCAAATTTAGGCAGAAAAAAGGCCTACAACTCCAGCATGCCCCAGCCAGCATGGCTAGCTAGGGCATGCTGGGAGTTGTAGGCCTTTTTTTCTGCCTAAACTTGCATAGGATTGTGCCTTTATTTTTTTAACTGGGAAACTTGTAATAGTATCCTACCTAGTTGTTTTTTTTAAATACATTTCTCGTGTGTGGATTTTCTGATGGTTGATAAGGGACTGGTCCCTGCTGAAGTTTTCCCCACACTCATTCCAATTTAAGCAGTTTCTCCGAGGTGTATTCTCATGTGTCTAATAAGGTTCTCTCGTCGATTGAAGCGTTCCCCACATTCGGAGCAATGATACGGTTGCTCTCCTGTGTGGATTCTCTGATGACGGAGCAGATCTTGGCTCCAGCTGAAGCTTTTCCCACATTCGGAGCATCGGTACTGCTTTTCTCCAGTGTGGATTCTCTGATGGCTAATAAGGTTCTGGCTCACATTGAAGCTTTTTCCACACTGAGAGCACGTATATGGTTTCTCTCCTGTGTGTATTCTCTGGTGGCTAATAAGAGACTGGCTCAGGCGGAAACTTTTCCCGCACTCGTAGCACTTATACAGTTTATCGTCTGTGTGGCTGCTCTGATGCCTAGTAAGGTTCTGGCTGCGGCTGAAACTTTTGCCACATTCTAAACACTTATGCAGTTTCTCTCCTGTGTGAATTCTCTGGTGACTACGGAGGTTCTGACTCCGGTTGAATGTTTTCCCACATTCTGAGCACCGATACGGTCTCTCACCTGTATGGGATTCTCTGGTGGCTAATAAGCGACTGGCTCAGATCAAAGCTTTTCCCGCACTCATCACACTCATACGGCCTCTCCCCCGTATGTGTTCTCTGATGTCTATTAAGGCTTGATTTGTCGCAGAAAGTCTTGCTACATACAGAACACATGTACGGTTTCTCCCCTGTGTGGGTTCTATGATGGGAAGCCAGGTTTGTGTTCCGACTGAAGCTCTTCCCACAGTACAAACACTGATACGGCTTTTCCCCTGTGTGGGTTCTTTGGTGTCTCTTAAGGTTTGATTCATCCCTGAATACCTTCTCACACACGGCGCACTTGTTCCTGTCCTCTCCGGTGTTTACTGTTTGCTGGACTTCTGGGAAGTCCCCGTCTTCAAAAGTAAAGGTTTCTTTTCTTGGGTTCTCAGTTAGGTTTCCATCCTGCCTTTGTAGTTGAACTGAATTCACGCCATGAGCCATGGCCCTTTCTGGCAATATCCCAAATTTTTTCCCCTTATTCTTGCTCTCCCAACTGTCATCTGCTGGAATAAGGAGAGAGAAACATTTTAAATTCCTTTTCCCTTTTCTCCCATTTGTTTGTTTGTTTTCTTTCTTTCTTTCTTCTCTCTCTCTCTATTTGTTATATTTTTATCCTGCCTTTTTTCCTGCAAGGAACCGAAGGCGGCTTATGTAATCCTCCTCCTCTTCATTTTATTCTCACAACAACCATGTGAGGTAGGTTAGGCTGAGAGTCAGTGACTGGCCCAAAGTCACCCAGTGAGCTCTGTGACCAAGTGGGGACTAGAACCCTGATCTCCCAAGTCCCAGTCCAACACTCTGACCACTACGCCACACTGGCTCTCAATATAATATCATAAAGAGGCAAATTAGCAGATGTGAAAAAGATAATTGATAATGGCTCAATATGTAAGACACAGAACTTAACACACGTCAGCGACCTGAAGGGAAGGGTAGGGAGAGCAAAACTTGAGAAATGGGTGGTTATTTAATGGCTTGTACTATGAACTGTATACATGGGAAGGAGGGAGCGGGGTTTCTTTTATTGTTAAAAAAATAATCTCAAAAAAACTTTCAACAAACAATAAAGATCACACACACAAAAGACAGCAAGGGAGAGAACAGGAGCAAACCAAACCCGCTGCAGTGGGGAATAATGGAACAGAAAAGTCAACAAAAAGGCTTGTGTCGCCTGAAATGCTAGCACATTTATTACAGCATCAGCTTCTCTGGACTAGAGTCCACTTTATCGGCGTTACCAGCAGTTGACAGAAACATACAGGTACAGAGAGAGAGAAAGATATAAATAGGTTACAGCATCTGGTGTACATACAGCATCTGGTGTGCATAGTTGCCCCTTTTCCCAACTCTACAATATCCTTTTTTTTTTTAGAATACTGAGTGTCAATTAGAAAAGAAAAACAGAAAATATGTGTGCATGCGAGTGTGTGCATAATGCCCTATTTGAATTCCTTACAGATTATAGTACCCTGGAGGAGGCCGTGGCTGGATGGTAGAAATCCTGAACAGGATCTCTTCTTCTAGGTCAGTGGTGGGGAATGTGTGGCCCTTCAGATGTTGTTGCAGTGCAACCCCCACCAGCCCTAGCCAGCATAACCAATGATGAGGCATGATGGGAGTTGCAGCCCAACATCTTGAGGGCCGCACATTCCCCATCCCTGTTTTACCACACATGGCAGAGCCTTTTTGGTGGTGGCACCCCAGCTGTGGAGCTCACTTCCAGTAGACATTGGCCTGCAAGCATGGCCAATGGTCAGGAATGCTGTGAGTGGAAAACATCTGGAGGTCTACTTTCTGCCCATCCCTGCTTTATATGTTGCACTGTTTTATATGGGTGGTTAGCCGCTCTGGGCTCCTTGTGAGGAAAGGCCAAATATACACCAGATAAATTATTATCATTATTATTATTCTCCCCATATTTACTAAACCTGCAGAAAAAATATACATACCTGCTTTTTACTAATCAGAGCAACTGGCGGAAGTCAAATGGAGGAGCACTTGGACCCTCCTTTGTTAAGACCCTCTTTTGAGCAAAAACATTTTGCAGGCTAGGAACGCAGCGAGAGGAGGCACAGAGCACGTCGTCTTGCCTTCGCCACCAGTCCCCTTGGTTTCCGTGCTGGATAATCAAGAGCCAAGCACAGGAACAGAGCCAGGGGAAGAAAAAAAAGGTGGCCACCCTAATATTCGTAAAATCTTTACAATGCAGAATATAAATGGTTAGGAATCATAACTC
The DNA here is from genome assembly GCA_021292165.1 of Shinisaurus crocodilurus. Lineage (NCBI taxonomy): Eukaryota > Metazoa > Chordata > Lepidosauria > Squamata > Shinisauridae > Shinisaurus > Shinisaurus crocodilurus. The sequence goes on from CM037882.1 coordinate 15,901,974, forward strand.
ACCAGCCTCAGCCAGGAAGGGAACATTCTCTTGGGATCTCCCTGGTAAAGCCTCAACCTCTTCTTCCGATGCAGGGCCTTCCTGCAGAAGATCTTCCATCCCGTTCTCTCCCATGGTCTTCTCAACTTTAGAATAGAAAGAATCCAGAAAACCTGTAGAAAATTGCCAGGTTCACCTCCACCCCAGAGTTGCCTTTGATTCAGTCTTGTTCCTCCCCAATGCTCCTGACCCCGACAAGCTTATCACAATCTTCCTTCAGCTGCCACATTAGGCACCGGGAATGTAAATCGAATTGCAAAAAGTTGAAAGAGGTCAAAATTTAAAAGGACAAGATCCTTTTCCCTAGCAGAGAAGAGCCACATCTCAAATGGAGGTATCACAGAAGTAAACCCTGCTATGCTGGCTGGGGAATGCTAGGAGTTGTAGGACTTTTTTCTGGCTAAACATGCATTGGATTGTGGCCTTAACCTTCTTAGACCAGGGGTGTTGAGCCTCTTTCAGCCTGAGGGCCGCATTCCATTTCAAAGAAGCTCTCAAGGGCTGCACTATTCTGGTGGGTGGGGCCTAAGGCAAAAGGGGCGGGACCAAAATACCAGCATATTTTAGCTTCAACCTCCTACTGCCAGTAACTAAGCCTTCAGAGAGGCATTTCAACCTTTTAGAAGGGGGGGGGGGAACTGCACAAAAGCCGTGAAACCCCTAATCTATTGGCAGTTGGGGAAAGGGGGTGGGGCCATTTGGGGAACCCTGGAGGGCCGGGTCTGGATCCCAGGCAGGCCAGACTTGGCCTATAGGTCTGAGGTTCTACTGCCTGCCATAGAATCACAGCATCACCATCGACGGGAAACTGCAGAGGAAACTGGTCTATACCAGCTCAAACTTTTGTTGTTGGCTATTATTGTCTACTCCAGTCTCCAGCCTTCCCCAACCTGGTATTCTCCAAATGTTTTGGATGGCAACTCCCAGCATTTCTGGCCATTGGCCATGCTGGCTGGGGCTGATGGAACTTGAAGTTAAAACACCTGGAGGTCACCAGGTGGGGGAAGGCTGCTGTTACAGACAAGAGTCTGTATCGCTTCCAACTCTGACAAAACGTTTCTCCCTTTAAAAAATCCCAGCACATAGAAAATGAATATGTCAGCAACAAAGGTCTTAGAATGAACATAAGAAGTGCCCTGCTGGCTTAGACCAAGGGTCCATCTAGTTCTGTTCACACAGTGGGCAACCAGCTGCCCCAATGGGAAGCCCACTAGCAAGACATGAGTGCAACAGCACCCTCCCACCCATGTTCCCCAGCAACTGGTGTAAATAGGCACACAGCCTCTGATACTGGAGGTAGCATGTAGCCATCAGGATGAGTAGCCATTAATAGCCTGCTCCTCCAGGAACTTGTCCAAGTGCCTTTTAATCCCATCCAAATTGGTGGCTGTCCATACAACTTGTGAAAGTGAGTTCCATAGTTTAACTCTGCACTGTGTGAAGAAGTCCTTCCTTTTATCTGTCCTGAATCTCCCACAGCTTCATGGGGTGACCCCTTTGGGTTCTAGTATTACGAGGGAGAAAAATGTCTCCATGTCCACTTTCTCCACACCATGCATAATTCTGTGCACCTCTATCATGTCTCCCCTCACTTGCCTTTTTGCTAAATGAAAAAGCCCCAAATATTGTATCCTTTTCTCATTTGGTTGCCCTTTCCTGCACCTATTCTAGCTTTACAATGCTCTTTTTGGAGCCCAGTGACCAGAGCTGTACACAGCATTCCAAGTGTGGTCACCCCATAGATTTGTATAAGGGCATTATGATACTGTCAGTTTTATTTTCAACATGCTAGATTTCTACATGCGAGGATTTTTGTTTCTTTGATTTTATGTTTTTGTTGAATGGGGAGCTTTTGGTCATGCCCCACTTTGCAGTTTGAAATGGCACAGCCCAGTCACATGAGCATGTCAGTGGCAAAGATCCTAGCCTAGTTTGCTTTTCTTCCTGACATGCTAGCTTTCTACATGCGGGGTTTAATACACTATTTCATTTTACTTTCTATGGAGAAGCATTCAGTAAGATGAGTCCCCGTTCACTGTTTGAAGTGGTACAGCTCAGACACAGGTTTTATCACTTCTAGCCCTCCTTTATACAAACTCATTCTGAACTCACCAACCCCGCTTCAGCCGCTCATCCAGCACCAGTGGAAAATACAAAGACCGCTTTCCCACAGGAGAGGGGGTGAAGACCGGAAGTGATCTCAGCAGCTTCCTCTTTGTGGCCTGTCTAGGAAGGCAGACTCGGTCAGTTTAACCCTTTTAGGATGCAAACCTATGCATATTTAGACAGAAAAATGTCCTACAACTCCCAGCGTTCCCCAGCCAGTGACCTCAGTTATAAAATAAAATAAACAGGCATAGGAACGTAAGCAGAGCCTTGCTGGATCAGACCAAGGGTCCATCTAGTCCAGAATTCTGTTCACACGGTGGCCAAGCAGCTGCCCACAAGCCGGACAGGAGTGCAACACCACCCTGCCACACATGTTCCCCAGCAACTGGTGCACATAGGCATATTGCCTCTGATACTGGAGGTAGCATATAGCCATGAAGACTAGTAGCCATTGACAGACTTCTCCATGAATTTGTCCAATCACTTTTAAAGTCCTCCAAATTGGTGTCCATCACTACATCTTGTGGAAGTGAGTTCCATAGTTTAACTCTGCGCTGTGTGAACAAGTCCTTCCTTTTATCTGTCCTGAATCTCCCACCAATCAGCTTCATGGGATGACCTCTTTGGGTTCTAGTATTATGAGAGGGAGGGAAATGTCTCCCTGTCCACGTTCTCCACATGAAGCATAATTCTGTACTCCTCTATCATGTCTCCCCTCAGTCACCTTTTTTCTAAGCTAAACAATCCAGCTGCTGTAACCTTTCCTCATAGGGGAGTTGCTCCAGCCCCTTGATCCTTTTAGTTGCCCTATTCTGCACTTTTTCCAACTCTGCAACAGGACCGGTGCAAGGCAGTTTGGTGCCCTAGGCAAGATCAGATATTTAGCGCCCCCCCCATCCCACTTGAGGGGGCTGTATTTTTTTTTACGGCATTTCTGGTGCCCCCTTTAGCCCTGCGCCCTAGGCAGCTGCCTAGTTGGCCTAATGGTAGCACCGGCCCTTCTCTGCAACATCCTTTTTTTAGTTGAGGTAACATATTAGCATGTTTTAAGATCTTTGCAGTGCTGCTAGCTTTTACCTTTTTCTCTAGTTTTGAAACTTAAATGTTTTTAACTACCGGTATATAATATCTTGGATTGCAAGTAACTTGGTTTGAGAGTGTTTTGCAAGACAAGCAAATTTTTAAATATTTATTAAAAATATTTTGACTTGATATACAAGCGACGTCTTGCAATACAAGTACTGTAGTACGGCTTAAATTAAAAATCTCTGTACAATTTTTTTTGGGGGGGAAATTCGTTTTGATATACAAGTGTTTTGGATTACAAACACGTTTCCGGAACGAATTATGCTCTCAATCCAAGGCATGACTGTACTTTTTTTTATTATGCTGTTGCATTTTATGGGTTTTAAGTCTTCTTCTGTGAACCTCCCAGAGAGCTTCGGCTATTAGACGGTATAAAAATGTAAAATAAATAAATGGATTTGTTTGCGGATTGGCTTTAAAAACAGAACAAGCACACACAGAGAAAAGTTTATGTTATGAAAACATGCTCTCGCGTTTATGTCACCTTTTTAATGCCTGGTTGTTGTTGTTTTTATTTAAGTAAATAAATCCTTTGGCAGGGCAAGTCACAGTTCTAAGGGAGGCAACGCACCAGCTCTGCTGCGCAGCATCCGTCATTGAACCTAGATTCCACCTGAATATCAGGAAAAATTTCCTGACTGTCAGAGCAATAAGACAATGGAACCAACTACCTAGGGAGGTGGTGGGCTCTCCCACTCTGGAGGCATTCAATGTGCAGCTGGACAGACATCTGTCAGGGATGCTTTGGCCTGGATTCCTGCACTGAGCAGGGGGTTGGACTCGATGGCCTTGTAGGCCCCTTCCAACTCTACTTTCTATGATTCTAAAGACTACACTGCCCAGAATCCCTTGTGTCTCTGAAGGGAGGGGATGAGAAAGACTACAATTCCCAGAAATGCCTTGAACCTGGTTGGTGGGGTGGGGTGGGGTGCGTGCTATTAGGGAGCCTGGCTGGGCGGAGGGAGTGGGGCTGGTAAAGGGAACGGTCTCCGGCGGGAATGACTGCTTGTACTTTGCCCCTCTCCACCGCCCAAGGCTGAGTATCGTCTGCAGCAGTGAGACCCCAGACCCAGCCTGGGGCGGCCTCTGAACCCCGCTATCTCCCAATGCTGGTGAGAGGGTGCAGGGGGAGGGCGGGAGAGAGGCGTGTTTTTCCTCTGTAGTCCTTGGAAAGGGGGTGGTGTGGGTGGTTCAGTTTCTCCCCCCCCCCTCCTTGTGGAAACTCGCCATGCCCTTAATGTTGCATTTTCCAGAGCTGGAGGGGAGAAAGGGAAGACTTGCATTGGGGATTTAAATCATGGAGTTTTTTGGGGGGTGCGGGAGGACATTTAGGCCAACCCCCTGCTCCGATGCAGGAAATCCGGAGCTAGAGCATCATAACCAACTGATGGCTGTCCAGCCTCTGACCGAAGTTTCCAAGCTGGTGCCCCCCAAAAGGATTGGACTACAAGTCCCAGCATCCCCGGCTGCCAACCAGGTGCCCCCAAAGGTGTTGGACTGCAAGACCCAGCATCCCCCAGCCAGCCAACCGGGTGCCCTCCAGAGGAGCTGGACAAAACTCCCAGCATCTCCCAGCCAGCATGGCTGGCCAGTAGATGCTGGGACTTGTTGTCCAACACCTCTGGAAGGCACCAGGTTGAGGAAGGCTGCTCTAGCAAATTGGTTCCCTTCTCAAACTGCTAAAGAATCTAGTCCTAATGTTCAACTGAAATCTCCTCTCCTGTAACTTACTGCCATAGAATACAGCCCTGCTCCCTGGGGCAGCTTCAGAGGACAAGATTTCTCAGTGACAGCCTTTGAAGAGTTTTGTTATGTTGCCCCTCAGTCTTCTGCAGGTTAAACATACTCCACTCCTTCTACCTTGCGGCTTAGTTTCCATTGTGTCTAGATTCACTGTCAGAATTGGATTGGTGAGGGGCGTAGGAAGCTGAGGTTTTATGTTGGCTATGATTCTGTGACATTTTATTGTGACTGCCTTGAGTGTATCATTATAGAGAATGATGGGGCATACATTATCTTAATGAATAAACATATACCCTAGTATTCCTCCAGTTTTGGGGATGTGGTGGGGGTTGATCAACATCCCAATCAAACTTTATGCATGTCTCTAGATCCCCAAACCACCTCTCGCTTCTTGACAAAAAGGGCATTGGAAAAGGCATTATCCTGAACTGTTCTCTGCTATTAGTGCCCTTCTTGCTGTCCCCACATAGGCCCAGAAGGATCTCCTGGCATCAATCTGGATTGCTCCCTCCTTCCGAGGAAAAGACAATAGCCAAGCTGGATCAGGACATTTTCACATCATCGCCGGTGAGTTTGTGATGGGGAAAGGCAAGGCACGAAATACCTAAAAGAGGGTTAAAGCCAGAGTGGAAGACGTAAAGAGATTCGGTACGGAGAAGTTGCTGGTCTGATCTTCAGGCTTGCAAAAACTCACATGGCGGTCCTGCAATATTGCTGTCCTCCCAAGAGGAAGGTTTGGGAGTGGAAAAAGCTGCAAGAAAGGGAGGAATGATGCAACCCATTGTTTTTAATTTTTTGATCTATTTGCTTATTATTGTTCTTATCAAGTTTTATTAGTGATTGTAAGCTGCCTTGAGTGCTATTTTTGGTAGAAGGACGGAGTATAAATCAAATCAATCAATCAATCAATAAACAAACCCTAAGTATGTTTACTTGGGAGTAAGTCCCACTGAGCCCCCTAGTAAGTGTGCTCAGCATTGAAGGAACCACGGATTATCTGTCCCTCTGTGGCTGCTCTGTTAAGGGCACAATCCTATGCAAGTTTAGACAGAAAAAGGGCTACCACTCCCTTTTTTCCATCTAAACATGCATAAGATTTTGCCCTAAGAAGGTTTGTGCTGTAGCGGAGACTGATGAGTGAGGGCTGTTTTGTTCTTGTAGAGGCTGGTGAACTTTGAAGATGTGGCCGTGCATTTCTCTGAGGGGGAATGGGCCCTCCTGGATCGGAACCGAAGAGCCATGTACAAAGAGGTCATGTTGGAGAATTATGGGAACGTGGCCTCGTTGGGTAAGGAACTGCTTATGCTTTTGGGGAGGAGTTTCAAAAAGTATTGTTATTTAGTATTTTTACTTTGTACACTGCCCCTTTTTTCTTTTCTTTTTTACAAAGATGTGTCAAAAGCAGCTCACAACACAAAAACAGGAAGACAGGAACAGAAATAGGTCTTAAAGCATCATTACGCCGTTCTGCTTCATTTCAAAACATAATAGAGCAAGAATCCACATTTCAGAAATGTAGGAATCAGCCTTGAGAGGCGGTGTTGTGTAGTGGTTTGAGTGCCAGGAGTGGGACTCGGGAGTTCTGGGTTCTTGCCCCCACTCAGCCATGAAGCTCACTGGGTGACTTTGGGCCAGGCACTGACTCTCAGCCTCGCCTACCTCACAGGGTTGTTGTGAGGAGAAAATGGAGAGGAAGAGGACCATATAAGCCGCCTTGGGTTCCTTGCAAGAGGGAAAAGTTTGGGCTATAAATGTAATGTAATGATGATGATGATGATGATGGTAAGACCACATCAGGATGCTTGTCCATCTGGCCCTGTGTTGCCTTCCACACGGACCAGCGGCAGGTCTCAGGCAGGGAGAGTTCGAACCCTTCACCTGATACTTGACCCTTAACCAGAACCTGCCAGGGATGGGGACTCGGACTCGAGGACTCGACTCGTGAGTCGGACTGAGTCCCCTCTCTGACTCAAGTCAGACTCGAGTCCCAATATTTTTAATGGGACTCGAGACTCGACTCGGGACTCGAGACCAAGGACTTGTCAACATCCCTGCTTGATGCCAGCTGCAGGGGCCGTCTGGACCTAGTTGCAGTAACAATCCAAGTTTATTTTTTTAAATCATTTTCCTAATGCAACATTTTAGACATTTTGGGTTTGGCTGCCTCTGCCTGCCTGTTTGGGGTTCCCTGCCTCCTCTGCCTGCCAGGTCTCTTCTTAACCAGTTCCACAGTTTGAATTGTCCAAAACAAAGGCCTCTGCCTGCCTGCTTTGGGGTTCCCTGCCTCCTCTGCCTGCCTGGTTATTTTGGGTTTGTCTGCTTGGTCTGTTCTTGTCAAAATCAGTGGCAGAGTTTTGAGATAAAAAGGCACACTTGTGCCTAGAATTTATTTAAGCCACACATCTGAAGTAGCCTTATTTTGTTGGGAAAAAACCCCATTGATTTTAATAGGGACTCGTGGAGTCAGCTTTGGGAGTGACTCGTGACTCGTGAGTCACCATTTTGGACCAAGGACTTGGACTCGGACTCGAGACTCGGGTCTAAAGACTTGTGACTCGAGACTAAGGACTCTTCAACATCCCTGGAACCTGCAGGATGCGGCCTTCTTCCCATTCCTGTTCCCCAGTGACATTTATTTATTCCATTTGTGAAGCGCCGATCTGGAATTCAGAGTCTTGCTGCCTCTGGCCCTGGGGCTAGCAGAGAAACTTCACGACTAGTAGTCCCTGATAACCTCCATGAATCTGTCTCTAAGGGAGCCTTCCCCAACCTGATGGCCTCCAGATGTGTTGGACTACAACCCCATCATCCCCAACCAGCACAACCATTGGCGATGCTGACTGGGGTGTTGGTCTTGAATGAAAAGATTGTAGTCTGTGTGCTAGCCTTGGCCTTCCACACACAGCAAGCAGAGTGCCAGCTCCCTCATGCAGCAGTGTTCAGCTTCCCCAGTTGCAGATTAATCCAGGACCCAGGAATCACTCTGTAGACACAAGCAGGTCTATTCTACCTGTTTATTTACTTATTCAAAGTAAGCACTACAGAGTATACATTCCACACATACAGTCCATGTGCAGAGTACAAAAGCATAGCAAGCAAAAGTCCAGTAGAGAGAAGAACTTCACCCCACCATCAGAGAGAGATGAAACAAAGAGCAGCAGCCCTTCTACTAATATGGCTGCTGTCTGAACAGCACAGTACACGTCACAAGAACAGTCACATGACCTTGTTTCCCACACCAGCAGAAGCTACCAGGAATAGCCAATGTAAACAAACTGTGCAGCCAAGACAGATACACATTCTGCCTAGAAAAGCTAGTACCACTTATACCATAAACAAAAAACTCACAGCATGTTGTTGATATTCCCAACATGGGGGTGATGGGGTTTGTAGTCCAACACCTCTGGGCGGCGCCATCTTGGGGGAAAGGCTGCTCTAAGGCTAGATTACAACCCTTCTCCCTGCTGTGCTCGCTTGCTATGTGGAGAGACGTTTTCACATAGACGAGCTCACCGTCACGTGTGAGTGCCCCCCCCCCACCTGCAGTCTGAAGTGGCACGGCCCAGACACGTGTTCATCCGCACCGTTTGAAAGTCTTCCTGGTCCTCTCTGTCCTCTTCTCTTCTTCCCCAAGGATCTCCGATCCCAAAGCCTGACCACATCTCCTGGCTAGAACAAGGGGGAAACCTGTGGGTTCCTGACTCGTCTTGGGTCCTGGATGAAACAGACATCTCTTCCAGGGACTCAGGTATGGGGGTTGATGGAAGCCTGCTTTATATATATATATATATATATATATATATTCCAAAAGGTTGTATCCACTGGTGTCCTCCCACCAGTGGCATGGACACTGCTGGTGGATCGAGTTTTCCCTCCCCCGTGCAGTCCCTTTCCCACCGCCCCTGCCCAATCTGCTCTAGAGGGTTGGGGGAGCCTCCCAAGCAGGGGGCGTGCAGGGAGAGGAGGAGGGAGGGAAGGGAAAGTAAACTCTTCTTGCACAAATCTGGGGTTCCACTTTGTGATCAAATATATGAATCCGCCTGATATGGAGTGAGACCATTGACCTGCCTACCCAAGTCCTGTCTGCCTGCTCTGGTTGGCAGAAGCCACCCGAGCACCTCCGAGCTGCAGGTGTCAGGGGTTGAGCCTGGAATCTTCTACATGCAAGATGCAAGCTCTGTCACTGTGCTATAGCCCCTCCCTGAAGCATGGACACAGGTGGCAAATGTGGTGGACACAGGTGGCAAATGTGGTGTCCCTATAAGGCAGTGATGGTGAACCTTTTTGAGCCCGAGTGCCCAAACTGCAACACAAAACCAACTTATTTATTTCAAAGTGCCAACACTGCAATTAAACCTGAATACCGAGGTTTTAATTTTAGAAAAATAACTCATACAGTTGTCCGAACTAATTAACATCTTTTGTCTTAAAAGAAAAACACAATAACAGAGCTTTCAATGATACAAACAGTTTTTTGTTGGAAAAAAAATCAACTCAAAAAATTATTATAGTACTACATTGTACATATAGCCTGAAGGGAATTTATACAAACTTTTTAAATAATTAGGCACATGTATTTTTGGATAAGGGATTCTCAACTTGTAATATGATTATATGCCAGACTGAAATTGTATGGGGCAAGCTTTACTCCGGGTCCTTTCCCTGCTTCTACAGGTGTCGTATTAGTAAAAGTCAAAGTCAACCTGTACTAGGATGAGCAAGATAAACAAGAAAACTAAACGTGCTTAACATATTTTAAACACTTTATGTCTTGGGCTGCAAACACTGCATTAGGTAAAAGTTTGCATTGGGCATGCTTTTGCACAATTAATGTGATTTTTGCTATTGCATGCATGCTGATAATTTGTCAAACCTTGGCTCATACTCGGTTAGTTTGAGAGCAACACATGCAGCACTCAGGTCAACTGTTAGGGCTTTACATCCAAGCCATGCTCTGTGCATCATTCTTCAAAATCTTTTAAATGTGATAACAATGTAGAAAATAATTCTGTAACAGGAATTCTAGAATAAAATCATTCTGTTCCACACTGTGAGAAAGAACAAGATCATTAGTGTTTTGCAGAAGGGGACGGTCTTTTCGCGATCTGATGACCAATGGCTCGAGTGCCCACAGAGAGGTCCCTGTGTGCCAGCTGTGGCACCCGTGCCATAGGTTCGCCATCACTGCTATAAGGGCAACTAACATAAGAAGAGCCCTGCTGGGTCAGACCAAGGGTCCATCTAGTCCAGCATTCTGTTCGCACAGTGGCCAACCAGCTGCAAATGGGATCCCACAAGCAGGACGTGAGTGCAACAGCACCCTCCCGCCCATGTTCCCCAGCAACGGGAGGACTTAGGCATACTGCCTCTGATACTGGAGGAAGCCTATAGCCATGAGGACTAGTAGCCATTGATAGCCTTCTCCTCCATGAATTTGTCCAATCCCCTTTTAAAGCCATCCAGATTGGTGGCTGTCACTACCTAAAGCCTAAATAACTGAAGGTTGAAATAACAACACATACTTGTTTCCCTTCCCTTTCCCTCCTCTTTCTTTGTTTCCAACAGCATCAAATTTCAAATTAGGGACGATATTCAGATGATCAGAGTAGCGTTATTATTGTACAGGTGGAGCCCTGCAACAAAATATTGCCCAGTGGTGTACTTCTGTTTCATGGTTCCAGCCAATCTGCTCCATTTCCCCTCCCCAATTCTCCCTTTTTTCTTTTTGTCTCCAACAATCAGTCAGCAGCATCTCCAACAATCAGTCAGCAGCATCCTCGGTCATAGAATTACACAATCATAGAATTGGAAAGGGCCATTTAGGCCATCGAGTCCAACCCCCTGCTCAGTGCAGGATAGGGATGCGTGCAGAATCTGATCGGCGGGTGAAAATCTGATAGATTTTCACGATCCCCCCCAGGATTCCAGTTCACTGGCCCTGCACTGGTGCCAATTTGCTATGGTGTGAGTTGATGCAGCTCACAGGCTTCTGTCTCTAAGACGGGCTGCGGTTTGTGCATTTAAAAAAAACAAACACCAAGGATATTTGCGCAAATCGCACTAGACCCACATGCTTTTCGGGTGCCAAATTGCACAAAATGCCGTGATTTGCACACTTTGTGTAAAGTCACACAAATTGCATAAAGTTACGCAGATTGCGCAAATAGTGCAATTTGCTCAAATTTCCTTAGCAGTTTTTTTAAAATACGCAAACCGTGGCCCGTCTTCGAGACGGAAGTCTTTGGGGGAAAACCTGACTCAGCCCGCTTCCAGTCATCAGACTGGAAGCAGGCAGGAAGTCCATCGAGCTCAAACGAGCTGGACTTCCCAGTGTCCACACATCACCTAGTGCAGGAATCCTGTCTCAAGCATCCCTGACAGATGGCTGTCCAGTCTCTGCTTGGATACTTCCAGTGACGGAGAGCCTGGCAGCTTCCTAGGGAGTCAGTTGCTTTGGGACTGTTTGTACATCACGGCAGCATATCATGGGTTAATCAATTAACCCACCATATGCGGTGACATGCACACCTGGAGCACTGGGTTGTTTATGGGCTAAGCAACCCAGTGGTTCACCTAACAGCAAACCACAGCTTAACCACTGGGCTGTTTAGCCCCTATACAACCCAGAGCTCTGGTTTCACACATCCCGTTGACAACCTCTGATCGTGGTGACCTGGAAGCGGTGCACAGGCAACATGTGTCTCCGCGAATTGGGGATTAATTAACATGCCACCGTTATGTGCTCTGACTGATCTGTTAGGAAGTTTTTCTTCCTGATGTTCAGCCGAAATCTGCCTTCCTGTAACTGAAGCCCCTTATTTTGTGTCCTACATTCTTGGATGATTGAGAACAGTCTTCATGGGTCTGTTCTGCATTTGCTTATTTTTACATTTCTCCATTGATTTCTATGGGCAGCTCAAACTTTTGTCCCTGGGGACAGTGTGAACCAGAAAATGACCTACCCAGACAGCGAGATAGTTCTTTCTATAAACTAATAGGCTAATTTGATCATCTGAATATCCCACTTGCCAACTAACCGCAAAATCTTATGTACCGTATGTCTACTCAGAACTAAGTGCCATTAAGTTTGATGCTACTTACTTACAAGTAAGTATGTATAGGATTGCAGGCTAAGAGAGTTATTGTATATTTAAAAAATACAATTATTATTATTTTTGTATATTTGTATCTATGTAATGTAAGATGTTTTGCCACTGCTGAAGCCCTGAATATCCACTTCATTTTATTTATTTATTACATTTCTATGCTGCCCAATAGCCATTGGGCTTTGAAGCTCTCTGGGTGGTTCACAACAATTAAAACCATAAAGTAAAGCATAAGATACACTATAAAAGTTTAAAACTACAGTATAAAATAGAAGTAAAAAACCAAAGTAAAACCTAGCAGCAATGCAAAGATTAAAATACAATAACAGATTTAAAACAACAGAAACTGAAAGACTAAAATTCCTGGGAAAATAGGAAGGTCTTCACCTGGTGCCAGAAACAGCACAATGTAGGTGCCAGGCGAGCCTCTCTGGGAAGCTCACTCCACAACTGGGGTGCCACAGCAGAAAAGGCCCTCGCGTTGTTTTCATGTCTGATGTTCCTTCTTTCCCAATTTCAGAAATGGATCCTGTCTTGGTTTTGCCCTTTATCCCCAGCAGGTGACTCTGGAAAGAAGATCCTGTGCTCTGAGTGTGGAAAATGTTTCACTCAGAAACGTAACCTTGTCAAACACCTGAGAATCCACACAGGGGACAAACTCTACAAATGCTTGGCATGTGGGAGATGTTTTGCTCACCGTCCCGCCCTTGTGAGCCACCAGAGAATACACACAGGGGAGAAACCATACAATTGCTTAGAGTGTGGGAAATATTTTGCTCAAAAATCACACCTTCTGACCCATCGGAGAGTTCACGCGGGAGAGAAACCTTACACGTGCGTGGAGTGTGGGAAATGCTTTGGTCAAAAATCGCACCTCCTGAACCATCAGAGAATCCACGCAGGGAAGAAGCCCCACGGTTGCCAGGAGTGTGGGAAATCTTTTGCCCAAAAAGCACATCTCATTAATCACCAGAGAATCCACACTGGAGAGAAACCATATACCTGCTTGGCGTGTGGGAAATGTTTTGCTCAACAAACAGACCTTGTCATCCACCACAGATGCCACACGGGAGAGAAACCCTATGAATGTGTGGACTGTGGGAAGTGTTTTGCTAAAAAATCAAATCTTGTGACACATCAGAGAGTCCACACGAGAGAGAGACCCTGCATGCAGTGTGGGAAAAACTTTGTTGATAACTCCACCTTAGGGAATCGCAAGAACATCCCCATAGGTGGGAAGGCCTATAAATGCTTAGAATGTGCCCGACCATCCCAAAAAATGTTTCTTCTCCCAGTGAGAAACACAAATGCCACCCCCCAGCCCTGTGCAATCCCCCTCCCCTCTGGTACCCTCCTATTCCTCCCCCCAAAAAATGTTTTATTTGTTGTGACAAAGTAAACGCCTAATACTCCTTTTTTTCCTCTGAGGCCATCTCTGGTTTGTCATGAGAGTCCACATGGGGGAGAAACCTTATACATGCCTGGAGTGCGGAAGAGGTTTTGGTGTCAGATAAACCTTCCCCCCCCCCCCCGCCGTTCTTTTCTTTTTTACCATCGGGAAATGCACACGGGAGCGAAACCTTACAGATCCTTGGTGTGTGGGCCATGTTTCACTCCACAGCCAGTCCCTCGGGAAGAACCAGACAGCCCATGTGGGCCAGAAGCTTATCCACCATGAAATGTCAAATGGGGTTAGGGATTTCATTGGTCAAAAGATTTGGTCAATTGACCAATCAAATACTGTAATACTGAAATCTTTTTCAAGGATTTACTGTACTTCAGGGGTGCTGAAGCTCGGGCTTGTGGGCCAATCCAGCCTGCCCAGGGTCCCAGTCTGGCACTATGGAGTTCCCCAGACAGCCACACCCCCTTATCCTGGCCCCACCCACTTTCCCCCAACCGCCAATCATTTGGTGGTTTCCCGGCTTTTCTGCAGTTTTTTACCCCATTCTAAAAGGTTGAAATGCCTCTCCTACGGTTTACTTACTGACTGGCAGGAAAAGCTTTAAGCTCAAATACTGTATGCTGGTATTTTTTTTTGTGCTTTGGTCCCGCCCCTTTTCCACTGGAATGTGCAGCCCCTGAGAACTTTGAAATTGAATGTGGCCCTTGGGGTGAAAGGAATTCAACACCCCTGATTTACGGTATTCAAACAGAAAGAACTTCACCCATCAGCAGGTCTGATACATAAATAATTAATTTTTGTAAAGTGATATTGGTTCACACATAACACTAACCTGTTGTTTATTTAACTTATGGCTTGTTGCCCTACCCAGGGTTTGTTGGGCAGACGATTAAACAAACCGTGGTTTTGTTTTCTCAATCCCTGGGTTGTTTCCCTCCTCCCTCTGTTAGCCTCCCTGTGTCCCAACGCCTTTGCAGTGCTGTAGTCTTGGCATGTAGAGCAGGCTGCTGGCTCTTTTGACCACCCTTGCTTGCCACCTCTGCAGCCTGGCAAAACCATCCATGGACAACCCATGATTGTGGGTTTGCACATAATGATAACCCATGGTTCAAAAAATCCAGAGTTCATAACTGAACAAGAGCCAGTGTGGTGGAGTAATGGTTAGAGTATTGGACTGATGGCCTCAGCCATGGCGGTTGGTCACTGGAAGGAGCATGGTGCACCCCTGTAGCCCCCTGAGGGAGGGGTCTGCTCTGCCCACTCCATTCCCCTGAGGGGGGCTGCCACAGAGTGGTGGGGGGGGCTCTCAGCCTGCTTTTCTCCTGTGGCTTCCAACTGTTTGGACTGCAAAGCTCTGTGCTGGCTAGGGAAGTCTGCCCTCTGGTGGCTGAAGGTATTCAACCACATGGACACATTAAAATTAATTAATGCATTTTGAAACAATATAACCCCAAGGTGCATGTCCCCAGGGTCCCCCTTAGTATGCATACCAAGTTTCAGGTGTCTACGTTTCACGATTTTGGAGCTATGGCACTGACAGACGGATAGACAGACATCCTCTTTTATTATTATAGATGATACATCTGAGAGCTGACCTGTAACAAGCAGTAATACAGTCAGGCTCTGGATAGACAACTGTGTTTGCACTCTACTGCAGCTTCCCCCAACCTGGGGCCCTCCAGATGTGTTGGGCTACAGCTCCCATCATCCCCAGCCAGCATGGCCAAAAGCCACATGACACATGAAAGATTGGACACACAATTTCCTCCAGAAGAGCACTCGACTGAGTTGAGTTAGGCAGGCTGCAGTTGCCGACTTTGCATTGAGGGGGAACAGTTCAAATGGCTTATTTTATGCCAATGGCCATGCTGGCTGGGGGGGTGATGGGACCTGCAGCTAGAACTGCCCCGAGTGCTGTGAGAAGCCCATCTCAAGCCAGAGTGAAGTACCCCTTCAGCCTTTCTCTCCCAGACACACCCAGACAAGCCCACGGCCCACGGTGGATGCCAGGTGGAGGGGGCGAGTTGGTGGACGGAAGGAGGTGGGCAGAAGCCTGTGGATCATGATGTCGCTGGGCAAGGGCCAGTGGATGTGCCTCGGGTGATGCTGGCAGGTGGTAGCAGATGAGCCGGCCCACTTTCCGGGTGCATGTTTGCCTTCCAGGGATGCCGCCACCCTGAAGTGGGGTGTGTTTGTGTGAGTTGGCAGGCAGAGGGCTGCGATCCAGCTGGCCAGCCATGCCAAGCTGGCCATGGGGCAAGAAGGCAAGTTCACTAGTGAAACCAGGTGGAGTTGCTAAGTAGGAGCTGAATTTGTGTCTAGCAGCTATGTTTTTTGTTCATTTTTACTCTTGAGTAGGTGCAGGGGCCCAGATCTGGATCTTAAAAGCCCCTCTACAACCCCCACACTGCTATGGTCCTGCCACAAATCTGGTCCTCTGCACCTCTTCTTTCTTAATGTGGAGGAAGAGGGGGGGCTGGCTGGCCCGCCAGACCTCCCCCCTTTCCTACTCCAAAGGAAACCCAGCACTTGCCACCATGTGGCCCGGAAGGGGGGGGGGGCTGACTGACCCGCCACCACCCCACCCTTGCCTATTGGCAAAGGAACCAAGACCCTCTGAGATCTCAAGATACCAGACTGCCAGCCTCAGCTGTCTGCAATCCTACTTGGATGGATCTCTGTTTAGGGACTCGCCTTCCTATTTCTGTAACCTGGATTTAGATACTGAACTCACAGAGCACTACAAAACCCATTTGGGGTGAAACCAAGACAATGTTTATTTCTGGTAGCATCTTACAACAAGATTGGGGAAATAAGAGAAGCACACAATATAGAGAGACACTTTGGTACACAGTAAAGCTGCAAAACAAGAAAACCTGATTCCTTAAAATCTCTCAGACACACACCTGTTACCTGAGGGTGGTCGCTTCAAGGGTTAGATCCAGCACAGCCTTGCCGCCCGGGGGGAACTATTTTATCTACCTGCCGGTCTGAGATAAATAGCCCTCCACAAGGCTCGCTTTTACCAGAGCCCTCAAACCAGCCAATTTTACCAGGGGCTGCCTGGGGTCGATTCCTGAGGGGGGGGCCCCTAAAGGTTTGGGCCCCTCGCTGGCGCGCTGCCATGCCGGGCATGCTACCAAACGGACTAAGACTGACCAAGAACAAAGGCTACACATGGGGAAATTAGCTCTTCCCCCTCCCCCTTTCTGTAGCTTTCCTGCCTTCAGCCAATCAATTTGAATTTCACCTGGCCATGCAGAGGGAGGGAAACTGGCCAGGCAGGGGAAAGGGAACTCGTGTGGTGAGTCATGGCTTGAACTATGCATATGAATGCCCTCAGCCTGGCTCCTCCAGACTTCCAGACGCCAGGCCCCATCCCATGTTCCATGCACCTTTTGCTTCCTCCCAGCCCCACCTGGTTTACTCATGAGGAGGCATGTGTGTGTGTGTTTGTTCCTGCATGCATGCATGCAGGAACCCTAAAAACTCTTTTCTCTACACGCTAACTATGCACACCCCACCCCAGCTGGTTCACACATGAGGTGTGTGTGTGTACCCCCAAAGGCTCGTTTCTCCACACTTAATAATGAACAAAAGAATGTAGCTGCCAGACACAGATGTAAAGGAATGTCTGTTTTGCCCCTCAGGAATACTATCACTTTAAAAGAGGAAGAAGCCAAGTCCGCAGGTTCTGATGAGGACAGTCTAAATTTGAACAGGCCTGTGGCTTTCGCTGGCTCAGCTTGTCTGCGTGTGGAAAGCTAAGCAGGGTCAAGCCTGGTTATTACTTGGATGGGAGACCCCTCCTCTAGTTTCCTGCATTGAGCAGGGGATTGGACTCGATAGCCTTGTAGGCTCCTTTGAACTTTATGATCTATGAACATTCTATGAACAATCTTATACATGTTCCTTGAATGTTAAAGGGATTATATGTGACTGAAACAAAAAGATTGTTAGCGGACTGGAGTAAGAACATATGAAATGCCATGCTGGATCAGGCCAAAAGTTCATCTAGCCCACTAGCCCAGCAATCTCCCACAGTGGCCTACCAGCTGCCAACAGGAAACCCACAAGTAGAACATGAGCACATGTCCAACTAGCATTAGACACACCTGTTTACTCAAGGTGTCCCTGACTTATAATCACACTGCTCTGTTTTACTGTTTTTGTTATATTTTAAATGTATTTATTATTGTTTATTATAACAATTTATTATTGTTTCTGTATTGGTTTATATGTAATAAATAAATAAAAATATGTAAACCACGTAAAGATCTTACACAGCACAGATAAAAACAGATTATATCTTAAAATCACACTCTCTTCCCTTTATTTCCCTGCACAACGCCTAGAGGATTTATGTTATGCGGCGTTTAATAAATGCAACAAATAAATAACAAAAATGAAATTTTAGGGCCACCGAATGCACAACATGCTTCCTGCTGTTTCCCCTCCCGAAAGGCAGGAGGACATGAGAGGCAGGCAGAAGACAGGAAAGACTACAATTCCCAAAATTCCCTTGTGTGTCTGGAGAAGGCGGGGTGGGGGGGAGAGAGAAAGGACTAAAAGTCCCAACATTCATTGGGCTCCCGCGACTTTTCTCAATCCCCATTTTCAGGGGGGTCTTATAGGAGCAAGAAGGTGAGAAAGTACCGGTTGTGATGGATGGAAGGGAAGCTGCTCTTTGTCTTTTGGATGCGCTTGATGATAGGATCCTACAGCTTGTGAATACTGGTGAGGAGGGCAGAACAGCGGGAAAGAGGCTTGTTCTGCTTGAGTGCCTGGAATAATAATAATAAATACTACTAATAAAAATAATAAATGATAGTGATAAAGGCTTGCATGACTGTCTTAGGTTTGCTTTGCATGCTTCACTGTAGTTAAGAAGAAAAAGACAGTGTCTCCACCTTTGATCTCTTTCTTGGGGGTGGAGAGGGAGAGAAACTACCCCCTTGCCTTTAAATGAGCAAGGTGGAAGGGATGTGTGTGTATGGGGGTGGGTGGAGGGCTGATCTCTTCTGTTAAACTCGTGAGAAAGTACTGCAACATTTTGTATTTGAATGGATAAAGAGTTTGTGGATGGAGAATCCACCAAATAACTTCTTTTAAAGCTGTCCAAGTTGGTGGCCATCATGACATCTTGTGGAAGTGAGTTCCATAGTTTAACTGCGCTGTGTGAAGTCCTTCCTTTTATCCATCCTGAATCTCCCACCAATCAGCTTCATGGAATGACCCCCTTTGGGTTCTAGTATTATGAGAGAGGGAGAAAAATGTCTCCCTGTCCACTTTCTCCACACCATGCATAAGTCTGTGCACCTCTATCATGTCTCCCCTTACTCACCTTTTTTCTGAGCTAAACAGTCCCAGCTGCTGTAACCTTTCCTCATAGGGGAGTTGCTCCAGCCCCTTGATCATTTTAATTGCCCTTTTCTGCATTTTTTCCAACTCTACAATGTCCTTTTTTTAGGTGCAGTGACCAGAATTGTACATGGTATTCTAAGTGCGGTCGCACCATAGATTTGTATAAGGGCAGTATGAAATGGTTTCCCACTACTTCTTCAGTCTTTCTTTCTTTCCAGAAAAAAAAATCTGTTACAGAGGGAGGGAGATGGAATAGCCGCAGGATATCTTTCGAGCATTAGAGCTCAAGAGTCCTCCGTCTGAAGGTCTCCCCACCTTCCTACCCCTGTTTTGCTCTAGAAGAATATTCGTGTCGTAAATCAGTCCAGTCCACAGATAAGCTGTTGTTAACACAGTCCAAGGTTGAAAGCCAAGAGATGTGTCCGAAACCAAAATAAAATGAAGCAGTGTAGGAGCAGGCTGAAGTGTGGTCAGGGGTGTTCTGAAGTCAAGGAAGCACGAGTCTCGGTCCAGGGGCTGGCAGGAGTATCTAGGCTGGCTACGGTTGAGTTGCAATGACAATTGCTTCCAGCGTCCAAAGTGTGTTTGGGGCCTGTCTTTTAAACAGGCACTGATTAACAAGGCAGCACAGCTGGGCCAGGCTGCAGATGACACATGCCTGGCCCCACCCCAAACACACTCTGGTACAGCTGCCCCATGTCTTCCAAACAGAGGAACAACAATTTGGGTCAGCTTTTTGTTTTGATTTCCACCATAGATCGAATATAGTGTGTGGGGGGCGAAGCCCACAGCTCAGCAGTGTGTTGCCTTTTCTGAGCCCGCAGAGAGCAGAAGGATGGCCCTGATTCGAGGTGGATTGTCCCCTCCTTGTGCAGGAAGGCGAGTGGATGCAGCAGATCCAACACAGGTACAGGATGCTCCAAATTACGTTTTTGTGTGGCGATGGGGGGTGGGGAGCAGCACATGCTTGTTTGAATAACGACAGCGACAAAAATCCTGCTAGCCTTTACAAACATTCCGAACTACTACAGTAGATGTAAAAGAATTACAAAGCAGTAAATGTAAACAATTTTATAAAACATATTTTTTTAAAATCACAAAAAGCCATTCTATTTGCGGAATGGGTTAATTGGATACAACCCTATCTTATACTTGCTTATCTGGAAGTAAGTCCCATTGAATTTGGTGGGACTTCTGAGTAGCCACGCATAGGATCGTGCTATAAGGCCTGTAATGAGACAGATAAGCCTGAGAAAGGGCCGTTGAGTACTAGAACTGTGCCACTGTGTGCATTTTTAATTGTTACCCACTTTGTAAGCCAATCCTGGCTGAAAAGCAGGCTGTAAGTGTCATGAATAAATAAAGTTATTCCACCTTGATAATAAAGTCCTGGAAACGTAGCAAAGGAGAAGCCTCCCACAGAAGGGAAGATCTGTCTGTCATGCACCAAAGCACCAAGACCGTGAAAACTAGACACCTGAAATTTGGCATGTATTCTAAAGGGACCCTAGGGGTGTGCACCTCTGCATTATTTGGTCTTTACAACACATTAATTTAAATGTGTCCATGCATTTGAAGCCTGCAGTAACATCTTCAGTCACTAGGTGGCAGACGTCCCTAAGCAGTGCATAGCTTTGCAGTCAACACAGTTTGCAGCCGCTGAGGATGGGGGTAGTCTGAGGGACAGAATTATATATATGCCCCCTCCCTGCTGCTGTGGGGCAGCCTCCCCTCCTCAGAGGAATGGAGTAGACAGACCTCCTCCCTCAGGGAGCTGCAGGAGTGCACTCAGACAGGGCAGGTGCAATATGTCCAGCTCTGACAGCTCTTGTAAGTTTGCTTGAAGGCTTCACCATATCAAACTAAGGGCTATTCCAACCCGTGCAAAGCCAGGTCCATCCGCCAGTTCATTATGAAGCCATCTTTGAAATCCAACACAAATCAATATGAGGTTTTTAATGACCTTCAAAGGAGCCCTTTGATAACAGTCCTTTCCTGGCAAAGGATCAGAAAATGTCTGCTGAACAACCAGTGCCAAGAAAGTGTACAGTGTCCTGAATGCACAGATCACTGAAGCAAACTGTGCTGTCTGTTGTCAGGTTCAGGACATGAGTAGCAGGTATCCTTGGCTGGAACACCAGGGCCGGGGGTGATGGAGATGGAAGAAGGGCCAGACAGAAGCATAGTCCAGGAGTGAGCAAGGGTCAGATACATACAAGGCACAGCAGGGCCAGAAGCAGAAGTGTAGGCCAGAAGCAGGCAAAGGACAAGGCAAGGATCAGTGTTGGCAGCACAGAGCCAGGACCTGGCTGCAGACACCACAATGACTGCTGTGGCAAAGGTGAGCAGGAACAGGAAGCCTCTTATAGACTGAGTTCGTACGACACGATGACCCACCGCGGCTTATCAGCCACGGTAGGTGGCCACATTGTGCGAACCCAGGACGATTCCAAGGAGCACTTGGAGGTGGCTGTCAGAAGCTTTCCCCCACTGCACCCTGGTGGCGAGCCCTTTCAGCCCCCGCCGCAGTGTGCAGTGGAGAGTGCCGCCGCCAACTCACAAGTTGGTGGCAGCCATCATGCCTCCCCCTCTCCGCACCGCCGGAAGGTCTTTTGACTGTGTGGTGGCGGCGCAGGGCAAAGATCGCTGCAATTGGCTGGAGAGACGGCTTCAAGGATCCCTGCTTGGCTAGGAGTGATCCCAACCACTGTATATCTTCCTGGAAAAGGGAAGATTCTTTGAGATTTGCCTTTCATACTCTTAAGGGTCTTTTGGGGGGGTGAGTTATCTGCCATCTCTTGACAGTTTGCTCGTGGGAGTGGCCTGAAGTGAAGGATTTACATCTTGCTCGAATGCCGTGGTTGGAGACCTGAATGGACAGTAAAGTCTGACTGCCCCCATTTCTCTTAAGATTTAGTGCTTCTATTTTTAATTGATTAGGAACTAAAAGAGGTCTTCTCGACAACAAAGCTGACTCTTCATCAGACAAGATGTTATAAAAAGCAAGTGGGGGGAGGGGGGAAACCTGACTTGATGTCGTACTTAAGAATGTAAGCAGAACTCTGCTGGATCTGACCAAGGGTCCATCTATTCCAGGATTCTGTTCACACAGTGGCCAACCAGCTGCCCACGGGATCCCACAAGCAGGACATGAGTGCAACAGCACCCTCCCGCCCATGTTCCCCAGCCACTGGTGTACATAGGAATGCTGCCTCTGATATTGGAGGGAGCATATAGCCATCAGGACTAGTAGCCATTGATAGCCTGTGGCTTACGCTGGCTCAGCTTGTCTGAGTGTGGAAAGCTAAGCAGGGTCAGGCCTGGTTATTACTTGGATGGGAGACCCCTCCTCTAGTTTCCTGCATTGAGCAGGGGGTTGGACTTGATAGCCTTGTAGGCTCCTTCCAACTCTATTCTATGAAAATCCATTGATAGCCTTCACCCTCCAGTGCAGGGCCGGTGCTACCATTAGGCCAACTAGGCAGCCGCCTAGGGCGCAGGGCTAAAGAGGGCGCCAGAAACGCCTTGAAAAAAAATACAGTCATGCCTTGGATTGAGAGCATAATTCGTTCCGGAAACGTGCTTGTAATCCAAAACATTCTTATATCAAAATGAAATCCCCCCAAAAAAATTTGTACAGAGATTTTTAATTTAAGCCGTACTACAGTACTTATATTGCAAGACGTCACTTGTATATCAAGTAAAAAAAAATTAAATAAATATTTAAAAATTTGCTTGTCTTGCAAAACGCTCTCAAACCAAGTTACTTGCAATCCAAGGTATTACTGTACAGTGCTCTCAAGTGGGATGGGGGGGCACTAAATATCTGATCTTGCCTAGGGCACCAAACTGCCTTGCACCGGTCCTGTCCCAGTGAGTCTACCTTCTTACCAGCAGTGTTGCCAATTACTCCTCCTCTACTTTATTTTTGCTGCCAGCTTCTCTATGGCATCTCCTGCCCCTCTTCCTCAGCATCACCATTGTCTGGGCTGCAGTGAGAGGCAGGTGAGCAAGCAGGTTGCTATGGTGAAGAGAAGAAGCAATTCCAGGGGACTCTTGCCAACTATACCTACTCTTGACTCTGGCCCTGAGTGTAAAGCAGGCTTTCAAATGCTTAAATATCTGTATACGTTCCCTGTGTGGAGGACAACTTTGACTCCCTGTCTGCTCCTGAGCCATTCAGGGGGATTCTGGGGCATTGCCAATCAGTTGAGGTCCTTTTGTCCTTGCAGGGGCTGGTGACCTTCAAAGACGTGGCCGTGCATTTCACAGAGGGGCAGGCGGCTTTGTTGGATCCAGACCAAAGAGCCTTGTACAGGGAGGTCATGCTGGAGAATTATGGGAACGTGACCTCGTTGTTGGGTAAGGAGACTCCTTCCTTGTTTTAGGGGAAGCAGAAGACTTTGATGTACCCGACGTTGCTCAGGGCCCTTAGTGTTTTTTTTATTTTTTGTAAATTATATTTACTGTTCTGATATTTTGTAAATTATTTTTTGAATACAGTCATGCCTTGGATTGAGGGCATAATTCGTTCCGGAAATGTGCTTGTAATCCAAAACACTCTTATATCAAAACGAAATCCCCCCCAAAAAATTTGTACAGAGATTTTTAATTTAAGCCGTACTACAGTACTTGTATTGCAAGATGTCATTTGTATATCAAGTCAAAAATAAATAAATAAATATTTTAAAATTTGCTTGTCTTGCAAAACGCTCTCAAACCAAGTTACTTGCAATCCAAGGTATTACTGTATTATATTTAGTGTTCTTTGATGTTTTGTAAATTATATCTACTGTTATTTATTTGTCATGTTGTGAGCTGCTTTGGGCACAATTTTTGTGGAAAAGCAGCATACAAATAAAAGGTGGTGATGGTGGTGGTGGTGGTGGTGAAGAAGAGGAAGAAGAAGAAGAAGAGAACATGGCCAGCAAAGTTGTGGATTTTTCTGGCCCCAATTCAAAGTGCTTAACTTTTATAGCCCCACACAGCTTGTGACCAAGTTGCCTACCCAAATCTTAAGATCTTCATTGGAGGCCCCTTTCTAAGGGCCCTCGCCAAGTGAAGCGTGAGGCGGGCAGTTGCTAGTGAAGGGAACCTTTTTGGTTGTGGAAGAGCCTCCCCAGAGAGGCATGCTGGGCACCTTCTTTATCATCTTTTTGGCTCCAGGTGAAGACCTTTTTACTCACCCAATGCATTTGTGGCATGGTGGTTAGAGCGTTGGACTGGGACTCGGGAGATCCAGGTTCTCGTCCCCACTCAGCCATGAAGCTCACTGGGTGCCTTTGGGCCAGTCACTGACTCTCAGCCTAACCTAACAGGGTTGTTGTGAGGATAAAATGGAGAGGAGGAGGACCATATAAGCTGCCTTGGGTACCTTGCAAAAGGAAAAAAGGCGGGATATAAATATAATAAATAAATCTGAGCTCTTAAATATCTGATGTGTCCTTTATTCTTCATTTGTGCCTTGAAGGGCACAATCCTATGCAAGTTTAGACAGAAAAGCAGGCCTACAACTCCCTGGATGGGGCATGCTGGGAGTTGTAGGCCTTTTTTCTCCCTAAACTTGCATAGGATTGCGCCTTAAACTAGTTTGTAATCTCTTTCTCTGTGCTACTATTTATTAGCTTCATTCTTGTATTTTATTCTTTGGCTTCTTGTGTTATTGAAGATGTTCTTAAGCTGCCTGTAGAAATGTATTAAATGAAAATATAAAAATAAATGGAGAGGCCCCTGGATGAGGTGTCCATCAGGGATAGGTTTAGGACTTCAGCCAGATCTCTCCTGATATTTCCCCATTCTCTCTGCTTTCCTGAGAAGGATCTGCAGTCCGCAAGCCTGGTTTCATCTCTCAGCTGGAACAAGGCAAAGACCGGTGGTTGCCCAATCCTCAGGGTATGGATGAAGAGCTCCTCTTCTCTTGCTCAGGTAAAGGGGATGGGGTAAGCCAACAATGCGGCATCTGAGATAATTGAGGCAGATGCACCAACTGTTTAACCAGTCTTTCCAAACCTTTCATGGAGGACAAGGCTATCAATGGCTACTAGTCCTGACTGGCTGTGTGCCATCCAGCCCCCCACCCAATTTTACTTGCCCCTCTGGTTTGTAAGTGGCCTCATTTTGGCTACAGGCCTGTCGGCACTCACCTGCTGAGTTTCTAATTTGAAGGGACAATATTTATTTATTTATTTATTTATTTGAAAGATTTATTAACTGCCTTTTAGGGTAAACCCTCTCAAGGCGGCCATACAGCAAAGCTTAACACCATAAAACTCAATAAAACAAGAATAAGAACAATAATAAAGATCCTGATCAAATCAGAATTAACAGCTAAAACAGGACAGCACCATATGCACAATGGCCCTGGTATAGTCCTAACTCAGTTATAGGCTAAGGTAAATAGATGAGTATTTAGAGCAACGGTGGGGAATCTCTTTCAGCCCAAGGGCCGAATTCCGCTTTGGAGAAGCTCTTGCAGGCCGCATTCCAATGGTGGGCAGGGCCAAAGGCAAAAGGGGCGGGGCCAGAAATACCAGCATATTTTAGTTTAAGGCTCTTACTGCCATGAATTAAGCCTTAGGAGAGGCATTTCAGTCTTTTAGAATTGGGAAAACTGCATAAAAGCCGGGAAACTACCACGCATTTGCTAGGTGGCCCTCTGGGGAACACCAGAGGGCTGTATTGGGACCCCAGGAGGGCTGGATTTATTATTTTATTATTTATTTAAAGTTTTTTAATGCTTTAAAATAACCATTTAAAATTGGGTCTGCAGGCCAGAGGTTCCCTAGTCCTGGTGTATATGACTGTAGCCCAAATGCTACTAATACTTAAGTAAACCACTTTCTCCCTGGCTTAGGGATAAATTCTGTTTGTGCCCTGTCTCCTACCAGGTGACTCAAGGAGGAGAAATGTGTGCCCGGAGTGTGGTAAATGTTTTTCTGATCCATTGGTGCTTCTCAGACATCGGAGACTCCACGTCGGAGGGAAACCTTATAAATGCTTGGACTGTCAGAAACGTTTTCCTGAATTTTCAGAGCTTTTGAGGCACCAAGACAGCCATGTGGTAGAGCAGCCTCATAAATACTTGGAGGCTGGCGAAGGTTTTGCTGACACATCCTCCCTGGTTGGCCACAATACAACTTATGTGGGGGAGAAACCTTTTAAGTGCTCAGAATGCGGCAAATCTTTTTCTTTCAAATCAGCCCTCAGGACGCATTTGCGTATCCACACGGGAGAAAAACCGTATAAGTGTTTGGAATGTGGGAAAACTTTTGCTCAGAAAGGAAATCTTGTCGAACACCAGAATATCCACATGGGAGCCACACCTTGTCAATACTTGGTGTGCGGCATGCGTTACCCTCAGCTTTCGCATCTCGTGAGGCACCCAAAGGCCAACATGGGAGAAGTACCTTTGAAATGCCCAGAGTGTGGGAAGTGTTTTGCTCAAAAAGGGCTCCTTGCTGAACATCAGAGAATCCACACAGGCGTGAAACCCTTCCAGTGCTCGGACTGTGGGAGATGTTTTTCTCGGAAAAGCAATCTCAAAGTGCACCAGAGAGTCCACACGGGGGAGAAACCTTACCAGTGTTTGGTGTGTGGCATGTGCTTCGCTGGCCAATCATCCCTCATTTACCATCACCGAGGTCACACCGGAGAGAAGCCGTTTACGTGTTTGGAATGTGGGAAAGGTTTCGCCAGCCAATCAGGCCTCATTTGTCACAAGAGGGTTCACACGGGGGAGAAACCGTATGCCTGCCTGGAGTGTGGGAAATCTTATTCTGTCAGGTCTTCCCTCAGTTGCCATCAGAGGACCCACACGGGAGAGAAACCCTACAAATGCCTGGAGTGTGGGAAATGCTACTCCGATAGGTCGTCCTTTGCTTATCATCAGGGGACCCACACGGGAGAGGACTGTTCCAAGTGTTTGGAGTGTGGGGCCTGTTTTGCTCCCAAGCTGCCCCTTTTGCGGCTCCACAGAGTTCTCGGAGTACAGAATCCTATTCATTATGAGACGTGCTCGTTCTTTCTCAAGGTCAGTGAAGTGCGCCTCTCTGAGGAGAGGAGACCATAGCTCGGGAGCAGTGGTGTGGCGCACCCAGGGCTTGCAGGGACACAACACAGACACTTTTTTTAATTAGCTGGGACTATGACGTCATCTGCTACCCCCAACTCAGGATTCCCAGTTCCCACTGAAATTGGTTGCAGTTCTCACTGCAGCTGGAGGGAAATGAATTTCCCCAGGGATAATATATTGCTCCCTGTTGTGATGCGCCAAGTACAGTGAGGTGGCTGGTCTGGAATGGGCAATTAAGACCCCTTAGCTTGACAAAAGACCTGCTCCTGGAGGAGATGAAAACTGTATTGTTGATGTGGATCAACACTACTGTTTGAATGTTTGGACTCTCCTTGGGGGCATGGCTGTGGGGACTGTCCTGATGAGCACCCGCACTTCAAAATTTACTACTACACCCCTGCTCAGGAGCAGAGCACATGCTTTGCATGCAGAGCCAGGGAGCAGCCATGGAATCCGTAGTCGCCTGTGGTGTTGTTAAAGGCTGCTTTGGGCTTAAAGTTACCTAGCCCCCCCCCCAACTAAGGATTGGGCACAGCAGGGGTCCTGAGACACCTCCTCCCCCCTCAGTCCTCCCCACCGCAGGAGCACTGAGGGGAGCAGAGATGACAGCTATTGAAAGTGCCCAATCAGCACTTTTGGTGGCTGTCTTCTGCTTCCCTGCCTGTGCTCCTGCCAATGCTGGTGACGGGGGCGGGGGGGGGAGCTACTTCCCCCCTGCCGCCTCCTCTTAGGGAGACCATGGGGGAAAGCCCCTCCTTTCCCTCCAGCCGGGGAGAGAGTGGCGGTGGCGTGGCGGTGGCGGGCAGGACCCAGCCTCCCAGTGAGAGGGAGTGAGGCCGGGCGACTGGTTCCCCCACTGTGCACTGCCTCCCCAAGCCCCAAACGGGTTGAGCGGGCAGCACATGGTGAACCCCGGCACCCTTCCCCCCACGCTCCTGCTGATCCCGGAGAGAGGGATGGCTCGTGAGCAATCCTGCTCCCCCGACATTGGCAGGAGCGCTAGGGAAGCCGATGACAGCTGTGCCAAGTGCCACTGGGGCACTTTGCTGGCTGCCATCGGCCAGAGCAGCAGCCCCTTTTTGCCGCTCTTGCCAAGGGGCTCTGTGCCTTTTTGGCCTGACCAGGGCTTAGCATGTCATCTGGGGTCAGCCGACACACTAAGCCTTCTAGGGTTTACTAAACCCTAGAACAAGCCATGGCTTCTTGGGGTGGCTTCGTAGCCACCCTCAAGCCAGCATGGAGGGAGGAGGTTGGGTTCAGACAACATAGTGAGCATCTCGTGCGAACCCAGTCATTATGTCTTCCAGTGTTCCGTTAACGTGTTTATTCTCCTGCTACCCATGTTGAAATGTCCACAGTGAACACGGAGATGTTTTGTAATTGGCTGTGGTTTTGTGAGGAATGCTGGGAGACAGCTCAAGTATTAGTCTTATGATTCTAGTTGGTGATGTTCAGGGCCTTCCCAGTGGCCACTTCCAGGCTCTGGAACTCCCTGCTGAGGGAGGCTAGGTTGGCCCCCTCTCTATTGTCCTTCCACCGGCAGGCAAAGATATTTTTATTCAAGCAGGCCTTTGGCATATTAGCTGGTCTGCTGCTGGAGGGCTTTTTTAATTGGTTGCTGCTGTATATTTCTTCTTGTTGTGTTTTTGTTTTATTCATTTGTTTGTTTCTATGCTAAGTTTTAATTAAGGTTCGTTTTTAATCCAGATTTTACTATCAGTCACCTTGAGTGCCATTTTTTGGTAGAAAGACAGGATATAAATTAAATAACATAATAAATATAAT
Source organism: Shinisaurus crocodilurus (assembly GCA_021292165.1). Lineage (NCBI taxonomy): Eukaryota > Metazoa > Chordata > Lepidosauria > Squamata > Shinisauridae > Shinisaurus > Shinisaurus crocodilurus. The sequence continues at coordinate 15,930,682 of CM037882.1, forward strand.
TCTTATGTGGCCCTCTTTTATGTTTACAGTCAAAAATGCAATCGAAAATAAAAGAAGAAAAATAAAGAACAGAACCTAGGCACCCTTGTAACACAAGAGCCTCAGGGGAGTCTGGTGAAGGAAAATGGCGGGCTGACATTTTCGCCGAACAGCAGAGAGACAACACAGTTTGATAAATGCCAGGACAAGGCTTTGACTGGCAATAATTAACTCTGGATAAGGGGATTAATTAAAGCAATAACTCACTCTTACCTCAAAGGATACAGCTTGCTCTCGATTTGCGTTTAAGCCGTTAAGGACACTTAAACCCATCAGTCCTTCATTTCCCTGAATTTATGGTCTACATCTGGAGTTGTTTTAAGGGAGGTCTTCACTACAGCAAATTGTCTGAGTTTATTCCTTGTTTTTGGATCGAAGGAAGAAGGACTGAGCAAATTTTTTAAAAAATATCTTGATAAGCAAATGTCATAAAGAGAAGATCTTTTGGAATTTCGTTGTCTTAGGATAGAGGTTCACTAACCTTTTGTTCTTTCAAATAAGTATTTTACTGTTGCCAAAAGTGTTTCCTTGGGAAAGATATTACATAAAGAGTTTAGAGTGCTGTGAGACTGAGTTGTTTGCATTCTTACTCTGTCTGGTGTTATCAGTTTGTTGGCGCCTTGAGGACTCTTTGTAATAACAGACAAAGTGTACTTCAGTTTGTGATTTATCCACAGAAAAAATGGTTACTCCTGCTTTACTTCAGAAATTATTTGAAGATTTTTGCAACAAATTGGATTCTTTGGATAAGAGAATGGAAGAGAGGTTTGCAAAATTAAATATAAATTTGGAAGTGATGGACAATGACATGAAGCTGGATTTTACAAGGCAAATACCCGAAGAGGTGGAACAGATCAGTGAAAAGGTTGAAATCATGAAACAAAAACTTGAAGTGTTAAATAGTGACTTTGAGATGGAAAGCCCTTTGGATTGGGATGTGATAGAATAGGTTCTCTACTTATCTCTATACTAAAGCAGAGAGACATATTTAGGAGATACAAGGATACTTTTATTCCATGAAGGATACAGATACAGAGTCTTTGCTACTAATTCACTTATGTTTCTGTTACAATTAAGAAGCAAGGCAGCAATTATACACTCACTCACATTCACACTTTTGATAGCTAGAGGAAAGGAAAAACCCTGCGCCTATAGAAAACAGTAAGGTTGGGGAGGGAAGAACCCCAAGCCCTATTCTAACAAGGAGGAAAAGAAAGCAAAACCTATGAGCCATACCCATCTTGAATTGTTGTGTTCAATGCAGCTGATTCTTGTGATGTCATGTTGATGGCAAGGGTGAGCTTCAAGAGAGAGCTAGCTTCCATATTGGTAGCATTTTTAAAATACCTTTAATTCTCTTGTTTCTCTTATGGACGGGAGGGGTCTCCTCTAGTGAGCAAGTAATTCTTGACATATTTTGAACTGATCTCCCTATTGTTTGATTGTGTTTCTTTTACTAGTCTGACATTTCTTCCTGTTTATCCTTACTCTTTTCTTAATCTGTAAACTCATCATCACCTTGACTATGACACAGCCTGCAGTCTGATTCCCTGCTGGGCGTGTGCATAATCCTCTTCCGACCAATATCTCCCATTTAAAGTACTTATTTGCATGCTCTCTCTATTTCAACATCAGTATTCACCCATCTCTCTGTCACGTATCCTTGCACTCTGTCCAGAGGTTACTCCAGTTCATACCTGACAATGTCCCAGAAACCAACGTTCCAGGCCTGCATGAATTCTTATTGCTCTTTTCACCAGAGCCATCAAAAATATGATTCATAACACTGTTGCACTCCTGTCCTGCTTGTGGGTTTTCTGTGGGCAGCTGGTTGGCCACTGTGTGAACAGAATGCTGGACTAGATGGACTCTTGGTCTGAGCCAGCAGGGCTCTGCTTATGTTCTTATGTTCCCTCTCCTTGCTTGATTTGACAGCAGCAGTGGCCACTGAGGCATCATCACCCTTTGCTGCTGTCCCTTTGTTTCATCCACCTCCTCCTGTGCCTTAGGCAGGTTACTGAGCGGCTGCCTCTGCTACTGTGCCCTGCTCCAGAGAAAAAGCCACTGCAGGATGAAGAGGTTGGCGAGGCAGAACAAGGCTTTACATGGCCCCGCTCATACCCGCCAAGGCCTTACTGGGCAGCACCCCCACCCTTGACTACAACTCTAGGTGTGTGTCGTCCTCCTCTTTCAGTACCCAGGAGCTGAGCAGCCATTGTTTCCACCCTTCATGCCCAGAGTCCGGCAGATGCTCTTTCTCTTGCAGCACACCAGAATCTGGATGGGAAGAAAAAGCTTTCCGACCTACCGGTAGTTTAATTTGACTTAGGATTCAGTTCCATTCATATAAATTACAGTCAAACCCAAAACCAAGGCATTATTCATCACCCACCACTTCAGCACATTGTCATTTATGTCTTTGACCGGATCCGATTGTATTTCTTTTGGATGCTGTGAGAATCGATCCCTGCAGGTTTCGTTGTATTCACGCACAAAACCTTTCCTTTCCACATCCACCTTATCTCAGAACAGTGGTGTGGGTGTGGGTGTGGGTGTGTGCATGCTGAAAGATTGTAAAGGGATTTATCTGCTAAAATAAAATAATTGAAGCTGGTCAGGGGTTCAAGTAGCCAGAATCAGGAGGCAGTTCCTGAACTTGCAGAGAGAGGAGGAGAGAAAGAGAGAAAGAAACATTTTTATAGGTTTTTTTTTTTTGTGGAGAAAGCCTGACACGAGTGTACATGTACACGCACACACCAGTCTCCGTCCTACAGGGGAGGGGGGCGAGAAGGGGAGATTGGGTTACAGGGAAGCAGCCAGACAGACCGGCATTCCAGCAATGGAGGATCTCGCTTGTAATCCACAAAACCCAGGAAAGGACCATCAAGACCATCAACCTAACATGGCAGTCTCAAAGAGCTGTAAAGTATCCAATACGTCACCTTCTTCCCGGGCAGGAATAAGCCCACCTGACATGTGAGAAAACCTCTTAGGTGGTTTCTTTCGCTTGTACGGGCTGTAACGCTGCACCGGTTAACCCGTTAAGCGCCGAACTCATGCAAAGGATCCAGGTGCTGATCCTTCACATGGTGGCAGAGGTGGGATAATTGGAAACTATAGTTAACGGACGGAACTAACAGGGTCTAGGGCAGGCTAGCGGATTGCTGGGAAGTAGTCAGGAAAAAGCAAAATGAATAGTCTTAGCCAGGAACAACTAGAGCTAGGGAGCAGTCCAGAGACCCCAAGAAGAGAGGGGAGCCAGGTCTCCACAATGGAGTGGACTGTGCAGCCGAAGACTAAACACCAAGAGGGGGAGGGAGCCCCCTCATCCTTGCTGGCGGGGCAGGGACCCAAACAGTGGGGCCGCCCCAGCTTAACAAGCAGCCTCAGGAGAGGCGACAGGATAGACCCCGGGTTGGAGGAGGACCTCGACGGAGGGGTTGCTAGTGGAGCCATAGGAGGGGAAGATTTGGATGCTCTCTTCCCCAACCTGAATTGGCAACAGACCAGGGAGGTGATGCGACATCAGCAGGAGATGATCAAGCATCAGCAAGCGGCGCTACAGATGCAGCTGGAATTAGCGAGGCTGACCGCGGGCACCGGAGGGGGGGATCCACTGCACCCCAGAGCGGGAGCACTCCGACCCCCAAATGGGACAGGAAACAGTTTCCCACCTACAAACCTGGGCAGGATGTGTTGATCTTTTTCACACTGTTTGAAGCCGCCTGCCAGGAACAAAGGGTGCCTGGCAATTTAAGGATGTCCGCCTTGCGGACACAGGTCAGTGGGGAGCTGGCAGCTCTTAGGCATTCATACCCAAACTGCCCCCTTGGACTATGCTGCATTCAAGGAAGCTGTGAGGGAGCGTTTTGCCCTCACAGCCGAATACTGTCGCCGTAAATTTCGTTATGGGCAGCCCTCCCCAGGGGACACGTATGCCTCCTGGATGGCGCATCTAGGGCAGGTTTGGGATGCGTGGATCGGGGCTACCGGGAGGACCACCTTGGCAGAGGTACGGGAGCTCCTGATCCAGGAACAGTTCTGTGCCACTATTCCGGAGGATTTGGCCACGGCCGTGCGAGACTGGGATCCCCCAAACTGTCGGGAAATGGGCAAATTGGCGGATCAGATGGGGCTGTATCGGCAGCCCAAGGGAGGCAAGGGGGGCAATCCCAGTCGGAGATGGGGCCAGAGGGGGCGCAGAGAAGGGCAACACCAGACCTCGGGAGGGAGCCCCAAGTAAGCCCAAGGAGAGCCCCAACACCAGTACCAGTGGCTGTTTTTATTGTAAAGAATTGGGTCACCTCAAGAGAAGTTGCCCCAAACTCCTCGCGAAGAACCGCAACCCCAAAACAGACCCGGGCAAAGTGGGAAGGGTGCTCACTCCCGAGACCCGGCAGCCGGAGGAACAGGAGGAGGACCAGCAGTCAGTCTCATCCCTGGAGGAAGAAACAGAGGATGTGGCACAGCCCCTGTTAAGCGGAGGATAGCATTCCCTTGGGGCCATCTCACAAGCATCTCTGATGAAAATTGCATCTCCGGAGCAACTGCGTTGGAGCCAGAACAAATTCTGTGAGTCCATCTCTGTGAACAATGTTTCCCATGTGGGGTATAGGGACACCGGGGCGGACATTACTGCTTTACCTCGGAGTAAGGTAAAGAAGAGCCAGATGCTAAAAGGGCGCACCTGCGCCATAAAACCTTATAACTCTCCCAACATAGCTGTACCCCTTGCCCGGGTTTGGGTCAAGTACAGGGGATGGGAAGGGGAGGTGGATGTCATAGTGCATGGGAAGCAAGAGTGGGGGATCATTATTGGGAACGACATAGCGTTCCGGGCTGCCCAGGTCAAGGTGGGGGTAGTGACACGTCATCAGGCCAGACAAGCCCCTGCCCCGCAGCCTCCCAGTTCCCCGACTCTCAAACCCAGTTGCGCTAAAGCGGCACCGGCAGTCAAACGTTCGTTGCCGCCTTCCCCCAGCTCCGGTTAAGGAGGATGGCTAAGGGGGGTTTGCCCCAATGGCCCGAGATTTTGGGACTCAAAAGGCTTTCCAGGAAGAACAGCGGCATGACCCGTCCCTCCAAGAATGCCGGGATCGGACCGGCCAAGCATGTGGGGCAGTAGACCTGTCGGAGAGGTTCTTGTGGGAAGCGGGGGCCCTTTACAGGGAGTTTAGCCCCAAAACGGAACTTGGTCTCCAGTCACGAAAGAGGCAATTAGTTGTGCCCTCCAGGTATCTCCAGGCTGTACTGCAGTTAGCCCATGATGTAGCCTGGGGGGGCCACTTGGGACAAAAGCGGACACTTGCCAGAGTGACAGAAGGTTTTTACTGGCCCATGGTGGCGAACGAAGTCAACACGAGTACTGTCGGTCCTGTGATGTCTGTCAGCGGGTCGGACACAACCGGGACCATCCGAAAGCCCCCCTTCAATCCCTACCCATAGTGGGCACCCCCTTTGAGAGAATAGGGTTGGACATTGTGCGACCCTTGAATCCCCCCACCAAGACGGGGAAGAAGTTCATACTGACTGTCGTTGACTTTGCCACTCGTTATGCTGAGGCTTTTGCCCTAGCCTCCATCTCTGCTACTAGCCTGGCTAAGACTCTCCTCTCTCTTTTTGCCCGCTTAGGAATGCCCCGCACGGTGGTTTCGGACTGTGGCACGGGATTCGTGTCCAAATTGTTTAAAAAGATGTGGGAATTGGGGTGTGTGGAGCACCTAACTTCGGTGCCCTATTATCATGAGACTAATGGGCTGGTGGAGCGGTTCAACCAGACTTTGGAAAAAATGATCCGAGCCTATGTGGCTAAGCATCCCGGGACTTGGGATCAAGCGCTCCCCTACCTGTTGTTTGCATACCGGGACTCCCCCCAGGAGAGCCTGGGATTCTCCCCCAACAAGTTGATGTTTGGGAGGGAACTACGGGGACCTTTGGCCCTTTTGCTGGTGGAATGGGAGGGGGTTGCAGCAGAACCTTCCATGCCGGTTCATGCCTTCATGCAACATCTTCAAACTGTCCTTCGGGAGGTGCAGGAGGCGGCGCAGCAGCACCTCGGAGCAGCGCAACAACGGCAGAGCGCGTGGTACAACCGGACGGCTGTGCCACAGACTTTTGAAGTGGGGGACCAAGTGCTGGTACTGCGCCCCTGAAAACGGACAAATTGTGTTTAAAATGGGAGGGCCCGGGGACCGTGATTGGAAGGTCGGGGGAGGTTAACTATCAAGTGGCTTTCCCGGGACAGCCGGGAAAGCAAAAGGTATTTCATGTAAATATGTTAAAATTGTATGTGGGATGGGGAACGAAGGTGGGGGGCATACACGGATGTGTAGAACAAGAAACCTCTGACGGGGACTTGTTGGCAGAATGGGGGGTAGGGGGAGGGCTGGATGAGATCCAGTTGTCACCCTCCCTGTCCGAACAGCAACAGAGACAAATTACCCAGGTCCTAGAAGACTTCCAGCCCATGTTTTCCGACCGCCAGGGATGCACTACTCTCGTGCAACACACCATCGAGACGGGGAATAGCCCCCCTATACAGTCCCTACCCTACCGGGCGGTGGGGCCCCATGCCCAAGTCATTGCGGACGAAATCCAAGCCATGTTAGATCTTGGAGTCATTGTACCCAGCTCTAGCCCCTGGTCCTCTCCGATAGTTTTAGTAGCCAAGAAGGATGGGGGGGGTTCGGTTCTGTGTAGATTATCGGAAGATTAACAAAGTGACTGTCCCTGATCCCTACCCCATCCCAAACATGGATGTGTTGTTGGAACGGTTAGGGGGGGCCAAGTACATCACTACCCTGGATCTGACCAAAGGTTATTGGCAAGTTCCCCTCGATCCGGATGCTGCGTTGAAATCTGCATTTGTGACCCATCTAGGGTTGTTTCAGTTCACCACCCTGCCATTCGGGGTCCGGAATGGTCCGACTACCTTCCAAAGGCTGGTAAATGGGATGCTAAATGGGTTGGGGGAGTTCGCCTGTGCGTACTTGGATGATATCGCCATTTTCAGCTCCACCTGGGAACAGCATTTGCAGCATGTCCGCCAAGTATTTCAGAGGATTCAGGAAGCGGGGCTGACTGTGAAGGCTAAGAAGTGTCAGGTTGGGCGGGGGGAGGTAGAGTATCTAGGGCATACGGTGGGGGGAGGTAGTGTCAAGCCCCAGACGAAGAAACAGGTGCAAGCTTTTTTAGGGCTGGATGGCTACTATCGTAAATTTGTGCCCCACTTTAGCCAGCTAGCCGCCCCTCTGACGGATTTGTGTAAAAAGGGGCAGCCCGTCAAAGTCCAGTGGTCAGCCGCTTGCCAGGCAGCGTTCGAAGGATTGAAGGCCAGCTTGATGGCAGCCCCTGTGCTGCAAGCGTCTGATTTCGAAGCCCCCTTTGTCCTGCAGACGGATGCCTCAGAAGCGGGAATGGGGGCCGTCTTGCTGCAGGAACGGCCAGGGCAAGGGCTATGCCCTGTCGCCTACTTGAGTAAAAAACTTTTGCCCCGGGAGCGGAACTTGGCCACTGTCGAAAAGGAATGTTTGGCAATAGTGTGGGCAGTGACCAAGCTTCGCCCCTCTCTTTGGGGACGCCGGTTCTTGTTGCAGACCGACCATTCCCCCTTGTGTTGGTTGGACAGGGTGAAAGGATCCAACCAGAAGTTACTGCGGTGGAGCTTAGCCCTGCAAGATTTTGATTTTTCAGTGGAACACATCAAGGGCAAGGACAACATCGTGGCAGATGGGTTGTCCCGGGCTTTCTCAGTGGGAGACAGTTAGATAGGGATTGGGGTGGTGGGCCCGAATGCCATCTTTCTTCAAAGGGAAGGGTGTGGAGAAAGCCTGACACGAGTGTACATGTACACGCACACACCAGTCTCCGTCCTCCAGGGGAGGGGGACGAGAAGGGGAGATTGGGTTACAGGGAAGCAGCCAGACAGACCGGCATTCCAGCAATGGAGGATCTCGCTTGTAATCCACAAAACCCATGGAAAGGACCATCAAGCTAACAGGGCAGTCTCAAAGAGCTGTAAAGTATCCAATACGTCACCTTCTTCCCGGGCAGGAATAAGCCCACCTGACACGAAGGGGCAGGCAATAGCCCCACCTGACCTAAGGGGCGGGAGAGCAGGAAACACAGAGGTAGAAAAGCCCTCTCCCCTCCTTTTGTTGGTTGTTGGGAACCCAGGGTACTTTTGAGTACGAACCACCCTCCAGCAGCGGCTGGAGTAAGCTGTTTCCTTCCCCGGATCGGACAGACCCGGAGTTAGGCTGAAACTGACTAGTGTGACGTCTCTGATCTAAGGTAACTGACTAATCCAAATGCGCTAGCCTGGGAGCCTGTCATTGATAAACTTAAAGCTCACGTCATGTCTTATTGACGTTGTAGTATTTCCTAGAAAGCTGTTAGTTCCGCTCCATATCCTGTGTAAATAAATAAAAGCCTTATTTGGCAGTTCAAAGGCTGAGTTTCCTTTTGTTTGTGAGAAAACCTCTTAGGTGGTTTCTTTCGCTTGTACGGGCTGTAACGCTGCACCGGTTAACCCGTTAAGCGCCGAACTCACGCAAAGGATCCAGGTGCTGATCCTTCACATTTTTATTGTAAAATTTCAACAAAACAAAACAAAAAAGAGGAAAAGAAAAAACTAGCTACATAGATTGAATATATCAATTTCAATGCATGAAGTGTGTGTGTGTGTGTGTGTGTGTGTGTGTGTGTGTGTGTGAAAATACAGCTTTCTAAGAATTATATATAAACTTTAGCAAAAGCAAACCAAATATCCATATAAATGTCCATTCACCAACCGTTTCAGATGTTGAAAGTGTTGTTAGGAACTCAATCATTTGCATTATAGGTGTTTATCCTTCAAATGTTGCAATATCAGTCTTTTAGCTGAGTGGAAGACCGACAACCTGGTCTTCTGCGCGGGTTCAATGCTAAGGGGGTAGCGAGTCCTAGGGCGGCCTTCTCCGAGGTCCCCAGCGACTATCACCCTTAGCCCAGAACAAAGGGATAACTTATAGCCACAAAAGTATCTTTTATAAAACAAGTTTATTTACAAAATCACCTTCACAAACCCAGACACACGCCAGCAATACAGCTTATCAGTACGGTACAAAGTAGCAAGCAAGAAGTCTCAAGGACACCGTGATTTCAGGGCTCTCGGCTAGTTAGTTCAGCTCGGGCTCCAGCAGAGGCCCGGTCAACCGCATGCTGCTAGCTGGGTTCCCAGCGGAGGTCCGGTCTACCCAAGCGGCTAGCTGGGTTCCCGGCGGAGGTCCGGTCTACCCAAGCGGCTTATGAGTGATTTCAGCTTGGTTTCCCGGGGGTCCGGTCAACCCAAGCGGCCAGTGATTTCAGCTTGGTTTCCCGGGGGTCCGGTCAACCCAAGTGGCCAGTGATTTCAGCTAGCTGGAGCACGCCGGGTGCTGCTACCCGGGGTTGCTGATCCCTTCGTTCCCTTACCCCAAGCATGGGGCAAGATTGCTGATCAGGTCCAACAACTCAGTTCCCTTGTTTTATACCTTGGTGTTTCAGGTAGCCCCTCCCTCCGTAATCAGGTGGGTTGCCACCCTCCCTGAGGGGCGGCCTTTTGGGTCAGGTGGGGTGACGCCTTCCCCCTGTGGGGTGGGGTCCCTTTGAAGCCACTTGCTTAATGGTCCCATCCTGTGGTGTTGAATGGTCCTTTCTTATGGGTGCCGAAGTGTCTGCTCTGGCGAGGTATTCAAGTCTTATGTAGATGGGGCTGATATACGAGAGCATTGATGAACCTGGCGATGCTTCCTGTCTTCCCCCCTGGGGTGATTCTATGCAGATGTTGTTTGTCCCCTTTGGTCTATGTGGAGACTGGCTGTCTCTCCCCCCCCCCGTCTCCTTCCCCCCACCTTGGTGAGTGTGTGTGTGTCAGAAAGGGGGCTTAGGTTGGCTTTCTCCACAAGCTGTGAAAAGGGCACTGAGAATCCACTTGTGCTGACCATGCATTAACTTCCAGGAAGCAGGTAGATAGCATGATTGGAATGGGGAAGATTTTATGTTAAAGCTGTTGCCAGAATGGTGCACCAACAATCTGTGTTGTTTATTTCTTCTTCCCAGTGTGTGTGTGTGTGTGTGTGTGTGTGTGTGCCTGCCCCACCTGCCCTAGTAGTAATGTGGCTCTCACACTATTTTTTTTTTGCCAAAGTGGCTCCCACTTGAAAAATAGTGAAAAACCAAAACAGCAACAACAAAACTGTTTGCCAGCCCTGGGTAGTTGTTTTAAAAAAACAAAAAAACAAAACACAGACACACACACTGAGCATGTGCAGTTTTGCATTTTAAACTCACTGAAATCATAGCACTGTCATGACTGCAAGAATAAAACAGAGTTTGCATGTGCTGCTCTCTGGGTGGTCACTTCAGCCCCTTAGGCTGCGCGGTCCTGGACTTTAGCCACAAGGTCCAACCCTAGCTGCCCCACAGAGTGTATATTTGGATCTTATTCCATGAGATATATGTATATCTAGATAGATAGATAGATAGATATTTTGTAATAAAATGTATATAGACTTTGCTATGAAGTGGTTTAATTAATTAATTTCCCCTTTATTTATTATATTCATATCCTGCCTTTTTTTCCTGTAAGGAACCGAAGGCAGCTTACATAATCCTCCTCCTCTCCATTCTATCCTCACAACCACCCTGTGAGGTAGGTGAGGCTGAGAGTCAGTGACTGGCTCAAAGACCAAGGAGCCCAAGGCAGTTTACATAATCCTCCTCCTCTCAGTTTCAATTGTATTCTCACAACAACCCTGTGAGGTCGGTTAGGCTGAGAGTCGGTGAGCTTCATGGCAGAGCGAGGACTAGAACCCGGATCTCCCGCGTCCCAGTTCAGCACTCTAACCAATGCACCGCACTGGCTCCCCGATGTAGTCATTGCACTTGTGTGCTCTTTAGCATTTGCTGCTTGTTTTCATCTGCAAAGGTTCTCCTCATTTTGTGTTGCAGGAAAAGCTTTGGCTGCCTCAAATCTGTTAAGCATCTCACTCTGCCGTTTTTCAGAATGATCCAGCCTGTCCCCAGTTCCTCCCCATTCCAACAAAAGCCCTCCTGGAGATCCTTTTCTGTCTTTCTCTCTCTTTTTCTCTCTCCTGAAAGGGTTAAAACAGATTTTGCTCAGACTGCTAGAAAGGCCCCTAGAAGGAGGGATGGAAAAAAGGGAAGGACCTTCCTGTATTCTCCCTCCCTCCCTCCGGTGGTGGGGAAAACTGTCTGTCTGGCTTTCTTAGGCCGCCTTGGTTCAGGGAGATCTCCCCAGGAGATGGAGAGGTGTGGCTTGCAAGGTGGGGTGAGTAGTTCAAAGAGAAAGGGTGGTGGTGGGGGGGTGCTAGTATTTGGACAAAGGGAGGGTTCAACAGCCAGGGGACGGATGGAAAAAACAGACAGAAATACCAGCAGGGGCAAAATAAGCGGCTCAAGGACCTGGCATTAAAAGCAAAGGGATGTCTCCTCTCTTCCACACCCCTTGCAGAAGGTTGCAATAAGCTTTGACGGCATTTGCTTGGCCTTTCTAAATTTTGGCTGCGATCCTATCTCCCCTTTCCTGCGAGTAAGCTGCACTAAGCTCAATGGGACTTACTTCTGAGTTTTAGCGGGATTTGTATTTCATTGCTTTTAGCTGTTTTAAATTTTTGTATGATTTCATCCATGTAAGACGTCTTGATTCTTTCCTTTCTTTTTTAAAGAAAGCTGTCTAACAAATTGAACAAATAATAATAATAGTAGTAGTAGTAGTAGTAGTAGTAGTAATATTACAGGTTGTTCAAAATTGAGGAGTTCTGCTGCTCATTGACAGAAAGCTTACTAGGGGGCAAAGGTGGTTGATAGGTTTTTATTACAGGTCCTTCCTCTCCTGCACTTTTATACACCAAATGTGATATGCAGAAATTTCTGCAGCTGAAGTTAAAATATATATCCCTTGGTTAAGTTCTGCGTGTCAGGACCTCTGATAAGCACAGGAGCATGGGTGGGGTGGGGCAAGGTGGCAATCCAGTCCAGGGGTTGGATCTAGATTTAATCTGGATCAACTACGCTGGCGGAAGTGGACTTCCCCGCCCCTTCCTTCTCAGGGCAGTCCCTCCAGCCCCCTGAAAATGCTACAAAGAGAGTCAGGAGACCCTGCGGAATGGGGTGAGCTGTGGCATGGAGGGAACCCCCAAAATTGGGCGGAGGGGGCAAGTGGAACCTTTGCTCTCAAGGAAAGCCCTTTCTTCTTGCAGAAGGCAGATCCTGGATCCAGCCCCAGGTGGTTGCATTTCGAGGGGGCTGGATGCAATAGCAGGATTGGGTCCCTTCCTTGCCCATATAGGTGCACAGAAGGGAGAATTTTGGTGGGTGCAGCTTCTCCTCAAAGTATATGCGATGCGGTCAGCCGCCTTTGTTTATGATTCACATGTCTGCCCTGTTCAAGGATAAATGGGGAAGTCTGTTTTTAACCTCAAATGCAGGGTGCACTCTGTACACAATTATGCTTTCAGGATTGGTACAGGGATGCCCTGAATGGGGGTGGGGGAGATATCTTCTTCACAAAGTATAGGTCTTCAGTGGCTGCTAGCCATGATGGCTCCGCAGAACCTCCAGGATCAGAGGCAATGTACCTCTCAATAAAACTTGCTGTGGAACAACAGCCAGAAAGGGCTACTGAGTTCCTGTCCTGCTTCTGGGCTTCCCAGAGAGGCATCTCTTTGGCTATGGTGAGAAACAGGATGCTGGAGTAGGTGGATGTTTGGTCTGATCCAGCAGGGCTCTCGGTATGTTCTTATAGGCAAAAAACAGCAGGTGAAGCTTTTCACAGCACAGAGATCAGTGTTATCCAGCATTAAGTGGAATTCACTTCTGCAAGATGTAGTGATGGCCACCAGTTTGGATGGCTTTAAAAGGGGATTGGGCAAATTAATGGAGGAGAAGACTGGGCCATGGCTACTGGTCCTCATGGCTCTATACTACCTCCAGTATCAGAGGCAATATGCCTCTGTTCACCTGTTGCTGGAGAACATGGGCGGGAGGGTGCTCTTGCACTCATGTCCTGCTTTTGGGTTTCCCATGGACAGCTGGGCTGGCCACAGTGAGAGCAGAATGCTGGACTAGAATTATTATTATTATTATTATTATTATTATTTTATATTGCGCTCTACACCAGAGCGCAGTACAATATACAAAATAAATCAAACAACAATAATTACAATTTAACTAAAACTACATTAAAATACTTGAAATGGGCTATAATCCAAGTAAATTTAAATTAACAACAACAAATAATTAAAACCATCAAGCAATAAAAGTAAACTCACAGCAATTACCCAGCTCACACTATAACACCTATGTCTCCAAGTTGAACAGACAGGTTTTCAGGTCACGCTTAAATTTACTCAACTGGACCCTTGGTCTGATCCAGCAGGGCTCTTATGTTCTTACGTTATCACCTGTTAATACCTGGAGCTTAATAGTTCATATCTGCAGCTTGTTTTTAATTTTTAAAGTTGGCAGCCTTACTTGCTTCTTGCAGAGCATGATAAATTCCACATCTGGAATCATATCAACAAGAGGGGAAATTAAATTGATATCAGGCTGTTTTAAAATTTTATATATTTGGGGTGGGCAGCAGGGAGATGTGCCCTGTAGGGCTAAGTAGGCTGAGTGTGTAGCTGTCCAAACACTTGAATGAACAAATTGAGAAAGGCCTGTGAAATGGGGGCATTGCTATTTGGGGGTGGGTGGGTGTTGGGTTTGTTAGAGATTGGTCTGTGTGCTAGCCCGCTAAATGAAGCCCTGGCCTTCCACACACAGCAGGGTTGTTTCCACGCAGCACCACTCCAGCATTCTTCACTGCAACTCAGTTCAGGACTCAGGAATCACACTGTGGTTAAAAACATAACTGTTTTATTAACTTATAACAAAGTGTCACTACAGGTTACATCTTTACATTCCATATACAGAGTCCATGTGCAGAGTACAAAATACTTAGAGCTCATATCCAGCTCAGAACACAGTATATGCAAATACATATGGTTGTAGACTTAGCCATTACACGTCATCACCTTATTTACATCACATGACAATCCTGGCGCACACCAAGAACATTCTCACGCCTAGCAAGGCTGAAGTAAGGATAGCATAGTAAACATAGACATGTCCTGGTGTCTCCTGTCTGGGAACTTTCCAGATAAGCAGAACAGAAGCAACGCAGCAAGCTATTTTGCTTTACACACTAACGGGGTGGAGTGGGGTGGGGAGCAAGTTATTTGCTGGTCCGTGTGAATTTTTGTTTTCACACAAGTGGTTTTCAAACAGCACCCTCTAGATGTGTGGGACTACAGCTCCCATCATCCCCAGCCATCAATGATTCTGATGACATGGGGTTATGGGGAAACTGGAAAATGTTGATGCCCCCTTGTGTTACAACTTTCAAAAAAGTTGCTGCATTAGTCTGTAGCAGCAAAGACAGCAAAGAGACGTGTGGCACGTTAAAGACTAACAGATGTTATTATGGCATGGGCTTTTGTTGACCACAGTCCACTTCATCAGAGGCAGACCATGTCAGCGTGAGTTGGAAGATACATATTTACAGATGGGTGTAGAGCAAGAGTGGGCAACTTGTGGCCCTCCTGGTGTTTTGGCCTATAAGTCCCATGATCCCTCAGCATTGGCTATACTGGCTAGGGCCGATGGCAGTTGTAGGCCAGAACAATAGGAGGGGCACAAGTTGCCTACCCCTGGGGTAGAGAGAAGACGAAAAAAGATTAGCAGTGAAGTTGGAGGGGAATGAAATGCAAGAAATACAGACAGTGATAATTATATTAAAATTTAGATGTATGTAAAATAATTACAGTGACCATTCACAAAGTGGTGACCATTCATAAATATCCTGGCATGGATAAATGAATGACCACCTGTAGTGGGATTTTTAAAAACCCTAATCTTGATTCAAGCCAGAGATGAAAGAATTGAACTTCTTGATACCGGGTAAGTGTTAATTTGGCAAGTTTCACACTGGATTCTCCCTTCGAAGTTTATTTGTTCGAGATGATGATGACGATTTATACACTGCCTTTCTACAAATGTCACCAAGGTGGTGTACAACAAATCAAATAAAAACAATAATACATAAAACAATATAACCATATTAAAGCAGCATTAAAAGAACAAAGGCTCTTTTAATGAACTCGGAGGATTATGGGCATCCAATCCAGTGTGGGAGGAGCATGGAGGCATGGATTGCCTCTGCACTTTCCCCATAACCCCATGTCATCAGAATCATTGATGGCTGGGGATGATGGGAGCTGTAGTCCCACACATCTAGAGGGTGCTGTTTGAAAACCACTTGTGTGAAAACAAAAATTCTAGACGGCCATAGGATAGGTCAGACTCCCAGCTCCGACCTCAGAAATGTGTTCTGAGGTTGGAGCTGGGACTCTGACCACGGAGCACCCTCTCTCTGCCCTCGCAGCCGGCGCAATTCTTTCTGTGCTGGCTCTGAAGTCGCAAGTGCAACTTCGGAGAGGGTGCTGGGGGGGGGCGTTCTGGGGGGTGGGAGCGCAGCAAAAGACATAGATGGCCAAAATCAGCCGCCTGTCTTCTGCAGGACGAGGGAAGTGCAGAGACAATCCATGCCTCCATGGATTGCCTCTGCACTTCCCTCGTCCTGCAGAAGACAGGCGGCTGATTTTGGCCATCTATGTCTTTTGCTGCGCTCCCACCCCCCAGAACGCCCCCCCCCCCCAGCACCCTCTCCGAAGTTGCACTTGCGACTTCAGAGCCAGCACAGAAAGAATTGCGCCGGCTGCGAGGGCAGAGAGAGGGTGCTCCGTGGTCAGAGTCCCAGCTCCAACCTCAGAACACATTTCTGAGGTCGGAGCTGGGAGTCTGACCTATCCTATGGCCGTCTAGACAGCATTTAGCAGCCATAGGATTACGCCCTAAGACTGCTACTCACGTATAAAAGGTCAAATTTAAGAGATGTGTCTTAACCCCTTTCCAAAAAGTCGAGAGAGTGAGGACCAATCCTCGCCCTGAAAGGAGAGCATTCCACAATCTGGGAGCGCTGCAGGAGAAAGCTACCTCATGGGCAGCAACCAGATGTCCTGGGAGACTGAAAAGTTCTCCCACTGGTTTCTGGGTACAGGCAGTCCCCAGGTTACAAACGAGTTCCATTCTTCAGAATGTGTTTAAGTCGAATGTGTATGTAAGTTGGAACAGCATAGCGTTCTATATGTTAAAAATCGGCATTTACGCAAATGGCGTAAATTACGCAAATCGTGCAGTATACTACACTATGTACTCTACGTAAACGACGTAGCGCCGGGGAACCCAGAAGTCCGTTCTTCAGTATGGGTTGTCTGTAAGTCAGACGTTCTTAACTTGGGGACTGCCTGTATTTCCCATTCTGATGCTGGGTTGGTGTCTGATTATTCTTCTGAGCAAAGACTGGCGTGTTTGTCCCATACAGAACACGGAAGGACATCGCTGGCAGATGACACTTAACAGGTATCTTGTTGGCAGCTGAGCAGGTGAATGAATCCATGATGTTCTTGCTGACTTCTGAGATCCTGTAATGGTGCTGGCTGAGCCGATAGTAGTGGCTTTCAACCCCAGGGCTGAATTCCATTTCGAAGAAGCTCGGGGGGGGGGGGGGCATTCCTATGGTGGGCGGGGCCAAAGGCAAAAGGGCGGGGCCAAAATACCAAAAAGACTAGCATATTTTAGCTTAAAGCTCTTACTGCCAATAACTAAGCCTTATAGGGGAGGCTTCTCAACATTTTGGAATGGGGGAAAATTGTACAAAAGCCAAGAAACTGCCAAGAAACTATTGGCTGTCAGAGCTGGATTGGGACCCCAGGCAGTCTGGATTTGGTCAGGTAGGGGTTTGGTCTGGTCCTGCAAGGCTCTTCTTATGTTAGGGAGTGTTACAGGGATGTCAAACCTCTTTCATCCCGAGGGCCGAATCCAATTTTGGAGAAGCTTTCGGCGGGGGGGGGGGGACTGCATTCCAGTTGTGGGTGGGGGCCAAATGCAAAAGGAGCAGGGCCAAAAGACCAAAAAATACCAGCATATTTTAGCTTCAAGCGCTTGCTGCTGGCAACTAAGCCTTCGGAGAGGCATTTCAACCTTTCAGAATGGGGAAAAATGTGCAAAAGCTAGGAAACCACCAAACGATTGGGGGTGGGGCCAGGGGAAGGAGGCATGGCCATCTGGGATGGCATGTGGGCCGGATTTGTCCCCCCAGGCTTGAAATTCCCCACCCCTACACTACTGAGCCCTTCCTATTTTGGTGGCATTCCCTACAATGTACGGGAATAGGCGTCATTGGCCTATTGTGGCATCAGTCAGTGGTAAAAGAGGCTTTGCTACTTGGGTCAACAGGATGCTAGACTACATAGGCCTTTGACCTGATCTTAATACTTGTTGACTGGAGTATTTTGTGGGTGAGGGGACTCCTGAGTTGTTTAAATTTGTCACGTTTGTGTCCTCTTTCTTTCAGGGAGAAGCTCGTCTTGTGGGTTAGGCATGAAGCCAGCTTCCCCATCTTCCCATCCCCACCCACAATCCCCAACAACCCAGTCCTGAGGCTTTTCTGAATGACTGAGGTTTACAGGCCCGAAGCCAGAGGCTGCACAGTTCCCTTCAGTTAACAGCACAAAGCAAATCTGAGATCTGTCCTCTCTGAGGTGAAACCGTCTGGAGAAGGAGGTGCGATGACGGCCCCGGACCTCCCGTTCCAGCATTTCCTCACTCCAGTGTTCTCTGCGGGCATTAAAACGGAAGAGGCAGAAGCCCCAGATCCTATGAATGGGGAGTGGGGAGGAGGAGGAGGAGCAAAGGGCCGCCATTTTGTTCAGGCTGGAGCTGCCAAAGGGTTCCCAAAATGGATGACGTCACTACAGGTGAAACAGGAGCCGGAAGAAGGGCGGGCCCAACATTGGGAAGTTCAATGGCAGGAATTTCTGAGGGCATTGCAGCCCCCTCATGTGGGGTGGGAATATCCACAGCCGCAGTTATGTGATAAGGATGCTGGTGAGTTATCTCTGGTCTCCTTCAACAGAGAATCCGAAACCTGCCAGTGGCCTAGACCAGAGGGGGTGAACCAAATTTCACCAGGCCTCAACGGAGAACCCGAAGCGACTTATAACTGTCTGGAGACTGGAGATAGGAAAGATCACAAGACGTCAAAGGAAGACATTCTGGGCAAAGATGACATTGGGGCCGAAATCCGGCGTAAGCGGTTCCGGCAGTTCCGTTACCGAGAGATAGAGGGGCCCCGAGAGGTTAGCGGCCGACTACGGGAACTCTGCCAAAGGTGGCTGAAGCCAGAGAACCACACCAAGGAGCAGATCCTCGAGACGCTCATCCTGGAGCAGTTTGTAACCATCTTGCCTCAGGAAATGCAGAGCTGGGTGAAGGCAGAGGGCCCAGAGACCTGCGCCCAAGCAGTGGCCCTGGCTGAGGACTTCCTACTGAGTCAGGAGAAGCCGAAGGGATGGGAAAAGCAGGTGTGGTGATATCCGAGAGGGTCTATGGGTAGTTTCAGGTGACTCATGAAATGCTTTTATTTTAGAGCTGTGCTCAGATGGCCTCTTGGAGTTCTCCACCCTATTTGTGGGTTGAGAAACCAGAGGGACAATTTCACTGAATGTCTCTAGGGGATGGAGAAATTCTCCAACAGTTTCTCACAGGTAGGGCTCCCCATTCGCAGGGATTGTAGCACAGCTTCTTTCTTTTTTCCTTAGGGTTTTTGGGTTTTTTGTGCTGCAGCGTCAGCAGAAACACCTGTGTTGGCAGCCTGGCGAACCCGGGTTGGCTATGTCAGGGTGGCTTAGAGAAAGGGAAACCTTGGTGCTGCTGTGGGGTCCCCTGGGATACCCATGGGAGGACCAAGGGGGGAGGAAGGCCCCCGCTACCCATGATGTACCTGATTGTCTGTCGGGTACATCGTGGGGCCTCGGGCATTTAACCCTCGCTGTGTGGCTTATGCCGCGGCGTGGGTTAGAGTTGTCTGAACCCACCCAATGCCCCATTCCTAGCATAATTCCAGGGCATTGTGGGGGTGGAGGGTGGGAAGAGAGAAGGCAACCACCACCCAAAAAAAAGATGGTGAGGAAAATTTGGAGAACATTCCTCAAAGAGACCTTTTATTTCTAGGGGGATGAAGAAAGAAAAATCTCAGAACTTTTCTGAGAAAAATGGCTTCTGAGAAGGTGTTTTATAATTTATTTTGAATTTATTTTGGTGGTGTTTTTGAGCTTACCTAATCACTGCGAAGTGGCTGAGCCCAGAGATGTCGGAGAAATCCGCAACGGGTGCGAATGAGTTTGGATTTTTATGAATCTGACCTGTGAATTTCATAAGAGCCCTGATGCTGGATCAGGCCAAGGGTCCATCCAGTCCAGCATTCTGTTCGCACAGTGGCCAACCAGCTGCCCATGGGAGACCCAGAAGCAGGACATGAGGGCAACAGCACCCTCCTGCCCATGTTCCCCAGCAACTGATACTGGAGGTAGCATTTAGCCAATCAGGACTAGTAGCCATTGATAGCCTTCTCCTCCATGAATTTGTCCAATCCCCTTTTAAAATCCTCCAAATTGGTGGCCATCACGACATCTTGTGGAAGTGAATTCCATAGTTTGACTCTGCGCTGTGTGAAGAAGGACTTCCTTTGATCTGTCCTGAATCTCCCACCAATCAGCTTCATGGGATGGTCCCTTTGGGTTCTAGTATTATGAGAGAGGGAGAAAAATGTCTCCCGGTCCACTTTCTCCACACCAGGCATAATTCCGTGGCAGAAAAGCATTTTCTGAGTCATGTGGATTCCGTGGCTTTCTGTGGACCAGTTCTTCACTTTTGGAGGGGATTTGTGCTATTGCGCATTAGTGCTAATTCCCGTTAACATGTGCGCAGTTGCGCTAATGTGAATTATTGCAAGTAGAAGGAAATTCTGGTAAAAAAAATAAGATTGATTCCGTCAATGAGCGGACAGCAGAACAAAAGACACCTGACAGTCTGTGAAACACAGATGGAATGGATTTAACAAAATCCGTGCATGCCTAGCTGGGGGTGCAGCGGGGGGGGGGTTGCTTTCTGCTACATGTCTCCCCATTGCTCTGCAGCCTCCCAGGCTGCCTGGGCTTTCTGATCTGGAAAAGCCCCATGGGAAGAATATGATGTCTTTCCCTGGGCTTTAACAGAAGTGTGGGAAGCCAGGGAGGCTGTAGGATGCTAGAGGTATGATTTTACAATGAAAGACAGGACACTCAGGCACACTCCTCGGCCACCTCATAAGTAAGTTAAGCACACAAGCCCCAATCCCAGCCCGTGAGAATTTCTTTGAAATTTTCTTCTCCTTCGAATTTCTTTTTGAAAGCATTTTCTTTTCTATGGTAAAAAAAAATGTGCAAGAAATTTTCAGCACAGCACTAATTTATTTATTTTACATTTTTCTCTCTTTCCGTTTCAAACCTGAAACAGCCAAGTTGCCTTACATTGCGCAGTATTACATCAAATTGCTAAATGGAAATAATTGTCAATTGATATGGGGATATTTTCTCAAATTATGTGCAGAGTAATATGATCTATGAAATCCACCGAAAACCAGTGCAGGCCTGCAAAGAGACGTGCGTGACGCTAAACCCTTTTATTTTATTTTTCTTTCTATGTCACTATTTATTCCTCCAGTTTTTGCCTAATATTTTATTTACGGTATATGAAACCATTACTCTTTAAATACAGGATGATGTGAAGAAGGGAGGGGGAGACCTAAAGGGGAGGGAATGTGGGCTGGCAGGGGGCAGGATGAGAGAAGTGTTTATTGTTTGTACTGCATTGAAAAATGAAAAGAAAATCAAATAAACTGTTAATAACAACAAAAACAGAAAACACAGCAGTAACGAAAGATCAAGTGGAAAGTCAAGGTGCATGGAAATTTCTTTACTGTAAGCAATTCATAAACAGCAGTAAGCAAATAAAACAAATGTAAAAGGGGTCTAGCAAATTGTACATCAAATAGGGAAAGGCAACTAAATGTTTTGGACTACAACTCCCATCAGCCCCAGTTAACATGTCCAATGGTCAGGGACTAGGAGAGCTGTAGTTCAGAACATCTGGAAAGCCTAACCATGGTTAGTAGGCCTGCCAGGTTAACAAAAAAATTTTTTTTGACAGGCATCTAAATGCTGTTAAGGAAGATGTCATATGTTTAGCCTGGAGAAAAGACAATGAAGAGGGTGTGTCAGCCATCTTGGTGATGGATTCCCCTTGGTTAGCGTTTTTTAAGTAGAGGCTGGATGGGCACCTATCAGGGATGCCGTAGCAGTGGATTTCCTGCGTTAACGGGCGTTGGACTAGATGGCCCTTGAGGCCCCTTCCAACTCTATGATCTCAGGGAATGGAGTTCCACCATTTGGGTGCCGTAACGGAGAAGACTCTCTGTCCCACGTTGCCTCCAGCTGAACCTCTGATGGCGGCAGGATGCAAAGAAGGGCCTCCCTGGGCAATCTTGTGCACAGCTTTATTTTTCACATGATGCGTGATTGATTTATGTAGATCTCACCGCCACAAGATGTGGCGACGGGCCACCGTCTTACATGGCTTTAATGGGATTCAGGGTGGAGGAGGTTTATTGGTGGCCATTAGCCATGACAGCCCTGTGGGACCTCTGTGTTCAAAGGCAGTGTACTTCTGAATATCAGTTGCAGGCAAATGAGAGGGAAGGACTTTTGATTTTATGCCCTGCTTGTTGGGTTTCCCAGAAGGGATCTTCCTCGAGAGGAAGGGGGGCCCTTGCAGAGGAGGGGAGCGGGGAAATTGGGCAGGAAAGTCCTTGCCCGTCAGCATAGCTGATCCAGCTTAAATCTGGATCCAATGCAACATGTTTTCTAAATTTGCAGATATGCATATGAATTAGCATATGCAGAATTGTATGCAGACGTGTGCCCTCTTTTCTGGTGATGCGTGCCCTCTTTTGGGGGGCAATGACTAAATGGCCAGACTAGCCCTGAGCAAGGGGACCCTCTCTCTCTCTGTCATTCCAGGCGCTGCTGGGGTCATCTGAGGAGGAAAACGGGGATGTGGCTGCTGGCTTCCTGTCACCTTTGGCCCTCGGACCGGGACAGCTGTGCAAAGGGGTCAAGGAGGAGGAGGATACCAGCTTGCTCAGTAAGGGGCTGTGTTGTTGTGGGAGGGACACAGGACACTACGGGAGCATCTTGTAGCTTTTCTTGATCCAACTTAGCTGTGCCTATTTTCTTTTTTTTCTTTTCAGTTTTTCTTTTCTTCAATTGTGTGTCATCTTCCTGTTCGGCTTCTTTTTTTTTTAAGAATCCAAAAGGGAGAGGGTCTTTTCAGTGATCCCCCCCCCCCAATTATGGAACACTGTCCCCAGTGAGATCTACCTGGTGCCAACATTGTCATATTTTCAGTGCCAGGTTTAGACTTCCCTCTAGTCCCAGGCATTTGACAGCATATGATGGGCTTCTGAATTCAGGTGTTTTATCAGGTCCTGGTATTTTATTGTTTTCTCTCTTAGACTAAGGGCAGAATAAAGATTTTCTTCAGGCACCTGAGAACTTTCTTTTGTTTCGTGACATGCCAGTGCCTTCCTCTCTTGTTGTTTTTCTCTCTTCGACTAATCTACCTCACAGGGTTGTTGTGTGTATATAAAATGGGTTGAACTATGTGTGCCTCCCTCCACTCTTTGGAAACAGTGTAAAAACATTTTTTTTTTTAAAAAAGGGACTAAGTTACAGGTAAATATCTTCTGTTTTTCTTCCCACCATCCCTTTCTCCCGCACAGTCAGTGGGATGACACCCCTGATGCTTTCTGAGTCAACTTCTTTTCATGCAGCTGTGGAGCCAATTCAGGTAAAGACTGAAGACAGGTGGGGAGTTGTCAGAGAACTGTGGCAGGGATTGTTTGTCATGTGGCTGAGGAAAGCAGGGCGACGGGTGCAGACTGCCTTGGGACTCCTTTACTTTTGGTTCTGTAGCAAAAGTGGGCAGCCTGCAATTTATTGTTGTCTACAAATCCCATCAAATTCCCATCGCCGAATTCAAGGTGTTGGCGTTGACCTTTAAAACCCTGTACGGCTCTGGTCCAGTTTATCTCAAGGAGCGCCTCCAGCAACATCAAGTAGGCCGCTCAACAAGATCTGCCACGGACGGCCTTCTCCCTGTCCCATCAGCCAGAGAAACCAGGCTGGTGGGGACTAGGAGGAGGGCCTTTTCTGTGGCAGCCCCCAATTTATGGAACTCTCTCCCCAGTGACCTCCGCCATGCCCCTTCTTTGATTAGCTTCCGCCGTGCATTAAAAACATGGCTTTTCAGGCAGGAATATGGGGTGGGTTAGGATTTTTAAGTTTTGTACTGTTTTTAATTGTGTTTTATACTGTGTGTGTGTCCCCCCCCCCCTTGTATTTTATTGGATTGTACATCGCTCAGAGTGGCCAGATGTCTGGCCAGATGGGCGATTCATAAATATAATAAATAAATAAATAAATCACCCCTGACCATTGGCCAGGCTGGCTGAGGCTGATGGGAGATGGAGTTTGGAGGACCACAGCTTCCACATCCAATCGGATGCCCCAGGAGATTTTTAATCCTGCAAGAAAAACATTATCCAATAAATATTTAACATTGGGTTAGTGCAGCATTCTCCAACCTAATGCTCTCCAGATACATTGGAGAGCCAGTGTGGTGTAGTGGTTAGAGTGTTGGACTGGGACTTGGGAGACCTGGGTTCTAGTCCCCCCTCGGCCATGAAACTCACTGGGTGACTTTGGGCCAGTCATGGACTCTCAGCCTAACCCACCTCACAGGGTTGTTGTGAGGATCATATGGAGAGGAGGAGGAGGGTTATGTAAGCTGCCTTGGGCTCCTTGCAGGAAAAAAGGCGGGGTATAAATAAAATAAATAAATAATAAATTGTAAATAACTCCCAGCATCTCAATAGTGGACAAAGCCAAGGATCAGAGGTGATGAGAACTGTAGTCCCAAACATCTGGAGAGCACCCCGTTGGGGATGGCTGGCCCAAGTCAAGGGTGGGGAACACATGGCCCTCTGGATAATGTTGGACTCTCTACTCCCATGATCCCATCAGCCCCAGCCAATGATCAGGGATAATGGGAGTTGTAGACCAACAAAATAGGGAGGGGCGTGGCTTCCCCACCCCAGGTTAAAGGACACCCAGTTAATTCATTGCAGAGGGGGGGTCCTCCCTGGCCGCACCATGTTACATCGCTATTCCACCCTGAGTATTCCCTCGACCATGTCGTAAGTGTAGAAGGATCCCGGCGTCCTGCCTGGGATGATTTCTGGATGGCAGAATCATTCAGGAAATAACACTCTCCTTCTCTCAGGGACCGGAGTCCTTCGAGGAGGTGGCCGTGCGTTTCAGCGAGGGGGAATGGGCCCTGCTGGATCTGGGCCAAAGAGCCTTCTACAGGGAGGTCATGCTGGAGAATTATGGGAACGTGACTACTCTGGGTAAGGATCCTTCGCCATGCACTTACTTGCCTGAGAGGTACTGAAGGTGAGTGGGGAGAGTGGCTTGTAATGCTTGGG
Organism: Shinisaurus crocodilurus; assembly: GCA_021292165.1. NCBI lineage: Eukaryota > Metazoa > Chordata > Lepidosauria > Squamata > Shinisauridae > Shinisaurus > Shinisaurus crocodilurus. The sequence continues at coordinate 15,955,292 of CM037882.1, forward strand.
AGTCTTTCTTGTATCCCAAACTTCCTTATTTAGCAAAGACAGTCCCCATTTTCTAAAACTGTGCCTGATTCATCACAGTCCCTATTTTGTCCTGTAAGCGGGTCCTGCAAGAAAAAAACTGCAGTGTGGAGTGTTCCAGTTCAGGGTGCCAGCCGGTTGGCCATGCCCTTTTTAGGATACTCCATTACATTCCCCCTCCCCAGTTTCTGTTCCCCCCCCACTCCCAATGCTCCATATTCTGTGGCCATGGACTGTGCTCAGTCTTCGCAGGACTGTTTTGGGTGGTGTGTGTTTTTTCACCCTTATGTTTTTCCTCTTGAAGAACAGGGTTTTTCACAGGGCTAAACAGGTATTTTTTTGACAGGGACACATACAGATTGCATGGCTGCATATGTCCCTGTCAAAAAAATACCTGTTTAGCCCTTTAAAAAAAACCTGTTTTAAAAGAAACCCTTACTTTTGACAGCTGGATCCATTGTGGGTCCAACAACCCCTAGAACATACCATGGGTTGTCAGGGTGGCTTGTTGCCACAAAACAAGTCACCCTGTGGGAAGCAGTCTGAGTTCATACAACACGACAACCGACTGTGGCTAGCTAGCTACCCACGATAGGTTGCTGTGTCGTGCGAACTCAGGAACAAATGTTCTAGCCTGGGTATTTTTGTACTTGAAAATAGCAGAAATAACTCCTTAACTCCTTGTCTTCCTTGTCTTCTTTAAAGGATTTTTGATTCCCAAACCAGACCTCATCTCCTGGCTGGAAGGAGGGGAAGATTCACTCATCCAGAATTCTGAAGAAGCAGACAGGGGGAGTATTGCAGGTAGCTGCTCACCTGTGTGTTGGGACCATTAATGTCTGAGAAATCTGGAATCTCAGGGCTGGTGGGTTTCTCAAACTCCCCCCCACCCCGTCTGCAATAAATTGACCTAATCAGTTTTGAGTCTCAAAGGTACACCCACTCCCTTCTATAGTTATTTGGTTTTTACTTCAGAATTGTTTTTAAATGTTTGTCGGTTCTGGAAGTGTTGCCCTCTCTTTGAATTGACTTTGCCATCAGTGATGTCAGCCTGTAACCAAAGCTGATTAGCTGGCTACAAAGTATTGTGACGTCATCCTCTTCACTCTGTGATCTTCAGCTGGCCAGCAACCCCCGTACGACTGATCGAGGGAGCATTGCCCTCCCTCTGAATTGGCTCCATATCGTCTCAGGGACATTGTCATGTTGCTGTATCTGATTGTCATATGTAGTGTCCTGACATCAACATGTTCACTCTGTGATTCCCAATTAGGTGGAATTGCTTATGTGACCAAACTGGGTAGAAGAAGGGTGAGGACAGACAGATGACTGTTTCCATGTTTTTAATTATTGTTTTTAATTATATGCATGAGCCACATTGAGAGGGCTTTGCTCTGAAAGGCAGCATAGAAATACTTTAAATAAATAAAATAATATTTGCATGAAAAAGCTGTAAATGTGTCACTTTGAACCCAGAATTCTGTGGGTTGGATCCAGACTTTAGTCATGCTGGAGTGGATCCATCGTAATTAATGGGGCTTAAGTTAGTGATGACTAAGTCTGGATCCAACTCCTTCTCTCTTTTCTTTCTCTCTTTTCTGGGGTTTACTCCCTTTCTGAAATGGGGAGCCATTTGTGTGGTTTCTCTCTTTCTCCATATCCTGACAGGCATCATAGCTGTGAATGAGATCAAAGAAGAAAACCTTCTGCGGCACGAAGTCCCTGGGCTGGATGAAACGTCCGAGTTGTTCCCAGGGGGATCTCAGGAGGGTATTTTCTTGACAGCTCAGGACTGTGACAGTGAGTACCAAGGCCATAGCTTGGTGGCCACAGCCCCTGCTGTGCATGCAGAAGGCCCCATGTTCAATCCCCAGCATCTCGTAGGGCTGGGGAAATTCCTGCCTGAAACCCTGGAGAGCGGCTGCTGCCGGTCAGTGTCGACAATACTGGGCTAGATGAACCAATGGTCTAACTCAGGATAAGGTAGCTTCCTGTGTTCCTGTTTGGAAATTAAGGAAACAATAGCCCATCATGAAAGAAGGTTCTGTCGCCGCTGTGCAAGCTGTCTGCTTGCAGAGAGATTTTTCTTCGGCCCAGCGCTGCGGAGGGTGGCCCGGGCATGCTGGCAGCAAAGAGGCCGGAGCAGCCGGAGGGCTGCTGGTCCGTCCAAGTCCCGCCTCAGGAGGCTCCGCGAGTGGCAGCGCAGCAGGCCAGGAGGCTGACCAGGTCCCTGGAAGAGGGCAGCGGGGAGAAAAGGCAGGGGCCCCCTCGCTCTCTCCCTCTCCCTCTCCCCCCCTCCCCCCCCCTCTCTCTCTCACACACACACACACACACACACACGTTTAATTGCTGTGTTTAAAAACAGGTTTAATTCAGGTTTAATTGTAGTGTTGGCACTTTGAAATAAATAAGTTGGTTTTGTATTGCAGTTTGGGCACTCGGCCTCAAAAAGGTTCACCATCACTGTTCTAAAGTCTCTCTGTGTGTGTCTTTCAAGGACCCTGTCTCCCAAGGACACACCTATTTGTAAAAAGGGATGTATGGACAGGGGAGAGGAGGGCATTTGATTTCGGGGGGGGGGAAATTCAAGGCAGAAAGATTCAAGCAGTGGGGGGGGAGCAGGAGGTGAAGCACATGTAGGTCAAAAGCCAGCTAATCCAGGGGGATCAGATGCAATGGAGATCATTATGGCCCCTGTGCCTTTATTTCAGCAAGTGGTGGTGGGGCAGTCGGCCTCCCAGAGAGTCGGGGCTCCAAATGAAAGAATCGGGGCTCACACTGCCTCTGCTTCCACCTCAAAACGGTGCCACTGTATTCTGCCTCTGTGATAGATGTCTGTCACATGGAGTGATCCCTGTGTGTGTGTGTTTCTTCTTCTCCATCTCTTTTCCCCCCATCAGGTGACGGCACTGCTAGTGAGAACGAGATAGGCATGACCTGGCAGGCAGGCTCCTCTGAGTCAGCAGGATCTGATGGGATGCTACCAGGAGCTTCCCAAGGGGAAGTTTCCGTGAAGTCTGAACCTTTCGATCAGGGCTACGAGTCGGACAGGCCGCTGTGGCAGCAGACAATGAAGATGTGGGGCATATCGATTCAGAAAGTGGAAAACATTGTGGCGGATAA